>JARQZJ010000034.1:4822500-6022500 GCA_030704895.1 Henosepilachna vigintioctopunctata
CGTCGCGAAAGATCGATAAAGTAATAACCTTACGCCACAAGCGAATTTGTTTCTCACCAGTTTCTGCAATGTCGCTTTTTCGTAATATCATTTACACGAGCAAAAACGGGCTCCAAAAGTATGTAGACGTAGAAGGTGAAACCCAACTGCAATCGTTTGAACAACCAGACTCTTGACCTGTAACAGGTGACTCTATACTGGAAGCTTGCGAGAATAATTCTTTCGAATTTTCAGACAATTTACTTTTTGGGAAAACAAAAAGGATGCTTGTTTCTCAATTTCGTGAAATTTTCATTAAAATTGTTTGGATATTAGTAAATTTCGGCAAAGTTGTTCATTATATTAAATAATATTAATAATGATGAATTATTGAGTCGATTTAGTTAATTAACTGTAGTATTTAATAGTGTTGACGTTTACTTGATGTACATCCATTAAAATTGAATATAAACTTAAATTCAAACACTTGAACTTTTGATTTACACTTTATTGACAACATAACATGACGCGTTTCGTCGTTACAAACGACTTCTTCAGATGCTCACAGAATAATTATTAATGAATATTATTCTATAAGCATCTGAAGAAATCGTTTGTAACAACGAAACGCGTCACGCATGCAGTCAATAAAGTGTAAATCATAAGTTCAAGTGTTTGAATTTGAATTACCAGAATAATTCTTTCGAATTTTCAGACAATTTACTTTTTCGGAAAACAAAAAGGATGCTTGTTTCTCAATTTCGTGAAATTTTCATTAAAATTGTTGGGATATTAGTAAATTTCGGAAAAGTTGTTCATCATATTAAATAATATAATGTCATTATATTAATTAATATATATATTATATTAATTATTATAATAATAATGATGAATTATTGAGTCAATTTAGTTGATTAACTATAATATTTAATAGTGTTGATGTCTACTTGATGTAAATCCATTAAAATTGAATACAAACTTAAATTCAAACACTTAAACTTATGATTTACACTTCATTGACTACATAGCATGACGCGTTTTGTCGTTACAAACGACTTCTTCAGATGCTCACAGAATAATTATTAATAAATATTATTCTGTAAGCATCTGAAGAAGTCATTTGTGACAAGGAAACGCGTCATGCTATGCAGTCAATAAAGTGTAAATCATAAGTTCAAGTGTTTGAATTTGAATTGCCAGAATAATTCTTTCGAATTTTCAGACAATTTACGTTTTGGGAAAACAAAAAGGATGCTCGTTTCTCAATTTCGTGAAATTTTCATTAAAATTGTTCGGATATTAGTAAATTTCGGAAAAGTTGTTCATTATATTGAATAATATAATCTCATTATATTATTATTGTCATTATATTAATTAATATATATATATATATATATATATATATATATATATATATATATATATATATATAATTCGTTTAGTTTTTTTGTGCTTTCCTTAATAACATAAGTGTGAAGTTTTCTTGGAAATGAGTACAGTCAATTTCGAACTAACATAAACCTGTAATATTCTTGAAAAAGGCCTCCTTAATTTGGAGGGAGAATAAAGTTTATCTGCAGAGATCAGTCAATCATGACAAATTATTGGATTTCGTTTAATCTCATTGCAGGGTAGAGGAAAAACTTTATCATTCTAATTTTTGTATGAATTACTGCACAACAGTATTGATTGTACTCCTCTCCTGACAGCTTTGAAATTTCGTGTTCTTAGGCAAAATTCTCGTACTACAGAATTATTCCACTTAGAGACTCGAAGGACCAACTCGCTAATGCTTTCCTCCATTTGGTTTATAGAGTCTGAATTCAATGGAGTTGCTAATAAACGTGACATTCACTTTGACCCCATAGAAGTTATAATTAGGAGATATTTGAACAAAGGAAATTGATTAAAATGAATTTATTCAGATTGACTTCTTTGTAATATTTCATTTTATTCTATTTTCACTTATTAGTTACTTCTTTTAGATTGGATTGAGCTCTTCAGATATATTCAGAATCCGAACCAAAAAGACTTTTGGGCCCGGTCTTTTCATATTTGGTTCAACTTCTAGGTACCTAACTGAAAGATAAATAGTACCTTCGATCTTAACTGTCAGTTGAGATGAAGCTTATCTACTGCTCTAACTGAAGATTAGAAGACCAAGCCTTAGATTTCTCGAATGGTTTGAGATGTTAAAAAAGGAACTTACAAACATGGAGTTTAACCAAAGAATTGAACAAAAGGAACAGAATTATCTGAAACAGAAATCATGGTGAAACATGATTCAAATATTAATTCATATCAAACACTTGGCCTAATGGTTCACATATATACTGAAAAAGTGTCAACAGATTTCGGGTAGTGAGCCCATTATCAAGAATAATTTGGTATTGTGATGATATTGGCAATTTATCGATATCTTTGTGAAGCATTAGATATACTGTTTGATTTGAATTAATATTTCAAAGGATTGGAGTCAGTTCATCTCCAAACCTGTTGTGTCAACACATAAACGACACATCAATTCAGTTAATTTAAGAAAAACGAGAATATAGGGTATGTTGAGCTACTGTGGAGCAACCAACAGAACTAGTTACATCAATTTCAGTCAATAGTAATCATTACAATGAATTTATTCAAACATCACTCGTTCATTCAATGAATGAAAGTAATATTAAGTCTTCGAGTTTGTTCGCCACCTCATTCCAGTTCAGTAAATTGTGAGTTTTTCAGAGCAACGTTCAGAGATCGCACGATTGGTCAAGGTAGGACGCACGAATGGCCTCTTTGATACCCAGGCTCAATCTCTTCAGTTCATGTATTCTGATAATCACTAAAATCATTTACTATACTATTTAAATAAAAATACTAAAAAATATTAAATATAAAAAACTATAGAATTTGGGCGATAGGGGACATTTAATGATTGCTGGGTGTAACTCAAGGAGAAAAAACCTTGGTATGGTCGAGGAAGTTTGGCTGTCAAAGACTAGATATTTGTAATTTGTTTCCATGAATCAAGTCATTTCGTGCCTTTATTATGAATCGAGCACCCTTGCATTTCCTTTAAATAAATATTTATGGATGATTAAATGATTTCAAGGTCACAAATTTTATTCACTGCATATGTTTTTGGAAAATCAACTGGGACACAAAAATGTTTCGAATATCATCATTGGACAAAACCTTAGAATATACCAACAAGGAACCTAACGCTCTGTATATGTATGTACACAAAAAGCAACTGCTGTTTGAAAAAATTTGACGCACAATTTATTTATGAAATGCATATGAAGAAATAGCTCTCATAAAATTGAAATTTTGGTACAATATTGCCTGCAACAGCTGGGTAAAAGCATAATGAGTATAGCAAAATGTTTTTCTGACGACACCAGAATCTTCGCCTGAGATCAATGGGAAATTGAGTTAGATAAAGATTCGAATGGATGAACACCCTTTGAGAGAAATATTAGTTCTGCTACGAGCACCCCAGATGATTCGATTTTATGATTTGTTGAGTCTTCTTTCAGAAGAATAAAGTTTGTTCAATCAACATCCCTTGAAAGCAACTCATTCATTTATAATTGCTGTGTATATGGAAAGATCTCAAGATGAAGTTATGAGAATATTTTAGACAGTTTTCTGTTGTGAAACCACCAATGAAAACCAATCAAAACACCATTAACTCATCCAATTTACACAAACAAAACGCTCTTTGTCTTCTTTTCGAATGAACATACAGTTTTTGTATAATTTGCTTTACTATAGAAATTCAGAAATTCTTAAAGCAAAAATCATAAATATTTCCTCAAAAATACCAGTGGTAAATCCCAATGCGTGATGAAGGAAATTATATTGTTTCATAGATATGTCTTTTTTATTGTTGAACAATTCCTTGCGTGTTTCAACATATAACTAACAGAATATAATAAATCGATAATGCATATTACAGTTGGAGTAGTAATAATTGATGAATTCGAAATACCCTACTATTGTTATTGTTTCAACAATGGATAAAATAGAGAAACTTATCTTTCATGTTAATAAATATACGTTAATTCATTCTTGCGTGCAGGTTTACACAAATACATAATTTTTCGTGTCAAAATGGCACGACATATACGAACAATAAAGACAAATCAGAAAAATATAATTGAGGCAGTCGGAATTGATAAAATGGAGTCCATATTGTTACTGAATGCATTGAAATGAATGATTATCAAAGTAAATTCAATGGATTTAATGAATTCAATGAATCAACCCTGTGATAGTTCATATTTAAATGAGAGGTAATAAAAAATACTTGTCTAAAAATCACTGACTGAACAATTCTTTATTCGACTAGTTTCGCCTTTTACGGCATTATCAAGAATGATTTTCAGACAAGTATTTCTTATTACCTCTCATTCAAATATGAACTATCACAGAGTTGATTCATCGTCAATTGAATTTATTATATAAATTAATTGAATAAATCTATATTAATTGCGATGTTTCGGGCTGTTACCCCATTCTTGAGAAACGGCTTTTCCAGTTAAGCTTATGCAAAACTGGAAATATTCATGAAAAAATTTTATAGTCGTCTAAATTCGCTGGGTCGGCACGTTGTTCGATAACGAAGTACTAAATTAGAAACCAAAGTTCTTGTTATCAATTCATTTGAAATGATTTCTCCTGAAATAAGGTCCTTCAACATTCAAAATATAGATCTATTTCATTGTCTCATATTTTGTTATTTACGGCATTATCCAAGTTGAATACATATTACAAAGACAACCTTCAAATATTTGCAGATCAATTCGGACCACAGACTACACCTCAATATCAACTGCGTTCTGTGTTCGTTAAACTAAACCACTCCCACTGTTAAATCTCTGATAGCTTGAAATTCCCACCTCTAGATTCACTCTATGTGCTATGGATAACGAACATAGAACGGAGTTGATATTGAAATTCTATATTCTACCACCTTCAGGAACCGAACCACATAACATACCAAATTTATGGTGTATTCTGTGGTCCGAAATGATCTGCAAATATTTACAGGTTGTCTTCCCTTTGAAATATGTATTCATTTTTGATAATGCCGTAAAAGGCGAAACTAGTCGAATAAAGAAATGTTCAGTCAGTGATTTTTAGACAAGTATTTTTTATTACCTCTCATTTGATTATCAAAGTATTCTTAACTGTAGAAAATCTGACCACGGTATATGATGAAGAAAAGTTGACAGTAATTATTATGTCATTCGATGACTGCGTGATGTTTTTCTTTGAACAACGAATGAAATATAGAACGATTGCTTTTATCTCTTTGCTTCTTCTACCTCCAAAATAGATCGGGTTCAACAGTCAAATAGATGATTATCAAACCAGAAGTTGAAATGATTTTTACGTTGGCAATTGTAGGAGTACAGAGGTCTCAATTCTTTCATTCAAGTCTATTAAAAATCTTCAATTCATTATTTCTTATTGAAAATTGTGAAATTATGCGAAATATAAAAACTTATTGAAGTTTGAGGTTTTTTACAGATATTAACTGGTTTTTGTCATATGATTGTTGATGATAGAAATTCAAATTCTATGAGTCCTTCGTATGCAGAAGAAGGTGACAGGTTGAGTAATGAAATTCACCAAAAGTATAACTGAAATGATGCCAAACCTTCTCTATTTCACGCAGAGTGATCCGGTGGGACCCAAACATCGTCACTTTTGAAATTCTGATCAGTATTCAAGCGAGATAACTCCTCAGGTATTTATGGGTTGAGTGGAAGGAAATACTCATTGAACAGATCAAATAGAAGAGTGCTCTAACGAATTTAATATAAATTCATATTTAACAGCAGAGTTGGGTATTTAATACGCGAATTTCCATCTTCTACGTATGTTTATTCACACAATTGGATCGTGCTGATATGTGACTGATATGAGCAAATGAATAAGATTTTTCTGAAGATCATACAGGAGTTCTCAAACAGAATATGCAGAACAAAGATGTATTTTTTTCGTTGACTATTCTGTTTCAGAATACTCAACGTTTAGCATAGGTAACTACACAAGTTTTACTTATAAAAAGCACTAAGAATTCGTATTTATGGAGGAAAATATAATGAAACAATTCCAAAAGAAAAAAATTATGGCCCATAACTTCTTTACGATCCTCCGGTACTATTTCCTGTCTAAAAATGAGATGTCTATATTAAATTTCAACATAAGGTAAGACCTATATTCAAATGAAGGTATAACTTGTATTTTTAATGTACTTTATGTACAGGGGCATATATTAGATATTATTTTATAAATATTTTACGTTCACATATCTAGCTCTACTATAACATTATTTTGGTTAATTTGAAGTTTTCGAATGAATGTTCTAGTGCTCATTTTCTTATATATATATATATATATATATATATATATATATATATATATATATATATATATATATATATATATATATATATATATATATATATATATATATATATATATATATATATATATATATATATATATATTAAAAAATTTTTATTGAAATTGATAACTTAGCCTTTGCCATTTTCATTTTGAGGATAACTTCATGTAAATATGTCTGCGGCTCCGTATCAAATGGTCCATTCGGAAGGTCCAATTTTGCATCACTTTTTCGAAAATTTCGGCCTGTATCCCACGAATTACGCGTGTTATGTTATCCTGTAAGGCTCCAATCGTGTTCGGCTTGTCCACATACACTAACAACTTTACATAACCCCACAAGGTATAATCCAGAGGCGTCAAATTGCATGATCTTGGCGGCCAATTCACAGGGCCATTTCGAGAGATAAGCTGCTCACCAAATTCATCCTTCAACATGTCCATTGTTTCACGGGCTGTGTGGCATGTGGCACCATCTTGATGAAACCACATGTCAACCAAGTTCAACTCGGTCAACTGGGACAAAAAAAGTTGCGTATCATGGCTCGATATCGTTCGCCGTTGACGGTAACGTTTCTTTCACGGTCGTCTTTGAAGAAACATGGACCGATGATGTCACCAGCCCATAAACCACACCAATCTATCGTTTTTTCGGGATCATCGGTAATTCTTGTATGGCATGTGGCTGTTAATTACTCCAGATGCGACAGTTTTGTTTATTCACATATCCGTTGACCCAGAAATGAGCCTTATGGCTGAACACAAATTTTCGATAAAACAGCGGATTTTCATTAAGCTGTTCTAAGGCCCATTCACCAAAAATAAGACGTTGTGGTAGGTAATTCGGCTTCAATTCTTGCAGAAGTTGAATTTTATAGGCTGTCAAAACCTCATCAATACGTAAAATTTTCCATGCGGTTGAGTAACACATGCCCAATTACTGAGAACTGCGACGAATTGACATATTCACGATCCTCATTAACACTGTACGCTGCAATAATATCTTCAGTACGCACTGCACGCATGCGAGACAATGGTTTAATGTCCAACAAAATAAACTTGGTGATAACAGCACGAATTGTTGATTCACCAGGTCGATTATGACGATCATAATATGGTTGTAACAAACGATACACATTTTTTTATTCTTTTAGCACGAATTTGGATAGTAAATTTCAACAACTTGCAATCGTTACTCGTTTGTTACAGTATACTGAATAATTTTCACTTTGGCAGATGACGTTTCGATGCCAATACCAACCAGTGCCACCAACCTGAAAAACTTAACTCTTAAAAAATCACCCGTTATATATATATATATATATATATATATATATATATATATATATATATATATATATAAGAGTTATACATATAATTTAATCCACCACCTGCTCATATAAAATCTGAATCAAATGATTGATGATGCAAGTAGCAACCTTAGAAATAGCGGACCATGAGTTTATCCTTCACAATATCAGCAATAAATCCTGAAAAATTTTTCGGTGAATTTCAGTAAAAAGTAAAAAGCATCAGCTAGGTTAGGGTGATTGATGAATGTTGGACACCAGTATATTTCACCTCAATATTTCATTTCTACCCATAATTTACAGAAGAAATAAGATTATGAGGGAAGATTGATAATTCTCAGATTTATGCTAGAAAAAGAACAACCGACAAAACAACCAGCGTGAAATCTAAATTGAATATCTGAATAGCATCAATCATAAAAATTCTG
Organism: Henosepilachna vigintioctopunctata; assembly: GCA_030704895.1. Lineage (NCBI taxonomy): Eukaryota > Metazoa > Arthropoda > Insecta > Coleoptera > Coccinellidae > Henosepilachna > Henosepilachna vigintioctopunctata. The sequence continues at coordinate 4,830,629 of JARQZJ010000034.1, forward strand.
TTGAAAGTTATTTGTAGATTCTAACAATGAAATGGTGAAAATATTTCAAATCGGAAGAATATTTTTAGTAGAGTATACAAATACCTTTCTGATGAATCCGTCTGGGTTTTTCAATCGACAGATCGATATGCCTTCTTTCTTTAATTCTTTGAAATCTGTTCAAGATATATCGTTGTTTTTTAGATTGAAAATAATACGAAATAGAATCGAATGAGTAAAAATAACAGAGTTGAATTACTTGATGGCAGAATGAAAATTGAGAAGTAGTGCTGAATTGAAGGAGGACAAACACTTGTAATTTGAGTTGAGTGCTTTTTTTTCGACTTCATTGCTAGCAATGCAGAAGTTACGGAAGTTTTATATGAATTGAATGAAAAACACTTGACTAAGTTTCAGAAAAAAACTCAATTAGTTTTATTATTTTTTTATTACGTTATTTTTTTCAATATAAATTTTCATTAGTTCTTGATCAAAGTGAATAATCAATAGTTTATAATTTTTTTTTAGCAGTTAGTTCATTTTCGAACGCTGATAGTTAAACTTATAGTTTAAGGCCAGTTTACTCCAAGCAATTTTGAAAAAATCGAAATTTTTTTCGAAATTTCATAAATTGCAGCTATATACTCGTAGAAATAGTATAGAATTAGTCCCAAAGGTCAGCAAGACCAAGAAGAAGGTATAAAAGATTGGGGAGCGCTGCAGTAAATCCGGCCGCTCGAACGCCTTCGGTTGCGGTAGCTGCTGCATGCCTTCGGGTCGTCTTATTGTTTTGTTCTTTGTTTTATTGTTATTGTCTTGTTATTGTTGAACTGCTTTGAGAAATGCAAGAATTCTTCAGAATGATGTTTACGAAGACCAGGAAGGAGTTGTGTATGCAGGAAGGAGTTGTGTATGAACGTATGTAACGTTATGTAACGTGAAATTAGGCGGTCACCTAACGTGTCTCTCAATGAATCGATTGTGTCACCAGCTGTGTGATATGTTGCGCCGTCTTGTTGAAACCACTGCTCCTGGACATCATGGTTTTTCAATTCAGGAATGAAAAAGTTAGTAATCATGACTATATACCGATCACCTTTGACTGTAACGTTCTGGCCATCATCGTTTTTGAAGAAGTATGGACCAATGATTCCACCAGCCCATAAAGCGCACCAAACATTCAGTTCTTCTGAATGTAACGGTGTTTTGACATACACTTGAGGATTATCTTCACTCCAAATGCGGCAGTTTTGTTTGTTGACGTAGCCATTCAACCAGAAGTGCGCTTCATCGCTAAACAAAATTCGCTTATGAAAATCAGAAAAAACGGCAATCTCGTTTGTTGTTGTTCAAAAAGCGTTATTCAGGCGTTAGTCTATTCATAATGAATTGCCAAACCAAACTGAGAATAAATCACTTCTCAGCTGTTAAATCGCTCGCCATCTTCAACAGTATTGCCAACTTAAAGTTCTATGCCTCTAAAAAAAACACCCTTCACATATAATCCCTCGATTCATTTATATTTATAAAGATTCATTATGATATATATATATATATATATATATATATATATATATATATATATATATTTCTTGAAATTGATTTATTGCCTGTTTGAGGTATTTATTTTGAAAGTTTTTAGCATTAACAGGCTTTTTTAATATGAAAAAGTTTATTTCTGTTGACGTTTCGTTGTTATATTACAATTAGTTTTGACAAAGTTGTAATATAACAACGAAACGTCAACAGAAATAAACTTTTTCATATTAAAAAGCCTGTTAATGCTAAAAACTTTCAAAATATATATATATATATATATATATATATATAATAATAATAATAATAATAGTTTATTTTCTCCAAGTGTACAAAGTAAAAGAAAATTTTCTCTATACAAAGCAAAAAAAAAATATACATAATTCTTGCAACTTAAAAGAGAAATAAAACTTTATAACATACATAAAGTATACCCATAAAGCCATAGCTGTCTATGGGAAAAAATTTGAAATTAAAATAACAATCTACATTAGAAAAACTGAGAAAAAAAAGAAAAACAAACTTCAACAAACCCAAAAAAGAAACAAGCTCACCCCTGAACATACAGTATCAAGAATTCACAAAGAAAAAAGAAAAAAAATCAGCCACAATGGATGCACCCTCTGCAAAAAGAAACACCCTGGTTCTTCTTTTGAAACATTGGACCGAAGGTGCGCTCAACACTTGTAAAGGCAAAAAATTGATAAATCAAGGTCCCAGAAAAGCCAGACACCTCTGTCCAATGGTTTTCTAGACGAAGAGGTTTTTATCTTCGATAACTCGACGCTTCTGGTGTCATATCCGTGACATAATTTGTTGTGGGCTAAGAACTGCCTGTCCTTGTAGAAATATACAACCGCTTTGAGATATATATATATATATATATATATATATATATATATATATATATATATATATATATATATATATATATATATATAACAAAAAGTGCATTTCGAGAGGCGCCAAATTGAGGCATTATAACACAACGGTTCTTCCAGAAGCAATCTACGCAGCTGAAACAATGGTTATTGGCGGCCATTCAAGAATTAGAGAAATAGAAAAACAAGAACGAAAAATTCTCAGAAAGATTTACGGGCCAATCAATAGAAACGGTATTTGGACGAAAAGACCTCAAAATGAACGGTATCAAAAGACAAATACGATAACGGAAGAAATCAGAAAACGACGAGCAAAGTTCTATGCACATGTCTACAGAATGAAACAGTCCAGAATACCGAAGAAACTACTCAATATAATTATGAATAGTAAATGCGGAACAGAGTGGCTAAAAGAGGTCCAAGAGGATCTACAACAGATCAATATAAAAAATCTCGAAGATCGCACTGAATGCCGCTATAAAATCGCACATATAAAGTTTAAGCAAAATGTAAATCGTCAACCTGGAGTAAAGTGGACAGATGAACGGAAGAAAGAGCATTCAGAGAGGATGAAGCGTTTTTGGGAGGCAAAAAAGATGAAGCAAAATTCCTAATGATTGCGAATTCAAGTTCAGTCGCTCTCCTCATGGGGAACAATCGAAATAATGATAATAATAATATATATATATATATATATATATATATATATATATATATATATATATATATATATATATATATATATATATATATTTATAATCACGATATTATTTACGATCACGACATATATCAATAAAACCTGGAAAACATTCTGTATTCTTATCATACTACAGTATTTATCGAACCAATTTCGAAATGTCTTCCGCAAGACAAAAACGATCTGATAATCGAATGCATGTAGGAAGGTAATAACGTCAACTCTAATCGAATTCACTGCATTGACGTTAGCTTATTCGTATTGCGAACAACGTCAGGGTAACGGGATCCCTCTGAATGATTCATAAGTCCCTGTGAGTGAGATTTCTCGGATTCCCCGGACGAAAGAAATTTGTGCGATCTATATCGTGAACTTAATATTCCACATCCACTTCCAGCCTCGAATATCAGTCGAGGAATATGTCACTATCCATTTCCTCGGGCGTGTTTAGTACTTGGTTGACTGTACCTGGATGAGGGATGTAAAAGCTTCTTCATTAACGGCGAATGGTGTCGTCTAGTCTGTGCCAAATTACAGGCAATTTAACTACCATCGTTCTGATATCGCGTGCTAACGATGCTCAAGTGTCCGAATAGCTTCGGAAATGCAAGGCTAATTAGGCATCCATTGGTATCAGCTCGGATCACGCTATCTGCTCGAATGAAATCTGAAGGATGAGCTTTTCGGATCATTCTTTCGATTTGAAATTTTATGATGTAGTCGTTTGTTTCTCGATTGAATGAATACATTGGTATAGTTTGAAGGTTTGGGGCAATGTAGATTACACTGACAAGCAGCAATATTTTTGTCTTATGACTGTGACTTGTTTTCATCTAAATTTTGGTCTCTGAATCCAAAAGTGTTATCAATTTTTCTCTATCGCGTCAAATTTTTAAACTACAGTTTCAAACTAAATTTTTACTATATTTAATAGTGTTGGCGTTTACTTGATGTAAATCCATTATAATTGAATATAAACTTAAATTCAAAGACTTGAACTTATGATTTGAAAAGAAAAGACGAAATGGGCATACAGAGGAAAATCAAATGGATACTAACCAAACATATTAAAATAAATAATTGATGAGGCCGATACTTGATGTAAATCGATAAACATAATAAAACAATTGTTAAGTCAAGATTTGCACATATATTAAAAAGAATACTGCATGACGCACGTTTCGATGAGATTCACCTTTTTCAAATGCTACGTGTAGACTGATGACATTTCTCGAATACATACAAAAGGTAAACTTAAATTATGAATACAGAGAAAACAGGTAAATAACAAGTAGAAGGGTTCAATTCATACTGAACTAATATATAGGAAACTGAGTAATTTTTAAAAGATTGAGAAGGGGGCTTGAGGTATGATCAATTTGGCTGTTCAATCACAGGTGTATAAGATTCAACAACAATGACTCCTTGTTTGCAAAACATATCAATGATACTGGTCACAACACAGATTTTTCCAATAATTACAAAGTACTCCATATAGAAAATAACCCTTACATACTTAATAGCTTGTAATCTTTAGAAATGTGCAGGTTGCATAAATTATATCCAAATAATATCATCAATTCACAAGTTCAATATGATAAAAGAGTTATTAACGTTTTCTTTGAATGACTACATAAAATCCTACAGGTATCATTTTTTGTTAGCTTATCTTCTTGGAATTAATTATAGATGTCGCTGATGTTAGAGTTGCTATTTTATTTTAAATTAGTTTTCTGTGATTTGTTAACCTTAAATTATATTGATTGCTCCTCTCACATGTATAGATCATCCTCTTTAACTGTTTTTATTATATTATAATCGACAAAATTTTTAAACAAGTTACTAATTTGTTGTTCTGACTATTTCTCATTATTATTAAAATGTAGGTATTGACCTTTATATGTAATTGTTTGCAGTGGTATTGAGCTTTTTTGTTTTTAGTATATTGTACCTGATGATGCTGTTCTGAAACAGCGAAACCGGTTGTACGTTTCATAATATAATTTGGGAATTTAAAGACAAGTGTGTTTTTACATACTTTATTATTATTATATATATATATATATATATATATATATATATATATATATATATATATATATATATATATATATATATATATATATATATATATATATATATATATATATATATATATATATATATATATATATATATATATATATATATATATATATATATATATATATATATATATATATATATATATATATATATATATATATATATATATATATATGCATACATCTGTGTATATTTATTGATAAATTCTCAAGCCAACAGAGTAGCATATTCCAGTTTTCCTCTTCTCTTCTATTTATTATGAACCGATCTCAATTCTCATTCGACTTCATGACTATGGTGTTAACGTTCTATCATTATTCATTACCCACTGAGTAACATTAAATATCAATCAACTGAAAGTTTCGTACCCTATTAACCTCTTCATATTCTCTAGAGAACAACGTCGATTAAAGTTGGTATATTGCCATACTCCCCAAGCATTTATCGAGTAATAATATCACTTAGGCAACACACATCGGTTCAAACAATTTTCGCAGCTTTTTCATATGCGGTTTGCCTGGGAATGCTACAGAAGTGGAGTTACTGTTGAGGTATTTGATTAGCTCCCCTTGTCTAACTAATTTTCAATGGCTTTCCTCGAATTTCGTCTGTTGGCTTTGTCGGTATTCGTTTCCATCGCATACACACACAAACACTCACACACACACACACACACACACACACACACACACATATATATATATATATATATATATATATATATATATATATATATATATATATATATATATATATATATATATATATATATATATATATAATAGGTAATAGATGAGTTCTCGGCAAAAGTAGGGCCACTATAATTGATACACAAACAATTTATTAACCTTGAACTTTGACTTCGAGATTTTAAAATACTGGATATAGCTGGTAACTACCAGAAAAGAATATTTTTGGGAATGTGCCATATTAATTTTAATGGCAATAGCATTAATATAAAAATAGATATTGCTATGCTCAGTTGCATCTTTAGTTATCTACTCTCGAAAAAAATTCGATAAGCCCTGCTACAAGACACTTGATTTTTATATCTTCATATTATATCTTAATGATAATATCTAGTTCTGTAAGTTTCAACATTTGTTTCACCATATATTTTCACTTCTAAGTACAATCTGGCTACATCTTCAGCCTAGTTAACCGTAAGATGTAATTTTTTGTTTGAAACATTTTAAAATTTGTAATTTGTAAAACATTTGAAATTGTATTAACAAAAAATCTGATACAGATAATTTAAGCAATATATATATATATATATATATATATATATATATAAATCTCATAGGTTCTTCTGATTAAGGCTCATATTCGGATATCCTATTCACCTAAAAATCTATTCTAAATACATAAAACAAATTCATTCTCTTTTCGTTAGTCATAAAACTTCGGCCAACGTTATGCATTTTAAGAAACGCCCTTAAAATCATCTGGAAACACTCCACCTGAAAAGCGAAATTGAGAAATACAGTCATAGTCGTCTCTTCCTTCTACTACCTAGCTCGTAGAATGCAGTAATATTCCAACCCAATGCATTTGGGAACACTTGTACTCATTTTCAAAATTCAAAAAACTAATGTACTTTCGGACTAACTTCACAGTAATTGTAAGAAAAAACTTGTTATAGTGCCTTGCTATATAAACTGTTAATTTTTGTACTATTTTAGCCTTGAAGAAGAAAATAAACATTTTCGAAAGCTTGGAAAATACTAAAAAGGTAACTGATTTTCCTGTCCTAGACTACAATCCCAATTAAACACTGATATATATATATATATATATATATATATATATATATATATATATATATATATATATATCCTTGTGCTCATCTATAAAATTTATGAATCTGTTAGGTACAACAAAATATTTCATATGTATAGTACCTACTTGGAAGTGACTCCAACCAAACCCGATCAAAAAGTATTTTCGGTTGATTTCCTTTATTACCTTTAATCTATTTCCACATTCAAGGACCCAAATTTCCGCACCTGATATCGTTAGAGCCAAAATGAAGTGCTGAAGATTAGGCCTAACGAGGGTTTCTATCCTTCGCCTTCCAATTAAAGGTCGATTCAAAGCGATTTCTGTCTCTTTCTCTGTTAAATTTCCAGGGGATTTAATCCACGGGAAACCGAAGCGTCCATCAGATTTGCGGAGATTTCGACTGGATTGGGCCTTACTGAAAATTGCAATTGCACCGCGATTGTCCAGTTTTCACTAGGCGAGTTCGTAATTGGATCGTTGAATACGAATCTCTTAGCACAATTTAGCTTTCAAATAGAGTGCTATTAGCTTTGTAGCTATACGCGTTGAAAAATTAACATGATGGATGAAGCAGATAATTTTCATTCTCAAAGTTCCTTTCAACTGAAATAGTAACATCATTCTGTATATATATATATATATATATATATATATATATATATATATATATATATATATATATATATATATATATATATATATGAAATGTTCAGAAAGGTTTCCGCGGTCAGAAGTATGTATAAAACTTGGTTCTTGGAATGAGCCGCGTTCTAGATTTATGTATTCTCGACGTTTCGGCTTCCGTTGTGAAGCCATCTTCAGGAGTTGAAATAAATTAGTAAAGGTAAGGGTTACTCGGTTACGTGGCCTCAATCTGCCTACTCCACGAACTGAATGAACGAAAATGAGGAAAGGTTACCTGGTTACGTGGCCTCAATCTGCCTTTTCCACGAACCAAATGAGGGAAACTAGGAACGATAAGAAATAATTCGGTTGCGTGGCCTCAATCTGCCTACTCCACGAGCCAAATCGTTTCTAATAGTTAACTCCGAAGTCTGCCTACTCTTTGGAGTCACCAGTTGACTTTTCCCCACGAATTATTTTGTCAACAACTTCCTCTCTCAGAAGTCTAGGTTTTATCGTCTTCTTGCTTCAAAGTCAACATTTGACTTCCGAAGGTAATTATAAGTCTGATTAGCGATTTATGTGAATGTCACTTCAGTTTTCTGGATACTCCTCAGCCTTTTGATACTGAGATAAGTATTGCTAGACATCTGTTGCTGCTGATATTCCTGCTTCCATTTTCTCTCTAATAATATCAATATGTGAATATTGTTGCAAGATACTTGAACGTGTGTACTTCTTCGAAATTACACAGACCTCCTCACTCTGCTGAGACTCCCAGAATCCTATCCACCATGTATTTGTTTTTCTTTCATTATATTCCAACGCTATACCTGAGGTATAGCGATTACATATCTGAGGATTTATTTAGTTTCTTTAGGATGACTCGCGTGATTCTTCTGGTATTGATTGCTATGTCATCTACATATGCCAAACACTGATGTCTCATATGATGAATTAAAACCGTCGTATTGATTTTTGCATGACTCATCGCACTCAATAAGGCTAGGTTTCATACTCAGTCATTAACAGCTGCATTAATTTCTTAGCTATTACTGAATGCACCCCCTGACAATGTTTCAAACGGTCTTATAATCGTCAGCTATCTTTCTGTAGGTGCGAGGTCTCTAAATCTGTTAATTGTAAATGCTTTTAAACACATCTACTCATCCTGTGCTATGTCTCTCCGCCTTCAGTTCTTGATCTTATTCTCTCTGCATTGTGCTACCACATCATTCCAGCGTTTTTTCGTTCTGGCTCTCATTCTCTTTCGGTTTGACTTATCTGTTTTTACCGCTTTTTATCAATCGATCTCAGCAAATCTCCAATACACCTTAGCTGTTGTTGTTTTATACTTTTTGAAACTTCTTTCCTTTTTGGTTCTTAAAGCAATTCGAAACCTATCGTACATCGTAAAACACAGGATTCCATTCCCATCTAATGGAATCAACTACTTCGATATATTCAATGAGGAACAAATTGCTTACTTCAACAGAATCATATTGTTGCTTGACGGTTATGAAGTACTACCATGTTCAGATTCTACAATACTGAAAAAAAGAAGCTTTTAGACAGTATATTTGATAACCTTTTTTAATCAAAACGAATCATCCTTACAAAATGGAGAAATTCGACCAGAGATGAAATATTTTCATCTGCAAGACCTCAATTTCCCTAACATCCATACGTGGTGATTTCATCAGAGTTCAAACCGAGGAAATGTAGAAAACTCATGCTCGATTGGTTAACAAACAATCTTCCCAACTCCAAATCAATTCTCCAGTTATTTCAGCGGTTTACTGGTTGCCGTATCATATTCTCATCCTACGTAAACTACAGATGTTACGTCTTTTGAATTGATGTTCTCTCTTCCTCTTGAATCAAATCATCGAATATTCTAATGTTTTACCACTGGACCTCTCAAACATAGCTTAGTGAAATACTTCATCAAATTTCACTAAAATCGCCTTTAGAATACAGACGTTTCGGACTCCTGACAAATTATCAGGAATTCAACACAACTGTGTTGAAATGTATTGAAGTCTTAATGAAAAGTAAGTTGCCTTAAACATGAATATATTGGGTGTATTCCTCAATGTTTGTGCAATTTGCAATTATTAATTGTGTAATAATGAATAACACAATATAAGACAATGAAATAGATCTATATTTTGAATGTTGAAGGACTTTATTTCATGAGAAATCATTTCAAATGAATTGATAACAAGAACTTTGGTTTCTAATTTAGTACTTCGTTATCAAACAACGATGCCGACTCAGCGAATTTAGACGACTATATAATTTTTTCATGAATATTTCCAGTTTTGCAGAAGCTTAACTGGAAAAGCCGTTTCTCAAGAATGGGGTAACAACCCGAAACATCGCAATTAATATAGATTTATTCAATTAATTTCATATAATAAATTCAATGGACGATGAATCAACTCTGTGATAGTTCATATTTGAATGAGACGTAATAAGAAATACTTGTCTAAAAATCATTCTTGATAATGCCGTAAAAGGCGAAACTAGTCGAATAAAGTATTGTTCAGTCAGTGATTTTGAGACAAGTATTTATTATTACCTCTCATTCGATTAATTTATTTTATATTAGAACAAAAGTGTTTTAATTTTAATTTATTATTTCGTCAAGTGATAAGCAACTTGTCATATATAATATTGTGAAACCGAGGCAGTTGTTTTTTATTCGATATATGGAATTTTTATGATTTTTGACAATCTTGTGGTTCATTCACTCACACACTGTACAAATTTAGAGATTTTTCATTTTTTGTTCAATTTTCAGAAATGTTTTCAAGCATACCATGTATCGACAATAACGAACATGAAAAGGAAAGGTATTAACTTCTATTTATATTGACTTTTACGTACTATTACCAATTAACAATTCTTTCGAAACTAACCAAACGCGTACATTTAGCGAAAAGAGATTTATTTCTCGAAAAACTTTTCATTTTACATGAGTATGTTTGCTTCAAGAGCTTTTTTAACGAATTGTTTCAATGAATAGCCCCTATTTTCTTGTGGAACAGCGAAAGAAACATTTTCATTTCCTCGGTAGATTCATTTTCTATTGCAAGTAATATTGCCACTAATGGCTGTAGGAGAGTTTCAAAGAACGGTATTTAAGTTTCAAGTTGGAAAGTTTTCAGCGTTATCCCTAACTTCATACGAAATAGTCGAGTTTGCCAATATCTTGGATTAAGATGGCGTATCATTCAGAAAATTCTATCGAAGTTGAAATTTTCGGTTCACGTGAATCCGCATTATTGATATTCGATGGAAGGAATATCTAGAAAGTTTTTTCAATAAAATTCACCTACGTGTCGAGAAGTATATGCGTGAATTTCAAATTGATGAACGGAATATTTATATATATATATATATATATATATATATATATATATATATATATATATATATATATATATATATATATATATATATATATATATATATATATATATATATATATATATATATATATATATATAATTCACCTGATTTTGATTTTAATGTTCTCAATTTGTTTTGTGTGATTGATGTTTGGGGAAAGAGAATTTTTTCTATGAAGTGTTGCTGCGTTTATCCTTATGTTCAACCTCGTAGTTAGTAAGTTTCAATTTATATTATACAATTGTAAGTTTTATTTTTAAAACTCTCATTGTTTTCCAGATGTCTTGAAAAAGAAAATAAAACTTTTCGAAAGCTCGACAAATTAACAGAGAGTTTTTCCTTACACTGGCCGTTTGTTCAATTGACTGCAACCTCAGAAAAAATACCGTTAGTTGTTTTTTACAAAACAAAGATTTATAACATTTCCAGTCAAGAGACTACTTTTCATAATCATATATATATATATATATATATATATATATATATATATATATATATAGAATAACGTTTCTTTATAGGAATCTCCATTTTTTGTGTTTTTTCTTTCTCCAGGTTCACACAAATTGAACCCTGCTACTCCGTTCTGAAGAGACCCAATAAGCTCGAAACACGTGTCAATAGCTGCTTCCAATTGCGGATAAATATTAATGTATTATTCGAAGAAGAAAAGATTACCAGAGTGTAAAGCCAGGTGGTTTCTTTCGCAAATACATATTTTATTGTTACTTAATTTTAAAGGATTACTTAAGTTGAAAGCATATTAAAAAGTATACAGAACCGATTTTCACAAAGAGAAATCCTTGAAAAATGTCATCGGAGAATTTATACTCACGAACAACGTGCTAAACATACTTTACTTATCATAACTTTGAGTTCGATACGAATTTCATACTATATTTATATATGTGGGTATTGTTGACGAAAAATCGAATCACTCTCAATTTCAAGACGAAAGTTTGGTGAATAACTTTTCAGAAGTTTGTTCCTTTTCTCGAAAGCAAAATGTTGAAAAATTAACTTTGATACTTTTCAATTTTATAACTAACCAGAGACATGGTATTGTGATATTTGGTACACGTAATGAGTAAAATTTTAGCAATTCACTTTGTGTGCCTTTACATTTTCCAATTAGTTCACTGGCAGAGATCCGGTAACGAGTACCATAATAATAATAATAATCATAAGAGCCATTCTCGCAATATTCCAACGTGTAAAAGACAATTTAGGACGTCATGTATGCCTGTGTTTACTGGCTTATGGAGAAGATTTTCCACAGTTTGTTAGGCTTTTGTTCAAGAGAGTTTGTTCGCTGTACAAAATTTTGAAATTATGTATTTCAAATGATTGTTATTTCAGAATCAACTATGATGTGATTCGTTTAATATTAGTAACTATGTTATATTTCACATTGAAGCCGTAAATATAGCACGATGAGCGAGGAAGATGCAAAAGAAGTAATCTACTTCGAATGACTTTGTACGTTATATAAAATGAAAATATTTTATGCTGAACAGGTCCATATGTTTTATTTTTTAGGAGTTATGATACTCGTTACCCAAAACATGTGAAGTATTCGAAAATATTAAAGTATATAATGGTTACTGAAACCCCTCATTTTATGTACCCAATTACAGTAAAATATCATTTGCCATCATTTAATAATGAAAATGAAAAAAAATATAATACCAATGGATATACACCCATCTATAATACAGAAACAAACTAGCAAATCATTTATTCAATAACAGAATGAAACACAAATAATAACAAATAAGAAGAAATTCAAAAAACGAAAGTAGATTAGTGAAAGCATACATCAATAATGACATTAAAATTTAATTAAATAGTAATATACAATAACCAAATATCAAGAAATTTGGTGATGAGAAGGAAACGTACGATTATATCTTTTTTTTTTATAAATGTGCTTCGAAAACAAAACGGACTCCGAAAAATATTGTATTACATTGACGTCTTGAAATTAGTGTATTTGTTCTCATCTTTCTTTGTTAGAGAGGTCAGGTAAGAACCGGTTTTATATATAAATATATAAATGCCAAATGATATTGCGATCATCACAAACAACAGAACTTGAGCCTTTCTCGCCGTAGAAATTGAACTTGCGTAGAAAACCGTGTTACAAATTTCTTATGATGAAACCAAATACATAAAAAATAAATCTTCTCTTATCACAAAAAATGGTGAAATTTTGCAAGTCGGCCATATTATATACCTCGGAGAAGCTACAGTACTCAGGTTCAAACCGAATCACTAATGAACAGAGAATTACCAAGCTCCAAAGGGCCTACAACCTAACATGGTCGTATTATAACAAAAAGTGCATTTTGAGAGGTGCAAAAGTTACGCATTATAACACAACCATTCTTCCAGAAGCAATCTACGCAGCTTAAACAATAGTTATTGTTGCCATTCAAGAATTGAAGAAATAGAAAAACAAGAATGGAAAATTCTCAGAAAGATTTACGGACCAATCAGTGGAAACGGCATTTGGATGAAAAGACCATAGAATGAACATTATCAAAAGAAAAATACGTTAACGGAAAAAATCAGAAAACGACGAGCTAAGTTTTATGCACATGTCTACAGAATGAAATAGTCCAGAGTACCGAAGAAATTACTCCATATAATTATAAAGAATAAATGCGGAACAGAGTGGCTAAAAGAGGTCCAATAAGATCTACAACTGATCAATATAGAAAATCTCTAAGATCGCACTGAGTGGGGCTATAAAATCGCTCATGTGAAGTTTGAGCAAGAATCAAATCGCCAGCCTGTAATAAAATTGATCGATGAACGGAGGAAAGAGCATTCAGAGAGGATGAAGAGTTTTTGGGAGGCAAAAAAGATGAATCAAAAGTCCTAAGAATTGCCAATTCAAGCTCAATCGCTCTCCTCATGAAAGAATCGTTATAATAGTAATAATAATAATATATAAATTTTGTGTGTAGGTGTGTTGTGTATATATTAATAAATGAATGCGAAAAAAATATTTTAAGTATCAAAATTAGGAAATCTATTCTGTATTTTTGTCTAGCTACAATTTGAAGAGAAAACATGATTATAACTATAATTCAAATATTATGAATCAATATTCACATGGATATTATTCCGTTCGCAGTTCTACAAGCTGAAAATCATAGCAAAATCTGTGAAAAAATGAATTCATTTCATTTTGTAATCTGTCAATTGCGAAAATATCAATTTTCACTTCAAATATCGACAAAATAGAAAACTTAACCGAATATGAAGAGAAAATGTGCATTGTGCAGAATTCAAATATATAAGAGTCTTGTCATTGTGGCAGTTGAAGATCAAGACATTTGTGTTTTCAACAGTGTTCTACAATTCATTCAAGAATTTTTCATTATACAATAGATTCGATTGTTCGAATTATAACATTTATGTAAATGATATCAAAAATTATAAAATGGTAGAAACATTTCAGTATTTAAATCGAAAGATTTCACCATTTCATTTTTCGATAAATTGTTCAAAATTTCAGATGAAATGTCCAATAATAACTCGTTGAGCATTACATAAAATGCATCAATTCAAATGTTTCAGCAAAAACAGTGATGCACGAAAGTTTTATCCATTATTCCACTCAAATATTACACAAGCTGCTTCATTAAAGAAAATGACGTTTCACAGTTAGTTGTAGGCAAATTAATGTTTTCTAGGGCAGCCACGTTAGTTTCAAGCTGACCTACTTATTACGTCCACAGTCAACGGAGTATAACAATACGAAATAGAAGGCTCATTAAGTTCCCATTTAAATCACAGAAAAGACGCACCCAGTCGACTATTTTTAAAGTCCTTTATGGAAGTTCCCAGCGCTTTGAAATAAGTTTAGACACCACACGAAAAAATGCCAACGTAATCAAAGGGGTGCTTCTTTGAAGAAATAGAACGACTTGCTCAACAGAAAATTTCTTATCTTTCGAAAATTATTGAGTGAATAACTGTACACTTGAGAATGGAATACACTTGAACACTAATTCAACAGCTTATTCATGAAATTTTTCGAGGTCTTACAACTTCATCAAGATCGATGGAGTAAGGTGAAATAAAATTAATTGTAAACGTCTGATCATAGGGCCAAAGTTGTCTGTATTAAATACAATAGATATTTCCAATAAATTACAATAATTGTCGTAGAAATACGAGGGAGAAGTGAAAAATTTCCGGCCTTACCAAGAAAAATGATGTTTTAAATTTTTTTTGGCTTATTTTTCATCATAATCTCCATCAACACTGATACATTTCTTATATCGGTGTTCTAATTAAGTTATACCAGTGTCAATCGTAGATTCGTCGAGCTCCTCAATATATTGATGTATAGTTTCGATAAACTCTTCGTTGCTCTCAAATCTTCTACCGCCAAGCCATTTTTTTGAGCTAAGGAAACAGGTAATAGTCGCCGGAGGCTAAGTCTAGAGAGTAGGAAGGATGCGGTATCAATTCAAACTTCAATTCGTGGATTTTGGACATGGCAACAACAACGAATGCGCTGGTGCGTTATCGCGATGGAACAAAATTTTTTCTTCTCCAACTGGGGTCGTTTAATTTGCACCACGTACCTCAAACGTTGCAACAAGTCTGCGTATTATTGACCAGTGATAGTCTTACCCTTTTCGAGATTATCAATGTATATAATTCCTCTCGCAACCCAAGAAACAGTAGACATAACCTTCCAACCCACTGTTTTGACTGTTTTTTTTTTTCGGGAGTGTAATGGCGAACCCAAGTCTTATCGTACAAGTTGAAGAAAGTAGCTTTGGAAGATACAGTGAAACAAAGAGTACACAACTTAGAGAAGAAGTTGAAAATAAATGAATTTATGGAACAATACACTGAAGGGAGGGTTTCGCATTTATTATGCCTTCCAGAGTGCAATAATTTAATTTCATTTCGAAGCCTAGGACATGATTTCAGAAAAATATTCAGAAAAACCATTAGAATTTCATTTGGACAACTGCTTGTTTATATTCCTCAATACGGGTGTTGATATTCAACTTTGATTGTTGAATATAAGAAGAAGGATATTCATCACAGAATACACATTTTCTTATCTTGAATTGTTTCAGAAGACATATCCCGACTTCAACTATTCTTTCCCCTTATAGTATCATGTACATTCATCTTCCTGAAGAATTTTTATCAAAATTGTCAATAACTTCATTTTAATTTAGTACCGAATGTAATGATCCTAAACAAATTCATTATTAGTGCTAATAACTTTCATTATTAATTATTAATCGATTGGGTCGATACTTGATGAAAATCTAAACACATAATTTGAATAAAACTAAGTAGTTTTTTTATTTTCACTCTATTTTAGTTAAACTTAACAATATTGTTTCGCCAACACAGTTCATTATCTACATCTGATGAAGCCACTGTGTTGGCGAAGCAATATTGTTATATTTAACTGAATATTAGTGAAAATAAAAAACTACTTAGTTTCATTTAAATTATCTAATAACTTTCATTACTATAGTTTGAATAATCATTTGGCGTTAAACGCCATTATTATTGAATACCAAACGCAAAGGACTCTTTTTTCAACTTCAAAACATTTGTCAAATATCATCCAACGTTTTAAATTTATATCATCAATCTTTGTCTGAATATACTCCACTTCATTCTTAGTAAGATCTTAGGTCACAGTCTCAAAAGCTTTCAGTGGAACAAACAAAATCCATAGTTAATATCAGGGTTGATCTGCAGTTTCATTGTTCAAGCAAATCTTGTAACAAAAATAATATATAAATGAGTGAAATAGATAAATAAATGAATTGGCAGAATCATTTGTATAAAAAAATTTTATTGAATTATTTATAAAGCACATAAATTGAATACAAGTGTTTTTTTTATTACTTTGAAAAGGATGTCACTTATGCAAATAACACAAAACATTTTTAATAAATGTCATGGAGGTTTCGCTTAATTCTTCGTGAAACATTATTTTTTTTAATGCAGTGGACCTTTAGTTTAACACTTCCGAATGACCTTTGAGCTTGTAATCAACGTACATTACCCACCAAACTACTTTTATTTATTCAAATTAAAATTTCAATTTATTCAAACTACTTTAATCAATGACAAACACAAACATCCATGTCTTCATATGTTTCGGGTGGTGAACTCATTATCAAGAGGATACAATGTTACTCAAAACAACAATCAGTTACATTGTATACTCTTGATAATGGGTTAACCACCCGAAACATATGTAGAGTTTTAGTATATTTAGAGAAACTTAAGCCAAGTGTGTTAATTTCAATTTATTGTAATTTAAATAGTGGATAATAAATAATAAATCCATATAATCGTCAATGAGAATGGATTGTAGGAATTAACATACCTACACAATTTTCTGGACGACTAATAAACATATTAAATTGAATATGTTTATATTCAATTTAATATGTTTAAATTGAATATAAACATATTCAATTCAAACATATAACTCTTGGCTTAATGTTTCACGATTATATTTAACAATATGAATTTGTCGCAGAACATTGTATTAACTCTAACCACTTTATAGACATTGAGAAAACAAAAAGCTTAGACGTAGGTAATAAAGGCATACGTTCAGACCTTTTAGGGGCAATTGAAATATGCAGTTCTTGGAAGAAAAAGAAGACATCGTAAATGAACACTTTCAATTTGTTGAGAATCAAATTATTTTCAATTATTTTTCCTCCTTACATTCATTGTTTAGATATAAATTTGTTGTTCGTTCCTTACTGTATTTTAGTCTTGAAAATGGGCTCAAGCTCGAAACATGTGACAAATTCATATTGTCAAATATAATAGTGAAACATTAAGCCAAGAGTTTAATTTAATTTAATATTTGATTTTGTTTCATCAAGAGTTAAGCGAGAATTCAAACTAAGTCATCAAAATATAAACATCTTGACAAAACTTTGGGAAATTATTGTCGATAAGAAATTGGAAGGATTAACGTCGGTTTTTCAGGCAGCAGTGTTAACTCACAGATATTGAATGTGTGAATATATGGATATTATTCCATATTCAACCACTTCCTTTCACTAACAGCAAAACGGTATTTTCTATGTGTTGTGTTTTCAGAGGTTTCAGATGGCGTGTTATTTATTGTTATTGATAAAAATGCCACTCATAATGCATCAAAATATTGTTAGCATCAAGTATGAAATTATGAAAACGAACAGTTTATTTAAATTGAGTTTTCAATAGAAAAAATATTCAGATCTTCAACGGAATAACATACTTTGAGATTTCCCATATAATTGATGAGGATATATAAAGCAGATCAGAGGTTTCGTTTATCTCTTGATGGAACACTCTGTTAAAAACAATTAATTGAAATCAAACGCATTTCTTAACTTTAACTGAATATATTAAAAACCAACAATAATAAATCTTCATTTAGCATAAACGCTGCTACAAAAACAATAACAAGCAAACAAATCCAGGCGTAGCCATATATCAACTGATATGTACATAATTCAATATTCGCAATTTCAGTGTCATTAAATACTTTTTAATTTTCTCATAAATTCTTTGATATCCACACTGTTTTTTAAATCTTTTGGCGAACTATTAAACTTAAGCAAACCTCCATATGATACAGATTTAATTCATAACTTAGTTCTAGATATAAAAAAGATTTTTTTAGGTAATTGGTTCATAATATATTTACAATGTGAGTGAAACTTCAAATGTCTGTTCATAACTATGCCCAAATATTTCATTTCTGTTACATTCTATCTCGTAATTTTTGATATTAATACTCATATTTTGTATTACATGATTTTTCAAATTTATTCTTTATATTTGTTTCCAATAACACAAAATTTACATTTTTTAATGTTAACACATAAACTGTTGCCATTCAGCCATTCACTTGATTTACTCTACATATGTTTTGGGTGGTTAAACCATTGTCAGGAGTATACAATATCACATATCATGTATTATTTAATATATTTAGTGAAACTTAAGCCAAGTGTGTTAAGTTTAATTTATTGTTTTCAATATAAGAAAAAGTAACTGCAACGAAACTACAAACCTTCAGTCCAATTAAACCATTGACAGGTTAATCACTTTCTTTACGTGCAACGTGTTAATGTATGGGATTATTGATAATCCCACTGATTTGGAATTACTGGAAGTGTAACATCCCCTTAGTCCATGGATGTCCCTCTGGACTTTTTACTTGATAAATAGTGAAAACTAAGTATAGCACAAATAGTGAAACACATCCTTAAGGATTCTCAAAATTATTCACTATAAAAATAAATGGACTCACAAAGTTCTTCGGGCCATCTGGTATCTCTATAAAACTAATAAATGTTTTCAGGTGGATATTGAGTAAATATTTCTACTTCACAACGGTAGAAAAATAATCTCGAAATACCACCAATGTCTGAACATATTTCTTTCCACGAAATAATATTAAATCTTAACCTCGGTCGTAGATATTGAGGAAAATAAGATTTGAAGGTGCTGAAATGCGGGTTTCATGAAATTTAATAACGCACGTTTCCACAAAAATGCTTTGTTTGACTCGAAGTCAAATAGCATTCGAAAATGAATCAGATACAACAGAATGTTTATTCATTATATTTAAAGACTGAAGTTTCGCTCTTCAAATAAAGAATAGAATTTTCTTTATTACAACATCAGAAATATTCTGTTATATATATATATATATATATATATATATATATATATATATATATATATATATATCTATTATATTCTCCTTAAACAAGTTTGAACATATACACTACCTCTCAAAAGTATTTGGCCACCTAATAAAATACATTTTGTGAAGGTCTGATTGAGTGAAACGACGTCATAATTATTTTTACATGTTTATTCATCATTTTTAGACATAACAAGAATATAATTTTCAAATTTTGGACTCATCTATATGTCCCTCGTTATTTTTAATGACAACCTCACAAAGCTTCGGCAACCTGGCTACTAATTTTTCTAATGTTCTCTTCGTTATCTTCTGCTATTATTCTTGCTTTTTATTTCATAAGTCTTCTTGAGAACGGGGACAACGTTTTCGCACCTGTATATCTAGCTGATTCCACAGTAGTTCGATAGAGTTTAAGTCAGACGACTGTGGAGGCCATATCATGAGTTTCAACATCTGTTTTTTTCTTTTCGTTTTAAAAAGTACTCAAATAGTCTTGATGTGTACTTCGGGTCATTATCCTGTAGAAATATGAATCCCACACCAATTAAATGGCCTCCACAAGGAATTGCGCTATCCTCCAATATCCTTTTGTATCCTACTTTTTCAAGATTCCTTGTATTCGAACAAGATCTCCAACGTCGGGGCCACCAAAGCAGCCCTAAACCATCACAGACCCTCCGCCCAATCTGCTGTTGTCTAATTCATGTGTTCTCAAGCCCAATTAAGTCTCTTCTTTATTAATAGATTTGAGTAGTGGTTTTGAGAACGCCATGCACCTTCACCCTGCGTCACAAAGTCATCTTTTAACAGTGGATGCACTGACTGGTTTATCACGACCCACTTTAAACTATGGTGCTATTTCTGGTTCAGTAAATCGCCTATTTCGTGAACTTTTATTTACTATAAGAGAATGTTTGTTCATTTCATTTAAATACTGAAGTTCAACTCAATTTCCAAATAAAGAATAGAATTTTCTTTATTTCAACATCAGAAACTCTATTATATTCTCCTCAAACAAGTTTGAACATATAGATAATGAAGTGAATCAATTGTTATATAATGAGAAATCAATTATATTCAGTTATTTAAAAACAAAATATTGTTTCAGACATGATATTTTTTGCTAAAAATTGAATAAAAACTTCTTAGTCATCATTTCTGTGGTCACTTCGTAAGTATATATGTATAGGAAGAGCTAATCGAAGCAGCTGAGTGAAGAAAAATAAGAATTATCATCTATAAAAGTGATAATAATGAGTATCTCATTCTCGTCAAGTATACTCCTCTGCAGAAAATAATAGGATACTGATGAATAATAACTAAATGATTAAAATGAAATGAAAAATAAGGAAGGAGTCAATCTATACCAAAACAAACTGAAAAAGCAACCAATACCTGAATGATAAAATGACATGAAAAATGACAAAGAGTTCAATCTAATTCAATTAATTTTAATCGAATATAAACTTAAATTCAAACACTTGAACTTATGATTTACACATAACGCGTTTCGTCGTTACAAACGACTTCTTCAGATGCTAACAGAATAATAGATCCTACGTGTCGAAAAATGTCTGGAACAAATCGGCATCGGGGCAGAAAAAACGCTTAAAACGAAACATAACGATCAGAATATTAAATAAGAAACAGCACAGTTAATCAAGAATAAATAAAAAAAAATTTGTTAAACGTTGAGACTAAATTAAGTGAATCAATCAGAATCAAAATCTCAGCATGATGAAATTATCTTTACGAAAGTTGATAAAGGAAAAACAGTTATTTCTAGAAATAAATCTGATTACATTTCAGAAACAAAGACCTTTATAGAGTCCCAAGACTATTCCGTATTGAAGAAAGATGGAGCCAAAAAATACCAATTAGAATTAAAAAATGCATTAAAAGAAGTTAATGTTTTAACAGATGAGTACACTAAACATAGACTAACTCTCACCAACCTGCAATGTCCGCAACTCTATTCACTCATCAAATTACATGAACAAAATCTCCCCATTCGCTCTCAAGAATGCCCACAGATATTATAAAATCGTACTGTAATTTCAAACCAAAATTTTCCATCAAGAGTTCCTATGAATTAGTCAATAAGATCGAAAAATTAAGACTGCCTAGTGATTGTAAACTCATCTCTTTCGATGTAGTTGACCTATTTCCCTCTATCCCACCTTCTGATACAATTGAAATAATTGAAGATTTGCTCATTGAAAATAACGTAAATATAATAATTCAATCCGAAATAATCACGTTATTTGAAATTTGTTCGAGTCAAAATTACTTTATGTTCAATGATAAGATTTATAGTAGTAAGAGTGGACTTATTATGGGAAATCCGTTAAGTCCTCTTTTAGCTGACTTTTTATTCTTTCCTACTATTTCAATAAACTGTAAATCATGAGTTCAAGTGTTTGAATTTAAGTTTATATTTAATTATAATGGATTTACATCAAGTAAACGCCAACACTATAAATAAACAATTCATTTTAGTAAATTTTTCTTGTTCACATAACTCGTAATAATAACTGCATTGGGGTCAAAAAGAATGTCACTTTTATTAGCAACTGAATCAAGACTTTATAAATCAAATGAGGGATTGTATCAGCAAGTTGAAAGAACATTAACTTTAAAAGTCCAGTTTAAAGTCTCTAGATAGAATAATTCTGTGATACTTCTGTGATAATTTTGCCCAGGAACACGAAATCTCAGAGCGGTCGAGAGAGGACAATCAAGACTGCTGTGCAGTAATTTGTACAAGAATTAAAGTGAAATTTTTTTTCTTGTCCTGCAGTCAAATCAAACTGAATCGACTTAATAATTCCTCATGATTATTTCCTTTCTGTGGATAAACTTCAGACTAAGAATCTAGCAAATAGTACTCAATATCATAAATAATTATTTTATTCGAAGTAATTAAATAGTATTCATCCTCAATAATATGCTCCTTCAATAAAATTCCTCTTCGTTATTTTATATTTCATTAAAATTTCATAAGCTTCTTCTTGGACACACTGAAGATATTATTCGCAAGTTTAAGATGAATTACACCGCTATTGCGTTGGTAACATTGTTTGGAAAGGTAGTTATGGAGTTAGGTGGTGGGGCCGTAAATCTTCACTTATATTAAATTTCCGTTTCGGCATCAATGAGTTCAGTAATGATGAATGTTCAACTGAGTTTAATTTTGCGTACTCAATATCTAACAGACTACGATAATTGAACTCAAAATCTAAGAGCATTCCGTCGTTACTCTACGTATGACAAAGCGAACAATAATTTTCGATTATTTCGATGACTGTTCGGTTGGTTACACATTCATGACTCTGTGGGCTTGTAATTATAGAGAACTGAGTGTTTCTGTGGTTATTTCACGGTATAATGGAACAGATTCATTGAAAAACTTACTGATAAATGCCTACATTTCAATCAGTCAATATTATTGGATAATGAACTATTATTATCAATATTACTGAAATTTTTGATATTTAATAACTGAATGTTGTGTTTATTAATTGACACATCCATCTTATACAGTTATTTCTGAAAGGGTTACTCTAAAGGAGAGACACAATGGAGATCTACTTTGGAGTGACGAAAACTGGTTTTCACAATGTTATGAATAAAGATTTACTCAAATTCATCTATTTTTAAAATGGAGTAAGAAATTGTTGAGTTTAGTTGATACACTACTCAAGAAAATTGAGGGAGTAAGAAATGAAACAGATTTAAGTGATTTTTGACAACCTGTTCGCTGTCCAAAAGCAGATCGAATGTCATAGAGTCGTTGATTATGGTTATTTGGTACATATTAGAACCCAAATTGTAACAATATAGCGTCAAATCAACTGGTGCATTCTTCTAGTTGAAAAAGTAACTTTTTCGGTTTATTTGAGTGTTTGTAACATGATTGTTACACAAGAAAATCTATTTTTTTTCAATTTTTCATCAGAGATAAAGTTCTCACTTTTTACTTGAGAAAGAAGAGATTCTTCACTATTCCAAATATCGCGTAAATTCAATTTCAAATTCATCCTACGTTTGTTCTTCAGCAGTAGGATTTGATTACTTCCATTTCTAATTGAATTCAAAGTCATTGTATTTTATTTCATTCTAATTGTCATTGTATATTCGTTGCTTTAGTGCTCAGGATTTCAATTATTATACTCTTTTTCACTTTAATTGATATTTCGTTCAATTTCTCCAATTAATCAAACCATCGTTTCAGAATTTGAGCTCGAATTTATAGGCGATGGAAGTCCGACGAAGTAATGAAGAACCGTTGTCCACAACCTTCAAAACAGAATCCTCTGATCTAATATCACGAATAATAACCATTTATTTTTATGAAGCAAAACGTTGCAACTTGTCTGTACCATTTTATGATACCTTGCATGATGAAAACGATTACTTATGGCTCATTATTTTTAATGACTCTAATTGTTATGTTTCAGTTCGTAGATATCAGAATACGATTTTTTTAATATGTTTTTCGAGCATTTCAACGATTTCATCAATAATTCCTTTATAATGAATTCCTGAAATATTTATTTGTCTCCATGGAAATTATTACTGTACAATTGAAATGAATTTGCTCGACATGAACGTAGAATGAATATTAAATCGATACTTCACATTCAAAATAATTTTATTCGTACTCAATTCTGTTTATTTGTAGCGAAACATCAAATGTAAAAGTGTCATAAACGTATTCTTACCCATCTCGTTTGAGAAAAATAACAGAGAAGGTTGAAAATTTTCAAATTCTACTTCATTCATCTATTATTTGGATATAAAATATGCAAATAAAAATCAAAAGCAGAACCAATTTATACAAAAAGGAATTTATCAAATTCGAGGAATTTTTGACAAAAAGGAGGATATTATAAATTTTGCGGTCAATTCCTAACCTAGAAAATTGATCAAATTCGATCAATTCTGTAATAGCAGGAGAAAATTAGAAATGTTCTCATTTTCGTTCGAAATACGTAATATTTTTAATAATTCTCTCAGATAGCAATTTGCACGAATTAGGTAAAAGAAATCATACTATCATAAACTCATACAAGTGTCGATAAGGTATATTTAGTGCATTTTGATAATCACCGAAGTAGTTTAAAATACCAACAGCACTGTTTTATCCAATTTTGAGAATCATCAGTGGTAAAATAAAATAAAATCATAAACTCATTCAAACAATTGAGTTTAGATGTTTATTTCTGAACGTAATACAGCTCTATATCTTCAAAAAACAACTGAGTATCGACAATGCCTGTCGGAAAAACACTATCAAATCTCTCAAGTGTGTTAAAACCCATTCGGTGATTCAAGTTTGGTGCCTTCTTTCATATAAAGGTTTCAGTTTCATGATGAATATGTTTTTCAATTTCAATATATGGCATTCAACCATTATAAGAAATTATCAAATCAAGCATCTTCATGTTGATATAATGAAATTTCATCTATAACGTTATAATTTTGTTAAGTCTCATATCTTTTCGTCAGAGTTTAGTTTTGTTATGTTAGGTCGGTACTCTTTCGTCCTACTGTTAATTAAGTCTGATTGTCATGTTGCGTTGTTTGTAAGACGATGGTAGTTAACCTGACTGAAAAAAAAGTTGGCTGTTATTTTTTTTTTGAAAAAATGATCAGATATTAATTACCATTAAAATGGGAGACGTGTTGAGACCTTCATCAATTTATATATTTTTTCTTTTGTGGAATTCAACTTCGTTTGAAAAGAAAAGTAACCAGTATTTGGGATAATTTGATGAACGTTGAATTCTTTTGACATTGTTTGTTATTTGGAAATTGTGAACAGAAGAAGTACCCATTAGGGGATCAGAGCATGTATTCTTGATACACAGTGAACCGCACACTATGTCTTTGCATAAGTCCAGGTATTTTCAGTTCAGTTTTGATTATTTATTGGATGGAGGCTCTTGTTTCAGGGCTTTTGTTTTCATTTTATTTTCAATTTTACATTTACGTGGTGAATTATTCAGAATCACCACAAGGAGAAGGTTTGGTAGAAGATCTTTGAACCTAAAGCTGGAAGTTTGAGTACACTTGGTGTGGTCAGAGTATTCCAGTACATTGTTAGAAGAGAGAATTGATATTCGATTTTATTTTTATTTTATTAACCTTGAGTTAACTGTAATTTAATATTTGTTCAATTTACATGCTGAAAATTTCTTTTCATTTAAACATTCATTATTTATATTTTTTTATTGTGACGATTATTCTCTCTTAGCTAAGAGAGAATCAATTTATCTTTTATTTGTTTCGATTTCGTTTATTAGTATTTCAAGCTATTAATCTTTTATTTTATATATAAATATATATATATATATATATATATATATATATATATATATATATATATATATATATATATATATATATATATATATATATATCTTATATATAAAATTCTCTCGTGTCACAGTTTTCGTTTCCATACTCCTCCGAAACGGCTTGAGCGATTCTCATAAAATTTTGTGAGCGTATTGAGTAGGTCTGAGAATCGGCCAACATCTATTTTTCATCCCCCTAAATGTTAGGGGTAGTCCACCCTGAATTTTGTTTTTTATTTTTTAGACAAAATTTTCAGTTTTTATTTTTTTATGATACAACATACAAAAATACATACAATACTAAATTTTCACCCTTCTACGATCAACCCTTATTTTTTATAGCTGTTTATTTCTTTGGCGGCTTGATGATATTGTTGGCAGGCGATTTCAGGCAGACGTTGCCAGTAATTCCCCGTGGAACGCCTGCAGATGAATTGAATGCTTGCCTGATGGCATCACCTTTATATGTTACCGTTATTATGGAATAACGTAAAAACATTATCGCTAACCACTAATATGAGAATTCAACTTCAAAATGATCAAAGTGCTGCACAATTTTCCAAACAATTATTAGCTGTTGGAAATTGAAAAGTCCCAGTTGATGCGACATCTGGATAAATTACTCTTACCAACAACTTTTGCCGATTTGTAGACTCTCAATTAGCTTTTATTGAAGATGTTTTCCAAACATTAGTGAGAATTATCAGAATTATGCTTAGTTAAGTCAACGAACAATTCTTGCAGCAAAGAATAATGATATACACGCACTGAATTTCACCATTCAATCAAAAATTGCAGGCGATTTGGTGACATACAAATCCGTTGATTCCATAACAAATCCCGATGATGTAGTAAATTATCCAACGGAGTTTTTGAACTCTCTGGAGTTACCAGGATTTCCAGCACATAACTTGCAACTCAAAGATGGTACAGTTATTATGATATTGCGTAATTTGAATCCACCGCGACTTTGCAACGGTACTCGACTTTCGGTTAAAAGACATGCCGAATTTGATTGAGGCAACCATTATTAACGGAAAGTACGCAAGTGAAAATGTATGTATTCCTCGAATACCAATGATTCCGACTGATCTTCCGTTTGACTTCAAACGATTGCAATTTCCAGGTCGCCTTGCGTTCGCAATGACAATGAACAAGTCGCAAGGCCAATCGCTTAGTGTTTGCGGGATAAATTTAGAAAATCATTGTTTTTCACATGGGCAGTTATACGTTGCGTGTTCACGAGTTGGGAAACCATCCGCTTTGTTTGTGTTAACGTCAGACCAAAAAACAAAAAATGTGGTTACTTCAATGAAACGGATAATTTGCGGACACGGATATAATTCAGTATTTACTTTTGATTCACTTTCATTTACTTAGAGACGTTCAACTAAATAACACTTCATTTTTGTAATCGAAATGAATTCATTACTGTTGAGAAACGAAATAAAATTTTTCCTTTTCAAATATAAAACTTTTAATCACCAAACGAAATGTTACATAAAACGAAGCCATCTGGTGGCGAAACGGAGTTCGCCGGGTCTGCTAGTATATATATATATATATATATATATATATATATATATATATATATATATATATATATATATATATAAATATATATATGTATATAGGTTTTTGGATGTTGGATGTTGGATGTTTCACGTAGTGGGTATATAACTGAAGTTTTGTTGTTTCATTTAGACGTTTCGGGGGCTTCTTTACCTCCTTCTTCGGTAATTTAATTAAATAAAGGTTCTCTTTGTTTTGAACGAACGATCATGTGTCATGGGGACACTTCATTCAATTAAATTACCGAAGAAGGTAAATAACCGAAGAAGGAGGTAAAGAAGCCCCCGAAACGTCTAAATGAAACAACAAAACTTCAGTTATATACCCACTACCTGAAACATCCAACAACCAAAAACCTATATACATATAATAGACAATCAGATAACAAACCAGAAAAACTGGTAATTATATATATATATATATATATATATATATATATATATATATATATATATATATATATATATATATATATATATATATATATATATATATATATATATATAATCCTATTATCGTCTATTGGACCAAGTGGATATTACTGTTAGGGAGAACTAAGATTGAGAACTGTTATATCTGGTGGAGTTGTTGTTTTATCCTCCAGAAAAACAATTGAATTGTACCGAGAACTCTCAAACCTCTGGCGCCTGGCATTAAATTTTTCTTACTTAATTAACCCAGCCCATCTTCACTGTAGCAAACTGTGGTGTGGTACAATTCATTTAACATTCAGTTCTCGCTTAGCAGTCACTCAGGTTTTGAACCAGAGGTTAATCGCAGGTGTAGATCTGGTGTGTGTGTGTGATCGAAGATGTATACAAATCTATAACTAGATAGCAAAAGTAAGTTATAATCAAAGCCTTGACGGACCAATGAAACCATTGACGGATTCGGATTCGCATTTTCAGCAAATATGGCCGATGTACTCAACTGGACTCGAAGAACATAAAAAATGGCGTTCATTGGGACCATAAAGATATAAATCATAGAAAATAACAATGAAAAAGAAGAAGATCTGTCCTCTACGTGTCCAATGAAATTTAATGATAGTATTTCAGTGGGATTTCTTCCTTCCTCAGTCTAATCTTCTTTCGGCCCTATAGTCTGAAGTCCCAAAATTATATTTAAATTGAAATTCAAGTTTATTCTTGATGAATGAAACATTTTCATTATCTCTGTTCTAACCACAAGAGAAATTTTTAACTATGAAATTGAATTTTTATCCAGTTAGTATGGAACAGATTGAGAAGTTTGAATAATCATAAATCATCTTATCACCCTGAATATCAGAATTTATCGAATAAATCGAAATGAGATAGAACAATTTTACTGAATTAAAACTGAAAGAGATTTAGCTATTTTTTTCTGAATACAGACTATCAAATAATGCAGTTGATAATTCAGAACAATAAAAATTGAAGAAAGGGGCCAGTTGAATTGATATTTTCGATCAAATCTAACTACAATGAAACCTATAAACCTAACGTCGACTACTTGTCATAAAAATTTAATAGATTTTATTTCTATTCAAAAATTAATTCAGTATCTCATACAGATATGATATGTATATTTTAATGAGGCTTGGGCCTTATTATCAATATTTTTCGACATTAAATCGATATCTTCTTTTCGATAATTATGAATTACCTTGTTTATTACCGGCGTTTTATTGAAAACCCATTTTTTTCAAGCAGGAACGATCACCAATAGTCCCAGGATTTTCACAAAATACGTAAATAATAATGGTGATATTTTGTCCAAAAGGTCAATTTTCAATTGAACTCCGAAATATTCACACAATCGAACACTTTATAACTCACTGAAATAGTCCGCTTATCTCTAGATAGGTTTCCTGTCGGAGAATATACAGGAAAAGAGAATTCGCAAGCGCTCTTTCGGAGACCGAAATTTAGCCTTACTACGTACACGTTACGACAGGACTGGCAGCCGCTTGTAGAGTTGTTACACTGCGGCAACGAAGTTGTACGGATAGAAACGATTTAGGCGATCCAGATTGTCATCCAGTAAATAAAATGTGGGGCATCTTAAGCAGTCACGAAATTCGTATCGTATATGAATAAACTTGAGAATATATTTATTTTTATCACTTTATGATTGAATTATTTCCAAAATCCATTAATTCATTGGGGAAAATCATGAATTTCCACGAAAAAGATGGGGATCTGAAGTTTTCACGAAATTTATATTGGATATAAATAAACTTAGTACTATGAACTCGAAAATTCTTTCAGTTTATGAAATGGCGAATGCGCTGGTTTTCCATAATTCTACCTCGATAAAAAATAAAAAGGGGCGTTTTTCACAGCAATTGATTTACAATATCTTTGATATTGGAATAATTAGTGAACCAATTAATTTTCTTCACGGAATGAATGCTGATTTATGCAAAATGTGAGGAAGTTTTGTCGAAATTTATATTGAATATAACTTATAATATGGACTTGAAAATTCATCCAATGTAGGAAATGGCGAATGCACCAGGTCTTAATATTTTATAAATTGGTAACAAAATATACTACGACGTTTTTCACTCTGATGTCATCCGATTGGATTATTTTCGAAATGGATCTAAATTGAAGGTTATTTAGAACAATCACGAAATTATTTCGGATGTGTATATGTATATATATATATATATATATATATATATATATATATATATATATATATATATATATATATATATATATATATATATATATATATATATATATATATATATATATATATATATATATATATATATATGTGATGGAAAATAGTTTTATATAATAGTGATGAACACGTTCACGGCTCAGTCAGGATTCTAATCCAGATCTCCTATTTGGTGAACCCATTTTTTTGTACTACCTCTTTACTTACTAATAAAGAGGTAGTCCTCTAGGCTATTCATGCAAGACAACTTGGAGGTTATATATATATATATATATATCAAAAAAAAGTTATAAATCATATAACAACGATCATTTACATATGATAACCTCTTTATTTTCGATATAAAACTCATCAAGAGTTTGAAACAGTACAATTTCTTTGCGATTTATAGAAATAAATATTCTTCCTTCACGCTTCTCAGCTTCAAACCTGATTCAAATATTACAAATTCACTCATGAATGTTTGAACAGACGGAAATGCTTCAAATTTCATCCTCACTCAAACTTTGAAATGAACATGGAGCAAGTAATGTCGTAAACAAAGACAGTTTATTTCCCTGAAAATTGCGTAGGGTGTGTTAAACGAGAAAAGTGTAACTATTTGCGAAACTTTGTTGTAGGGATGTATGCAGGAATCTTTTATTATACAAATAACGGAACGTGCTAATGGAATACGTGAATAAGTTTAACAGAATGTTGCAGACCGGCGTAAAACGTTTTACCGATTTCAACTTCGGATCGTTGAAAACTCTTCTATGCCTCCGGAGAACATGTAACTTCAATTTCATGTATTGAGAATTTTTAATATTCCTAGGCAAGAGTGCCGGCAGAGGATGCAAGGGGTGCACTTACACCTGTTCTCAGACCAGAAAAAATTCATATTTGGATTTTTCGTGTGTTGAAATGAAATTAATGGTTTGGGAAAAAAATCTATGATTTTTCTCGGTAATTGGCCCTAGTGATCGATATTTCGTAAAAATGTCCATCAAACAATTTCAAATTCATGCCCATGTTCGAAGTGAAATTTTACCAAAAACAAATTCTTACTGTTTTCTGTTTGGTGCATCAGTGGTAACTTTCAAGCTGTCAAAAATTCAGGATGTCAACAAAGAGAAAAGTTGGTAAACTTTACAGTTTGTCTTCCATAAAGATGAATCTGCAAGCCTGTCAGCTATAATTGTGAGTGGTATTTATGGTGCCTAAACTGTAACAGCTAATTGCGTGAAACTTTGGTTTCGTCGATTTCGTTCAAGCATTTTTGATGATGAAGATGCAGCTCGCTCTGGCTGACCCGTAGTCGAAAATGTCGATGAAATCACAGAAATAGTTGAAGTTAAGTGGCCTATTATTAGTCGTAATATCGCTTAAGAGCTGAAGATCGGCCATAAAAGAGTGCCAACCCATTTGCGCAAAGATGGTTCCGAATCGAATCTC
Source organism: Henosepilachna vigintioctopunctata (assembly GCA_030704895.1). Lineage (NCBI taxonomy): Eukaryota > Metazoa > Arthropoda > Insecta > Coleoptera > Coccinellidae > Henosepilachna > Henosepilachna vigintioctopunctata. The sequence continues at coordinate 4,862,402 of JARQZJ010000034.1, forward strand.
TATGTTTGGGTGCCACGACAATTATTACCAAAAAACATGATGGATTGAATTTCCATGTGCGTAGCCTTGGCCAAAAAGAATGGTATCGACTCACTTCTTGAAAAAGTTCAAATACGACAATTTTGTGCAACAACGATCGTGGTCAAAGCCGTGGTCAAGTGTGGTCATCAGCTCAAACATGGGCCAAACCAGGACTAACGGCCAGGAATGTTTTACTGTGTATTTGATGGGACTGGAAGGGAATCATTTCTTAGGAAATGCTTCCGCTTGCCAAACACTAAACTCAGACCAAAGTGGACAGTTTGAAGCTAGTGATTGACCAGAAACGGCCAGAATCGGCCAACACAAGTGGAGTTGTGTTCCATCAGGAGACGCTAGGAGACAGTCAGAAACAGTTTGATACTCATGTTACAGCCAAGGTTTTTAAAGATTTCTAAGAGTTGTTGAACAATTTCGACGTAATTGTGAGCTCGTGTGTTTCCAAGAGTGTCCTTGACAATACTTTTGAATGCCAACCAAGCATCATTTTCAAATTGGGTCATTGTTTCAATGGAACGTTCTTCAATAAGTTGTCGAATCTGTGACCCATCAAAGACACCAGCCTTCTAATTCTCATATGACAAGATAGCAAATGCCGAAATGATATACTTGAAATAGTCCCCTTCAGTTGACAAAGTCTTAACAAATTGCTTCATGAGACCTAGTTATATGTGCAAATCGAAATATAATGCTTTTCTTGTCGACAAGTGGCTGATTCACAATGTTTGGATCACCAGGTCTCAGGTCACATCTTGATTGCCACTTTGACTGCACCCAGTGATTCTCAGGACCTCTATATTACAACAATTCAATGACCTTCTTTATGTCTTCGTATTATTCATGCAAAGAAACTGAATGAGCTATTGGGACTGAATCATATAATTAATTTTAATTGATTAATATAATTAATCGCCATATAATACCATATTATTGGGTATAATTAACCATATAATCAATTATTATTATACTCGAAGCGTTATAGTATGAACAATAACTGTAGAATATGATATGTAGCAGAAAACTGATTAAAGTTGTGGGATCAGCATATCAATTTACCTCTTAAATAGCCTAAAAATCGAAGTCAACAGAAATTATGTAACAAATTGTTCCCAGTGTAATTAGAGCGTTTTGTAGTACATTGAAGAGACTATTGTTAATTTTATTCTTTATAAGTAAACCACGAATTTGACATATAATTCAATCCTTGTTTTCAATTTTAATGCTAGATATCACAATGAACATTGCATTCGATTGAATACACCCCAAAAACAAACAGCACATCTTCATATGGAACTTATCTCTATGAATACAATGCAAAGTTACTAATTAGACTCCTATTCCTACCGCATTGTTTGCTCGTATATTTTCGTTTCGCTCTGATTTCTATAAAGCTGATTGTTTCAGGCTTCAGCCAAATCTATTGTTGGTTATAATTTGACACAGGCACATTCATGGCGGGCATTACTTTGATATCCATCTCACATTTCAAATTAGACGTCAGTGAAACAAGGGCGTTTCAGGTTTCTTGCGAATTATCGTTGATAAATTCAGTGAAAAGTTTTGTGTATTATTCAACTTGGGAAGGTGTTTTGGGATATGATAATATATAAATGTGAAGTCCGTTGTTTTTCCCTCATATATAAAAGGTATTTCTCTGTGAATATTTGTCTGCGAATATTTGCTCTATACGTATGATACTCCATATACTCTATGCGCTGATCTTATATGCTTTATATATGTGGCAAAGATATTAAGAATATGACAAAGTGGATCAATATTGACCTTTCTGCAATTGATGAATGGTTATGGAACAATAGCTCATTCCTAAATATGCAAAAATCTAACTTCTACTTTTGGGTACTGTAACGGTACTGTAACGGCAAAATGTGAGATAAACATAGTGAGTGAACATCGCGCAGACCCCTACCGTACTACCGTACGAAGAGAAGGAATAACGAGAGTAGGGACCGATGAGTATAAAATGAGGTGCACGACTCTTAGAACGCTAGTTCACTGAAGGTGTTGACTCCAGAGTACTCTTCCCTGGAAACTGGGTGTTGACCAGTTTCCTCTACCCTTCCTTCCCCAGTTTACTGAAGGTGTTGACTTCAGAGAACTCTTTCCTGGAGACTGGGTGTTGACCAGTTTCCTCTACCCTTCCCTCCCCGTTCTCCTGGTGGTGTTGACTCTGGAGGACTTCTCCTTGGGACCAAGTGTTGATCGGTCCTTTTCCTAGTTCTCTCAGAGGTGTTGACTCCGAAGAGCTTCTCTGTGGGCTGAGTGTTGATCGCCTCACTTCCTTGTCCCTGACTCGTCTCTCGGAGGTGTTGACTCCGAAGAGCTTCCACGTGGGCCGAGTGTTGATCGGCTCATTTCCTTGTCCCTCACCTGTCTCTCGTAGGTATTGACTCCGAAGAGCTTCTCCGTGGGCCGTATGTTGATAAGCTCACTTCCTTGTCCCTGACTCGTCTCTCGGAGGTGTTAACTCCGAAGAGCTTCTTCGTGGACCGAGTGTTGATAGGCTCACTTCCTTGTCCCTCACCCGTCTGTCCGGAGGGGTTGACTCCGAGCTATGTCGTTTTCTTTGGAGGTCGTGGTTCGACCACGTAGGCAGTTCGACGAAGAAGCGAAGGACGCTTTCGAACAGTCGGAAGGTAAGAGCATATGTGAATCGTACCGTCTAGGCACTGTTGCCGGTTATCCACGGAAAACCAGGTTAGTAGGATATATTTTTGGTTGAATTATTATTTCATATATATATATATATATATATATATATATATTTGAATTGTAAATAATGAAGAATGTTTTTATTTTTGGATTATCCTTGTGTTTTACTGCCTAATCTGAGTCGACGAGAAAAGTCCATTAAAATACAAGTAAAACCCTTAAAATTAATAAAAATAAGGATATTGATATTACTATGGAGATTAATGTGCCCAGAAAATTGGGAGTGTTTCATGAACAATTTAGTTTCAATAATCATGTTTGTTTCTTATAAAATCTCTGAAAAAATCAGTTTTTTTAAAAGAATAGGAAAAAATCTGTCGAAATCAGCGAAGTTATTGTTCAAATCAGTAGGAATGCGACATTTTGAATATTCCTACACTCTGTTATTTGGTTTGACCGAGGAGAAAATTCAACAATAACAAAAGTGACAAAAGAAACATCATGCGAAAAATTTAAGAGTACAATGAATATACCTGTATATGAGTGTCAATATCTGGAACAGAAACTGTACGGTGTAATAAACGAGAAAATGATATACGATATTCAAGAAGTATAAGTCAATTGCCGTACAATCTTTTTAATATATTCAGATCCTCTAAAATGGTACAAATATCATTGGTTGTCTTCGATCGATGTTGCAGCAAAGAACCAAAGATAAATATCTGATTTCAAACTGAGAAGCAAAATAGAGAGTGTTTCAAGTATAAAGAAGCAATTTCCTCCAGATTAAAAATGAAACTTGAATCCACATTGATCTACAACGAAGATGAAGCCTTTGACTATCAAAAGACGAACTAGAATAACTAATCTCTTTCAAATGAATGTATTCACGTCGTTATATCGAAGTAGGGCTTACAAAACCAACATCAATCAACTGTCTGAGGTAATTTTGAATTAGATTTTCGAATAACAAATCGTAAGAGTTCCGATGAAATAGAGAACCTTGTCGGTGTAAAAGCTGCAATTTCCTCGACTACGATGGGAGTTTACGAGCTCTGAGATGTTGTTTATTATCAGATTCTGGAATAGTGTAGGTATCGTTAATCAAATTCTCACATACCGAATGCCTTTTACGATAATACTGAAACGATAGCTCGATCGTAATTCCAGCCAAAATCAAATTGTGGAATTGATGAAATTTCGTGATCCAAAATTTACGTCAATTGCGAATTTTACGGAGTTCAAATGATATTATTTGCAGATGAGTGTGAATATATTCAATTACACTGGTGAACAATTTGTAACATAATTCTATTGATTTCGATTTTTAGTATGTTTTAAAAAATTGACATGCTGATTCCCAAACTTTAATCAGTTTTTTTCTATCACGTCAAGTTTTTTTATCTACAGTTGTTGCGCATACTATTACGCTTAAAGCGTCAGAACTTTAGCATCAAGACTGCACGAAAAAATCTTGTTAGAAGGAGCTAAAGTCACCTACTTTCGATCGAGAGAAAGTGCATTTCTGCAGTTCTTTCGGAGTGCAGATAGATTTGTGTATTGTCATAACATGGATGGTTTAATGAAAGAATTGGAGTTTCAGACTATAACGCAACTTAATAAAAACTTGAAGTCACTTGAACTTATGATTTACACTTTATTCACTACAAATCATGACGCATTTCGTCGTTAAAAACGACTTCTTCAGTTGCTTACAGATTAATAAAAACATTTTGAGAAACACAGGTATTAATATCAGGGAATTTGGGATTCTATGACTTTCGATTTTACCTGAGATATTCCATTCTGACATCTAATTTTTATTACCTGAAAACGTTTAACAAGGATGAATTGTTTAATTCTATGTGTTCATTGAGCAAATTTCCAGAATTTTTAAGCCGATTTATTTCCACTATTTCCCAATAATTTAATTGACTACTTTTCTGTGTATTGTGTGAAATTTTGAAATTCCTATCAAAAGTATGCTTTTCGGTTAATAAATGATCAGCACTATTCGAATTACTTTTATTATGCGCGAAGCTATATTTATGTTCCTGTATTCTAGTACCGAAATTTCTATAGTTTTACCTATATATATATATATATATATATATATATATATATATATATATATATATATATATATATATATATATATTAATAATAAAATACAAAATTAATTAATTAATAAATACAAAATTAAAAGGGAAGACAAATCAGGTGTTCACCTGATTTGTCTAGGTTTATATATATATATATATATATATATATATATATATATATATATATATATATACCGGGACATGTTCCACAATTCAATTGGTAAACACCTGATTTGTCTTCCCTTTTAATTTTGTTTTTATTGTTCTTAATGTGTCTCGATAAATTATAGTTCGTTTCAAATGAAATATTTAAAGTATGTTTTTTCAAAAAGGTTTTGACTTTTTGACTGACGTTTCCAAAGTATGTTAAACTATTATATTTACGATTTCTATCTGACTGATAAGGATAAGTTATTCGCTTTCATAAATATTATTAACCGCTTAAGTGGTTAAAAGAAGAAGAACTTAAAAAGAAAAGATTTGAGTTTTTCACTGGACTTACCGATGTATGTAAGACTGTCTTACATACATCAGTAAGTCCAGTGAAAAACTCAAATCTCTTCTTTTTAAGTATAACATCAACATTGCTTACCGTACTGGAAATAACTTAGGAAAACATATCAAAAATAAATCTAAAGTCAACAAAAATAAAAAATCAGATGTATATGAAATTAACTGTGGTAGTTGTGATAAGTTTTATATTGGTAGAACGTTTAGAAATTTTCAAATAAGAATTTCTGAACATAAACGTAGCTTTGATAATCAGAAGACAGATTCACATTATGCAAATCATTTGATTAATGAAAATCATATATTCAATTCCGATTTTGAAATTTTGAATACCGCAAACAAGGGAATGACGCTTAATTTGTTAAAATCACTTCAAATTAATAAATACAAATATTCTGGCCACCTTTTGAACAGCCAAATCGATCATACTTCAAGCCCCCTTCTCAATCTTTCCAAAATTACTTAGTTTACTATATAGTAGTTCAGTATGAATTGATCTTTTCTACCTGTTATCTACCTGTTTTCTCTGTATTCATAATTTAAGTTTATATATTGTATGTATTCGAAAAATGTCATTAGTCTGCACGTAGCATTTGAAAAAGGTGAATCTCATCGAAACGTACGTCATGCAGTATTCTTTTTAATATATGTGTAAATCAGTTTAACAATTTTTTTATTATGTTTATCGATTTACATCAAGTATCGGTCTCATCAATTATTAATTTCAATATTATATTAACCTTTGTATGAAAAAAATATTCGAATATGTTTGTTTAGTACCCACTTTATTTTCCTCTTTATGCCTATTTTGTATGACTTTTAGGGTACAGAGAGGGTATCCCGTAATTTGAAAACTTGACACAAAACTTATAATAACTTTTTTGAATTCAGAGATCAAAATCAATTCAAAAGCAAGTCATAGTTCTAAGACAACAAAATTTTTTTTCCAGTATTAAGCAATACAGTATTAGATATATTGGATAGATGGGTGTTGTGTTTTCTTAAAATTTTAACTATCCGAAATAAGAAACATAAACTATACTATATATACCAAGTATTTTCTAACTTTCGTTAAGAAATATCATCAATTGAAGTACCCAATGTTATTTTTCATTGATGTAGAGAATTATTCATCGTTAAATTAAGTTTACTTCGCAAGAAATTAATCAATGGTTGAGATTGTTCTGCTGCAAAATCAACGTTAGACCACCAAGCAACTTGAATACAAAATTCATAAAGTTTAAATTGAGACATTCAAATAAAGGAATAATTAAGTAGATTTTGGTCCTTTTTTGAACTATCATATAGTAGAAGTCTTTAAAATTGAATACTGATTCAAATAATTGAAATTGAGAGGCTTGGAACTCTTCCTGCCCTTCAGAAGTGGGAATATCGAGGAAAAATTAATTGAATCAAGTATTCCTCTCTGTGTAATATCTGAAATCATTCCAAAGAATCGCTCACTGTATTACAGTGAACTAAAATCTATTTTCATTAAAGAATTACGCACCCAGTGGCAGTTTACAATTCTGTAATAACATTTTAATGTAACCACCCTTCCTCTCATCGATTTATTCCCCAAATAAATATTTAGTACAATAATGTTTTATTCAACTTATTTCGTCTTTGACGAGAGGAGTTAGAAACATCTATCCAGGCGCCAATTGCAAACGTTCCCAACTAATGAGCTGTGCTAGCAAATGGTTTGTCAGATTTGCCGACGACAGTTTCTGTGACATTTTGGCGGGTTGTTTCCAATTTGGTACGTTGTGGGGTGCATTTGTGACGGGATATCTAAGACTCCGAAACCAGAGGTGAAATTAAATAAGGGTATCAGGTGGATTTATAGTCGAAACTGTGAACAATTTTTACTGACTACATTTTTCTATGTTCTAATTATGTTCTATGGAACATACAGTACGTATTATTAGGATGCAGTAAACATTTCATCAAACATTTCATTAACGTCCAAAGTGACACAGGAATTCTCAAAAATCGATATGAAAGCAAATCAATCCTTCAAGGATTATTTCGAAAGTATTTCTTTAATCTTTTTCAGTAGAATAAAGTATTATCTGTTAAAGATCAAATAATCTAAATAGTCAATGCATCGAAAACCTTTTTTCTATAAGATGTATAAAAAGTTTCTATATGTATTTTACATATCGAAAATTTCAGTTTATGATAATAATAATAATATTTATTTAGCCGAAGCTATACAAAAAATCTACATATTTTGAACTGTCAATTTTTAATTATACACCTATCTCATTATTCAAAATATACTTTCTAAGATCACGCTCAAATATTTTAAATACTAGTACTAGTTTTCAATATAATTGGTAAATCATTGAATACTGATATATCATAGTATCATCAGCGGAAAAACGTATAGAACATTTTTTCCGTTGAAGACATTATCGTTTATATATAAGAAGAACAACAACGGACCTAAGACAGTTCCTTGAGGTACTCCTACATCCACTTTCAAGCTATCCGACAGCATTCATAGGTAATTTACATGTGTAATATGTGCTCCTATTTTATAGGACAGTTTCAAACTATGTGTTGAGTGAGCCCTTGTATTTGAAAGAAAGTGAAAAATCAAAAAAGATTGAGATCCCATCATTGAGACAAGCAAGATTGTGAATTTTGAATCAAAAATAGCACCATGAATTAATATTTATTGAAATGTTTTGAAGTTGATTTGGATTATTTCCAAAGGTTTGCAGCAAAGTTAATAATTTTCATTTTCCATTCCTGGGTTGACCAAATACATCTTCAGATTTTCATTTATTTTTAACTATATATAGTACTGTCTGCGCTTCCTTAGATGTATCTGTTCAACAGTGATAATTTTTTTGTTTCGTGAGTTTCGAAAAATTATATAAATTTTTTGAAAATTGGTCTTTCAATTGTCATCTTCAAATGCTGAACTTACCACTTTTTTTCTCAATATTGAATGAAAATAATGGTTGGTTTCATAAAATTGGCTTGGTTTCACAAAATTTATAATAAATACTTGACAATATTTTCTGGGTGTTACTCCATTGTCAAAACTTAACATTTAATTTAACTTTTGAAAATGGCGTAACACCGCGAAACAAATATCAAGTATTTATTATAAATTTAGTGAAATCAAGCCTAGTGTTTTTATTAAAACATTGAACAATGTTTCATCAAGAAATCAGCGAACATTCAATGAACTTGTTTCCTCGACTAACATTTTTGTCAAATGTTAAAATTGAAGTATTTGTGTTATATTCAGGCACGTCACTGACGTTCGTTACGTTCTTTTTTAATGAATTGTTTGTAGTAGTTCTCTTTTTTGGTCGAATTGATTAACAAAGTGGAACAATATTCAAAGTGTAGCATTGTTATTGATTTGAACAAAGATAACTTCACATATGAAACATTCTACCGAATAATAGAACAAATTCTCAAACCAAATATTTCATCGAACAAAATTCCTCAATATTTAACTCTTTTCAGTCAAATTTCTGCTCATTCACGGTCATAATTTTACACAATATGTATAGTCAACATGTTTCGAGCGTTAGCTCATTTTCAAGACTGAGTCTCTAGCATTTTTCCACATGAGAAGCAATATCGTATATATATAAAACAACAACGGACCTAGGACAGTTTCTTGAAATACTCCGAAATCAACTATAATAATAAATCCAATATTTATCTGAAGAACAGTGTTTTTTACCAAACATTTGTTAAACTGGATTCACATCAAGCAAATGTCGTCCACATTCGAAACATTATAGAAATCTTAAGAACCCAATATGGTACAGTTTGTGAACGTTACACAAATAATGTCACCCGATGTTTCGATGTCGTCAACCCTCAAATCTAACAACGATTTATATTGATGATGTGATTTTAGTTCGTGGCCATTCCGATGAATTATGATGTAATAACATGACGATACGTATGCACCGCGTTTGCCATACAGACCCCTATGATCTACGGGCCAATTAGAATCACAAGCAGGAAATTTATCGCACATAAATAACCACACTTATTGAAATTATGTTTGAGATTTTGACGAAAACAAAGATTAAACTCGCTGATAGGTTTTGCAATGAAAACATTCGTGAAAACGTCGAATAAAATCGAAAAGTTTTATTGTCACTCAAAGAATGTAGAAACTGTGTTGTCCAAATTGCTCCAATATCAAAGATTCCAAATAACGATTAAAGATGATCAGCTTTTGACAAGCGTTGTCCTTCGAGATGAGTGTGTCAAAATCAAATCAAGATTTGTATTGAATGGGTCGTAAAGTACATAGAATAAGGTTATTTATAGAATCACATATCGAGCGAATGACCTCCATGGCTTCGCATACACATCTGCACTTGTTTGTCTGAATTTTCCATGACCATTCTGCACAAATGTGGATTAATTCCGTTGATGCGGCATTGATTGTTCTTCCTCAATGTAAGCTTGGTCGTGGGTTGGTTGACATAGACCTGTGATTTCAAATAACCCCACAAAAATAAATCTAATGGTGTTAAATCACACGATCAAGGGAGACAATTCTGATCATCGAAACGAGAGTGTACACGATATGGAATGTCTCATGTACTAATTGAAGTGTTCCACATGCTGCATGTCATGGTGCATATTGGAACCACATATTAGCCACATCAATATTATCGAATATGGGCAAGAAGAACTGTGCTATTATGTCGTGATATTGATCACCAGTAGATAACAGTTGCTGCTAGATTAGCTTCAATTCCGAAAAAGTATGGTACAATTATGCCTCCAGCCCAAAATCCACAACAAACAGTGATAAGTTCTGAATGCATCTGTTTTTCGACACACGAGGGTGAAAATGTGCTTCGTCGTTTACTATGAGTTTGCTCGAAAAGTCAGCATCCACTTGTTGATGCTCAATAATCCACTCTGCAAACTCTCTTCGCTGTGCAAAGTTATTAGGCTTCAGGTGTTGTGTGAATTGAGTTTTGCTAGCATGAAGACACAGATATTCAGTGAGTATACGCTGTCGAGAGCTCCTTGAAATTTGCAATTCTTGTCCACGACGCCGAATTGAGTTTCCTGCATTGTCATTGACAGCTTGATGCAATGTTTCGATAATGATATTTGAACGGCTCGTTTTTGGACGAGCAGTGTGTTTGGTGTCTCCAACAGATCCTGTCTCCAGGAATTTTCCAATTAATCTCTCGACAGTTGACAAAGTGAAAACACTGTTGCGACCATATTTTGTATGAAATTTTCGAACTGTTTAATTATTTTTGAAATATTGTTCAATAACGAAGACACTTTGTTCTATCGTGTAACGCTTCACTCAACTAACCTTGAACTGTTAGCTGTCGATCAGTATTTTTCGGGGTTGCCAACACAATACTGTGTTGGCAACCTGTGTTGTACACAATAGCCACAAATTCAATTCTTGCGTTAATTTTGGGACACCTGATGTGTGAACACAAAGTAGTTCATTTTATTCCTATTCGTTTGAGAATTTGAGAGTGCTTTGTAGATCCTAATTATCCGAGTGTTTTACCTAGCCTCTCTGTGACACATTTCTTGTGCATGTATGAAGAATAAAATGGCTTGGACGAGTCCCGTGGGAAATGTGTCCTGGGTATTCCCTTGAGTTTCTTAAATTATTGATTGTGGATGAGTATGAGATATTCACTGTCACTCTTATAATTACTTATACAAAATTCACGTAAAAGTTTCACCTCTGTTTTTGTATCAATACTCCCAAAGCGTTTGAAATGTGTGAACCAATGAAGTCATAAAGAGGTCATTTTTGTTGAGAAAAAGGTGAGTTTTCCAAGCGAACATTTTTGTGTAACAGGAGATCTATATTTTGTTTATACTAGTCCATGAAATTATATATTTATCTATCCCATATATACATTTCGTTGTTCCATTTATTTTTTCGTTACTCAGATTTTGAGGATGTATGAAAAATTAATTCGCTTAGAGCTCCCTCTTGTCACTTTTCAGGGTATATTCTGAATTAAATGTATTTTATAAGCATTTAAGTTACTTGTGTTCACTGAAATTTGCAGTGATAACTGTTCAAGTTTGAGTACTTGTACTCAACTTTAGAGTGCTTTGTAGCTTTATATTTTGTTGAATCTCTACTTTCTTTATAAATGGTTTTTACTCCTCGATTACTTTGATTATCACTTGCTTTTTATGAATTTCTGAATTCACAAATGGATTTTAGTCAGAAATGACACATAAGATATTCTGCAATAACGCAAGGTTTTTTACAGAGAACTGTTTTTATCACTGTTCTACTAAGTATTTCTTTCTACGAAGTACTGCTTAAGTGCTCAGGATCTATGCTATGATCATTTTTTTTCAGGAATATGTACTGTTTCTGTCGAGAAGTTATGTTGTCGTATTCCACAAAGCACGTAAAAATGAATTCGACATTATTTTGCACTTCTTATTACGTAATGGATCTGAGTGTGACATCAACAACTTTTTATCGCAAAATCTACTTTGCAAAATCTGATTCTTATGGAATATTGAATCCTACAGAACATCTGAGATTGAGAACAGTTGTTGAAATAAGGACTTTTTACATTATTTGTGCTTATAATTCAAACGAGAGAAAATATGAAAGTGTTCAATATAATCATTTCCGAAACCATATTTGAAAAACCTATTGAAAAATGTACTCAACAATTCATTTTTAAATAGTGAAAACTTATTTTCATATTCTAAATTCCGCATATTTTTTTCAGATATCTCATATTTCATTCCTTTGTTCGGAAATATAGGAGTATTGAAAAACGACAGATGTCTATTTGTTTACGTGTAAGATGAAAATAATATCGAATTCATGAGGAGATATTCAAGAAGGCACTCTACTATTTGTCGTTTCCTGAGTATATATTCCTCTTAAAATAAAATAAAACAGCATATTGGCATGAGCAGTTTCCGATGTGTCTAGAAGATCGTTGGAATAACTCAAGGTGAATACAAGTAACTTCAGCAATACACTCTAAAGATGAAACTTCAAACTTCGGTTCAATTTAACTGAAAATGATATTGACATTTATCAGAAAATGTGTGTTTATATAATTTATCTACTTCTTCTTTTCTTCGTGATTATTTATTATGATTGAATATGAACAATTATGTTTTTTTCTATTGATTTTTCGAAAATCGCGAAAGTCTTCTTAGTTTATTAGTGAGTGCAAAGAAAGACTTTTATGGAGATCTCGGTTCTAATCCCAAATAACGCTGATAGTACACAAATCTCTGCACCTCAGCTAGCTTAAATCGTTGATTCGTTGGGTATAACATGTTTATGTTGTAAATTACTTCGAGTTAACATTTCTGTTGAATTTATAACGTAAAGATAGATCAATGTGAGCTTCCCAAGTAGTTATATCAAATCGTATTCGACTCAGCAAGGTCCTGATATATCATTTCGATATGAGCATTCTCAATCACACCAGCTGCATATTTAAATCTATGATTCAAACCTCCAAGTTTCGTAATTAATTCATTTATATTAGCGTCCCATTTCAATCGGGACTCAAGAGTAACTCTCAAGTGTTTGACTAGAAACAAGAGATTTTGAATTATTCACCATCATTTTCCGTAAATCCTGAAATATACGTAGCAGTCAAGCTTCTGTTGCTTGTGTCAAAAGGCATTTATATCGTTTTTTCATGATTCAGAGTGAGTTGATGTCTATCTAACCAGTGTTTGACCTGAAGGAAATCAGATTTCCTAATTCTATGAGTTGTATCAAATTTTTTCCCCAATAAGAAACAATAATGTCATCCGCAAAACTGATTATATCGCCTTCAGTTTTCACACTCAGTGAACCATTTATATATAGGGTAAACAGATTTGGTCCTAAAACAGTTCCTTGTGGTCTTCCATACTCCAAAACTTCGGCCTTGCGAAAACAGTCTCCAATTTTTACCCTTTATATAGGTAAAAACCTTTTCGTTCAGTAGTTGATATTTTTGCGAATAAGTGCTATACTCAAATGCAATCACAATTGGTGATTGCATTTGAGCATTGGTGAAATCCCAGGTGAACCTAAATCAACAGCTTTCAATTCTATGAGAGCTATTCACAACTAGAACACCAGAAAAATAATGACTTCCTTGTGAAACAAAACTGAAAAGTACTTTTTTTCATTGTTGTCTCAGCATCTATTATCTAAAGCTATTTTCTTCATTTAATTCACCAACTTGTTTTGCTCTCTCTTGTTTTTCGCTTCGTAATTTGCAGTTTTATAAAGAATATCTTGGTTTATTTTTCACTAAAATAGCAGCTCCAATTGAAGTAACGATATAAATATCTATATTAGACAACACAAGAAACTATAAATTATTGTGTCAAATAATGTCACAGATTTCATATCGAATTGATTCATGAAACGAGTTTTTCCAAGTGAAACAAGGCCATTCCAAGGAACCACAAGGCGAACAATATAATCATTCGTATCGGTATGATAGTCACGTAAAGAAGCTGAAACACTCATGCTAGAATAGACAAGAACATCAGCTTTTCATTCTAAAGTTGTATCCATGTCTAAGTGAAGAACTATCTACTTTGAATCAGCACAAGCTAATACTTCAAAAGATGATAAAGTAGAAGAGTAAGTGAATATATTTGCTTGATTCTGACTCACAAGGTTTCACTATTTCCAAATAAGATACAGAAATACTTGATAAGGGTCTAAAATAAAATCTCGAATATTTAGCAGTCATTGGAGGGATGAAAAATGATCACTTGCTGTCTGATTCACATATTCGTGAATGCAGATCTAGTCAATATTCTTCTCGTTAAAAACAATTTGAAACACTTGGACAAATGCCTCAAAAATCACTTGATGAAATATTGTTCATATTTTGGTTTGACAGTCTTGAATCAGAAACTCCCTCAATGTTTCCTATAACTAATATTTTCACTGGCTTGCCACATGGTTCTGTGTTATATTTCTTTATATATGTGTACTATATCTCTACATATATGACCACAATAAACATGGTTTGTTGTTGTTTCCTCTATAAGTTTCGTGAGCTCCTTCACCATATGAAACGAAGGTTCCTTCTGTTTTGACAGAAAAATTATACAGTTAGTATAGATTCGAAGAAACTACGATGTAGAGCTTATAACTGAACGTAGATGTAACCTGAATCCGAATACTGCTGAAGTTCAAAGAAATTACAGGTTTAAATAACAACAAAAATACGACACTTTATTCATAAAAATATTTATATGCATGATGTGATACTGTTTCAAGATCCGATGAGAATAAATAGAGTACATGCAAAACTATCGAGAAAAACATCAAAGAACTATTATTCTCATATACAATAAAATAAATTTCAAAGAAGAAAAACTATCGATACGAAAAATTAAAGATAAGGTATTACTGATTTGAGAATTAAAACAAAAGTGCAAAGGCAAAACTATCAAGCAAAATAAAAATCAATGTAGAAATATTGCTTTTAATGAAGAACTGAAGTATTAAACAAGAAGAACTATCAAATATAATGAATATGAATGAGATCTAGAGACTCAAAACAAACAGAAAGTACACATACGAAACTATTAAGATAAAATATATGAATTCCTATGGAAATATTGTTTTCAGATACGATAACAAAAATATTGGGAAAGGAAATATATCAATACGAATGAATATGAAAAAGTTACAACTGATTTGAGATTTGAAAAATAGATATTGAACAGGCAGAACTATCAAAAAAATATTGATGAATAATCGAATATAATTAACAAAATTAAAATTTCAGATAGATTTTAAATTTTTAAGCGTAAGGTAACTTTTTAGAAGTGACATATTTTTTTCATTTTTTCCGAATTTTCGAATTAACGAAACCAAATTCAGACAAGGCAATTGGAAAGGGTTAAGGATTAAGATTAAAACTATTGATTGACTTCAAGTATCTCACAGACAAAACCGGACAATTAATTCCCAATTACTTCATTTCCCCTAACAGTATGTGTTCATAGCAAACAGAACAACAGGGCTACGATTTTGGTACCTATTATAATAACAAATAATCCATTCATTATATTTGATGCATTCATTAGGAGATTAGAGTAATTTATATCGCAAATGGCTCATGTTTATGTGAATTCAACGCGGTTCAATTAAAACAGCTTATTGAATCGAAGCATCCCCAAATTTATGTTTCAGCTACGAAATTTCCGATGGCTCAATTTTACCTAATAAATGTCAATCTGTGAATTAGATATGAAATTTGTGAATATCGGGCATTGTTGTAAATGACAATTTAATAAAACATGCCAATAACATATCTCTATCATTAAACAAATGAATTCGGATAATAACGAATCTAAACATAAATAATAATCCTTGGACTTAAAAATTATTTAACAACTTATTTCAGGGTCTTACTATTTAATAAAGGGAACAGTTTTTCATTCCGCTCTTTTTTCATCTAATTTGTTGCTTCTTCAGTGGTTTTAAGACAAAATAATGAACCAATAACAATCGAAGTTGAAAGTAAATAAATGCAGTAGCATATCGCGGTAGTTTGTGAATATCAGGCTTCGTTGTGAATAGAAATATAATAAACCATGTCAATAACATATCCCTAAGCTCGAAATAAAAAATGAATAATAACAAATCGAAACGTAAATAATAATTTATGAACACAAAAATTATTTAACAACTCATTTCAGGGTCTAAGTATCTGATGACAAAAGAACTGTTTCTTTATTCAGACATTTCGTCATTTATCTTGTTTTTTCTCCAAAGGACTCTCTCTTTAAGATAAAGGAATAAATCAATAAGAAGCTGAAAATAATGAAATACAATAGCAAATGACAGTAGCATTGTTAACATGACATAGCACGAGTATAAATTGGATTTCTGAACTAAACTTCAACTTGTACGATCTTTAATATACCCAAGTATCAACTATTGTCTTGCTGCAAACATGCTATTATCATCTTGCACAAGCTAATACCTGCAGAGAATACATAATAAGTACATCCGTTCTGTATGCAACGTTCCTTATAGATATCATATAACACCCGACAGAGAGAGAGAAGCTTGAGTGTGAAGCAGAGAGCTGAATACTTACCTTTTTATGAGCTCCTCATGAACACAAGTCCAGATTACTTACCTTCTTAAGCGATTGGAAACAAGAAAGTTTGTACATGATGTAAATACAATATTTAGTGTGCAGTACAATATTATCAAAATTTGAACGTGACCTCGATTACTGTCACTGTTATCATCCCGAAGACATTGAACAGATTTTTCAGGATGATAAAGTACAGACTTGAGATTCATATCTCTGAAAGGCACGCAAGGCACGACATTTGGAATGGCGAGTAGTCGTAATATTTGTGTCCATTTCATAAATGTTTCATACTTTTCTTGTTGATAAGCTGCCGGTTACATTTATGATTCTTCTCTTGTTCTAACCTTGTGGGAATTAAATAACGAGATAATAAACTTCGACCCTGTTTGTGTAAAGAAAACTAGGTGTTTTGCGCTAGGTATCCTACCCTGTTTGTGCAATAAACGCTAAGTGTTTTGCACTAGGCCCAAAATATACATTCTTATCATCCCGATTTCAAACCTCACGTCTTTCACACTCCCTCATAAGGAAGTGTGGTATCCTAGATATCATATATCAGATGTATAAGGGCACTGAGGGCCCTGAACAGATTATCAGGCCCGTTGCGGCGGTCCCAATGGCGGAAAACTTGTAAAATTTCCGTTATATTCCAGAATCTTCCGGACAGTCCTTGATGTGGCAAGAACACTGACTTCTCATTTTTATTATACAGATGTTCGCCGAGTGATGGTTCTCTTATGTCTGACAGCAGATTTTTTGAGAGATATTTTGAGACCTTTAGACGATTGGGACCTTGATTATGGATGACCTGACTTCGGAGTCAGTTCGTAATACTATAATTTTTATGTCGTCTGTTCAACACGAATTCACAGTTTGCCTATTCTGAGGTTATTTCTCCATATCTTTTTCTGATCTGCATTAATAACTGTAATTTATCGTTTGGTTTCGCCAATTGATCTCTCTCGCGTTTTCCTTCTTGTGTCAGATCTAGTCGTTGTGTCGTATTTTCAAACTTGTCAATATTAACAATGGTTAAAATGACCTAGAGAGTACATACTAAACGACCAAATTGACTTGGTTAATTTTTTTATGCAAAATTTTCAGAAAAAACTGCGTTTTTTTTCCAAGAAATATTCTAACGATAATAATTTGTTTGAGTTTATTTAATCTGACCTTCTATTATTTTGTTAAAATTCGTTATATTCAAACTGGGAACGCAGTCTTTTCGAAACATGTTATTCATAAGAGAAATGTTATCGTTAGCTATATAAATTAAGATGGATCTGAAGTTTTTTGCGATGAAAGTAACATATGCAGGTCGTTCCGAAAGAAAAGATGAATTTTTAATTTTCGCGGGCTGTTCGATTATCAATATTATTTTCGTTATTTTGGTACATATACGTTTCTCATAAGCTGGCATCATTTTCAATTAGTAGTTTGGTTTCAACAACTGAGAATATTAGCACCAAATGGATCAAAGAATCTGTATCGAATATTGCGTTAAAAAGTACATAAAAAGCTCCAACGCACTTAAAATTTTTATTGTGGCATTCAGAGAGGCTCCCTTGTCTCAAAAAAGTGTTTATAAAGCGCACAAGCGCGTTATATAAGGCCAAGACGATGGTGATGACGATGAGGGACCTGGAGTTGCAACCACGTCAACAAGAGAATCAAATATCGAAACAGTTAAGAAAATGGTTTTGGAATATCGTCGAATCACTATTGAGGAAGTTGCAGAGCTTGTTTCCATATCAATCGGCTCAAGCCATGCAAGTTTCTCGGATGTTTTCGGCATGAGAGTATTGAAGCATTGTAGCAGAAGCAATGTCGCATTAGTATCGCTCAGGAGTTATTGAATGACGTCAACGACATTCTGAAAAGGTCATACCTGCTGACGAAACGTAGGTTTAAAATTATGACGTTGAAACCAAGGCCTAATCATCCCAATGGAAGCGGCCAGAAGAACAAACACCGAAAAAGGAAGCCAAGTTCGATCAAATGTGAAGGTTTTGCTCACTATTTTCCTCGATTACAACGGCGTGGTGCACTAAGGGTTCTTGCCAACAGGTCGTACAGTGCATAAGGAACACCACACGAAAGTTATGCAACGTTTGAGTGAAACAAAACTGCTCAAACGATCGGCATTGTGGGAAAAAAATCACGATAATGCACCAGCGCACATATCGATCATTGTTCGTAATTTTTTTGGCAAAAACAACACCATATTTATGCCTCAACCACCGTATTCACAACATTCGGATCCCAGCGACTTCTTGCTACTCCCAAAATTGAAGAGACCAATGAAAGAAAAGCGTATTACTACAATTGATTATATAAAATTTGAATCGAAGAACGAACTGATAGCTATACCGAAAAGCGCATTTCACAAGTTCTTCGAAGATTAGAATAAAAGATGCTAATAAGTGCATTGTATCTGAGGACATGATGGATATTGATGAATAAATAAATACTTCTCGAAACATTCAACATTTTCAACCACTTCAATTCAACATTCATTTTTCCTCTTCAACAAACCTCGTATACCTAACATCGTGATGATAAACATTAAAAATCAATCGTTCATGATGAATTATCACGTAATTATAAACGAGCTCATTAAAACATTAAGAGGATACTTTCATTGAACATTTCTATATGAACCGATTTTCCATCATGATGGAAGCATAGCAAAGGATAGTTTACTTTATGTGAACTCAAAAACTTGCATCAACATTATCATTTACCGAAGTGCAGTGAACTTCTTTCCAAAAATATAAGATCCCCATTACAAACTTCAATTGAACTTCGTTATTGTTTGTAGAGAACTTAACTCAACCGGTATAATATAAATTGTAGACTTGGTACAGCTTGGCCTCTCACTTTAACGTCGAGAATATTATTCAAATTCACATTAAAATTGATAGAATTATAAATGTTCCTATAATTCTACAGAATTTCCATTTATACCGCCTGAATATGAAGATTCTTCATTTCGAATTCGCATTATAAATGGAGCTTGAACAGTATTATTCCACTTTTTGCCAAGTAATGATTACAGAATCGATAGTTAGTAGTGAAATAAGTGTACATTGTGTTTACAGTGAAACCCGATGCATTAGTATAATTAGTAGTCTCATTAATAACTATCTCTTCTCAAGGGAAAACATTTCATGTCATACTAATTTGATGGTTGCGCAAAAGACTTATGCTCGGTAATTTCAGTAATATAATTTTTCAAACATTTATTAGTTGTGATACAACAGCGGTTATTATATATGACACAGGTGAGTTTAATATGTTTAAAAACAAATTTACCACTGGTCGAACTTCCACAAAGAAAAGTAGGTGGCTTGTTTTAAAAATACTCTGAGATTTTCATTCAAAAATAGTTATTCGAAATATAGAATCAATCCGAATGAAACTGTCCGTACACAAATGTTAATGAGAAGACCAACTATCAACTTCCAAAGTGCATATTGAGTACGTTTGATATTTTGATATTTAGCAGTAGTAAACTTTATTTAGCACAGCTAATACACTTAACGAAAGAGACATGTTATATATATATGTTATATATATATATATATATATATATATATATATATATATATATATATATATATATATATATATATAGGACTGTACCTATTGCCCTTCAATATAATTCTAAATGCTCTATTTTGGAACTTTTGCAACTTTTGAATATCATTTTGAGGCGAGGTGTATAATACAGTTGAACAAAAGTTTATATGTGGTAATATTATCGACTTATACACTGAATACTTTGTGAAAACACTGACATAATTACTTATCCTTGCTGAAAAATTAACTTCTCTTGAAAGTTTACTCATAACATATCTAAAATGATTTTGAAAACTCAAATTTTCATCGTTAATAACACCTAAATACTTTATTTCACTGACTTGTTCCAATGGTACATTATTAACTTCGATTTGTATATCATACTCTAATCTAGATAATTTTGCTTTATTTCCGACAATAACAAATTTAGATTTATCAGTATTCAATGAAAGATTGTTATCACACAGCCATGTATGCAAACTACAAAGGTCACTATTGATTTTATTAGCTAATTCTTGTGAATTGTTTGCCCGCTGTATACAACATCATGTCGTCAGCAAATATAGAAATTTCACAATATTCTAAATACCTAATTATATCGTTTATATAGAAATTAAACATTAACGGCCCTAAAACTGTTCCTTGTGGAACTCCATAATCACAAATTATTGGTTTGGACAAATAGTTTCCGTATTTAACATGTTGTGCTCTATTATGTAAATATGAATTGAACCATTGCAACACTGTTCCAGAAAAACCAAACTTGGAAATTTTTTTCAATAATAACGACCTATCAACAGTTTCAAAAGCTCTACGTAAATCCAAATATACCTCTATTACTATTTCATTTATATCTAACACTCTAGACCATTTATCACAGATAAATGTGATAACGGTTTCACAAGAGTGCTGCACTCGGAAACCCGATTGACACCTCCGCGTTTCAAAACTGAGTGCGTTTCGTAGAACATCAAACTCGTTGGAAATGCCATAAAGCCTTGTTTCATACTGTGGCAATTCATCAGGGGCAACTTCCAAAATATTGTTTCGATATTCCTTCCGAAGGCGTCACATCCTTGTATTTCCAAAAGGCAAAATAAAAAAGAGTATTGATACTAAGGAATCTCCTTCTGTCGAAAAAACACGATCAACTCTCTCAAGTGTGTTAAAATGATATTTGCGATAATACTTTAGATCATACAAAGATAGCCATTGAAACCTTGGAAGATGAAATACAACACATGTACATATATGAAATGAAATATATATATATATATATATATATATATATATATATATATATATATATATATATATATATATACATATATATGGATTTTCTTCATTGTTTGTTTCAGTAATTAACTCAAATAACTGCACTTCAATAATGAAAACGATAACTGGTATTCGAATGTAAATTGGTCGATGGAAATGAAAGCCGGTATAAATATCAAATTATATATAATTATCTATCGACTACATTGAGCTACAATTGAATAAATAAAGACAATGAAATTTCGGATTATATATAAGCAGAGCCGAGTGTTCATCATGAATATATTGAAGCTATTACGTTACATTCAATGAGTCGGTACACGTGAAAAATTTATATGATAAACCAATGCAGGAAATTCGTAAAAGGCACAGTAATATCGGATTTGTTTGTTTCAACAAAAATTTTGAATATTCACTCAAACTTTTCGAATTTGCAATTGTTCTGTTCATGTTTTTTCGGCGAAAAGAAACTGATATGTGAAATTGTTGAATAAAATGGATAGAAAAACAATTTATTAAGTAACATATTTTCAATTTAAGGGATTAAGCTTGTATCTATAGTTCAACGCAACTTCAGAAAAGCCATTAAGCTTTTAATCTAATCCATAAGGAAATTAATGTTTCAACAATTTTGCAAGAAATATTTACGAAAACTCAGTCAGAATTTGCAATTATTTGGCTTAGTTTTTCAGCAGAGAAGAACTGATTTGTGTAATTGTTGAATAAATGAAAGAGATAAACAATCTATCAGTTAACATTCTCAAATTTGAGTTATGAAGCTTTAGAACAGCTATTGAAGAAATTCAGTAAAAAAATTTCAAAGTTGCATATTATATCATTTACAAACTCAAAATCAGAAAATCAGCTTCATTCAAAAATTCATATTAATTCATCACGAGGACTGTATTTAATATTTCAGATTCGTTATGAAAGGTTTGAAGAGGTATTCGTTCCATTTTCCAAACCCTCTGAAGTATGCTTTGCACAGTGCTGAAAAGTTTTGTCGGCATTGACTGAAAGTTTGAATTTGTCTGGTTGAACAATGGAGCAGTGTTTGAATGAATCTAATTATTTAGCACCATAGGGGATATTTAAATTTTTTCGTGCTTCGTACTTGCTAGCAGATATCCTGAAAATTCCGTTTCTCCACTAGAAAAGGATTGAGTGTGAATTCACAAACTGAATGAACAGAAATTCGAGGACTTCATCCTCATTCTATTTCACGCAATATGAAAGTATCATATTATAAAATCACCTTCATAAAAAATTAATAAATAAATGCTTAAAAGGATATATACAGGTAGATTCATCTCTTTCATACTTCAAAATGAGTAGTATAGAAAACTACGAGGCAAAAAAATGAAACAAAGATGAGCATATATTTCCAACAGATAACTACCCAATTACAGGAAAATACATAATTAATAAGTATGGTTATTAAAACTATCAATAACAACATAGATATACAATATTAAAAAATAATTATAATAATAGAAAACATTATCAATATAATAATCCCAATCTATAATATCAATATCTAAATATTCATAATTGATGAGGCCGATACTTGATGTAAATCGATAAACATAATAAAACAATTGTTAAACAAAGATTTACACATAGATAAAAAAGAATACTGCATGACGTACGTTTCGATGAGATTGACCTTTTTCAAATGCTACGTGCAGACTAATGGCATTTTTTGAATACATACAATATATAAACTTAAATTATGAATACAGAGAAAACAGGTAGATAACAGGTAGAAGGGATCAATTCATACTGAACTACTATATAGTAAACTAAGTAATTTTGAAAAGATTGAGAAGGGGACTTGAGGTATGATCGATTTGGCTGTTCAACTTAGAAAAACATATCAAAAATAACAAATCTAAGGTCAACAAAAATAAAAAATCAGGAGTATATAAAATTAACTGTGGTAGTTGTGATAATTTTTATATTGGTAGAACGTTTAGAAGTTTTCAAATAAGAATTTCTGAACATAAACGTAGCTTTTATAATCAGAAGACAGATTCACATTATGCAAATCATTTGATTAATGAAAATCATACCTATATGCAATTCCGATTTTGAAATTTTGAATACCGCAAACAAGGGAATGAAGCTCAATTTGTTAGAATCACTTCAAATTAATAAATACAAATATTCTGGCAACCTTTGAACAGCCAAATCGATTATACCTGAAGCCCCCTTCTCAATATTTTCAAAATTACTTAGTTTACTATATAGTAGTTCAGTATGAATTGATACCTTCTACCTGTTATCTGCCTGTTTTCTCTGTATTCATAATGCATGTTCAGTATGAATTGGTCCTTTCTACCTGTTTTCTCTGTATTCATAATTTATGTTTACATATTGTATGTATTCGAGAAATGCCATTAGTTTGCACGTAGCATTTGAGGAAAGTGAATCTCATCGAAACGTACGTCATGCAGTATTCTTTTTAATATATGTGTAAATTTTTGTTTAACAATTGTTTTATTATCTGAATATTCAATCATAATAATAATCAAGAAAACAAATCACTCAGAACTCAAACCAGAGACATCAAGATTGTTGAGATTTAAGTACACATTAATCATAGAAACAAGTCCCAGTGCAAATCACAGCAGCTTGAGAACTAGTTAGCAGCAGAACATGCAAAGCGAAGTGGCGATTGCGAGAGAAGATTGGTTCTGTGGGTTTTTGAGTAACATGCCTGCCTTATTCTAGTACACTTCTGTGGAACGAAAAAATAAATTTACCGAGAAGTTCAAGACAGTTGAAATTATCATTGAGCAAACTGAATAAAAATTTCAATGCATTCAAACTTCTCCTGGTGTGGAGGCTCCTAGTGTCAAACCTCTACACCAAACAAGCGTGAACACAGCCCTTAGGTGGATATACAACATCCTCTCGAAATCAAAACCATTTCAGGAACTTCCTCTACAGTGCCTCCAGGCGGTTTATCTGACAATTATATTTTGGTCGCCAAACAAGACAGCCATTCTCAAGTTTGCTTCTCACTAGGGCATTGAATAAATGGACCAGTATTGAGGAATTCGAAAACAATCCACCATTGCGGAGGATGAAACCATAAACATTGCTACATGATAAAATTAGTTGATTGATCTGAGGTATGAATGAGAATTTTTGATCAAATGCTAGGCCGTGATCCTTAACCTCCAGAAGTCGAGTCAGATTAACACCTTCAATGTTGTAATCAAAAGTTCTCACATTTCTCTTTCTAGTAAAACTCATCTTTTTACATTTCATGACATTCAAGTGCCAACAATTATTATTACACCTCAGGCTGATATCATTCAGGTAACTTTGTAGCCTCAAACAATCATGCATAGATGACACGCTCTTATAAATTTTAATATCGTTCGCATAAGCAACCTTCATGCAGTCCACCATTTCCAAGAGATCTTCAACAAATGGAAAAATAGTAGGGGTCCAAGATTGGATCCCTGAAAATCATGTGAATAATGATTTACAATATACAACAATATATAAAATAAATTTTAGAGTCAAAACAGGTGTACTCACACTCAAATTCAAGAAATTACTCAAATTGAAACAGGCAAGAAATTTTTTCAGCGTATAAATACATTTTCCAATTGAAATATTACCCAATTCAACTCTTGAAAATTAGGTAACACCCCAAAACAATTATAAAGCAATTAATAAAGTGTTATGAATTTAAGATAAGTGTTTAATTGCCTTCTGTTTTGTGGAAACAACCTTACTAACTCCTGACAATATACAAAAACAAACGTAGTAATATAGTCTTCCATTTGATAGTCCTGTTCTTTTATTTATCGAAAAATTAAAAATTCAAGTACTACATTCAAGTAAGTACAAATTAAGCTATATTTTGCACATAGCAATATATTTCATTCCACTCATATTTTCTAAGAATATTCTAAAAGACTGATAACGAGATTTTACCAATATATTGTGAATACAAAATAACTAATTTTCATGAATCTCCTGGAGAATCCTCGTAGCTTTTGTTTTCTCAAAAGAATTAGTACAAATCTGTATCAAAAAGGCTATTTTCCAGATAAGAATTCCAGAGCACGTACAGCTAGGTCAGGTCCACGTTAAATTGCGAATTCTTTATTTATCCCAAGAACAAGGATGCCATTACTGATAAATTGTGATTGATCTTTGTTACAGTTCAATATGAAACTATTATTGAAAGTCAAAATTCTTCTTTGAAACAGTAACAAAGAAGACAATCATCGTTTTGAATAACGCAAAAATATAGGGTCAATTATGTGTCCAACGTTATTGTTGCTTCATTTGTTATTGATCTATATGTTTTTATTTGAATAAATATTCGATATTATATATTCGGTATTTGATATTATAAATTCGATATTATTTGTCCAAAAATTGCTTATAGACGTGCTGTTCTTTTCGAAATAAGAAATCGAAGATGTTTTTACAAGGAAGCATTAATTATCTCGAAAATCATTGAAGATGAGTTGCTAGTGAATGAAATGTATTGACAAGGACACTTCCAAAAAAATATTTTAGATAAACAAGATCTCAGGATACCTTTAAATGCGTCTAGTGTATTTTAGTGACTATTTCGAAAGATTAGGTTGGATATATGTTAGATGGAAAGAAATACGAAAAAGTATTACAGCTTTAAAAATTTTCATGAAAACCTCTTTTCGCTCAAAGTATTTTTAATTCAAATATCGCATTTTCCATCAATATATCGAATGATTTATTCGTTCACCAACAATAACAGAAATGCATTAACAAAACGCAGAACTTGTAAAGGCAAATACGGGTTCATGTACTAATCATAATCCCAAGCTAACTCAGTATCGGATATTTCAATTGTTTATTGTTTATTGTTCATTACAGTGACCATTGTTCGTACATTATGAGACTCGCCTGAACAGTCCGGGTCATTTTCAAATATATCGCTGTGGGACCGCTCCGGGTATTATCTCGTCCCCTATATTTCACAAATATTTTACGAATGGATCGGCAACATCGCACAAAGAGCGAATGGGATATGAAAAACAATTCGCGACAAATAGTGAAATGCTGGATTTATCTGATGAACAGAACAATCGGTTCCGAACGTTTGTCTATAACTGGAAATAACCGGATTTGTCTTTCTGGGATAGCAGAATATATTCACAAGACTTCCTACCTCTTTGAAAATTATCAATTATTAGCAAATTATTCAGAAAATCGATTAAAATAAACAGGATACATAGAAACAACAAGCAACCAAGTTGTATAAATGGAGAGATGAAACAAGTGAATGAAATCTTTTCCAGAACAAAAGAATATTCAAGCCTCTGACTGTAACTCTTCGGATTGGAAGAGATCTTTAGCTAGCCAAGGAGAAGGTTTTAATAGTAATAATAATGACTGAGATTGAATTCAAGCTTAACTCTTGATGAAACATAATTAAATATTAAATTTAATCAAACTCTCTGCTTAATGTTTTTCGAGTCTTGAAAATGAGCTCAAGCTCGAAACATGTTGACAAGTTCATGTTGTTAAATATAATCGTGAAACATTAAGCCAAGAGTTTAATTTAATTTGATAAATATAAATAATAATAAGAAAATAAAATTTATTGAGAAACATTCCTTACATTATAAAATTACATTCATTCAATTGATACAATAATTACAACTAAGAAGACTATTCTCAAAGGGACTGAATTCAGTTTTGAGTCTGATCTTCCACTCAGCCCTCGAACAAAAATATTCGTTCAAACAAAAATATTGTTTGACTTCATATTCACAATAATATACAACCTCATTTGAAAGAAAAAGAAAACAAAATACACCAGAAATATTAAACATTTGAGACAATTTCACATGGGGAAGGAAATTTGTGGTAAAAAAAATCGACGGGTTGCACTCCGGGAAGGCCGGCAGAAGTGAAAACTTGAATATTAATGTTGTGCATTTTTGATATTTTAGAATGGTTAGAGAATAATTTTGTACGAATTGCTTTCATTATCAGTATAAAAGTATTATTATTTATGTGGTGGAATACAATATTCATTTATTGCGCTATCGTACACAAACATGACAATTTATATTACATTAAAAATTTAACACTTCAGAACTATTACAATTATTTTACATTAAAAAGTTTTTCTCTTAGGAAAATGGACTTCCATCCATAATTTCAACGACTTTTTCATCATCATCTTTACCAGAACCATCATCGCTAATCTCTAAAACTGATACGATAGGTTTATGATAGCTGAAGTAAGAAACGAACAGTTTTGATTCGAACCTATTTAAGGGTCTAATAAAGACCGCATCAATAGTAGTTTTGTATTTCGTTGTGCTAAGATTGCGATCATTTGACATAGTTAAACCAAATTCATTATTTAAAAATTCAATTAATAGTTGATTTTTATCGTCTGCAAAGTTTATGTGGAAATCTCCACTCAAAATCATTGGCAATTCATCAAAGCTTTTTCCATTTTTTTTTTGAAGCAATGCAGATGCGTCATGAGAATAAATGAATACATTTTCGTACAAGAAGTCTCGTATAGCACGCAATGACTTATCTGGAGAGATGTAAACGGCAACCATAATAATAAACTGATTATCACCAGAGTGGCAACGACTTATACAAATATCACCGATATCAGAAACAGTAGCATTAAACATGCTGTTGTACGTCACATGCACATCCATATAATTTGTACAATAATGAACTGTGTTCATATTTTGATAAATAGCTACTCCTCCCGCTGGACGATTATTTCTGCTGAAACTCGCAACAAAGTTGAAATTCGGAATGTCAATTATTTCATCGTTACCCATATGAGTTTCTGATAAAATTAACACATTCATCTTTTTAACAAGAGCGTCAATTGCTAGATCATTTACATGCGCACGTAAACTTTGACAATTGAATGAAAAATACACACGAACATTCGCGCAAGCGCCTTGCACTGCCTGCCCTCTTTCCATCCGTCTTACGAATTCTCGATCAGGTCACGTGTCCTGACGCGAGTTTAGAAATTTTTACCCATTCCAAAAAAAATACACAGCGCCGCTAAAGAAGTTTTCACTTCAAAAATATACAAACATATGATACAAAAAATTGATTCATTCATTGTTGCCTACATTCGAATCATCGAAGTACTCTGCCACACTATAGTATGCTTTGTTAAGAGCAGATGTTTAACTCTCCTCTTGAAAAAATGAGCTTTCAGTACTTTCAAAGTTTATGGTAAATGGTGGAAGATTTTAATACTCTGGTAATAGAGAGAATGCTTAAATTTAGCTGTTTTATGCATAGGAATAAGTAGCACAACACCGTTTCTTGTTGAATACTCATGGTTACTATTCAATTTGATAAATCTATCTTTATTTTCTCTAACATATCACAAACATTTATAAATATTTAAACACGGTAAGGTGAGTATGTAATTATTAATGAAGATAGGTTTACAAGATGTTACTCGTACAATCACCCATTAGATATATGTTTTCGCTATTCGAGGATGTGTCTGACAAATGCGATATCAACAGTGACCCATTTGCTTTCATTAGTCGGGTTTACTTGGACTCTTTTCATGTATAATAAATTCTGAAGTAAGCCATAATCTCAATGTCTACTATTTATGATAAATACTTTTTTAATATTTCCTGTAACTGAGTTTTTTTACCTGTATGAAAATAAAGACTAATTATTATTATTATAATCGAAAGCTCTGAATGACTGATAATATTTCCAGCGAAATTCAATACTTGGTAGTAAATCACACCCGTAGAACTTCCTTCGATGAATAAAACAAACTTACAATCGATTATCGTCACAAACAATAAAAGTATCGAGAAGCCTCAAGGAACAAATCAACTTTCAGCACAGCAAATCTTTCATTTATGTCCGTCTGACACGTTGAAACGTCCAAATTTATATTGTAGGAGACCAATTGCGATCCTGGAAGACAGAACACCAATCATTGTCAGTTCCAGCTCGGAATTAGATGCCTCATAGTCTACATAAAACGCGTTCCAGGGTGTAAGGCCAATTGCATGGATTTGGGAAATCCATTCATCTCAAATCTGACTGTGCCGGACCACGGTCCGTTTGCTCGCAAACAGGCCCACTTACAAAATGGGAAACGGGACGGATCAACATCTGCTTCAATGAATATAAAATCGACTTTAATGTCGCAATTTCCTTTGAGGAATTGGATCGAACGGATTTCCCAAGGTAGCAATGGAATTCATCAAAACATTACATCGAAGAAATGAGGTGCTAGCTAGAATAAAATCCCGAATACTCTCGAAGCAAATCTAATATAAAACAGAAATATATTGTCAATTTTGAAATCTTAATATTCCCTTGAATTCCTGTTTTACTGAGAGTTGTTAGAAAAAATCACTGAACCTACTTATATTCGAACGTTTCCAATTATCAGTTAGATTCCTGTAGCTCTATACTTTCTCGAATTTTTGAATTTCTTAATGACAAATTTTATTCTCCTTTTAGTATAGGGTGTTTTTTTTAGAGGTATAGAGTTTTGAATTGCATTAATCAATGATGCATCATTCGATTGACAAGAATTTTTTTCTATTCGAAAGATAATCTTGTGACATTACATTTTAAATATGATTTCTGGCATATGACTGCCACGGCTGGCTCGGATGTAGTCCAATCTGGACCTCCAATTTTCGATGACTTCTTCCAACATTTGTGGCCGTATATCGGCAATAACACGGTGAATATTGTCTTCCAAATGGTCAAGCGTTTGTGGCTTATCCGCATAGACCAATGACTTTACATAGCCCCACAGAAAGTAGTCTAGCGGTGTTAAATCACAAGATCTTGGAGGCCAATTCACAGGTCCAAAACGTGAAATTAGACGGTCACCAAACGTGTCTTTCAATAAATCGATTATAGCACGAGCTGTGTGACATGTTGCGACGTCTTGTTGAAACCACAGCTCCTGGACATCATGGTTGTTCAATTCAGGAATGAAAAAGTTAGTAATCATGGCTCTATACCGATCACCATTGACTGTAACGTTCTGGCCATCATCGTTTTTGAAGAAGTACGGACCAATGATTCCACCAGCCCATAAAGCGCACCAAACAGTCTGTTTTTCTGGATGTAACGGTGTTTTGACATACACTTGAATTTCATAATAGGATGAAACAATTGATATTTCTAAAATGTAGGCACCGATTTCAATAATCTATAACATTTATCCTTGGAAGAATAATGGATAATCACATTGTTCATGTAGCCAGCTCTGCTCTGCATTGTTTCATATAGCCCCAGCTCTGCTGTAATATTCTTTCGAATAATTCAAATAGGGCTCTATGGTCGATAAGTAGTTACTGACTATTTAAGTAGATGGCAATGTCTTTAATGGCAACAATATATGTCATTAAAGCAGATGACATCCGTCATGTTATGACTTCAATTGTCGTTTCTTGGTTTTCAGAGCAACGCCATTGTTTATTTCAACTTAAATTCCGGATTCAAAATAGAAATTTATATATATATATATATATATATATATATATATATATATATATATATATATATCATTGCTAAGCCCAGTTTAAATGACGAGAAAACTTTGTTTGTTCTGTCATAAAGTTGATCTTTCTAAAACAAAAAAGTTTATTGAATTCCTTGCCTCCAACGTTCGTTCAACCTCATAAACTGAAAATACATCCTGAGCTAGGAAAAGTTGCCGAGACTGATGAAATTTTAATTCACTTGTACAAACGCAAGCGAAGAAAAACCGAGGTATTGATATAGGATATGAAATTCTGGTGGAGCCAGATTTAATAAAACGTCACTGTAGCCGCAGGGTCAGCGCCGGTTGTCGCAGTGTCACTCCCATTGAGGGAATCCCCTGTCGATCCATAGCCATCGCGGATCCGCACGTTCATCACTGGCGCCAAATCGAATTATCGCGACCGCAGCGCCGCTCCGCTTTAATTTCTTGTGGGGATTGCCTTAATTGGAAAACTTTTGTCAACTTTAACTGGGAACAAAACAGTCACCCCCGCGATATGTGACGGGCCTAGCAGATGGCGCTCGTGTGTGTGATGCTGATCATGCTTGAGAATTAGGTGACATGTGTGTTGAAACCCGGACTAGGAAATTATTCTATCGCGTCTTCTTCGAGGAAATTACTCGGCCAACACTTGGTGAAATACCTTCCACAGACTAAAATGGTTCTAAATTATACGTAGACGTATGAATTTTCCATAAAAATATAATTATTATTTTATGATTACCAAATTGTTATCGAGTGAAATTTGAGACAGTTATACCTTACTTGGGGCCACTGCTTTATTGTGAGTGTTATCTATTATTTCATCAAAAAGACTCCATAATTTCATCGATACTGATCTAGATTAGTTGTATTGGTATTTCCTAAATAAATCACTGATTATAGAAACTGATAATGATAGAATATCGAAACAATTATATTTGGTTATTATAAACGCCTTTTAAAGGCTCCCTTAAACCTTTTGTCAATGACAAATTCGTTGAGGCTTTCAGTCTACTTCCAGAATCAGAAATGGAAAGACCTCTGAAGAAGCTCGCCACTCGTGCTAGCGAAACGTTAGGAAGAAATTCCAACCGACGACGACCCTTAGACCCGAACCAGGACAACACTTATTGTAAATATTAACCCGTGCAGTAGTTAATTTGGAATATTGTTCAAAATTAAAAAGTGATTTGAATAATTCCAAAGACTTGGTTCAATTATACACAAATTGTTTCGTACAAGTGGTTCGAATATACGATTTAACAAACTTTCAATTAGTTTAGACAGAGTGATGTGTTATAGAAATTTGAATCAAAAGTACATCTTCGCAGAATACACTGAATAAACCATATTGTTATTAAAATTTATAATTTAAATTCGAGTATATATATACAGTATCACTTTCAAAGATTTCAACATTAAAGACAAATTCAAATCGCTCAAATCGTTCCAATATTCAGAAATAAAATCCTTGTTATTCCCACGTTATAGGATCTATATAACGAATGTTCTTGGGAAACGAATGGAGTTAGACTTTCCATGCCAAATGTATGAATACTTTGCTGACAGCGATATAAGGGAATGCAGAAGACAGGTGTATGCTGACAAAATACGTTCTTCTCCAGACTTTATTGAAAATTCTTCACATAACTCTGCTTTCAGAACATATCTGTTTTCATCGACACAGGTTTTCTGTGACAGATATAATGCGAACATAATTGGAAAATTGCCTCTGGCATCAAATGTTCGTGTATATATATATATATATATATATATATATATATATATATATATATATATATATATATATATATATATATATATATATATATATATATATATATATGGAGAATATAAGTTTCTGTGCTTATAACTGAGCTTGTGAATGAAATATTAAAAAATTACACTAGAACCCTCATTCGAAAATTTCAAATTAACCAAAAGAATGTTATAGTAGACCAAGATATTGTGAACGTGTACGATGTGATGCCTCGATTACCCTTCAAGGGATTATTGTTAGAGAAATATTGAAATTGATGCTACACCTGATGGAAGTACGGGACAGCTGTTTCGTTCTGCAAGGAAATAATCTCTCGCACCAAGTTCATCGAAGTGAGGCAACGATTTCAATCCCCGAGCATCTTTTTATGACTCCTAGCGGATAATCGTCAAGTAGAGAATATACTTCAAAATTCCATCTATAGGAATCAATAGAAAACATCTCTCAGATCATAGACACACCAAGCATCGAACGTTGATATCTCTTCTATACCCGTTGTTATCTACTAAATTGCAACGTCTGTTGCAATTCTAAATTGCATCTGTTATGATGACAAATGTCATCATATGATATTTTCAAATATCTAGCTCTAGTATAACATTCTTTTGGTCAATTTGAATTTTTCGAACGAATGTTCTAGTATTCTTTTTTTTTTAATTTCATTCAGTTCCATAAGCACAAAACTTTATTTCCTCAAAAATATCGCCGAATAGAACCCTGAAATACGAGAACAATCGCGAGTGTACTACTCTAACGCAACCTATTGACATTTGAAAACATTATGTGATGACATTTGTCAAATAGTCGTTGGAATTGGGAAGATACCTACAGATAGAACTTTCGATACTTGGTGTGTCTATGATCTGAGAGATATTTTCTATTGATTACTATAGATGGAATTGTGAAGTATTAATTACTTGACGGTATTCCACTTGGAGCCATAAGAGGATGCTTGGAGATGGAAATCGTTGCCTCACTTAGATGGACGTGGTGCGACTGAGGAGTTTCTTGCAGAACAAAACAACTGTCTCCCGCTTCCATCCGGTTTGGCATCGATTTCAATATTTCTCTAACATTCCCTTGAAGGTTAATTGAGGCATCACATCTTACTCGTTCACATATCCAACTCTACTAAAACATTCTTTCGGTTATTTGAATTATTCTGAGATTTTTGATAGAATGATCGAAATATTTCATATAAAACTCTCAGAGAGTTGTGTATACAAATGGTGCGAACGAAAATATAAACTACCTTCCAGAATGAATATTTATTTCTTGAGAATCATCAGTGACATGCATTCAAACGATCGAGTTTCGAGGTTCTATTCTAAAGCACCTAGGCCCCATTTATTCAAAATGCGGAAATATACTCACATCAGCTCCCTGTATCGCAATAACATACTGAAGATAAATTATCTTCAGTATGATAGTGTACGTTCGTGACAAGATCTCTGCATACTTCCATACTACGATGTATGGATCATCGACTTCAACATTCTAACACCTTATGACTACTAAGACAGAAACTTGTAATCATGCATTAATGTATGGATTACTCCATAAATTCCATCTATATCAATCAATAAAAATCATGGACATATAAGGAATTGAATGTTTACCCGTCCTACTTAGGGTATCTACCGAATTTTCAATGTCTTCTCCGGCAAAGAATACGAATTCATTTGTAGACGTAAATGCGTTTCATTTTAGAAATTTCCAATTCTGAAGTCTGAGATAAAGTGGAGATAGAGTATTTCCGTATTAACTACGAATCAAACCAGAAAAATTCCTTGAAATTTGGGTTCTTGGCAAGTTACAAGGGCAATTATTCAAAAGAGTACTACGGCCATATATTTTTATAATCATCAAGAACACTGAAAAACATAACTTTCTGCCAACAAACTCTCCTGAATGATATGAACACAATATCCTACCAAAATGTATGTATGTGCATATTACATGTTTTACGAGCCCTAATGATAGCTTAATATGACTGCGTTGAATACTGAACTGACCATAGAAGATCATGCAGTACAACTACAATGACTTGTGACAGTATTCACGTCACTCGTTACTCAGAGACTAGCCCAGAAGCTACGTATATGTAAATTCTCATCACGCTTTCAAGCGAAGCTCAAATAATTCTCACTGAAGTGTACTAGTGGAAATCTAATTGATTAGATTGACACTGTACCCGATAGATTACGTTCAAATTGCCAAATGAGGTGGCAACGAACTTATTTGTTCCACTTCTACATCCATTGATGTAGATACATATTTGCGTTATTGGATTGAAATGGAACGGAGTGCCGACATATAGTATGATTCGATTTTCAACAGAAATTACGCTTTATTCAGCAACTCATACAGAAATGAAGAATCAAAGAATTTTCCTCAATGTAGTGAAGTGAATTTGATGGAGGAAAATTAAGTTTGTGAAGAATCATTGTATTTAAAGTTGAAAAAAAAATGTTTTCGAAATGTCAATACAACAAATATCACTCTGACTGGGCTCAATATGTATTAATCTATTGATAATGCGATAATAGACTCAAACATATCTCAAGTGAATTAGAGAATTTCTGGAATTCAACGATACATTGAGGAATTTCAGATTATTAGGAAATCTATACTATCCAGAAATGCATTTTCACAGTTGAAAATCCTATCTTTATCTCACATTTATATTTACGAATACATTGTTATACTGAAAACAATAAAAATGTTAGGCCAATTGAAAATACTTAAAATTTAAAGAAATTAAAGAGACATAAAAAAGTATTTATCGCGAAAGAGCTACTTACAACTCATGAATTTAGATGAATTTTCAACAGATTTTGTACTAAGTGTTATAGGTGAGTGTTCGATCACCTATTTTCTTTCGACTTTTCGTTTTCTTTTTTCTCTTATTTCAACTCCTTTTGCATGTATGTTAAAAATGTAACAATTTGAATGCCATCAATAAAAATCGATCTATCTAAAAATCAGTATATCGTACCCAAATGGTGAAACTGAAGAGAGATGGTATGTTTTATTTGTCAGATGTTTCTCAAATAGGAGCGGGGGTACCCCAAGTTAATAATAATAATAAGTTCTTTATTCTCAACAGGTATAACACCCAATTACAGAAAAAAATAACAATATTGAAAACATAACAAAATAATAACTAAATAATTAGAAAAAAGATTCAACTAAATAATTTAAAAAAAGATTTAACAAAGAGCTCAATATAATCTAAAAAAATAGTAACTTATAACTACATTATAGCATTCAATGAAATATTACAAATAACTCAATCTAAATTTATTCATTTTAATCAATTTTTGTTGTTCACATAACTCCTGATAATAACTTCTATGGAGTCAAAGTGAATGTCACAATTATTGGCAACTCTATTGAATGTAGACTCCATGAACCAAATGGGGGATAGCATTAGGGAGTTGGTCCTCGGAGTCTCTAGGTGGAATAATTCTGTATTACGAGAATTTTGCCTAGGAACACGAAATTTCAAAGCGGACAAGAGAGGATTACAATCAATACTATTGTGTAGTAATTTGTACAAAAATTTGAGTGATAAAGTTTCTCTCTTGCTCTGCAATGAGATAAAACTAAATCGACTCAATAATTCGTTATGACTGACTCCTCTCTGTGGATAAACTTTATCCTCCCTCCAAACTAAGAATTTCAAGAAGCTTCTCTGAATAGCCTCAAGATGGCGTTGATGGCAAGTGTAAATGGGATGCCAGATCGTGCTGCCATACTCCAACTTGCTACGGATTAATGTATTGAATAGTCCTATGAGTGTTGAAGAATTATTAAAGTATTTGCCATTACGTATAACGAATAAATATATTTTCGCAGCAGATGAAATAAGTTGGGTGATGTGTGGGACAAAGGAAAGCTTCTGGTCGAAGACTACACCAAGATCTCTCGCCTTATCTGAACGAGAGAGAATCTGACCACCGACGCTATAATCACAATCAATTCGATCTCTTTTCCATATGAAAGAAACAACATTACACTTTGACACATTAAAACTCAAATAATTGTTCCCACACCAACTGGCAACATGGTCCAGCGCGAGCTGAAGTTGAACACAGTTGTCCTGTGATCTAACTTCATGATATAGTTTCAAATCGTCTGCGATTATCAAATGTGGAGAATGAATATTATCCATCAGATCATTTACGAACAGAATAGGTAGCCTACTAGGCCCAATACTATTTGTGACTTTCTTTGATGACATTCAAGATGTGGAAAAAGTTCATTTGGTATCATACGCAGATGACACAAATATAATTTGAGAGAAATGATCTGATAATTGTGGTTGATGTAGCAAACCACAATTATGCAGATATTAGATGAATTATTTATGAGTAATTGTTTATGAACAATTCATATCTCATTATATGCTCAGCCATATTAGAAGTGGAATATACGGATAATTATATATGAAAGGTGGAAATGTAAGCATGAAATATCACCAAGTTCTCAGGTATACATGTTAAAAAGTCTTGAATTCGATAAAACATATTGATTATCTATGTAGTTAATTACTTAGAGTTAGCTATTTCTTTTTTGTTATGATAAATATTAATTTTTTCAGCTATAGAAAAAAATTTAGATTTTTGCTTTCAGTCGCTTGTTCTGAGTATATTTTCGATCCTGATTTGGAAATTGAAATTATTTATAATGTTATCATAACTGAAATACGATACATTTTCTCGATAACTCTTTCAATCGATATTTAATCTATTGCATTTTGTGACGAAAAATTATCTGGAAAATAGATCAAAGAAAAGGTTGTACGTATTTCAGTAAGTTGCCAATAACGTCTGTCGCAGAAATGAAGTTTACGATATGGTGCTCATTAACAATGAAAATTACAAACCTGATTTCCATAATAGGCTTTAATTTTGATAAGTACCAACAGAGAGCAATGTCTCTGAAGCAATATTCTCGTTTTATATTCCTAGAGGAATTACTACAAAGACAACTTCAAAGGTCGTCTGTGAAAAATACCCTTTCGATTAATTATCAGTTGAAATCACTTCAAGTAGAGACCTGACAAAACTTTTCTTCATATGATGTATAAATATATAATGATTTAACGTTTATTACATTCAAAAACGTATAGACTCCTAAGAAGATTTCAAACTGAAATATGTATAAAAAGCATTTGTTCATAACTTTTTCTTTGTGTTCATAGTGAAGGTGGATCTTTGAGTTATTCGAGATGTTATCAATTCAACTTTTTGTAATAAAATATCAACTCTCAACTATTTCCTGCATGGGTAACTGTTTTATTTTTAACTCCTCAAACCAGAAAATTGGGTCCTTCAATTAAAAATCTTTTGATACATCTTTAATTTGTAAACGTTCCTTCAAATTTCATCTTTCCGAATTCTTCAACTTTCTGATGAAGACCAAAACTCCGAAACACGTAAAACATCATCAACATCTCCATTTACATAATATTTTTCGACAATAAGGTCCTTTAGGAAATATTCATTTCGGAATCGATGAAAATCAACTGAACTCGAAAGAAGTTCAGTTGATTTTCATCGCTAGTTAATTTTTTCAGCTATAGAAAATAATTTAGATTTTTGCTCTCAGTCGCTTCTTCTGAGTCTATTTTTGATCCTGATTTGGAAATTGAAATTATTAATAGTGTTATCATAACTGAAATACGATACATTTTCCCGATAACTCTTTCAATCGATATTTAATCTATTGCATTTTGTGACGAAAAATTATCTGGAAAATAGATCAAAGAAAAGGTTGTACGTATTTCAGTAAGTTGCCAATAACGTCTGTCGCAGAAATGAAGTTTACGATATGGTGCTCATTAACAAAGAAAATTACAAACCTGATTTCCATAAGAGGCTTTAATTTTGATAAGTACCAACAGAGAGCAATGTCTCTGAAGCAATATTCTCGTTTTATATTCCTAGAGGAATTACTACAAAGACAACTTCAAAGGTCGTCTGTGAAAAATACCCTTTCGATTAATTATCAGTTGAAATCACTTCAAGTAGAGACCTGACAAAACTTGTCTTCATATGATGTATAAATATATAATGATTTAACTTTTATTACATTCAAAAACGTATAGACTCCTAATAAGATTTCAAACTAAAATATGTAAAAAAGCATTTGTTCATAACTTTTTCTTTGTGTTCATAGTGAAGGTGGATCTTTGAGTTATTCGAGATGTTATCAATTCAACTTTTTGTAATAAAACATCAACTCTCAACTATTTGCTACATGGCTAACTGTTTTATTTTTAACTCCTTGAGCGAGAGAATTGGATCCTTCAATTAAATATCTTTTGATACATCTTTAATTTTTAAACGTTTCCTCAAGTTTCATATTTCCGAATTCTGCAACTTTCTGATGAAGACCAAAACTCCGAAACACGTAAAACATCGTCAACATCTCCATTTACATAATATTTTTGGACCATAAAGTTCTGTACGAAATGTTCATTTTGGAATCGAAGAAAATTAACTGAACTCGAAAGAAGTTTCAAATTTAAGTTTGCTGAGTT
Source organism: Henosepilachna vigintioctopunctata (assembly GCA_030704895.1). NCBI lineage: Eukaryota > Metazoa > Arthropoda > Insecta > Coleoptera > Coccinellidae > Henosepilachna > Henosepilachna vigintioctopunctata. Next base: position 4,901,553 of record JARQZJ010000034.1, read on the forward strand.
ATATTACAGAAACATAATGTGATAGCTGCCTCTGATAAAACCCCTTTAGCACAGATTCACGTTTTGCAAAGTTACATAAATTTCGACTGAACCAATTACTGGGTAATTTCGCTGTGCTAATCACTTGAAACAACAACATTAATCAACTCATTATATTCTCACTGAGCTACGAGCTAATCAATATCTCATTAATTTAATATCATCTTCACGCTCCTGGCACGGGGGTAGGTTTAATAATTCACAGATTCAAAAATATGTCGCAGAATGATTTTCTTAGGGTTTGATTTTTGTTTAAACTTTTATGAGCTTGATTATGCATCTGTTATTCCTTAAAGAATTAGGGTAAGAATGGGACATCTTACTCAAAAAATCTATGAAACTTGAACATCAACTAACTGAGATCACCAAAATATCATAAATAAATCTTCTTCTTCCTCTCGACCTCTGCATGAACTTTCCGGGTTTTGAGATTTGGTCACATAAAAAAGTATAATTTATAACACATTAAAAGGTATGTGATGTATGTTATTCTTAATGTAGTAGTTCTCGTTATAGATCTCATTCGTCTAAACAAATATAGAGTACCAGAAAGTTTTCCTTTGAGTTGTTCAGTATGGTCTTTCCAAGTAAGTTTGCTATCTAGTGTTACACCAAGCAGCTTTGCAGCATTTTTCCGCAGGATTGTCAAAGTGATTGGAGTGATGAAAAGACTTTATTTTGTGAGTTTTGTCATCATTCAATTCTAGAGTTTCTTTGCCGTTAACCATAAATGAGATATGGTATTAAAGTACGTGGTTTTTATCTCCAAGCCTGAAAGATTTCTATCAGAGTAAATAAATGTGGTGTCATCCGCAAATAATACCGTCATTTATATATATAATGAATAACATTGACCTCAGAACTGATCCTTGCGGGACTCCATGTCTCAATAGTTTAAATTCAGACAGACAATTTTGGTCAATTGCTTGACTCTCCATGGCAACGTTCCAATGCTAGATATACTGCTTCTTCTACTCTTCAAGTTCAATACATTCCGTAAAGGATAACTAGTCGCCGCAAAGGAGATGTAATTGACTGAATCTACCAACCCAAGAGTTCATACACCAGCCTAAAGTGGACCCCCTTTGCAGGAGTCTATTTTCGTATTTTTTCACATCCTACTTCGAAACACATGTCAGCGCCTGCTTCCAATTTTAATCCATAACGAACGATTTTATATATATATATATATATATATATATATATATATATATATATATATATATATATATATATATATATATATATATACAACGATAAAAGGAGTATTGCCTTGTAATTAAATAGAAAATTTTATGGGTTATAGGCAAGGAAGGAGGCCTCTATGAATGAACTTTATCCAATTTGTTTGCCTGGTGTATATTTCAACTGTGTTTACAGTCTTCATCTGGACTCTAGAACAGATGTTTATAACAAAAATCATGTCGACATTTAGTTTTACAACTCACGGCTAACTAGGAAATATAAGTATGACCAATACCATCAACAGGAAAATGTGAAATTACAGAGTGTATGTGATATTGTACAGGAATCAAATATCAACGTTAAAATGTAAAAATTCTTAAAAATATATAAAATTATCTTAAACACCAGAGATAGATAAACAGACGATCATATATGACAGGAGACACAGAGACACAAATTGTCACCGAAAAAAGTAACAGAGGTGAGAGAGCAAACACCGTGACACCAAAAGTTACACTAAGCGCGTACCACACTTAATAAGAGTCAATTCGTTCATGTACATTTCCATCAAATACAATTAGAATTGAAGCTTAAGCAAGGACGTTGGTTTCTATTTCATACAAAGTTCAGCACAGACTTCACCAGTCATTCGACTTTCGTTTGTAACCCGATATTGTTATACTATTTCTGGGCTTCACACAGAACAGGTAAATTCAAGAGGACAAAACCCATTGTCTGGAGTAATTCCTGCCAAATCCCATCAAAAGCAGTTATGCGGGATATGCTTTCAAGCGATTTCGGTTATTCCCCTTGTACGCCCCACGTTTTCTAGAGGGAAGTGGAGATACCCAAGAAATCGATTAAGCCAAGCACTGTTGAATATTCCGATATTCAGATTCTGTTACCGAAGTCAAGCGGATGCAGGTGTCACTTTATTCCAGTTAGGAATCATACATTAAATGAAATAACCAGTTAGGAATCATATCTAATTCCAGTTAGGAATCATACATTAATAAAATGGGATTAAATGAATAACAACTACTTAGTAAGTAAGTTTATTGGAGCAGTACAATTTGAACAACTATTTTTGAACAAAGCCTTCAATAGCTGTCTGAACTTATTAAAAGATTGGATGTGTATTCTTTGAGACAAATCATAGAAAAAATTCCAACCAAAGTAATTCGAACCATTGTGGGACCTGCTGAATCTGGTGAAATTCATTCTAATATCAGATATACATCTGTTATGTTAGTGGTGAATACTACCACCAATAGATTTAGAGACTATGGTTTCGTGAACGTACAATAAACAAACAAAAACAATTAATTGAATATAAACTTAAATTCAAACACTTGAACTTATGATTTACACTTAATTGACTACATAGCATCACGCGTTTCGTGCCAACACTATTAAATATTAAATAAAACCAATTAAAGTTGATTGAGTTGATCAGTTTTTCCATTTACAAATGCAGAAGATAATAATAATAAAACATTCCATAGTATTAATAACATACCAATTCCTAGGGATAAAATCGAGAATAGATTAAGAAAGCATAATATTAATATTAAACCTTTTATCACAAGCAGAAGAAATTTGGGTTCATTTTTAGTTAGTAATAAAGATAAACAGGCTACGAAAATAAAGTGCAGAAAGTTGCAGATTGCTGATTGTGACGCATACTACATAGGTCAAACGGGACGAAGAAAAAACATATATTCTCCATATTAAATAACAAAAAATTTACTGTATTTTCTACACATTGTATTCATAATAACCATTTCATAGATTTAAATTCATTGAAAGTTCTGAACCCACAGATGAAAAGTAAAACTCTGGATCTTCTAAAACATGTGGAAATTTCTGATTCGCAAGAATTTTTCGCAAAAAATTTTTCTGATTCGCAAGAAATTTTGAATTTTCGAAGAAAAAAACAATATTAAATGATCAACGTACCTTCAGTATTGTCACCATTGTTACTTTCCTCAATTTCCTAATTTAAGGCACACTTTGTTATTCGGTAATTCTTAGATTTAATTTAATACTTTTTCCTGTATAACGACCTGTACCTCTACTTCAGAGACATCGATATCAACTTTAAGTCTATTGCAGGTAACGATATATAAGTATATGTGAATACTGGTCGAAAAATGTGCTCAGATTAACTGTTGAAAATGGGGTAACACCCCGAAACAATTGTAAAGTATTTCGTGAAATGAAGACAAAAGTTTTTATTTTATTCAATATAATAAACAAATAAACCTGGGTAGGATCGTATGCACAACTGTCTGTTATATATTTTTACACCATGCTCTACAATCGGTGCTCGAGATAATTGTAATTGCCTCCCTCTGTAGTCTAAATAACTGTCGTCTGTTTGGTGTACAGGAAGGTTTTTTGATATTCAAATATTGAATATGTTTTTTATTATCAGGGTATTTCCATATACAAAATGTATATGGAAATTAATAATATGCCTTCATAGTAAAGTTCAGTAGCAAAGAATTTTATGATTCATTAAAAATTGCAGATAATTTCGCATTGAATTATTTGTTTGCAGGTCAATAAAACATTCGGCTTCTTTTATTGAATTGGAAGGCTCAAAAATCCGCAATGTGTTCCAATTATGATTATAGACGATAAAATCCGTTATACTTCATATATATGTACATATCTATATAAAGTATCAATATTCTAACCTCTAGAAAAACCCTACAAAATAACCCTAAAAAAAAGCAAAATGAAAGCTTACTTCCAATTTAGATTTTATTGAAAATCTGATTAGAAAAATTGGCTCTAAGACTTCTAATTAGTCAGAAATTACATTTTCACGAAAATTGCAAGAAAATTTTTTTATCCTACAAAAATCATGAAAACTTTCTAAAAATTTTTCGAGAATTTTTTGTCCTGAAAAAAGACATTTTCTCATTAAGTCTGGGGTGCAGATCACGAATTCACCATCAGTTTTCTCATCAATTTGACAATTTCCTCAGAAATTCGATGAGATATTGCACTAAAATTTCAGAATCACGTAAAATGAAAGGTCCTAAATTATTTTAAAATTTTATTGTGAATCTGATTAGAAATATGTGGTCTACGACTTGAATTGAGTCAGAAATTATATGTTCATCAAAATCTTTTTGAAAGTGAAAAAAATTTTCTTAAATTTTTTTCCGACAAGGATGAAAATTTTCTTAAACTTTCTCGAGAATTTTTATCCCGAAATCTTACTGTTTACCAATTTATCATAAGTTTCGCCATCAATTTTTTAGTTACACAAAAATTCTATGGGAAAATGCAGTGAAATTTCAGAATCACGTGAAATGTATGCTACCTTCTGAATTATAGCTTTTATTGAGAATGTTATCTGAAATATGTGTTCTATAACTGTAAATTAGTCAAAAATCACATTTCATCAAAATTAGAAAGAAGAATGTTTTTCAATTTTAATCGGACGAAAATGAAAATTTTCCATAAATTTACGAGAATTTTTGTTCCTGAAGAATGACCTTTTCTGATTAACTCAGGGGTGCAGAACACGAAATCATCGTTTTTCTCATTAACTTGACAGTTTCCTAAAAATTTCGATGGGAAATCGTTCTGAAATTTCATAATCCCGCAAAATGAAAGTTATCTTCCAAATTGGACTTTCAATTGCAAATCCGATTATAAATTTACATTATAAGTGACAAATTAGTCAGAAATAAAATTTTCATTAAATCGAAAGAAAAATTTTTTCAACTTCTTTTCCGACGAAAATGCTGAGAATATTCTGATAATATCTCGAGAATTATTGAAAACATACACTGAAATTTTAGAATTACGCTAAATGAAAGCTATCTTCAAAATTAGGCGTTTTATTGGAAATCTGATATAATATAGACTTATGTGTTCAATTTCAAATTAGTCAGAAATTATCATCAAAATCCGACGAAAATGATGAAAATTTTATTTGCTGAAACGTTTCATCGTCTTATAGCTCCTGAAAATAGGGAACAAATCGAAACATTTCTCAAGAAATTAAGATAATTTATGTGGGACCAAGCTAAGTGTTTTTTTCGTTCAAAGTATTAAACATTGTTTTAACAAGAAATTAGCGAAATTTAATCGACTTTAACATGTAAATATCAGTCCAAATTAGATAATGGGCCTTTGTTATAACCGTTAAAATAAATTTCTATCAATTAGATGTCATATCCATACCAAAACGCTGTCATTTTGAAATAACTTCGACAGGTGATGCAAATCGTCGATATTTCCAATGGAATCGATATATTGACATTTGGCACATTCGCATCGTCCGAATGAGAGAATGAAGAAAAGGAAAAATCAATCAAGTTTCTCCGGGCAACTGCAAATAAATTGCAGATTTAATTGAATTCTTTCATGCTTCCTGAATGCAGCCGAATGTACCGATTTAATTCAAAAGCAAAGTGCACTCTTGCTATGAATGGATATCCTGAACTTGTAGGGCGTGATACTGCTGGACGAATAGAAGCTCAACTCCTATCAATGGTAATGCAATATAATGCGATATTAAACTTGGCAAATTTTTAGGGATGTAATCAATAGAGGTTGGCTTAGGTAAATGAAAATCAACTCCATTTGAGCAACGCAGAGAATTAATTGAATTGAATGAAAGAAAAAAATTAACTGATTTTGTCATTTAATTCAAATCATATATATTTGAAATATATATTCAACTAGCGAACTCGACAGACGTAGTCCTGGTAACATATTTTCAAGGCGAAATTTTGGGATTCAAAATCAGATCGAAAATTCGAATAGCACGAAAGTGGATGTAGGCGTTCCTCAAGGAACTGTCTTAGGTCCGTTGTTGTTCTTCTTATATATAAACGATTATGTCTGTCATGTGAAAAAATGTTTTATTCGTTCATTGTGATTATACTTTGCTCTATATATGTGGCAAAGATATTAAGAATATGACAGAGGGGATCAATAGAGACCTTTCTGCAATTAATGAAAGGTTATGTGACAATAGCTTATCTCTGAATTTGCAAAAATCTAACCTCATAGTTTTGGGCACAATTAAAACAATAAATATTACTAAAAATGAGGATATAACTTTAAAGATTAATGGACAAAAAATTTGAAGAGTAGGAACAGTAAAATATTTAGGCATTATGTTCCTTTTCATTGTTTCCTAAGATTTGAGATGTAAATTCATTAATATATGCATTATATATGCATACGACTTGACAGTATATTTCTGTCTTATGATGGATAGGAGGCTATTTGAGAATTGAAGTCGTTGCCTATCGTTTGTTGGACATGGCGTAACTGATGAGTACCTTGTAGTACGAAACAGTTAACTGTCTAATGCTTTGAATAAATGTAGACATCGATTCCAATATTCTCTAACATTTATCCCTAGAAGGATAATGGTCATATCGCATTGTTCATGTTTCACATAGCCAGCTTTACTAAATGTTCTTTCGAATAATCTGTCAAAACTGTATGGAAAGAAAGTTATAGTATAATTTTAAATATATAATAATTTATATATATATATTTATATATATATATATATATATATATATATATATATATATAATTTTCATTAAATATATAATATTATACTCGTAATTATCGCTCTCCTCATGGGAACATTCGATTGAACTTGAATTCGCGATTATTATTTTCATTCGCTTCACCTTTTTTGCATCCGAAAACGCTTCATCGTCTCAGAATATTTTTTTCCGTTCATCTGTTCATTTCATTCCAGGTTGACGATTTGATTTTTGGTCAAACTCCACATGTGCGATTTTATATTGACTCTAAGTGCGATCTTCGAGATTTCTTATATTGATCTGTTGTAGATCTTTTTGGACCTCTTTTAGCCACTCTGTTCCGCATTTACTCTTCATAATTATATCGAGTACGTTTTTCGGTATTCTGGAGTGTTTCATTCTGTACACATGTGCATAGAACTTTGCTAGTCGTTTTCTGATTTCTTTCGTTATTCTATTTGTCTTTTGATAAAGTTTATTGTGAGTTCTTCTCCTATTTCTCCAATTCTTGAATGACCGCCTATATATATATATATATATATATATATATATATATATATATATATATATATATATATATATTGAATTGATTTATTGCCTGTTTAAAATATTCGCTTATTTTAATGTGAAAAACTTCACTTTCGTTGACGTTTCGTTCTATATCACAAAAATATTGTAATGTTTTATTTTGTTTGACAAAGTTGTGATATACAACAAAACGTCAACGAAAATAAAGTTTTACACACTAAAATAAGCCTGCTATTGCTGAAAACATTGAGATAATTTTTCAAGCGTAGTTTTTTTCTAAATCGAATAAAACACTCAATTTGCATCATATATTCAACATGTTTATTGAAATTGATAGCTTGGACTTCGCCATTTACATTTCAGAAATAACTTCATGCAAATTTTGTCCGCTGCTCCCCATCAAATGGTCCATTCGAAAGGTCCAATTTGACACATGCCCAATTGCTGAGAACGGCAAGGAATTGACATTTCACGATCCTCATTAACACTGTACGCTACGGCTGCAATATTCTCTTCAGTATACACAGTACGCATGCGAGACAATGGTTTAATGTCCGACAAAGTGAACTTGGTGCGAAATTTGGTGATAACAGCACGAATTGTTGATTCACCAGTTCGATTATGACGACCATAATATGGTCGTTACAAATGATACAAATTTTTCACAGAGCAGGAATTTTGATGGTAAATTTCAACAATTTGCAATCGTTGCTCGTTTGTTAGTCTTTCCATGATAAAATGGCAGATATACTAAAAACTTTTCACTTTGACAGATGACATTTGGATGACATTACCAACCAGTGCCGACAACCTGAAAAACTCAACTCTCAAAAAATCACCCATTATATATTTCAAGAAATTTCCTCTTCATTTCACTGAATTACTTTCTGTTCAACATTATTGTTGTGTTTATTATCACAATAGCTATTATTATATCTTTCGACTAGGAACCTCAATATTCCACGTTTTTTCCACACTTATTTCCAGTACCATAAATTCATGTCAAAATACTCACGATGCTTACGATGTGACAAAAGACGTGAGTAGTGCAACTACTCCAAAGTAGTTTATTATTCACATATCGTAGTCCTACATTGAATCAATTATTAATCAGTGGTAAGTAGTCAAGCTCTACAAATTGAAATTGTACGACAGGGCTGTGTACGCAATATGTAAACAAGAAGATACCTGTACATTGAAATTTCCAGGCACGTATTCACCGACACGTGACCACATATGAGCCTTAATGTGCAAATTAATATCACGGTGAAATTGGTATTAATAACAGGTTCCTAGTGACGAAGAGAGAATTACGAAATAATGCGATGGTATTGCGATGATTTTAGCCCTTAAAAATTAGCGGTAATTCGCATTATGTCATTTTGCACCAACGATTCTATTCAAGGGTAGATACGAGTCGTATTATAGCATCATCAGGAATGATGCTCGCACTGGTAGGTTTGTAACTATACGAGGAAAGTTCAATCATTAAATTAGCAACTATGCATCTCTTTTCGTATAACATACAACAAAAATTTGACACATCATTGACTTTTTGAATTTTCAATTTCAAACGCTGTTTTTAACAGTCATCTATTAAATGGAAAAAGCTGAATTTCATTTGCTTACTGCATTATTTTGTACATGAAAAGTCATGATCGGAAAAATTACGGTTTCTGCTGATATTTTAAAAGCATATTTCATCATCTCAATAGAAATCGATAAAACTCATAGAATAATATTCGGATAACCGAAAAATCGAACTGTGATAAAGTTGAAACTGTAGGCATCTCGACCCCGTCAGTACATTATATTTTACATGGAAAATCTACAAGGTGATGGTTGCCGTGGTTGCTGACTTTCGAGCAACAGTGTGACCACGTCACAGGAGTGTTTTGAGACTTTCAATTGTATTCTGAAGAAGTTTCAACAGTGTTTGGTAGTTGTTGAGGAAAGAAAGATATCTCACAATACATCAAAACCACCAAGATAATCAAAATACACCAAGAACGAAGTATGTTTTGTTTGTATAAAAGTCAAAGTATGAAAGTGAAAGAAAAAAAATTCGTGATGCGTTTTTCTAGGTAAATACATCGAAGATATCCTTAAAAACTGCAATGATCAATATATAATAATTGCAAACCTCCAGCATATTTATCCCCATTTAATACTATTTTTTCCGTAAAAGTCATTTCAACTCGATATTAATTTTGCACCAACAGTAGCTACAGGAAGTAGTAAATCTTGACCATACCTCCAAGAGTTTAGACTTTCATGGTGCTCTTTTTTCGACTATTGCATATTGTTAAAACTCTTAGTGGGGCATTCTTCTTCATTCTTCTCCTTAGGTATAACGCACACAAGGAGTGTGAATATTCATTTCAGATTGAAGTATATTCTTTCATTCTAACCAGAAACAAAAGTGAGTGTACACATACTTCAATTTATAAAACAACAAAAAACAACAAGAAGTCATTTCTGTCATACTGCAACTGTAAAAATGATATCAGAGGTGGTGTCCAATTTATTGCAGAGCATTATATTCTACATGGAAAGTTGTCAAATTTAACCCTGTAATTAGCAAATTTCACTGAAAATACATGGTTAAAAAATGCAATTACGGAATACCTCCCAAAACAAAAGTTGCAGTGGAATGTGGCTTATAAAAACTATGTATACGTTCACTGGAGTATTTCCAGTCACATTTGCTGTATAATCTGATATCTAGATCACTTCAGCTCAGATTCATGAGAAGTTATAGAAATTATAAAAACTGTTGATTCATATACTGAACAAAAATATTTTATTATAAGTTCCCCTTTTTCAGTTCCTCTGTTTCAAGTTACCTAGGACGAATGCGGAGTATGTATCCCATTTATTTTTCGGTTTCAAAACTGACTCACATGTGTCTTCCACATTGATCCAACATCAATAGGTAGTAACCCAAGAAATGTTGAATAAATACCAACCACTTGAATCAGAATTAAAGCAAACGTCGTCATATATTACACCCTAGACTAGTAGTAGTAGTAGTAGTGATAATCTTTATTGTAGAGAAAAGACATTTCTTTCTTCACAAATGGTAAGAGTTTGACGAATCATTCTTCCAGTCCTTCAAACATTAATCAAATTATTAATCATTATCAATTAATCAAAACATTAACCTCGATTAGAAGAGAATACAAAATAGTAGATAAAGATACACTCAATCATAGGTGAAATTAATGATTGAAGTCTAATAACAATAAACTCGGTAAACTTAAGTAATTGATTCAATATAAAACTGAAAAAAATATATAATGCACAAAAAATAACACAAAAAAAATAACACATGAAAAAAGATGAGGTGAGCTTGCTCATATTAAAGACTGCCTTGAAGTGATCCGAATACTCAATAACAGAATAAAGGCAAAATCTCAGAATATATTTCTTGATGTTTATTTCGAATTCATTGAAAGGAAGCTCTTTGAAATGGAAAGGTAAGATATTGTGAAAATTATTATCAGATACTAGAAAGACTAGAACCCAGACCTTTTATTTGGAATAGCTTCTTCTTTCTTAGCAGTTCAATAAATTTTTTTCCACAGAATATCGGAAACATTTTCGATTTCGATTGATGTTAATCAAGTTATTCAATTTATGAACATGATAATCAGTGAACAGAAAGGCTACTAACACTAATAAAGCTATTTTAGGAACCAGGAATTTGGTATGAATTGGAAAGATAATCCCACCACAAGTAAGATATAACTTGAATTGAAATGAGGAGGTTCCTGTAGATTTCGAAGATAATTGTACCGCACTACGATATGATAAATTAAAATAGTTATTTATGAAAATGAAATCGACAGATGCAAATTCTGGAGTTGATAGTTCTGAGGAAAACCGAACGAATGAAACTACCTCCGGAGATATAAGGACATACATAAGAGAATACTTCAAATGCTCCAGCATTCAAGGGCTTTCTTATTTTGCCAAAAATATATCTCCACTGGAAGTGTAAGTACCTGCTCCCATATTTGTACCATATTTTCCGTTGTTACTAGGTCGTCTAAATGAAGTTTTTACGAATTATGTGACTTAATATGCTGTTCGAATTAATTGGGACAAAGGATAAAAAAACTATGTTTTCGTAAAATCCTACATTTCAATGATCCATGAATTATAAATGGGATTGATATCAGGTGAATTCCCCGGCCAATCGAGTACTTTTACTTCATTCTCAAGCATAAAGGCCTGCACTTGTTTGGAAGTGTGGTAAAGAGCCAGGTCGTGCTGAAATGTTCCATCAAACGTTTCCATGAATGGGATAATCCTGGTGAGCAATATTTCCATATATATGACTGAATTCATCATCCCTGTTATAGGAGCTAATCGTCCAGTGCCATTGGTTGTGAAAAACTCCCAAAACATTTGTTTCGAAGGATGTTTTACTGTTTGCTGGATGTGATCAGGCCGCAAAGTTTCCCCATCACTTCATCTAACAACACTTGCTTTATACCCATGAACAAACAAATGTATCTCATCACTAGAAACCACCTTCTTCCGGTCGTCCACACTCACGCACGGTACTTTTTGGCCCATGCCAAACGTTTGTTTATCATTTTCTGGGTAAGCAGTTGCTTTCTTCTTGGTCTTCTTGCCTTACGGCTAAACTCCAGCAGTCGTTCTCGCACAGTTGAGGTGTTCACCTCCAAAACAGAAACCATTAAATCCCTTCGAAGATCAGTGCTTGTCTTTCTCGGATTAATTTTGATATTTCTTATCAATAATTTGTCTGTTCTTGGAGTAGTTTTGCGTTTGCGGCCACAGTTTCCTTTTCTTTTTGGAGACGATTAGATTTTTTCAAATGTTTTTGAAATTCTCGAAACACTAGTGTTTCCCACACCAACCGCTTCCGCTATATCTCTTACAATCTTTGAGGTGTGTACATTAAGCGCGACAATTTTGGAACGCTTTCTCGGAGTGATATCGATATTTGGACAAGACAATATAGCACGTATCAAAATTGAAACCACCAACTGCCGCACCGGTTAGCTCACAACTGAATTTCTGGCGAGGAAAAACCGGTCAGAATGTGAATGATGGTCAAGGTCGAACCCTCACGTCACCTCAGGTCGTAAGCAAGCAGGTGTGAGGGTGTTTGGACCATCCTGGTACTCACATACTTACTACAGTAACTCAAACGAAGAAAACAAATGTTTGTGCCAATTAATTCGAATAGCATATTACTTATTTATTTATCATCATATATAAAGATAACAATGATTAAATGACACGGAGGTTTCGCTTATCTCTGGGTGAAACATTATGTTTAGATCAATAAAATAAAAGTAACACACTTGACTTAAGTTTCACTGAATATATTAAAAACTCTACATTTGTTTCGGGTGGTTAACCCATTATCAAGAGTATACAGTGTTACCAATGTTAACCCATTATCTTACATTTTATACAATGTAAGAATGTTAAAAGAGTATACAATGTCCACCCGAAACACATGTAAAGTATTTTATACATTCAGTCGAACTTAAGTCAAGTGTGTTAATTTTAATTTATTGTCTTCAACGTAATGTTTCTCCAAGAGATGAACGAAACCTCAGTGTCATTTTTGAAATAGAATTTAATTCTTTTTTTTTCCTCAACAAACCTACACTTCTCGCCATTCCACAAACCTAACTTTAATATCCTCGAAATATTTGTTGACAATACTTCTATTTTTGAAAATATGAAATGAACTAACGAAAATGAGAAAGTGAAATGACTGTATGTATTCTTTTTCAACCTCCAAAACTGTTATTAATATTTCTCAATGTTTTCGTGATGCTGTAATTGCTACTGAATTAATTTTTCTACCACATTGCAGCAAATCGTAAAATTGTTGGAACGATCTGTTACAAGTTCATCAGAGCAGAGTAAATGACAATTTCCCATTTTGTAGGTGTTGGTGGATTACTGTTCTGTTAGTATGTTTAAGTGGATGTTCATTGATGATTAAAGAGATTGTTGACAAATGGATTGAATCACCCGTCCTTGTTTCATTAGCAACGAATGAGGGTAAAATATCTGCGATCCCATTCCCAGCAGTAACACTTTGTCCAGAAACGAAAATAACGAGAAACTGCTTGAACTACTCGAGTGTATTGAGATCGAAAATTAAACGGAACTTGGAAAATATTTCCGAAATAGAGTAAGTATATAAATGGAATCATAATTTCATTTCAATTTAGAATTTAGGAATTTCATTAGGAGTTTGAAAACAAGAGTAGGCTCCAAAAATTTCTCGGATAGTACCAACGTAAAAAAATTATTCTCTTGCAGACAGGGCCGGGTTATGCCTGTCGGGGCCCCTAGGCAATGCTCATCCAGGGGCCCCCTACCCTCTTCTAATTCTTTCGTTAACACAACAAAATTCAAAATTACGCTGTTTTTTACTAACCTGGGTATATCATCATTCAATAAAAATGTTGAATCAAATGAACAGAATTTTTATTTATGCATTAAAAAAAACATACAATAAGCTTAAATATTAACTCTTCTAACTTTTTTTGATAAAAAATCGTTCAAGACATCCTGAAAATTAATCTTTCCCAACACGTCATTTTCAATTGCCATTATAGCCAATGAATTTAAACGGTTTTGAGACATCGTTGAACGAAGACAATTTTTAATTAATTTCAATTTGGAAAAGTTTCGTTCACCAGTGGCGTTTGTAATCATTAGACTTCAATATATTTGCAAAGCTGTCATTACATTCGGGAAAGTTGACTGTGCCATGTTACCAATAATCAGTTCGTAAGACTCCTCGGCTGGCACATTTTTTTTTCTGGCGTCATCTAATTGTAAGATGAAGTATTTATACTGCACCATTTCGTCTATAAACTCAGGCTCAATGTCCTCGAAATAATGATCCTTAAACTTTGTACAAGCCTATCTAATTTCAGCGTACGATTTTGTCGAGAAATCTGTTAGAAACCCAAACAGATTATTTATTTCCCGGTAAGCTTCTAGGTGCCGGGGCCCCTGAACGTGGCGGGGCCCCTAGGCAGTTGCCTATAGTGCCTAATGGATGAAACGGCCCTGCTTGCAGAAGATAAACATGAAAAAATTTATTATAACAATAAACTTGTTTATATTAACACCATTTGATACTCTTGTAATTTTTGTCAACCACCATACAGAGTTAAACATACTGGAGCTAGTTTAACTGATAAAATGAATTTCATTGTTACAAATTATATAATACCCATTGAAATAAAAATTATTTACATTGTTTATTAGTTGAGAGCAAATATATGTCATGTATTTGTTGTGAGAGTTAAAGAATACAAACATTGTTTATTAGTTGAGGGTAAATATATCATGTTTTGTTGTCAATTTATTCCACTGGATATGAAGAGAGTTAAAGAATACCAAATCGGATACTCAGCGAAAACAATCGAAGACCACAATATTTGCTTTGCACCTTGTGACACTAGTTCTAAGTGGGTTGTGTGCTTTTCCAAATAGTAAAAGTTATTGAAAACCAGAGAACTCTTTCTCTTTGAGTTCCATCATTATATGAAGTTGATTGATTTCAAGTCAGAGATTTAAACTCGAGTGGTGAGCTTCTTCAGAGGTCTAGTAGTCTACTTTCAGAATCAGAAATGGAACGACCTCTGAAGAAGCTCGCCACTCGTGCTAACGAAACGTTAGGAAGAAATTCCAACCGACGACCGCCCTTAGATCCGAACCAGGACAACACTAATTCAACGACTGGCCGCGAAAGCCTCAACCAACTTACCTTCAGTTTATCACCAATGTTGCTTCCGTCAATTTCTTAATTCAACACCTTATTTGTTATTTGATAGCTTTTTGGTTTAATTTAATACTTCTACTCTACCTCTACTTCGGAGACATCGATATCAGCCTTAAGTCGATTGCAGGTATCGATGTATAGGTATATAAGAATGTTGGTCGAGAAATATGTTGAGATTATCTTTTGAAAAAGGGTAACCCTTGAAACAATTGTCAAGTATTCATTATAAATTTTTGAAAGAAATTCAAGTGTTTTTATTTAATATACCATTATTGTATGTACTATTTTTCTCCTACACCGCGTTGTCAAGTGGACCTGTTAGCATGTCAGCTATTTGAATGAAACTTTTTTCAAATGGGTTGGTTTTTCTTGGTGATCATGCGGTCAACGTCTTGGGTCTGTTTTTTGCTTGGATCTTCGAATTTCCTCATTCATGTGACTTTGCATTGCAGTTAGGGTATTCTAATGATCATACAAGGTTTATCTACTGGTTCTAGTTCCAAACATCCAGATGAAAGTTTTGCAATTTCTTTTTTTGCGATATCTACCATGCTAGCGTTTGCGAAATTCCTCCACACAAGTACTGTATATTCTGCAGCTGCAATGCTAGATGTGCTAGCTTACCAAATTATATATTATAATATATTATGACATATATTCAAATTCGATGCGATATAAAATTTCTTCAGTATTTTATTGTTTACAGAGAGAATTATTTCGATTACATGGCACCTTTGTGTAGGCTTGAAAACCATGTCAATTCAACAAGAAATGAATCCTTAGAAGACTATACAGATTTTTTGGATAAGGTAAAACTCAAACTATACTTTGATGCAACTTTGAATAAAATATGTAGTTACAAAATAGAATCAATAGATACATTTTCAATTTTTCAAAACTTGAATAGAAAGAAACAGTATAAAACCACAATAGTTTTACCTATTCTAAATCAAATATTCGAAAAAAACATTGAAATTCAAAGGACTAAAAGAATGAAGAAGTACTAAAGGTTACGTCAGTTTCTTCTCCTATTCACCGTGATTGAAATAATGGTTTTCATTGATTCAATATGAATCAAATTGAATACATATTCGATTGTTTACAATGAAAATGAGGAAAATATTATATTGGAAAAAGAAAATTGTTGTTCAGATGTGTTCATATTTGATGTTGTTGTTATAGGCTTGATATTAGTCCTTATAATCTCTTTCTTCATTATTGTCATATTTTTGTGGTCTTGGAAGATATTGGAGTTTCTTCAAAATGAACAACTCTAACTCTAATTTGAAATATTTGCGTTTTACTCGATTACCATTCAGTACACAACTGAGTAATTCCCAATTATAGGTGTTGTTTTTTTACTTTATATTATTTTCAGTGTAAGAGTGTAGACCTAGATGAAATGCAGTGTCAGTTTCTTGGTGTGAACAAAAATTGCACTGAAATCCTCTCACCTATCATCACCGATGATGGACTTTGCTATACTTTCAATATGTTGGATGTGAGAGATATTTATAGTAATATTAAGTGAGTAGTACTTCTATTTCTTGTCAAATTTCCTTCCATGTAACTTATTCTTTCAATTTAGCGAAATGAAATATTTTCGTGAAGGTGTTCGAAATCCTGGATGGGACATTGAAAAAGGATATAGACATATGTCAGACAACAGTTATCCAATTCGAGTTTTTCAAACTGGAGCTCAAAAATCTCTAGTAGTTACAATGTTCACCAAAAAGTCCGATATGTATGCCTCGTGTCAGGATTTTATTCTACAAGGCGCAAAGGTATAGTATACTACGTTTTCACAATTAAATTTGTTTTTCTAAACCCTTTCTCGTCAGATGTTTCTCCTCCAGAGCGCCACGAGCTTTTATTTTATCTGGCAATAGTAAATTACAGCGAACGCAAGCAATTTCGATGTAGGTTGAAGGACCTTTTGTTAATATATCCATGTAAAAAACGGAAGTTGAAAAAATATTTGCTCACCTGAAAAGCGAACCTTTTTTTTGAGATGTTCTTCAACAAACACTATTTCATTTCTTCAAAAGAATGAGTAAAATATTTCACAGGTTGTTCTCATAGAATCGTTACTCAATTGAAAATCGTTGATGACCTGACAAAATATATTTTTGATACGAGACATAATAACTTATGTGTTGGTTATTGTTGATTTTCGTCCATATATAATACTTGAGAGTGTGTTTGTTTGGTCATTTATATTTGTAGAGGAGTGTATATAAAAAAATTTTTTATTCATTCAAGATAGTGAATAAACTGTAATAAAAATTGTCAAAATATTTGGATATGATGTTTCGAATATTTTGCTTTTCAAAAAACCATTTTTATGGAGAAATGTAGGCCACAATTGGATGAATAAAGGTGTATGAATCTAGAACACATGTTTTCGTTACTATTTTGATTTTTGAAATGGATTTACATCAAGTAATGACGTACAGGTTATTAAATATTCCGTGTCTTGTTAAACATCTTTTGGTTAATCATCTTTCAATGTATTCTATTCCCCATTAAAAGATTTGAAGGGACTTCAACACATGCCATAACGTTCTGATGAGAATGAACAAGCTCGAAACACTTATCAGTGGCTTCTTCCTATTGCGAACTATACTGATAACAGTTTCATTCCATTTCAGAATTTTGCTCTTCATTCATGAAAATATAAATATAAATTTTTCTCATTGTAGATCTCTCTCCACGTTCCATCCACAATACCTAGACCAAGTCAAGTATCATTTCCTGCAGGCTTGGACGAAATGGTTACAGTTTCTGTAACTCCAAGTTTCACATTCACAAACAGAGAATTGAAGGAGTATGATCCCCATAAAAGATATTGCTTTTTTGAAAGAGAACGTAGATTGAAATACTTCAAACGCTACACTCAACCTAACTGTATTATGGAGTGTTGGACGAATTATACTATTGGAGAATGTGGATGTGTTCACTTTTACATGCCAAGTGAGTGCTAACAAGGCTTATTTTTCTACCAACAATATTAATAAATGGAATCCAAAAATACCAATAACAATTCGACAAAAAAATTTCCATTTATTACCCAACTTTCGATCTAATATTACTTCCAGGTCCAGAGGTGTGTGTTATGGAAGTTGAGTAACATATTTCAAAAAATCTAACGATATTCTGAATTTTATATTTTTACACATATTTTCATGTGTTTCGGGTTGCTAGTACATCATCAGTAGGTGTTATCAACTCTTTATACCAAAAAATACTACTCCCTGCACTAATCCTCTCTTCAAAGAGAACTTTATTTTCCTACATTCATCCAATTCTCAAAATGTAAGCTTGGTTTGGTCATCTAACCTCAGGTTCAATTGCTCATGTCGAAAGAAGGTACCAGTAAGAACGATATGTACTTCAGTTTGGAATTTTGATATGTCTTTGTTCATCCCAGATTCACCTTCAAACCTAGTTTGGTTATCCACCTAGCCTCCAATTAGCTTCAAACTCAAACTCAAACTCAAAACGTTTATTTATCTCTTTGGTATTTACATTTCATGTGTTTATTATAGTATTTGACATTGTGGGAAGTTATAAGATCTCGAGACCTTCTTCAGCCCCAGATATTTGAACATAACATGTAAAAAAGAAAAAAATGAATATTCGTATTTGATACAATTGTTTTGCGTCTGTGGCCGACTTATTTATTACGTGCCATTTGGTCAAATGTCCAAATTGGCTTGCTGAGGCCAACAAAAGGCAAGAAGGGAAGTCCGGTGTATACACTTCATGTGCCCTGAATAAGCCCTTATCCAATTTCAATCCAAACTTGGTCACCTATCCTCCAGCTGCAGAGATTTATTAAAATAGATTTCTGCAAAATCAATCATCAATATTCCCAAAAAAAATATTTATCAAGAGTTTTAAAACATTGAAGTATTCGTATGGTAGTCTGAATTAATAATATTCATAGAGATCAAAAAAACAAGTGGAAGTATATGACTACATAACCTTGGTTTCATTTTCAGGGGATAAGAACGCTAACATTTGTGGTCCTGCAAAAATGCAGTGCTTGAAAGATGCAGAAGGTGGGTATATATTTTCAGCAACTCACTTTGTTCTTTCACTCTATCAGTTTCTCAGTTCTTATGTATTAATCTCATGTAAAAACAGATACGAAACAAATGTATTTTTCCCAAAATTTTTGGCGAGAAGTTTCATTGCTTAAAACTGTCCCTCAGAAGACTGCAACTTGTATGGTAGCGTGTTGTCTTGGTGATGACTCCAGGATTTACTTATTCACATTTTACGTTCCCTACGTCTTTATGTTTTCACAAAGGGATTTTCGGGTCTCTCAATCACACGCTTGGCGTAAGAGCTGAAACCGTAATGACCAATCGATACGGTATATTGAGAAAGAGAATTCATTATGATATGTATTTAGTCAGAATGTGTGCCTCATTTTGAAGTGAACTACCCATTTGCATGATCTGAATATATCATGAATGAACTTTGAAATAATATAAAGGGTGTTTTTTTTAGAGGTATAGAACTTTAAATTGCATTAAAACAACGATGGATCATTCGATTGACAAGAATTTTTTCTATTCGAAAGATAATCTTGTGACATTACATTTAAAATATGATTTCTGGCATATGACCGCCACGGCTGGCTCGAATGTAGTCCAATCTGGACGTCCAATTTTCGATGACTTTTTCCAACATTTGTGGCCGTATATCGGCAATAACACGGCGAATATTGTCTTCCAAATGGTCAAGCGTTTGGGCTTATCCTCATAGACCAATGACTTAACATAGCCCCACAGAAAGTAGTCTAGCGGTGTTGAATCACAAGATATTGGAGGCCAATTCACAGGTCCAAAACGTGAAATTAGGCGGTCACCAAACGTGTCTTTCAATAAATCGATAGTGGCACGAGCTGTGTGACATGTTGCGCCGTCTTTTTGAAACCACAGCTCCTGGACATCATGGTTGTTCAATTCAGGAATGAAAAAGTTAGTAATCATGGCTCTATACCGATCACCATTGCCTGTAACGTTCTGGTCATCATCGTTTTTGAAGAAGTACGGACCAATGATTCCACCAGCCCATAAAGCGCACCAAACAGTCAGTTTTTTTGGATGTAATGGTGTTTTGAAATACACTTGAGGATTATCTTCACTCCAAATGCGGCAGTTTTGTTTGTTGACGTAGCCATTCAACCAGAAGTGCGCTTCATCGCTAAACAAAATTCGCTTATGAAAATTGGGAACAACGGCAATCTCGTTTTGGACCCATTCGACGAATCTACGCCCACGTGATTCTATTCACGATTAATTGCCAAACCAAACTGAGAATAAATCACTTCTCAGCTGTTAAATCGGTCGCCATCTTCAACAGTGATGCCAACTTAAAGTTCTATGCCTCTAAAAAAAACACCCTTTATATCTAGTTAATAAATAAACTTGAAGTTTAGATGTTTGTCACTGGAACACTCCAGAACTGCTGAAGATATCTATTTATTTGAAATATTTGGTATGAATATCATGAAACGTATTCCACTCTTTCTACTAGTCATTTTTCAGATTCATTTACTGTGACTCATTTCGTACAAAGCGCGAAATACGACAAAATAAATTTTGAGGACACTTGTGATTGTCTACCTTCCTGCGTGGATCTTAATTACAAAACAGAAATTTCAAGAGGTAGATGGAACTGGAATGACCCTACAAGCACTGAAGCTAGATACCTGAAGAAATTTTTCAAAAGGTTAGTAAACCCTTATATTAAAAGATACTAGGAGATGTAATAATTAAGCCAAAACTTTCAGTCATCATGCTTCATCCATCAGAATTTTTTTCAAGGCATCCCAGTTTCTTTTAACCGAAAGAAGTGAACTATATGGTATAGCAACATTCCTGTCTAATGCTGGAGGTATATTGGGATTATTCTTGGGATTTTCACTATTTTCATTGATTGAAATAGTATATTTTTTGACACTGAGACTGGTAGAAAATCGAAGGCGATATGGTTTATGGTTTGGAGTAATAGATTCAACAAATTAACAAATTTGCATATAAATGGTGAGAAAAAACTGTTTCTCTGAGCATTAGAAACCCCTTTAAAGAACTTCCAAGAAAAATAATTATAGAGTATCTAATCCAAAAGTATAAATAAAGATTAAAGAGGAACTGACTTTTTCATTGAATAGAATGTGATGTATTCACTATTCTTCGATAGAGAATGTTAGGGTAATTGAAACACTGGAAGAAATCAAAAACGAGTTGTTTCATTCCATCATGATTTTACGATTTCAAACCACAATATCAGTCCAATGATTTGATATATGAAAATCAATTGAAAAAACACGATTACATAATGATAAAGTTTGGATCGATTCCTCATTAGTTTTAAGGAGCAATTGAGTTTGAAACTATCAATGAATGTAGTTGAATATCGAATTAAATTAAACTCTTTGGCTTAATGTTTCACGATTTTATTTAACAATATGAATTTGCCAACATGTTTCGAGCGTGAGCTCATTTTCAAGACTCAAGAAACTTAAAGCCAATTCAGTGTTGACCGCTAAAAGTTTTTTATCATTATTACTACAGTTGGATTAAGGGCAATATTTAAGGCCTTTATTTGATAAATTTAACTCGTCTTCTTCAAAAATAGTATCTGTAAAAATTTTTACTCTATTATGAAAGCGAAAAGATATATTTTCAGTGTCACTTTTAGTGGTTAATTAGTTTGCATTAATTAGTTGTTTGAGGTCCTTGGATTGCCTCTCATATTGTAAATGACATATATTTCTCACTTCCTCCCTTATGTTATTATCTAGGTTGTCAAATACTACTGCGTGTAATCTATATGATAGTTCACTATGGATGATTTTAAGATGTAGTCCTAAGTTGTATCGTTGTCGGTACCATTTTTTCATCTCCTTTTCTAACCAAAATTTATATGCTGCTTGTACGGCTAATTGGGATTCCATAGAGTTGTGCTTACAGGAAATCTTCATATATCTTGGTGTTAGTTTTTTCTTTAGACACTCCTTGTTGAAACAAATGTGGTTATTGCAAGATTTAAATTTGATGAATACTTTTCTGTAGTGAATAGCGAGATATGCATTGCTAGCATCTTTAATGACTGAGATTAATTAACATTTAATTATGTTTCATCAAGAGTTAAGCGAGAATTCATTCTCAGTCAAATGTAGTTGAGGTTTATTCGAAAGAAGGCCATTTTTTGAAATTATAGAATTATTTTAAAGCATTAAGAATATTTCATCCCTAATAGTGCATGCAAAAATCTAATTATACTCTAAGAATAA
This sequence comes from Henosepilachna vigintioctopunctata, assembly GCA_030704895.1. Classification (NCBI taxonomy): domain Eukaryota; kingdom Metazoa; phylum Arthropoda; class Insecta; order Coleoptera; family Coccinellidae; genus Henosepilachna; species Henosepilachna vigintioctopunctata. The sequence continues at coordinate 4,923,949 of JARQZJ010000034.1, forward strand.
AGTTTGTTTTCGTTTATCGAAGAAAAAAATTGTCTTGAATGAATTATTTGGCAAAAATTATAAAATAAAATAGGTATATGTCCTCATTGTATTCAACTGTGATGGTTTCATGTCCAAAATGAATTTATTTCAGTTTATCTACGAAGCATATTAATATAAGCATTATAAATTTATCTTCACTCACAAATATTTTATATGTTTTCATATGAATAATATACAAATGCCAAAATTAGCTTGTCAATAATTATTTATAACCTATATGATAATTTATTGTTATCATCTTTTTTCTTTCATTGAACACCCTCTAGAAGCATTCCCCTCCAGGCAAGAAGTGAGAGCAGATACAGATCAAATGGAATTATTAATAATTCACATACATTAATATATGAATATGGAATGAATAAAACACTGGATATCAGCATTCAACTGTGCAAAATCTGATCGAATTTGAATTGAACAATCCGAATCTCTTTAGAGCCCAATTTCATCAGTTCCCTAAGGCACTTAATCCAGTTTTCAGATAAACCGCAACCACACACATATTATTTCCGAAAGGATTACTAGGACTACCCCATTATTAGTTCAGTTTCGTTCATCCCTTGAATTCGGAACGTCGTTATTGAGTTAGAGTCTTTCACTGAATCATCACTCCCACGCATTTTTCTTTCATCTGTAGTAAAATGATGAAATATAAGATTTAAACACTCGAACTCTTGATTTACAATCTTATTTTACGTGCTTTCATAAACAAAAATGATGTTTAGAGTTTGAGATCATCAAATTTGAATTTGGGAAGATCAAAATGACGTCCCCAATATAAAAATCGTTTTAGGACTCGTTGTGGCGTTCAAAATACCTCAGACAACAACAATGAAAATCAAAGATATTGGTTTGTTCGTTCAGTTAGTATCTTATTATTTTAAACGTTTTTCTCATCTTGTAACAAATATCAGATTATATATATATATATATATATATATATATATATATATATATATATATATATATATATATATATATATATATATGAATCTAGTAGACTATGAACTGACGTTATGTTATTTTAGTGTATTATGTTACGGTAGAGACCATATCTTTAATCATTGTACCTTTCATCATTCTGTGCTCCTTATATTATTCTGTGAACCCTCTTACATTATTTAAGGCGCGCCATATTATTTTAACCTCCTTTTCTGTATGTGTATTTTGTGGACGCAGAGCTCAAGATTCATATTCAATCGACATTTAATTCTCGATTCTTGTTTCAGGTGTGTTGTATTTTAGAATTTAAGTTAATAGTGTATTTATCGAATAAATTCTTGTTTCCGTTTTAAACATTCATCGAGAGTCATTGACTATTAAATAAATTAGAAAATAACTAAATTATATATATATATATATATATATATATATATATATATATATATATATATATATCATCGAATGATGTTTTGAATGAACATATATTTCCGAGTAATCAATTTTTCCGTTTTTCTTGAATAAATAAACAAGCATTGAAGCCTGAGATTTAACGTTGACTCCCTTATTTCTTGGGGCTTAACCACACATCAAGGGGATGTAGTTCCAATTAACAGCTGATCGAAGATCGACTTCTCTTCAGATGTCTTCAAGTTGACGAGGAAAGTTTATTGGTGTAAACCGCACGCTATTGATCCAAAGGGCAGCGCGGTTTTCGAAGCTAAGCAATTTCAGCGTTTAAAAATTCTAGTGGGGAAGAATAAAACGAGCACGAAATTGTTTTGGTAGAGTTTATAATTGTTCGATTCTTCTTTCTCACATTCTTCCTTCATCAAGTTTGGAATGAATTTCAATCCGCCTCTACTTCGGGATGAAATAAGACTCATATAATGAATATATATTTATTTATTCAGGAATACACTAGTCAACAGTTTAAGCCGGAAAAATATAATAAAATTTATAACTCATGTAGAATTAAAATAAAAAAGCACCGAAAATTCACAAAGATAAATACATAGAAACGATATAACTCGTGGCAAAATGAAGTTGAAGCTTTGCCACAAAATTACAAGAAGAATTACTTACTTTAGGAAAAATGTTAATGAATCTTGAAATCGCTGCCTTCATTTATTGAAAACGTGAGACAGTATACTGTTTCGTACTACAAGGTACTCATCAGTCACGCCACGTTCAACGGATGAAAAGCAAAGGCAGAATATGTATATTAATTGGTTTATGTGTGTGAAATTGAAGGTAGATCTGGAAAAAATGAGTTTTGAGATGTAATGTTTGGTGATTGTTGTGTATTCATTTATGTGTTTATGAGTGTTTTCATTTTATGTTATTTGTAAGGTTTATTAAATCGTTGTAAATAGAATTAAGATATTTCATGCATGTTCTTTCATTTACTGTGTTTTCCAAATTCTGAAGAATGTGTAACATTTCTAAAATTTCTCTACATTTTTTGTCTTTTTCAGTTGCTAAAATCATTGTATTGTTATAATCAAAATTGTGTTTTTCTTTTATTTTATCTTTATGTAAGGCTGTTATTTGAGTTTTTTGAATTGATTTTTCTGAAAAATAAGTTTGACATTTCGATATCTATAGTAATTCATAAAATTCAATTATTCATTAGTTTTGACAAAGTTGTGATATACAACGAAACGTCAACGAGAATAAAGTTTTTCATATTAAAAGAAGCCTGTTGCTAAAAAAATTCAAAATGAAATATATATATATATATATATATATATATATATATATATATATATATATATATATAAATAATTATTATAACGGTTGTTCCCCACGAGGAGAGCGATTGAACTTGAATTTGCAATTCTTTGGACTTTTGCTTTATATTTTTGGCCTCCTAAAAACGCTTCTACCCCTCCGAATCCTCTTTCTTTCATCTGTCCATTTTATTCCAGTTTGGCAATTTGATTTTTGCTCAAACTTCATATGTGCGATTTTATAGCGACACTCAGTATGATCTTCGAGATCTGTTTTTTTTTTTTTCATTTATATTATATATATATATATATATATATCAACCAGCTTCTTGAATAGCATATTTCTAACTGATATTGAACTTGCAAGAATTTGAGAGCTATGGGATGCAGATGAACTCTTCAATCTGTTACTCGATCCACATAAAACATCAATTAATAATGCTTTCCATTTTCATATAATCGAGGCAAGTAATACAACTTAGGACACAATTTCACTTCTTCCCCAGCTTTTATACTGGTATAGGATTACGAGCTATAAAGGGGTTTAATATTTCGAATCTCGTAATGAGATAGAGTTTGGATAGTGTTTCTTTTCAGGCAAACTTCTAGTTTCATCTTTCGTTGTATACAGAAGCAGAATTTCATTTCTTAATTGAAAGCATGGCCAAGATCTTCCAAATATTAGAATTTAATGATATAAGTCATATATTTTCCAATAACATATAAACGTTCAAGTCATATTTTTCATCAATTTTTACTAGCAAGTAACTTTATTTACTCCAGCTCATAATGTTTACAAAAAAAAATTTTATATGCAACCCAACTCCCAACCCCACTGTTCTGGATCAATTTATCTTCCTAGCCAGGTTTGTATTTGATAATACACTCGATAAATATGCTGTTGAGCTGCTGAAGAAGTAGGTGGTAATAATGGAAATTTTACAGCTGTACTTTTCCTTGTTAGTCAGCAAAGCTACAGTATCTGTAATTATCTATCGAACGTTCTGATTTTGGAGCACCGTACATTGCTAGTAGAAAATGTGTCCCAGCATTGACAATGACATCTCGAGAGCAATTTTCTAGTTGAAATATTTCTGCAGAATTGGTTAAATCGGGTCTTTTCTCAAACATCTTCATGATTTTCAATTTTGCTTTTCCAAAAAGTGGTGAAGTTGTATCACATCCGGTCATGGCATGTAGAAACAGAATATTTTTCTTGCAATGTTGATATTTTTTGAGGCTATCAGTCGAGTATATTTTTTGTTTCAACATTGTTTTTTCCTTTTTGTGCTTGCTCCTTTGTGCTTTTAATACTGTGTCTTTAAATGAAAGAGTACTCACTTCTCTAATAACGCGTCTGTATTTTTTTCTTTTTTTTTCTCAATTACCTCACTCGCTTCTCCTCCACAAAACAAACATAATTTTTTCAAATCAAAAGAACTGGTTCTTTTCTAACGTGGAGATATTGATGTACTCGGTTCTTCTTGTCGTCGTTTAAAAGCCGCTATACTCAAAGTGCTCGTATAATTTTTACGAGAATTGCTATGAACATTTACAAAAGTCACAGCATCTAAATATTCAATATTACCATCACCTCTAGCGATACTAGCAATATCAATGTCTGAAGATCACGCCTAACTTATACTACATCACCATCCGATAACACTTCTTTGCATATAAAACATGTATCACTCATTATGAAAACTGTTCAAAAGCAATACTACTGAAATAACGTCTTTAACACTCAAGAAATAATTTTTAACTGAGCTAAATACAGCCCGACAGGCAGTAGAAGGTAAAAGTAGGAGGTATAAGGGTACAATGAAAAACGGAACATCTGCCTACCAGTGGAGGTCGTTTGAGGCATTCACGGGCACGAATGGTACTGTCTATACTAGTACTGTCTTTACTAGTGCTATATGTCTGTGTATGTAGTAGATTTTACAAATTTACTTTCAACAACACACTTACAAACATGAATAAAAAGCAATAGGGTGTACGCCTTGGTATACAATACCGTATGTGAGTGCATTCTAGTATCTACTCCGAAAACGTTTAATTCTACAGAAAAATGCAAGAGACATTTTTGTAGACAATGGCACGAATTTTTATAATGACCTTTATTGACCTCTGAGCAACAGATCGCGAGATATTTGCAAAAAACTGATTTTCGTGACATTTTGACCTTTATAACTTTTTTAGCCAGCACGATAACCATGTCGATTTTTCACATCTTCATTACAATGCCGTAGTTAAGGTGTATACAAAAATTCAGCTCACTAGGAATTTTTCCGCAGATTGGGGTTCAAAATAGCTAAAATGACTGCATTAGTCTCCCTATATATCATATCCAACGCTATTCAAGTTCTATAACATTCACCACTATTTCTATAACATCTGTTATCTTGTTTTCGTCTCTTAATTGATTGTTTCGTATTCTTTTTTACTTTATGACCGCGATATATATATAGTGGTCTACGTTTTCTATGATAATTTATATATATTTACATATTTTTATATTTATTTATATTATATATTTATATTTATATATATTATATATTTTTATATTTATAATTTATATTGGATATATGTGCTCATAATTTTTGTTTTATTCAAATTCATATAAGTATATACCTACCGATGTTCCTCGATGTTCCGTTCAGCTCATCAAGCATGATATTCAATTGATCCATGTCAGTACTAATAAGTACAATAGAATTAAACTAGAACTAGAATTTTGAGTAGAACTAAATGAAACAATTCTTATCTGCATGTTCAAGAATCTCGTTATAAATTTCCATATATCATATACATTTTCCTGTTGTGTATCAAGTGCTTTAGGTTAACAAAAACCTGTGTCTATTCAACATCGTCCACTCGACTTTTCACATAATCATTCTAGCTTCGGGAGCATTCAGTGGGGTAGATATGACCTTTATATAGGATGGCATCCTCCGCCCTAAGCATCAATTCGATGTGGAACTTTTTCTCTACTGGAAACTGCGAAAACGCCTATCCGGCAAAATTATCAGAAACGTACATCAGAAAGCTTTTAACCCGACTTGTGAAGAGTTACCTTCGCAATATCTGATCTCCGAAATTGAATTGGAGATTCTTCATGTTATAGAAAATATCGTTAATGAAAATTGATTCTTATTGTTGTTATTATATCATTTTTTTCGAAAGAATTTTCATTATAATTATAAGAGATTGAATTGAATTTTCTTTATGAACTATTCTCTCGTAAAGAATTTCATTAAGAAGTTATTCTTTTTGCGAACTTTCAAAAACAACCTATGTTAATTCAGTTCAACGTTAACTTCGTGCTTTATTCATCTGTTTGAGGCATACAGCTCTCTCTTCTTATTCTTCCATCATTTTTAAATTCATATCGAGTAATTTTTTACACTGTGCAGTTCCTTCAGCACGGTTTCTAAAGCACAAATGATTAATGATCCATGTTTCTGGATATAAAATGGGGTGATTGGTATTAGCGACACTTTTTATTTCGGTATCACACAAATCTTCATTCACAAATTTTCATTTTCATGTAAATTAGTGAAAGGAAGTCGAATTTAGTGACCGTGAATTTTTCGCCACCAAACAGCTCATGTATACAATCATGTCTTCGTTGCCTTTGAGACTGATTTGCGATTTTCGTAAATTTGTGAGGTGTAATTCATCAACAACGGACTTGTGAACGAAAAGCGATGAGACAAACAAGAAGTTCTACAGGAAACTTCGTCGACGAAGAAATAACTTGGAATATAGCCGAAGGAACTAGGAAATGTTGAATATGCAAAAGGAGATTTCACATGTTCTAGGAAGCGTCACAACATTCATTTCAATTATTTTAATTATGACAATGCACGACTCCTGCTGAAATATTATTACACTAAATCCCTTCGTTAATTATAACACAAGTTTTATGATTCAGGAGTCCGTGCTTCAACAAATAACTTGAACTTAATTCAGTGGTGCAGTCATTTATATAACATCGCATATTACAACTGAAACATAAGCTGGAAATGTAATAAAAATGACTCAACCTAATTAAATCGTAAGTTATTGAAGTACATATTTTTCGTATTCGTTTATTCTCGTCAACCGATGTATTATATTAGCAAAATGTTCAAACATGTTGATTTGTGTAATTTTTTTTTAGAGGTAGTTTCTCAGAAAGTGATGTTCTAAGATAGCCCGATTTCAAGGCTTATGGCTCCCACACTTACAGGGGAACATTCAATTGTCTCAGATATTATAAAAGGTGTTTTTTTTAGAGGTATAGAACTTCAAATTGCAATAAAACAACGATGGATCATTGGATTGACAATAATTTTTTTTTCTCGAAAGATAATCTTATGGCATTACATTTTAAATATGATTTCTGGCATATGAATGCCACGGCTGGCTCGGCTGTAGTTCAATCTGGACGTCCAATTTTCGATGACTTTTTCCAACATTTGTGGCCGTATATCGGCAATAACACGGCAAATATTGTCTTCAAAATGGTCAAGCGTTTGTGGCTCATCCGCATAGACCAATGACTTTACATAGTCCCACAGAAAGTAGTCTAGCGGTGTTGAATCACAAGATATTGGAGGCCAATTCACAGGTCCAAAACGTGAAATTAGGCGGACACCAAACGTGTCCTTCAATAAATCGATTGTGGCACGAGCTGTGTGACAAGTTGCGCCTTCTTGTTGAAACCACAGCTTCTGAACATCATGGTTGTTCAATTCAGGAATGAAAAAGTTAGTATTCATGGCTCTATACCGATCACCATTGACTGTAACGTTCTGGCCATCATCGTTTTTGAAGAAGTACGAACCAATGAATCAAACAGTCAGTTTTTCTGGATATAACGGTGTTTTGACATACACTTGAGGATTATCTTCTATCCAAATGCGGCAGTTTTGTTTGTTGACGTAGCCATTCAACCAGAAGTGCGCTTCATCGCTAAACAAAATTCGCTTATGAAAATCAGGAACAACGGCAACCTCGTTTTGGGCCCATTCGACGAATCTACGCCTTGCTTGATGATCGTTTGGCTTCAATTCTTGCACGAGTTGGATTTTGCAAGCACGCAAACCAAGATCCTTCCGCAAAATCTTCCATAAAGTGGATGGGCACAGATCCAATTCCTGTGCTCGATGATGGATAGACTCATTCGGGTCTTCCTCAATGCTACGCCTTACACTTACTCTTACACTAACTCTGTCTCTGGGGATGCGAGTTATCAATAGGAGTAAACGTGGTGCGAAAACGTTCCATGGTTAATCGGATTAACCATGGAACGTTTAATATATCAGGACGAGAGAGAACCAGACCTCCAAACGCTATAATCACACTCAATGTTTTTCCTTAAGAAAGAGGCAACATTAACATTGTAAAATGGACAACATATAAATTGTTACCTTTTCAAACCACTCGTATGGAACTCCTGATAAGGGGATATTACTTCGAAAAAAACTTCAACTGAATTGAACATTTTTATGAAACTTAGTCAATCTATCATAATAAATTCATTGTTTATTATAATAAGTATTCAATTTATTGGTACATATAACGACATAGTTCATTCAAGAGGTTAGGTTGTCGAACAATTTAGTGACCATTTACTGCTTTCAGTGGACTGATGCGGCTGGGTTCGATTCCCACCGTGTTCTCGGTTCTTGTTCAGTAGTTACTGTAAAATGTTTGCATTTGTTTGTATCCAAAAGCTCTGAATAAATTGAAGAACCTGTATTGAATCAATGCTTGGTAAAACTATAAATCAACAAGGTTAAGAAAAATGTTTCGTTCATATTTTATAACACTGTTATTACTAATATAACGATAAAATATGAAAATATGGATATTCACTTGCTAAGACATACTTCGAACCATGGATAAATTCTCAAGGAAAATAATAATCAAAGGTTTAATAATTCAAAGGCAAGTACACTGTTAGATTTATATCACCAACTACATAAATACACCTGAAACCCTGTGGCACGCTATAAAGCAGTACTATGAAATTAATAAATCATGTAACTCTGGCTTAGACATCATTTGGAATTCAATAAGTCGTCAAATATTCACTATTCACCGAAGTATATGAAGGTTGAACCAGATTTATTATTCAAACCCCAATCTTTCAGGTTCGTTTAAAGCATACAATTAGGCTACAGTGAAATCCAATGAAGAGCACACCCAAGTAATTCAACTTCATCAAGTCTTACAATACTCATTAAATTTCTACACAAATTCGAGTCACCCGTTAATATATTCCTGCAAGTTGAGGTGATATTCGATATAGTTTTATTGTGAATCCTTTCGGGAATTCCTAAATAATAAAATTCCTAAAACAATACCTAAAGACTACGTGTTAGTTTCATTAGATGTCATATCTCTATTCACGAACATTCCGTTAGATCTAGTGATAAACATTAAAACAATCGAATGGAAGAAGATGAAAAATTGCACATCTCTTTCACAAGAAAGTTTTTTGACTATAACCAAATTCATTTTCAATAACAAGAACTTCACTTTCAACGATTGTCAGTATAAACAAACTTTGGCACCCCTATGGGATCTCCTTTATCTCTGGCAAAAATAGTGTTAGATCACCTCCTAAAAAAGATCATTCCTAAGCTTCCATATAGTCTACCCTTCTTATATAAATATGTTGATGATATTATTTGCGCAATTACAAATAACCATGAAGAAACACAACAGAGTGTACCATTCCTTGACACAAAAGTGATCAAACTTGAGAATGGTGACATAATTCTGGACTGGTATATGAAAGCAACATCATCTGGTAGATTCCTCAACTACCACTTAAATCATCCGAAGAACCAAAAATACAATACTGTTTTTGCTATGAAGAAAGGTTCCTGCAGAAAATTTTTAAATTACTGTATGATACTTTTCTTAACAATGGATACCCGAACATATATTGAAGTTTCTTATATACAACTCTAATATCTATGATGCTCCTACAGAACCTACAGAACGACTTACAATGAAATACAGAAAAATACCATACATAAATCAACTCTCATTGTAACCAAAGGCCTTATTCAAACAAATCCCAGGCTTGATAATCGCAAACTACCATGTATTTACGATTTCTCAATTGTTCTCCAAACTAAAGGATAAAACACCAACCATGCAAAAAAACAATGTCGTATATGAAATACCCTGCTCGCAGTGCAATGGCACCTATATTGGACAAACTAATCACTGCCTGAAACAACGCTTTACACAACATAAGAGCGATTGCCGTTTAGGTAAAAATTCTTGTGCAGTGGTGTAACACCATAGTGATACAGGACATATATTCGACTTCAACAACGTGTGAATTACTGACCAACACAGCAATTATAAAACAAAACTTTTTCTGGAAATGTGTCATATAGCGAAAAACAAAAATTGTGTCAACTATAAAACTGATACGGGCCAACTCAGTAACATCTATTGCCGAATCATAAGAAGTATATATTACATCCACATACTACCATCACTCAGTCGTGCGGTACCCATAGTGAATCTCAGTCGTCTTTTAACGTCCTGAGACTCTATATCTGTAAGTTCTGTGATGTGTTCCTTTTATTTTTACAATTCATGTAATTCATGTTTAAGATATTTTATTTTGAAGGTTTTTAGCAATAACAGGCTTTTTTTGATATGAAAAAGTTTATTTTTGTTAACGTTTCGTTGTCATATTACAACTTTGTCAAAACTTATTATTAAAAATAAGATTAGTTTTGACAAAGTTATAATATAACAACGAAACGTTGACAAAAATAAACTTTTTCATATCAAAAAAAGCCTGTTATTGCTGTTATTCTTCTTTTTTAACAGTTATCATCTTCAATAATGTTCCTCTTCAATTGGTTTCTCTTCGTTGTTTGCTTTTCGTGTCTTCAAAGTCCATTGAATATTATTTCTGCAATAAATAATCTACAGCCTTAAAAAGCACGCAGTCAGTTCAGTTTAACTCAGTTCACTTTCAAAATCGGCAAAACTCCTCGAAACTGTCAAGCAACAAAATAATTCGTGGTAAAAAATGTTTTTTTATTCAGCATATTTAGGTGAATATTTTAACTTTCGTTCTCCAATTGTGTTTCGATTCTGACTCAACGAAAATATGATGAAACAATAGAATTTTCGTTATTGGGAATGTGTGAAAATCTTAATTACTATGCATAAATAGGCTTTCAGAAGTAGATGTGATTTCGACTTAATCACTCATACTACGAAACACAATATTCGAGGGTTTTATCTCGGTTATACTCAGGTATAGAATATACATTATTCATGAAGACTAGTTTCCATAATACAATCCCTGCATAATTATTTCCATTTTCCGAATGATTGATCGATCATAAAGAGAATTAAATGAAGTCGGCGTTCTAACGATATACAGTAGGAAAATGTTGTTTATTGAACGTTATGAAAATATGGGTACGGCATCTATATAACGAAAAAGTATCGAGAATAAATATGATTTAATGTGTATTAGTATTGCATTCCTCTTTTTTGAAGATTCCGTTAACTCATGTTAATAGAGAATAACACACCTATGCAAAAATTGTACCGAATTTAATCCATACATATAATAAAATTGAAAATATATATACATAATAAAATGTAAAAGAAATGTTTAAGTCTTTTTTAGAGCATCAAAATTCAAAACAACAGCTTTGAGAATTTTTGTTTGTCTATTAAAATTCCAATTCCAAGAGAATTGGAATTGTTTAAATTATTTATGCCGCTTGGGAATAAATCGGAAATAAATTGATTTTAAACATAGAGATTGTGTAACTTTAAATTGGGGTCAAATTTTGCTGCAGGGAAATTTATTTCTTTCCGTTTTTTTATAATTGTCGGGATGTCACTTTGTGTCGAAAATACCACGCGAATCTTCGACAAACTGAAAGATTTTCATACGGTTCTTACCAATCAATTGAAGTTTGCACCTAAAATGATAGAGAAATAATATTCATTTCTCATCAATTGGCTGTTAGATAAGTCGTCATTTATTGATGATCAATGGAACGAACTCTTTTATGATTTCATTAAACTGATTGAACTTTGAGCTTCGAACACGAAACCTAACCTTATCTTAACTAACCTAACCTTACTTTACCTAACCTAACCTAACCTTACTTAACCTAACTGAAACCAACCTAATCTAACCTAACCTATCCCAACCTCAACTAACCTAACCTAACATAGCCTAATCTAATATAACCTGACCAAGTGTATAACAAAAATTGTTGCGTATTATAGTAGGGACATAGCAGATCTGTCATCCCACATTCAATGCCAAAAATATTCGAGAAACCAAACATTTACTGTTTGAAATCACACTTTCTGTTTGTAAATTTTAACAAACAATTGATCAATTCAAATACTAGAAAACAGTTAAGTTTTTGTACAAGAAATAACGTGATATATATAATTTTATATCTATCCCAAAATTGCCTCACTTGCTCTATTGATAACGTGTCGGGATTTAAATTAACTTGAAACAGTTCCAGGCATTACCATGTCGTTCAATATTCAATACTAATTACCGAGGCATTTATCCGAAAACTCAGAATTAATCGAATGAACATCACAGGGGACAAACTGCAATAGCTTCGTTAACACAATATCCTCATGCACCGACAATATTAGTTGTTAAGTGCATTATAGTAAGCACTACATTTGATAAAAAGACCTAACAATCTATTGAGTACTTTTCTTGGGGAAAGTAACAATCAATAGTTACTTCACTAAAAATTTAATTTCTAATATAATTATCCTTAAAAAATAACATAAATCGTTTTTATATTTTTAAAAAAATTAAGAAACTTTGTTTCAACTTTTGATTCCGATTGTTGTTCATATAGCTGATATTACGTATAAGAATATGAAATACGTTTATAAAATAATTAACATATATAGGTATGCCAAAAAACTCTTCAGTATAACATCAATTAACCGGTGTGAGATAAAAAATGCATTTAAAAGTACCAACAGCCTAGTCTTACAGATATCATGGTGGTCTAGTATCTGAATATCAGACAAATCGAACGTTTTTAGGACGAAAACTATTATAACTTGATAATCTTGAAGTCCTATCACTCTTAAGAGATAGAGCTTCGTTGGGATAAAACTTGAAAACTCAATTGTTTGGATACATGCCACTGGTGTTTTCCGAATGCAAGAAAGCAAGATTTCATAGTGAGCAGATTTTGGCATACAAACAAACCCAAAATCATCATCACCAGTCGTAACAATTTATGACAAGCATCGATATAACCATTCACTGAAAAGATTTCAAAGGTGAAACTCTAAACGTAGTTCAGCAATATGAACACCTGCGAATAATCAGAGGAACACGGAAAAATGCTGTACCTACATTTGAAATATATTCTGCAAAATCAGAACGCGGTAGCTTCGTGGTCACGAAATGCCAGCCATTCATTAAAACGGTCAAATAAATAATAATCCTGGGAATTCTCAAGAATTTTTTGCATAATAGGTGTAGAGGTTAGAGTTGAAGCGTTTATGTTCAAACCGTCTCGTTGTTAAAATAATTAATGAAACGACCGAGGGTGAAATTATATGTTATATTCGAATGAAAATTCGGATCGTTGCTACTCATTGTTATAAATTCAATGAAATGAAAATTAGACCACACAATAAATTATGAAGGCTTTCATGTTTGTTGAAATATTCCATTGGATAATTTCCATTCGTGTAATGTGTTAAACCATGAACTTTGATTGTAAGAACTGACATTTCGGGGTTTGTAACGTGAAAGGGGTTTCCTATGAAAAATTAACAAGAATATTATTCCATATATTCATTTCAATCGTTGTTTTTCGTCTACGAATGGAAAATTGCCCATTCAATTTCCATATAATTATGTATTTAAAAGTGAATTTTCAATTAAAATCTGAAATTGCGAATTCTAAAAATGTAAACAGAATTATTTTTGTAAGAAACACGAAACGTAAAATAGAAATTTATTCGAAAACTGCCAATTATATCAAAATTCGCATATTACTCTTATACTTGGTTTTCCTTTTCATTTGATTGTATGAAGATGAAGAAATGCAACTTATATTGAAATATATTTATTGAAGTATTTTTCCTCAATTTTTTTCACGAAACGTTAAAAAACGAATGGGTAAATTTGTTATTTCAATGCCGCATTTTGCAGATGTAGTATATTCGGCCAATACAGATTGAAATATGAAAATTTTAATCAGATATTCGATGAAAGTTTTCAGTTTGGAGTATCAGTGAAACTCTAAAAGTACACGCAATACAGGATATAAATAGTGAGTTTGAAAACCAGACACTGAAAAGCAAACTTTGTTGAATAATTGGGCGATGTTAGAAGTGGAATTAGGTTTCGATGATCACGTGAGTTCATATCGTCTAAAATCTCCAAAAAATCGACTTATAATCGACTTAAAATCGAAGTTATTGCTGATTAAGTAAGTAATAAAGTCATACTTTGGATATTGTTCCAGTCTGTTATTCGGTGTGAACAAAGAAAAAAATCAACAGCTGCAAAAATTACAGAATAGGGCAAGGGAACCAATTTTTAAATATAATGGATATACTCCAATCGAAAGATTGTTGCATTTCTTAGAACTTATGTTAGTTAAACAGAAAATACTTCATGTTACACTTATATTTATTATTTCAATCAACAATAAATTACTCCAGAGTAAAATAATACAAAATGTGGCATGTGTCAATGATGTGCACGCTTAAAACACAATAAATGCTGACAGATGCAAACATGAAAGTTTGTAAGCCTTCCAAATGTAGAAACAGTACTTTTATGCAAGATTTAATGCATACGATAAATTGTCTAGCTCTGTAAAGTCTGTGAGTAGTCTCAATGTATTGAACAGTAAATTAGCTGGGTTGATTTTAGACCATAATGAATGATTAATAATGATAATTAAACATAAATTTTGAAGCTAAATGACCGTTACAATAGTATTAATATATAATACTATTATAATATATATTATAATACTGAATATGTTAGAACATTATATAGATGATTGATTAGGCCGATACTTGGAGAAAATTAATATCCATAATGAAACAATATTCAGAATTTTCTCATAATTTTAATACAAATACGCATGACGACGTTTCGAAGAACTACTTCTTTATCAAATGCTGGATTAATACTAGGTGTAATTTTACAAACTCAATACTTATAATTGAATATAACTTAAATTCAAACACTTGAACTTATGATTTACACTTTATTATAAAGTGTAATACTTTATTATAAGAGTAATAAAGTGTAAATCATAAGTTCAAGTGTTTGAATTTAAGTTATATTCAATTATAATGGATTTACATCAAGTAAACGCCAACACTATTAAATATCAATACTTATAGCTATTTTCACAGAACACACCAGGTATGTTCTATGACCAACTTGGAATGATGACCATAGATTACAACTGATATATAACAAAAAGGATCGTATACCTGAAAATGAACACAGAAAATCAATTTCTTAAGTCAATACCAACTAAATGTAGGAAAAGATACAAATAATATACGACTAAGATTTCTAAGAACAAATAAAATATAAAATAAAAGGAAAGTTGAAATTTTTTTTTGAACATGAAGCATAAAATTGAAAGTAATTAACTAAGGTTTTGATTATATTCGATTGGTTACATAGGTTTTAGTTAATTACTTTCAATTTTATGTTTCATGTTCAAAAAAAAATTTTAACTTTCCTTTATTTGTTCCTAGAAATCTTAGTCGTATGTTATGTATCTTTTCCTACATTTAGTTGGTATACCTGACTAAAGAAATTGATTTTCTGTGTTCATTTCCAGGTATACGATCCTTTTTGTTATATATCACTTGTATTCTATGGTCCTCAATCCAAGTTAGTCATAGAACATACCTGGTAAGTTCTGTGAAAATAGCTATAAGTAAAAGGATTGAGTTTATAAAATTACACTAAAAAAGTAAAATTGTAATTACAAACACTAATTACAATTAGTATTAATCCAGCATTTGATAAAGAAGTAGCACTTTGAAACGTCGTCATGCGTATTTGTATTAAAATTATAAGAAAATTCTAAATATTGTTTCATTAAGAACATTATATATCGAAGAAAACAATTTTTTTTCACCATTTATACCAAGGAATTTCTGACCGAAAAAAATACAAGTATATATCAGTTTCACAATGAAAATCATTTTTTTTCAAATATTAGAAATTTCTATCTATTTGGAAGCATTTTAATTTCAAAATGAATAAATTATTCCGATAACTGACGATTATTTCGATAAAATGCCTACAGCACGAATCAGAAAATAGTTCTACAGGTTTAGTGGACAATTCTGTCGTGTCGAACATAATAACCGGAAACTTTCACTCGTGGTTTCTGGAAAATCGATAAACATTCACCCTTATAGTATGTCCCCTTGCGGATATGAATCACTCTATAACTTCCGTTTACTACGCAAATAAATAAACATTTCATCAATTATATCATTTTGGAAAGATCAAAAAATGTCCAATCTATGATTCATGTTTTTCATTACACATGATTATCAATAGTCAATAATTTTCCCAATATATCCATATAATTTATTTTCAACAATATAAATAGAATCTTCTTTAGAAACATAACAATACTTCAAAACACTTCGAACCGAAAACTTTTCGTCATGACGATTTTTCAGAAATTATTCGATTTTTTAGAGATGCCGTTATATCAACTCTCGATAATAAGTTGGTGGTCCGAAATATATTACGAGTGAATTGCACATTTTTCATAATAATTTCATGTAAGAAACATAATGTGTGTTTCATAATAATAATAAGCATTTATTATTTTTTTAATTCATGTTATTCATTAAATTGAAATTCAAAATTGAAATTAAATTATTAAAATTCAAATTATTAAATTTTATTTATTCGTTTGAAATTAAATTTGGGTTTTAAAAATCATTCTAGGTATGTTATGAGTAGAATTTCAAGAAAAGTTAATTTTTCAGCTATAATAAGTAGTTACGTTAGTGTCTTTACAAAGTCTTCATTGTATAAACCGATAATATTACCATATATAAACTTTTGTGCAACTGTATTATACACCTTGCCTCAAAATGATAATCAAAAGTTGCAAAATCTCCAAAATAGAGTATTTAGGATATATTGAAGTGCAAAAGGTAAATATCTGTATCACTTATTTTAGAAATACTAAGTTGTTTTAGTATAAGGCAGCACATAGTATATAAAACCTTAGACTTTATTCATAAAATAAAATATGGCAAGTTCCCTAACTATATCGTTGAACGTGTAAAATACGTCGAAGATGTACAAGGTTACCAAACAAGGTCTAGGGAACAAAATGATTTCTATATTGATAAGTTCAGTACTTCTAAATCCCTAAATAATTTATGTGCGAAAGGAATGATTTTATTTCATAGTCTAGATTCACAACTAAAACTATGTGAGAATCATAATGATTCAAAAAAATTATTGTACCTTTTTGTAAAATATAATATTTAAACTGAAATATGTTGTTGCTCATTAATCGTTTTGGCCGATACTTCATGAAAATCTGAATACATAATTTGAATAAAACTAAGTAGTTTTTCGATTTTCACTATAATTAAATCAAAACATTATGTTTTGATTTAATTATAGTGAAAATCGAAAAACTACTTAGTTTTATTTAAATTAAGTTGTTGCTGTTTGTATACATAATTTCTTTTCTGTAAAATTCATTATCTGTGCTAAATAAAGTTACTCACATTTATACTAAGAATCATTGTTCTATTAATATCTAGTTTGAAGTTATTGTAAGCTTCAATCGGGCAATTATTTCATTAATTGTCCCTGTTGAAGTTCCTTGTTAATATTAATCGATAATCCACTGCAAATTTGATCAAAAACATTCTTGAAATACAAAAATATTTATATCTACTGTTAAATCACAAACCATTTGTAGTTCAATTCCACATAAGTAATATCATACTTAATTTTATGGTTTTTTTTTCCACTCAGTACTTGACTCAATGATTTCTGAATTAATAAATAAATGAACAAATTTTGGTTACTCATTTTACGTTGTGATTATGTTCAAGGATCATTTTTCGCTTATTTTACTAGTATATTTTCACAAGTTACTCTCAGTTGTTGTAGTTGACTCAATGATTTCTAAATTAATGAATAAATTAACAAAGTTTCGTTACTCATTTTACGTTATGATTATCTTCATGGATCATTTTTTGCTCATTTTCAGTATTTTCACAAGTTACTCTCAGTTCTAGTACACTTTGATTATTGTTTGGGTAGCCTGAAGGTATGTTCAATGTAGTGAATAAATTTCGTAGAATTGAACCAAATATTTGGAATCAAGCCCTCATATTCATCAAATATTTCAACGTGAAATTTCATTCTACTTCAGAAAGAAAAGTACTACAGAATACTTTTGGTCTGTTGAAAATTCAAGAATACACATAGACTCCGTGAGAAACGTTGAGAAATTGAAAATAGATAGAACCATAATTGATCGATATACACTTTCAGAACGTATTGTATTATCAAAAATACTTGGCTTAATCCCACATTCCAAAATTGCTCAATTGTATTCCGCTCTTGATAATGAATGAGGAGCCCGAGCACGTATCGAATGTATTAAACAAGTTTGTGGAATTTAACCTACGATTTTTGATTGAACAATACGTTTTATAGCATGTTTCAACAAGATTTTCACGAGAAATCAATTGACTTTTTCGAAAGTTCAGCTGTTTTTTTCTCACCAAGCGAATATTTCTGTGATTATTGATTAAAGAGCTCATGTGACATAAAACCAAATAGAAACTACATCATCGTAACTTATTCCACTGTAAAGACGAATCCCATAAAACATCCACAAACAAGTTCTTCTGTTGTACAAAAACAAATTATGTCTCCACATCCAATTGGTTTTTTGAATCAGCTCAATCTTCGTAGCGACTCGCAGACATAAATGGTCTCAGTGACACCGATTCCGGCGATAAATCTTACTCTCAACAACTTTTGCTTATATAATAAAATGCAATATTTCAAGATCCTCGAGGTACCATTCGTTTCGTCCCATTGCAGACGATTTCATGAAATATTCAGTTATGACGTCTGCACAATAAGGGCGCCACAGTCTGTTCATCACCCTTGAAATTACGATATCGTGTAACTGGAACTTCAGGCTCGTTCTATTTCCATGTATGTCCAACGAATCTGCAATATCCATTACCGTACACTCTGCAGCATATAAAACTTCACTCCCATTCTGTAAATAGATTCTCCTGCTAAAACACGTTTCAAAGCGAAATGACGGAATACAAGTTTCATGAAACACAGTGAACTAAATTATAGTCGGATTGTTATACGTTAATTTCCACCAACAATAATGAATTATGAATAATGCAGCGAATTTTAGAATCACCGTGAATCCTTTCAAATTACTAGGAGGATTTCCGAACGGTCTTTTATTTATTCATTCTTCTTTGTCTCTTTCCAACGCCTTCTTGAGTTCAAAGCTATAAGATAAATCAGAGCTGTTCGAGAAGTAGACTTCTAATCTGCTGGTCTATTAAAACTGGAGTAACTCACATATTTTCTGGCTTTCTTTTACATTGTTTGGTAATAGAAAACAGTGCGGTGTCAAATAAATCTTTTCTACTTAACTTATGGCTTTAGAAATGTATCGATCTCAAATAAGATTCTACCAATAACCTCACATCTTCACCCACAAACATACACTGATATATTTACGCTATTCTGAGATTTTCAATTGAAATATGAAAAGAAAAATGAAAGTCTCACAAGTGTTGTCAACGAAAACACTAACTATCAACTTTTGAGATCGATTATTTAATGCATTCCGAAGAAATTGTTTCCATTGGAAATACCATACAACGCTGTTTCATTCTATTATGCGAATCATTATATAGAACCAAGTTGCCATCTTGTCAGCTAGAGTGTCAACCGAAGCGATAAGACAAAGGACAATTTTTTATTGAAACATTACAGCAATCCAGCAGCAGAAATATCAATAGAGCCTTCCATCTCTGTATGGAAATAAGAACTAAATATTGTCACGAATGAACTCTATCATACTCTAGAGGCTTTATCATGTTTGTTCGATAGAGGGAGCTCACGTAGTATGTCACTGCATCTATCTCGCCTTCTGAAGAGGAAAGGCATTGGTAGATTTGGAGAAAACATGGAAAGTTTATCGTCTGGATGAATGCCACTGATGTTTTCCATAACAGGATGAAACAGCACTGCTTGGTATTTTCAACGAGTTTGATGGTTTTCGGAATACACTGAGTATTCACTTTCGAAAGTTGATAGTTTGTGTTTTCGATGACAACATATAGTCATACCTCTCCATGATTATTTCGTTTCGTACTAATTATTCTATAACTGAAATATAAAGCATCTAGCCTTGCTTGATAATATTTATTCTATAATAAAAGAATAAAATTCTACTTTTTATGTACAACAACTAATCTATCAAATTTTTATTGAACGAACAATTCAATAATGAAAAGATGTTTATTTGATCATCCAAAAACTTCGATGATTATAAATTTTTCCTCACATATTTATATTTCGAACAAAATGAATTTCAAAGTTCACACACAGTTAACTAAAAAAGCTTTAACAAATTTGTTATCAGTTCTAAAGAATAGAGATGTAAGACAAAAATCAACACTGCGAACAATCATAAAAACAAAATAAACAAAAATTCATAAATTCAATGGACGATGAATCTACTTTGTGATAGTTCATATTTAAATGAGAGGTAATAATAAAAACTTGTCTGAAAATCACTGACTGAACAATTCTTTATTCGACTAGTTTCGCCTTTTATTTCGCCTTTTTTCGCCTTCATTCTTGATAATGCTGTAAAAGGCGAAACTAGTCGAATAAAGAATTGTTCAGTCAGTGGTTTTTAGACAAGTTTTTATTATTACCTCTCATTTAACAAAAATTCATACAAAACACCAACCCTCCAATAATTTGGAGGGTTTTTTGACTGGTGACTTTACTCAACAACAAATATAGAACCATCATCCATCCATTTTGAATAGACGAAGGAGTAGAAGCAAAAATTCCACATACAATTGAACAAATAGAAGTATTTATATCCATATCAATAACAAAAGAACCACAGCAAAAAAAAATGTACAGGACTTCTACAAGCTCTAAATGAAAATAAAATGAGTTTTCGAAAAGTATAGTCTTTTGCGTATTGTGGACAATATGCAATAAAGAATTGTTTGGGCAATCATTATTAATTTGCGTTCACTTTATTGTTATATCATCAAATAATGAGTTCCGTAGTATATTCGAAGAAATTTGATGCCCTCAGGCGTAAAATAAGTCTCAAACAATATTCGTAGTAACTACAAGTAATAAATTTCATTATTGAAACTAAAATTTCATCAATTCTCTTTGCTAAAATAATCTCTCTTCTGATATTCTAGCTATAAAACAATAGCGAATCGTGTTCCAAAGAATATTACAATACTTGAGTTAATCACTCTTCTTTGAATAATAGGCTCTGCATATCAAAGAGACAGCATTAAAAATTTTAGCGTATCTCTTTTGTGCAAGCGTGAAATATGAATTCGCAATTTCTGTTGTAGCGGCAGTAGAAAACCGACGTCTTTGAAAGTTTTGCGCTTGTTCCTGAAACGTTTCAAACGCAAAGAGAGAGAAAACGTCGTTTAAGATAAAGGAAATTCCAACCAGCAAAAGGTATTATTCCAGCATATGAATCCTTTATGCCATGTAGGACAATGTATGAGTGAGATATTAATTAAAATTTTGAAATTCACAGCAATAACGGGCTTTCTGTGCAATTTTGAAGTCCCAAGGTTTACGTTTTCATTTATAGTAACAGTTTTCAAATAATCTTGATATAATATTCAATCAATTATTCCGTATAGGAAGAGAACAATAGGAACAAACTTTGTTTATTTCCTAAGAAGAAAAGATAAATGGCAATGGAATCAGTACCTTGAATGTTAAATATGGAGACAACACTATAGCATCATCCCAATCAACTAAGTATCTTGGAATACATGTAGACAGATAATTGAGATGGACAACACAGATTGATGTAAAAAATTGTCGAGAAATTTCTAGAAAATCTCTAGAATTAAGAACATTGTATCTAGAAACTGGGTTATTAATGTATTTCAGTCTTGTATATGGTCATATAAATTATATTATTCTGCTGTGGGGCGGCTCTACAGAAATAAATAGAGTGTTTATTACACAGAAGCGAATACTTTGATTAATATTCAATATTCATCAACGAACATCTTGTAAACCTATCTTCACTAATAATTACATACTCACCCTACCTTCTTTATATATTTATAGAGGTTTATCATAATAATGTATTTATTTAGCAGAATTGCTACATCATATTACAAAATATAGTAATAACAAGTTGATTAAAATTAAAATAATGTAAAGTAGAATACTGTGAATTAGATTAAGTACCAATATATGTAAATAACATAATATAGTAGAAAAACAAAAACGTTATACTTAGCACTTAACTAATATTACATGATAAACATCAATTAGAGTACTAGCAGAAACAAGGCCCAATTGAATTATAGTGGCTTTAAACTGTATTGCATTTCGTTGAGATGAACGTTCTCAAAAGTCTTTTAAATACTTTTAAACTTTCACAGTTTTTTATATCTGCAGGAAGTCCATTAAATTCAATTAAACCTTTATACAAAATAGATTTGAGCTTTTGTGTGGTGTTACATTTTCCAAGGATAAAGTCTGTTTTGAATCTCGTATTATAAGTATGTACATCTTCAAATAATCGAACTCTATCACTAATGTAGGTTGGTAACATATTTCTTTTCAGTTTAAAAATGAACACTTGTACATTAAACACAACTCTTTGGCTGACAGATAACATATTTAACACATTAAGCATGGATTTGACAGGTGTATATCTATTACATTTTAATATAGATCTCATAGCCCTATTTTGTATTTTTTCTAATCGACTTATTTGATATTGAGGACAATTGAACAATAAGGTACAACAGAATTGTAAATGAGGAAGTGCAATGGCTTTATAGACTGACAACTTTGTACTCTTAGACAAAGATATGTTATTATTTTTCGACAAAGATTATTATTCATAGACAAAGATTAAATGTTAAAGAAAAAGAAGATAGGTTTATTAAATTGTAATCATGCGTATTCAACAAGGAACAGTGATATGCTACTTATTCCTAAGTATAAAACAGCTAAATTTTAGCACTCACTCTACTACCCGACTATTAAAATCTTCAACCATTTATTTGAATGATAATTCGAATGTAGGCAATAATGTATGAATCAATTTTTTGTATCATATGTTTATAAACAAAACTATATTTGTTTTGAACTGAACCAATATTTTTGTTAGAAAGCCGAATGGAAGATCAGACTCAAAACTTAATTCAATCTTTTTGTGAGCATTCTTCTTAGTTGAAATTATTGTATCAATTGAATAAATGTAATTTTACAATGTAAGGAATATTTCTCAATAAATTTTACAATTATATTATTTTATCAAAAATGACAAATATTCGAAAGAGTTGCAGAAGATAAAATGGGATAAATATAAAATACAAAAATGAGAGGTAATAATAAAAACTTGTCTAAAAATCACTGACTGAATAATTTTTTATTCGACTTGTTTCGCCTCTTACAGCATTATCAAGAATGATTACAAGCATTATCAAAACAAATATAAACAATCTGAAAGTCAATGAATATATAATCGAATCTAAAAAAACATGTGGCATTTAAATTAAACATATCAAATTCCCAAAATTTCAGATAGACTTTCTATGTGAATATGAACTCTGTGCAAAACTGCACGGAAGTTTTTCAAAATCATTTGAAGTAGCAAATTTCTAAAATAATCTAAAATAATGAAATAATATCACATAGAGCATATGTAAAATATGAATTAAAATTTGAAATTTCAAACAAATATAGACCTTCGAAAAACATTTTTCTATAGTTTTAAAGCCATAAATTTTTTATCTGAAATTGAAAAATTATTGAATGCAGAAAATTGCATATGTAAAATATGAATTTGAATTTCCAATTTCTAACGATTTTAAACGTTGCAAAGATCGCCCATTTGAAATAGAATTAATTTTCCTCCATAAAATATTTATGCCCAGAATTTCCAATAATACGTTTTCCAGCAATTCCAAATATAAAAATAATATTCATCAATATAACACTATCGATTGTAACTACCTTATAAATTCTCTACTGTTTCGTAAAGCACGATAAAATTTCAAATGTATTCACCAGCTAACCGATACAAAAGTGTAAATTTTTTGCTGAATATGGATGGAACTCGAAGTAACGAAAGGGCAGTTGGCTATCCCGATTTTCTCTCACACTACTTCTCTCTTCATGAATAAAATATAACTCATTCGAATACAACAAAAGAATTGAAGCGAAATATGTAACAGAATGAAAGAGGTATGTATCTGAGGGTCATTGTTTTTGGGAATTATGAACAATTACAACATAGAGGGTGATCTAAAACTAGAGTAAAATTTTAATTGAATATAAAACACAGTTTTTAGTGTTTTGGTTGTAATTTCTCATCGAACTCTAAAGTATATAAAATAAATAATTTAAATGAAACTAAGTAGTTTTTCGATTTTCACTATAATTTATTTAAAACATGACAATTTCGTTTCGCCAACACAGTGCCTTCATCCGATGTTGATGATAAACTGAGCTATTACATTGTGGACTGAAGTGCGTGGGGTGAGAATGACCATAGAACACTGTCCTTCTTTTACAGGGGGATGACTATAGAACATATTTCTTCTGAATTATGGGGGATGACCATAGAATACTTTTCTTCGATTGCATTCTTACTGGAACAAATTTAATAACGGAGAATTAAAACTTGATCATTTAATAAACTGTTCGATTTATTCCTCTTATTGATTTCCATGGCTTCTAACAGGGTTAGTTTATAACGTTTTCGCTCTGTATGCAATATTTTAAAGTTGTTGTCGAAGACATGGTTCTCTTCTGAAAGATGTGTTGCATACGTAGAATCGGTTTTATATTTGCAAAGCATCTTTGGTGTTCAGATATTCTAAGGTTGAAATTCCTGCCAGTTTAGCCAACATATACTTTGGGACAAGTACCGCAACTCAACTCATAAATACCCGATTTATCATCGGCGAAATTTTCGCATTTCTGATGTGTCTACCCACGGTATTATGTGTTTTGTAAGATAACGTTGAATTTCTATAAAAAATTCGAGATTTTGGATACAGGGTTGCCTAAATACGTTAATGTTCTGAACTTTTTTTGGCTATCTGTTACTTTAGGATATACTTGGGAAATGGCCTTATTATATATTTTTTTTCGTAAAATGTTATTGACGAAACAATGATGATATCCATTATTTTGTGCGATCTGCTTAATTATCTGCTGATAAAGGCAAATAAGGTTATTTATGGAATAACACATCGGCCAAATGGCCTATACGGCTTTGCATACACATACGCTCAAGTTTGTCGAAATTTTCCGTGAGCATTCGTCCTAAATTTGGCTTAATTTCGTTGATGCAGCTTGGTTTCGACATACGAGGGTGGGATGAAAAGTATCCGGCCTGACCAACAGATGACGCCGATAGGTCTGCTTTTGTAGCGGCATCTTACAGTACTATTCCTACTTAGCTTGTATAAAAAGTTTCAGCACAATCGCTAGGTCAGTTTGCGTTTGAGAGCACATTGCGCGAGACGCTTACGTTGTTTTCGATAAATTGGAAAAATTGGAGAAACGTGCTGTCATTAAATACTTCGATTTGAAATATCTTACACCAGAACAAATTAAAGAACAGATGGGCGCAACACTAGGAAACTCAGCGACTATTACCTGTTTCCTAACCTCAAAAAATGCCTTCGCGGAAACAGATTCGAGAGCAACGAAGACGTTGTCGAAACTATAAATCAGTATTTTGAGGAGCTTTATTAATCTACGTTTCAAACTGGTATAACTAAATTAGATCACTGTTATGTGAAATGTATCAGTGTTGATGGAGAATACGTTGAAAACTAAAGCAAAAAAAATTTACATCGTTTTTCTTGGTCAGGGCGGAAACTTTTAACTTCACTCTTGTATACCTGTGATTTTAAATAAACCTAATAAATAAAATCTAATATCTAATAAAAAAAAATCTAATGGTGTTTAAATTGAAGTTTTTTTCGGTCTGTATGGCCGATATATATGGCTGTATGGTCTTGTAGAAACCACAAATTGACTTCATTAACATTATCCAATTTCGGCAAAAAGAGCTGTGTCATGTTGCATAAATGGCGGCAAATTCAAATCTTGCGTCAATTTTGGCCCAGCTTTATATTTTGTTTCATTAATTGATTATATGTCGATTGCCTTCTCAACCTTCTTGAACCAATTCAATTCACCAAAAAATATTAATCTTAAACATGAATTTTGAATGATTTTATAAGTGTTATAAAAAAACGTTATCTTGAAAGAAATGTTATTCCCTTTTAACAACTTTTTTGCATATTTCGCTCCTTAGAAAAAGTAAACCTTTTTCCAAATGCAACATTTCAACACAATTCCTAACAGAAGACGTAGAGTACAGAATTTATCGAAAATACCACCAATTCACACGAAATGGGAGAAGGCATCGTGAAGTTTCCAAACTTCGAACTTAAAGACGGCTATCCGAACCTCTTCAGGCTATTACTGTCGTTCGACCTGAAATATCAGGTTTAGTATAGACGAAATAAAGCGCGTCAGGCATTTCAGAAAGTTTAACGCGAAAAGTTTCTGCACAAAAAATCAAATATCAGTAAATTGAGATATCCTGCCTGATATTCATTTCATTATAACCTGTAAAATTGTAAAAATCCTCACAGTACAAGATCATGTATTATATAATAGTAAAATCAACAAGAATTATACGTAGATGACGCAGATCTTTCGCTTATCTCTTGGTGAAAGTGTTGAAAACAATGAATCAGAATCAACACATTTGGCTTAAGTTTCACTCAATATAATAAAAACTCTATATTTGTTTCGGGTGGTTAGCCCATTATCAAGAGTATACAATATCACTGAAAATATTGATATATGACAGAATTGTATACTCTTGATGATGGATTAACCACCGGAAACATATGTAAAGTTTTTGATATATTCAGTGAAACGTAAGACAACTGTGTTAATTTTAATTCATTGTTTTTAAAAATATTACTGAAAGAGATTCATAAAATAATTGGGAAATGATGCACTGAGTCGCAAAAACTTGAGAATAAAATTAAAGTCGAAAATAGAGCAACTTAAAAATAAGATTTACAAAATAATTTTGATATAAAGAATGATGCACTAAATGAATCGAAAAAACTTGAGATAGGTAAAAACATTGAAAAAATTGAAATAATGATTATAGAAAAAGGAAACACATTGTGAAATGGAACTTTAAAAGAAGTATAAAAGATCCCATGATCTAAGATCGGCATTTTCTTGGGTCATCTGCTTGACGAATGAAAAATATTTCTGGTGTAGTGTAATGTAATGTGAAGTAATGTAATGAGATATAATATATTGTAATGTAAAGTAATGTAATGTAATGTAATGTAATGTAATGTAATGTAATGTAATGTAATGTAATGTAATGTAATGTAATGTAATGTAATGTAATGTAATGTAATGTAATGTAATGTAATGCAATGTAATGTAATTGTAATGCAAAATAATGTAATGTAATGCAATGTAAAGTAATGTGATGTAGTGTAATGTATTGATATGTAATTTGTTAAAATGTGATGTGATGTAATGTAATGTAATATAATGTAATGTAATGTAATGTAATGTCATCTGAAGTAATGCAATGTGATGTGATGTGATGTAATGTAATGTTATGTTATGTAATGTAATGCAATGAAATGTATTATGCAAAATAATGTAATGTAATGCAATGTAAAGTAATGTGATGTAGTGTATTGTATTGTAATGTAATTTGATAAAATGTGATGTGATATAATGTAATGTAATATAATGTAATGTAATGTAATGCAATGCAATGTAATGTAATGTAATGTAATATAATGTAATGTAATGTAATGTAATGTAATGTAGTGTGGTAGTGTAGTGAAGTGTGTTGTAGTGTAGTGTGGAGAAGCATAGCGTACCGTAGGGTAGCATAGAGTGATGAACTGTAGGGTGTAGTGTAGTGTAGTGTAGGGTTATGTAGTGTAGTGACGTGTAATACCGTGCCGTGTGTTGTTGTGTGTTGTAATCTGGTAATATAGTCTAGTGCAGTGTAGTAGGGATTGTTAAATACTGATATGTATATGCTTTATACATAGCAGAAAATTGAAATTTTCAACTGATATCTTTGAAATATGAAGAAAAAATACGAGTATATTCTGAAATTTTCCACCGTTCGGCAATATTTTATACTTTTCTACTGAGTCTTCTGAATAGAGTTTATATGATTTGTTGTAAAAACATTTTTCTGCCTGCTATCGATTTCCTTTTTATCGAAAACCGTACAACTGTAAAATTAATAGAATTGAGGCAGCGGCGGAAAGTTTCGTCAGGCTATGTTGATGTAGAAACCGCCGTAGAGGAAGGTACGGATGGAAAATTAGATTACTGCATGCCTGTGTCCCACAAACTACAACAGTGCCAGGGATCTGTTTGGTTCATGCAAATGATTTCCCGAGAGGAATATAGAAGATTAATTCCATCTAATTGATGTGATCAGAATTGCGAAAGCCATTGGAGTTTTCGAGGCTTTACAGATTTGTTGTGGTTATTCACTTTATTCAATGTGCTAGACAAATATTGACAGTCTTCATTGATGAAAATGTTTAAACATATTTATCATTTTCCTCAGCGAAGCAAATCAACAAGTCTTTTTTTTGGGATACCACGAATTTCTCATCAATTTACATTCATATAATAAAATTGTAACAGGCCGATGTTACAAATACGTTGAAGATACTGAAACGAATATGAGGGGCCTCTATTAGAGCTACACCTGGTGGTCCATCACCAAGTGAGGTGACTTCAATCTTCAAACACCTTCTTATGATTTCAAAGTAGAGAACTGTCAAGTATTGAATACTTCACAACGTCATCTATAGGCATAAATGGAAAACATGTTTTAAATGATAAACACACCAAGCATCTAATAAATTCATTTTACGTTCATACCCGAAGTTATCTACTAAATTGCATCGTCTATAATGACAAGTATTATCATATGATATTTTTACTTCTCAATAGATTACATCAGTAGTAAGCTGACTAATTTCTGTATTTCAGGGGCCAGTTTCAGTGAAAGTTTCTAGAAACTGAAAACATGCATGAGTAAATACACACTCATAAATGAATATCTTTATGTGCATATAAATATAATAAATTAAAATTAACACACTTGGCTTAGGTTTCACTAAATACATTAAAAACTCTACATATGTTTCTAGAGGTTAACCCATTTTCAAGAGAATACAATACTTATGATACACCAATGGATTAACCACCCGAAACATACGCAGAATTTTTAATATATTTGTTGAAACTTAAGCCAAGTGTGTTAATTTTAATTTACTGTTTTTAACATAATGTTTCACC
This sequence comes from Henosepilachna vigintioctopunctata, assembly GCA_030704895.1. Lineage (NCBI taxonomy): Eukaryota > Metazoa > Arthropoda > Insecta > Coleoptera > Coccinellidae > Henosepilachna > Henosepilachna vigintioctopunctata. The sequence goes on from JARQZJ010000034.1 coordinate 4,953,385, forward strand.
AAGAGTTAAGCGAAACCTCCGTGTCATTCATATAAATATAAATTTTTATTTTCATTAGAAGCTATTCAAATTATAACTTTACAGGCTGTTCTATATTAAACTTCACTTCAATATTAATGATTTATATGAATAACAATGTTATCAATATTACTATTCATTCATTTATAACTCAAGGGGTAAACTTACCATATTATATTTTGCTCGTGAATATTGTCGAAAATCCTTTGTGCTACACAATTTATGATTTTACTATTCACCCCATATACCTATGTACTAAGAAAATGTAACACTTTCAGTTATTTGAAATTAGTTGGATTTCTATTAATTTCATATATCAACACGTTTGGCGTATCGAAAAAGATTAACCTATCAATTCAATATTTGATCTGAAAGTTCGTAAGTGATGCTTGTTCATCAAACAAGCATCACTATTCATCAGACTGTTCAAGCATCAGACTTAAAACTGAATTCCAGTCTATTCTTCTTAGTTGTGATTATTGTATCAATTGAATGAATGTAATTTCACAATGTTGGGAATGTTTCTCAATAATTTTTATTATTATTCATTATTATTATACTTGACGCTTACAATATTTTGACGCATCATGGATGATATTTTCTTATGAATAAAAATAAACAACACAACGTTCTCAAACTCTGGATACTCATAAACACCCAGAAAATACCGTTTTGTTATAGCTTAAATGAGGTAGTTGAATATGAATAACGTCAATCTATCTCCTATACGCTCCTTCGGAAATTCTCGGGATTTTTTAATATTTTCTGTTCAATTTCTAACCTCGTCCTTACAATAACGAACACAAAAAAATTTATTGTTCAGATTGGTGCAGTCGTTCTAGAGTTATGAGCGTACAGACATTCAGCGATTCATTTTTATTCATATATATTAATATTATAATAAATTCAAGATTTTTTGACACAAATAGATGTTTTATTGAATATCTATCTTTATCTGCAAATTTATCTCGATTTCTTCCGGTTTGAGTTCTGAGTGATTTGTTTTCTTGATTAGTTATCAGTTATTAGATATTGATATTACAGATTTATATTATTATATTTGATAGTCATTAATCGATTTTTGGTCGCCATATTTTGTATTCATCATACATTATGTATTTTCCTGTAATTTGGTAGTTAACTGTTGGAAATATATTCTAATTATATTATTATTATTAAAAAACAGTATCCACTTAAAAATAAATAAAAAAATAGATGATATATTAGCTTAAAGTTATAAATAACAGAATCAGCAGGCACTTGTAGTTTTTTTGTTTGAAAAAGTATATTTGACCATTCTGCTTTTATATATGCAGGAATATAAACTTCGAAAGTTGACAAAAAACCTACCATTACTCTTTCCAATAGTTCGCAGACCGAAAAGAAAAATAAAGTGAACCTCAAGACCACCTGCAAGGAATAATATTATCAAGGCCCTTTAGGGAAAATTTCAGTAAAGCGATCGAATGTTTGTACCAACTGGATGTGTACATGGAATCGTAATTTATAGAACTATGGGACAAGTCGTAAGTTCTCAAAGTGTATAAATTAAGGGCAACAAGTAGTAAATTCAAAGCAGGTGTCCCAAACTTGTTCGAAGTAAGGAAGATGCTTTATATCCTATGTCGTCTAAACTACGGAATCTCAGTTCAGGAAAAATACTCAGCTAGGGAAGCATTGTAAAAAGAAATGTTACGATGAAACTTTCACATAAAACTTCAGACGGGAATATTAAAAGTGTCACAAAGGAACTGAAGGAATGGACATTCCATTGGGGAACGTCGACATCTTTCTTCGCGTTTCATCTCATTTCATTTTCTAAAATGTATATATATATATATATATATATATATATATATATATATATATATATATATATATATATATATATATATATATAAGAAAATGAACACTAGAACATTCATTTGAAAAATTCAAATTAACCAAGAGAATGTTATAGTAGAGCTAGATATGTGAACGTGTACGATGTGATGCCTCCATTATCCTTCAAGGGATAAATGTTAGAGAAATATTGAAATCGATGCCACTCTTGATGGAAGTGCGAGGACATATGTTTCGTTCTGCAAAGAACTCGTCAGTCGCACCACGTCCATCGAAGTGAAGCTACGATTTCAACCCCCAAGCATCTTTTTGTGACTCCAAGTGGAAGACCGTAGAGTAATGAATACTCCATAGTTCCATCTATAGGAATCAGTAGAAAACACCTCTCAGATTACAGACACACCAAGAATCGAAATTTCACATATCTTCTATACCCGTAGGTATCTACTAAATTGCAATGTCTATTTGACAAATATCATCATACGATGTTTCCAAATGTCAATAGGTTGTGTTAGTAGTACGCTCGCGTTTATTTCCGTATTTCAGGGGCCTATTCGGCGATATTTTTAAGGAAATGAAATTTTTGTGCTTATGGCACCGAATGAAATATTTAAGAAAATGAACACTAGAACATTCATTTGAAAAATTCAAATTAACCAAGAGAATGTTATAGTAGAGCTAGATATGTGAACGTGTACGATGTGATGCCTCCATTATCCTTCAAGGGATAAATGTTAGAGAAATATTGAAATCGATAACCGAATAGGCCCCTGAAATACGGGAATAAACGCGAGCGCACTACTAACGCAACTTATTGACATTTGAAAACATCGTATGATGATATTTGTCAAATAGACATTGCAATTTAGTAGATACCTACAGGTATAGAAGATATGTGAAATTTTGATGCTTGGTGTGTCTGTAATCTGAGAGGTGTTTTCTACTGATTCCTATAGATGGAATTGTGGAGTATTCATTACTCTATGGTCTTCCACTTGGAGTCACAAGAAGATGCTTGGGGGTTGAAAACGTTGCCTCACTTCGATGGACGTGGTGCGGCTGACGAGTTCCTTGCAGAACGAAATATATATGTCTTGCACTTCCATCAGGTGTGGCATCGATTTCAATATTTCTCCAACATTTATGCTTTGAAGGATAATGGAGGCATCACATCGTACACGTTCACATATCTAGCTCTACTATAACATTCTCTTGGTTAAATGAATGCTCTTTTGTACATTTTCTTAAATATTTCATTCAGTGCCATAAGCACAAAAATTTCATATATTATATATATATATATATTTCGAAATTAGTTTCATTGTCTGTTTGATATTGTTATTTTTACAATATTTTCATCAATAACAGGTAGTTTGTAATGGAAAATCTTTATTTTTGTTGACGTTTCGTTCTATCTTACAACATCATGAAAACTAATGACTAATTTCATTTCATAAATAACTATGAATATCAAAACGTCAAGCGTTTGTCAGAAAATTGTTTGGCATTTTTGCCACTTCAGTGTTCAGAGAAAAATTTCTGACACAGCATTCGCTTCGGAAGGTATTAGTCTTGAAAAGAATTAGTCTTAATTCTATCTATAACGATTCAATAAACCTATAAAAGCGAATACTATTCAATATCTGTTGGTTTCTGTTCGTCAATAATGAACTGTACCGATAAATCGAATGAAAAATTGCACTCAGAAACTGCGGTAACCCCATCAATTTTTTCTTACCGGTAGAAACTATTTCATTCGGACGATCCGAAATGAGCTCAAGTAGACGAATGAAGATAAAATGCATTGACAGGGGCCATTTCGGGAAACGAACAGCTAGGGTGACGACTTCTGAAAACTGATAGACAATTCCGTTCGATTTATCTGGAGATTTTATGTTCTTGCTCTACGCTTTTCCGATGTTCGACGGTCCTTTAATGTCAGCGTCAACTAGAATGGCCTGCAATGTTTGTTTTGTAGACTTGTCATCCCATCGAATCGACTCATCAATCTCCACTAACGAGTTGAAGATAATATTCGACTCAACTTTCCTTTTCCTTTATTATTTGTATCAGATCTTTGGTGATTTCGCGGATAGATTTGTAGGAAAGTAAATGTTAACGAAATTATGAATCATATTCACTTCCAGGAAATAATAATAATAGTTTTGGAAATTATTATTATTATTTTTATTGAAGTAATCCCCACTGAATTCACAAAGCGAACGAGAATGCTGCTGAAAACTAAACTTGGCAACAAACATCTCTTTGAAGCAATCAACACTTACGCTTGTTTCGTTCTTGTTGACTCATTCGTAATAGTAAAGTGGAGCAGAATTGATGTTGACAACTTGGAAAAAAAGGTCAGAACACTGCTAACTAGCTGCTAAGTTTAGTAACCACCACCCAAAAAGCGCAGTGGAAAGGATTACTCTACCAAGACATGAGGGCGGTAGAGGATTGGCAGATACTGTAAATGTTGGAATAGCAAAATCTCACTGAATATTTCCACAGAAAGTCTGCTAACTCACATCTGCACAGAGTGATTTGCCAAACTGATGAATGTACTCCTCTGAAACTGAGCGAAAGTCAGGTTACAAGTTTTCATCAACCAACAACCAGAAGTTACGGAGTTGAAGAAAAAGCCATTGCACAGGAGGCACATCGAGAAGATCTCGAAGCAAAACGTCGACCAAAAAGCGTCGAACTAGTGATTGGTCACCGACGAAATGTTTACCGAAACTGAAAGCACACACCTAGCTATTCAAGAGCAGGTCATTCCAACCTGTAATTACCTGAAATACATCGTTATGGACCCAACAGTGACATAAGAAGCAATGCAGCATATAACAGGGGAATGTCAAATATTCGCAACTACAAAATACAAAAGGAAATGTGACGCCGTAGCAAAGATTATGCATCAGGACCATGCATTAAAGTTACGTCTTCTACAGAAGGAAAAGGTGCCTTACTACAACTACAATCCGGAGCCACTTTTGAAGAATTATTAGTTCAAACTCTACTGACACCGACTATCTTCACTGGTCAAGCAGTTGCCCACAATAGGCCTGAGCCTGCGTTGATTTTCAAAAGAGCAAGGGAAACTACTCTTCTCTTGGTGGTCATTCCAAATCAAACAACATAGAAAAATACCAAAAAAGCTTTAAATATCGAGAACTTGAAGTGCAAGCGCAGAGGCAGTAGCACAGGGAGAAACGGTTATTATTGGATTTCAAAAGAGCTTTTGAAACGTTATGTAGATATCATTCTTATTGAAAAACCTAAATAAACTTGGCTTTGGTGGAGTAGTGAATGATTGATTCGGATCTTACCTGTATTCGCGAACACAAAAAGTTAAGTTTAGGGCATGCTGTCCGATAACACGAAAGTGGATGTAGTTGTACCTCAAGGAACTGTCTTAGATCCGTTGTTGTTATCCTTATATATTAACGATATTGTCTCAAATGTGAAAAAATTTCTATACGTTTATTCACTGATAATACTATGCTCTAATTAACCATTCATTAATACTAATTTAATGAATGGTTATGTGACAATAGCTTATCTCTGAATGTGCAAAAATCGAACTCCATAGTTTTGGGTAGAAGTAAAACCATTAAGATTAATACAAATGAGGATATAACTATAAAGATTGATGAACAAAAAATTAGAAGAGTAGAAACAGTAAAGTATTAAGGCATTATGTTAGACGAAAAATTAAGTTTCAATGATCATGTTGATTTCAAATCAAACAAAATCTCTAAACAAATCAATTTTTTGAGAAGAATAGAAAAAAATCTGTCGACATATGTTAAATTATTTGTGTTCAAAACAATAATAATGACACATTTTGAGTACTGCTCCATTTCGTTATTTGGTTTATCTAAAGAAAAAATTCAACAAATACAAAAGTTACAGAATAGAGCTATGCGAACAATTTTAAAGTGCAATAGGTATACCCCTGTTAAAATTATGCTGAACTCTTTGGAACTAACGTTTGTTAAACAAAGAATACTGTTTGCTTCATATATATTCATTTTCAGAATAAAAAATTTGTTGCTTCCATGTAATATAATAAAAATGTAACATATGTCAGGGATGTGCATGGGTATAATACTAGAAATACTGATAGTTTTTATATCCAAAGTTGTAAGCTTTTTAAACCTAAAAATAGCATATACTATGACGGATTTAAGGCTTTCAATAATTTACCAAATATATTGAAAACTAGTACTAGTATTAAGATATTCAAGCCTGATCTAAGAAAGTATATTTTAAATAATGAGAAAGTTATGTAATTCAAAATTGACAGTTCAAAATATGTAAAATTTTTTTATAGCTTCAGCGCACAAAATATTATTACTTACTCACTTACATAAACGTCGTCAAGACTGTTCCAATCTTCTTAGGCTCTACTGGTATAATACCAAAAACTCTCTGTAAAACATCAGACAACTAGGTCCCAGAGAAGGAACTACAGAAATTGAGGCTACTTACCACAGCAAGGACTGTCAGGCAATTTCTGGGAGATGACGGATATCAACGCCACTAAGGCCGCTGCCGTGAAAATTACAGCCATTGGGACCACAGCCACGGGCCAGAGAACTTGGAAAAGGACCCTACAGAATCGCTGTAATATAGAATATCTTGGATAAGTGAAATTTTTCCTTTGGAGGAGTGTGAAACCCGTAAGGCTTGAATTCGGGAATAATAATAATGTTTACTTAGCAGAAGCTACAAAAAATTTACATACTTCAAAAAGTCAATTATTTTCGATTAACATTTATTAAGATTATTAATACACAACCAGTCTCCGTGGCTTAGTCGGAAGAACACCCGCCTATGGTGCAGTAAACTCGTGTTCGAGCCCCAGTGAAGGTATGGGTGTTTGTGTTTGTCTATGATTTGAGTCGTTTGAATAATTATAATGCTGGGTAATGTACGTTGATTACAAATCCAATGGCCGTTCGGAACCGGCGTTAAACTGTAGGTCTCAACTAAAATTATTAATACATAACATTATTATGAATTAATATAAATTCTCAATTCAATTTAGATATTCAATAATTCATTTTGATAAGTTTTCGAGTTAGTGACTTTTCATAAATTATTATGCTCAATTTGGAAGAATGGTTCACATGAATTACCTACTAAACCAATAATTATTGCGTGAAATGATTCCTTTCAAACGGAAACACATATTCCGACACCTATAACACAGAACGATGGAAACTGGCAAATATGGGAAATTCACGGCTGATTAAATTCGGAACAAATTTCTGAACGTGGGATATTGAGCGCCTGTGTTTCTTCCCAACTAGGTTCCGCCTCATGACTTTCACTGATAAAAAGTTATCGCTTCAGTATATAACTGTACTATATCGCTGCAGTTGTGCTTTCAAGGAAAATGAAACAACTTGCGGATAGCCATAGAGATACCTACAAATAAGAAATCAATGGAACCAGAATCTAACAACACGAAATTTCATTTCAGATAAGTACCGTGAGATCTATAAAAAGTATTATATATATATATATATATATATATATATATATATATATATATATATATATATATATATATATATATAAATATAAATCATTCACAAAAAGAAAAAACAACAGTAGGCCTAAAAATAATTGTATAAGTGTTTTTTTATTCGAAAAGTGTCAAGCATCACGCACAATAAACCCATGTAGTTTGAATGCTGTTGAAATTGTTTTATTTATATGAGGTACAATAGTGAATCTCTGAACAGATATTTATTGAATTAAATATCAATAACAAGTTTTATATGCTCATACAAAAAAATTAGAAAAATAATTTTTTATTCCTACATTGCTGGATTTGGTGCTTTGAAAACCTCAAATTATGAGGAATTCTTTCATGCATAAAGACTAAAGACGAAAAAAAACAAAACTAATAATTATGAGTATGAAAATATAACCTAGCAAGTATATAGATAAAATTGTAAGAAGCTGTGAAACTGAAGAGTATAAACTTGTAGAATTTACATAAAATAATGAAGTTTTTCAGCTGGAACACCCTTCAAGTGTGAAGTAGAGTGGACATGTTGAAAAAAGATTCGAGGCTTTTTTTGTGAGATAAATTCAGTGGCAAGGAAATCACCAGCTGTAACTAAAGAGTATTTGAGCGTGAATCCTTCAGTGGCTTAGGAATTTGGATTATTGAAGTAACCCAAGAGCAACATGAAAAGGAATGTCACCCTGGGGCTAAGGGTGCAGATACCTTTCTGAGGAAGCATCTCGGTGGAGCTTCCCTATATAAATTTATGTCGTTCCTAGAGGTTAATTTTTAACCGCATTGAAATTTATCCACAAATGATTTTAGATTACCTTGGAGTTTTCATTCCGAAGATATCTCGAGGAAAATGAATGAAATGATATTTCGTTGAAGTATGCGACTAATTAAAAGCTTCAAAACAATTATTACTTCTGAATTTGAAATTAAGGTCCTTTGGTTATTAGAAAAATGCCTGGAATCAATAGTACAAGAAAAATGTGGCAAATTGAAATATTTTAGATTAGAATATAAAAAATGAAAACATTTGGAAAATATTTTGTATTACAGATGTGGGCTTTATTGAATTTGATCTGTGTAAAACCAACTTAAAGTGTTTACATCCACATCATTCATGATATTGAATGTTTTTTTTATTCTGGACCATATTCAGAATTCCCCTACATTTTCAATTTTCATAATTTCTAGAAAAATTCTATTTTTATTAGAAACGACAACTTTTTTAGAGTTATTCGAGGCTTCGCGTCAGTATCTTGTCACGAGAAAGCGATCTGCCATACTGGATAGAGTTTATCTCGTTTATTCGATAGAGGGAGCTCACGTTAATAGTTCACGAATGAATGGTCGCCTCATTTTGAAGAAAGGGCTTAGGAGAACCATCAAAACTTGGATGTATGCCACTGAAGAGTCTCATAATAGTATGAAGCAATTGTATAGTATTTCCATTGAACAAGGTCGATGATTTTCGGAAAGCACTTAATACTCACTTTCGAAAGTTATAGGTTTAATATCGGTTTAAGTTGAGAGTTTTCTTTTTTGTTTGCATCTCCCTGAGTGTTTTATTTGAAATATTTCCATATTTCGATTGGAAATTCAGTATATATATATATGAATGAGATTGAATTCTCGCTTAACTCTTGGTGAAACATAATTGAATATTAAAATAAATTAAACTCTTGGCTTAATGTTTCACGATTTATTTAACAATATGTATAGTCAACATGTTTCGAGCGTTAGCTCATTTTCAAGACTAAACTGTCTAGTCTTTCAAGACTGACTGTCTAGTCAAGACTAAACCAGTTTAGTCTTGAAAATGAGCTAACTCTCGAAACATGTTGACTATACATATTGTTAAATAAATCGTGTCAAGAGTTTAATTTAATTTAATATTCAATTATGTTTCACCAAGAGTTAAGCGAGAATTCAATCTCAGTCATAAATAAAGACTTATTTTTATTATTATTAATTCATTATTCTCTCTCAATTTCCAAACGTCGTGTTAGAATTTCATAAGATACTGCGAAATTCTGAGATGTCTGTGGTATTTCGATGTCTATTCTCTCCGGCAAATATACAGTTATTATCGTTTTTGCTTGGAATGCAATTACAAATTCATTATGGAGAATTCAATATACATTTCAAGATTGTAACGAATTAAATGCCAGGTATGAAGAAACAATTTCAACTTGAATGATGATGGTCTCATTCTAACATTTCTTGAATAGTTTCTTTTTCATTAAATCACTGATCGGAATGGAAACACCGACTGAAAATTCTTAGATGTTTTGACAATAAATCAGAGCACATCAAATTAAACTAAACTCTCACTAAAATTCTACAGCAAATGTTCAAAAATTCAACGAGAATTATAAAACATTTACCCAATTTCCATAAACGTATTCAATTTTAGCAAAGCGCAATTTCATGATTCAACAAATCAACAATAAAAAAGGAAAATAGGTCAGAAGTGCTGATAATAGTTCAGCAATTGTAAAATGAAACAATGTAAACACGAACATAGAAAAGTTTCATTAAATACAGACTTTCCACTTTACGCTTACCTAGCCCTACCATAATTATTGTTTCAAGTAAATTGTGAAAACATTCGTCCATTTAAATAATTAACACAAAATTTGAATATTCGACGTACGTTTCGGTTAGATACTGAATTAAACATACAGTACAATAAAAAAAACGAACAGGTAGTGGTAGGGAACAAGTTGTTTCCAGTATATTTCTCCTATATGCTTTTGCATGTCGAAATATTCAATTCAGTTATGAATTTCAGGAAAAATTTGTCTGAAAAAAGTCAGGAATATCTTTCATAAACATCCTTGTTATCAGCCAGTTAATGCTAAATACTACCGATTTTTCTGCAAGTTCACTAAACCAAGTATATATAATAATAAGTTCTTTATTCTCAACAGGTATAATACCCAATTACAGAAGATAATAACTTAATGCTGAATATTAACTAAATAATTAAAATGAAGAAGATATAACAAAGAGCTCAATCTAATCTAAAAAAAGGTAAAATAGTAACTAATAACTACATTATACCATTCAATGAAATATTACAAAGAACTCAATTTAAATCAATTCATTTTAGTCAATGTTCTCTGTTCACATAACTCCTAATAATAACTTCTATGAAGTCAAAGTGAATGTCACAATTATTGGCAACTCTATTGAATGTAGACTCCATAAACCAAATGGGGGATTGTATTAGGGAGTTGGTCCTCGGAGTCTCTTGTGTAATAATTCTGTATTACGAGAATTTTGCCTAGAAATAATTCTGTATTACGAAATTTGAAAGCAGACAACAGAGGAGGACAATCAATACTATTTTGCAGTAATTTGTACAAAAATTTGAGTAATAATGTTTCTCTCCTGCTCTGAAATGAGATTAAACTAAATCGACTCAATAATTCGTTATGTTTGACTCCTCTCTGTGGATAAACATTATGCTCCCTCCAAACTATGAATTTCAAGAAACTTCTCTGAATAGCCTCAAGATGGCGTTGATGGCAAGTGTAAATAGGATGCCAGATATTGCTGCCATACTCCAACTTGCTACGGATTAGGGTATTAAATAGTCCTATGAATGTTGAGGAATTATTAAAATATTTGCCATTGCGTATAACGAATCCATAAATTTTCGAGGCAGATGAAATAATTTGGGGGAACATATAGTTCAATGATTAACTTTTACTATATAAAATTATCCAATATATTTTTGCTTATAACAGAATTGTCCCAGCTGAAGTCTGAACTGCATAGATTTCAAAGAAAAGCAAGTACAGGTGTCTCCATTACACCAAGAATGATTATACTAAGTAGTAGTTATGTAGTCTTGACTAGTTGTAAAACAGAAGCATGCGCAGATTACTAAGGGCAAACGAAAACGCACCAACTAAACAATACCTAAAAGTACTAAACCGGTCGAATATCGATAAACTTCTAAGGCACCAACTTCTGAAATATTCCAAGAAGGTGCAATTAGGATGGAGTTTTGAAGATTTGACTACTTTGGTTGGTCAGAATAGTGAGATACACAGCCATGAAACATGAGCAAAGCTTTCCATATGCATTCCATAAACAAAGAAACAAAAAGTTATTGTCTTAGCATTAAAGCTTTTGGTTTAGATTTTTCTCAATTGAATTAACCATCCAGCAACCTGCAAGCTACTACTTTGCTAGCAGAGGTGAAAGGGAAACCTGAAAGCAATACTTCGAGAAAATTCATCAGTATTGAAAATATTGAATGGTATAATTTATGTAGATATATATTAATATATTATTTCTGGTTGTAGCTCAAACTTTTATTCTCTTACTTTACTCACCCTTGTCAAGTGTTGGAGCAGTAATATCTGCAGAATTATGTTCATTTGTTCCATTGCTTCTTGCATTTGTTTGTGGCTGACTACAATGCTGAGTATACTGGCTGATGGCTGATTTGATTACTCTGTAGGTAATATATTTCCAGTGCGTAATTTTCTTTCACGCCAAAAGGGGTGATGAGAATTGGATATGCCGTACCCAGTTAGAAAAGAATAACTTGTTTCTGAAGTAAAAATGTGGAAAGTGATATTCTGTCACAGGAGATAAAATGTCAAACATTCTTTCCTCCAAAGAAAAAACAACCTTCTTAAGACTTTCTTTCAATCAAAATGATTTCCCCACATGTATCAGTTTCTTTCACGTCAAAAATAACTCTTTCCCTGTCTTCAGCATTTCCAAACACGTATGGCGTTTGTTCAAGTTGTAACAAGTTTTCTGAACTTGATAGACGATTTGGGGCAGAATAGAACCTTATTAAGATTACCTAAGGCGCAGCCAGCTTTCTGAACAGTTATAATAAATCAGATGGGAAATGAGTCCATCGCATTTCTGGAAGTTGAGGCTGCAGGCGAGATGTTGAATTTTCAGATATTGGATAAAGCTGGCAAGATGGGAAAAAGGGGATATGAAAGCAGTAGGTGGCGCATATTCATCCATGACCGCAAGCGCCACTGAAATATCGAGGATTTGCCTGAATCTCGGTATGAATTTATAACAGCCTTGAATATGGATATCAAGCGACTGTTACACACGTGTTCGAAATATGTATTATTGGTAAGAACTTCACATGAATAAGGAATAAACTGAGAATAAATGAAATCCGTGATTGAAGAGGAAATATTTATTTCAGCCATAACTACAGATGGAATGTATTTTTCAACAAATAGATATCTTTGAAGGTTATCTTCTTTTCTGGGTTTCATTTTAATTCCATCATAACTCCAAATAATCTTAATTCAACGAGATACGTTTTTCTACAACGCCACATGAAGAGAATAACAGCAATAATCAGTTGAAATATCTGAAACAAATACCAAAACCAATATATTCAAAATCAAAATGACGCTATGATTCATTCCATCACGACTTACTGGAATACATGCTAAAATCCCAAAAAGGTATGTTCCATGGTGGTTATTCGACAACACTTGTTTGATTTTGGAGTACCCCAAGGAACAGTCTCAGGTCCACTGTTTTTCTGATTATATATTGACGATATTGTTTTACATGTGGAAAATGATATTTACGATCATTCGCAAATGATACTATGACTATAGCAGAGTCAATAAGTGAATGGACTATGCAATAACAGTTTATCGCTGAATGTACACAAGTCTGATTCTTTGGATTCATTCATTCATGAAGATCATTACAAACAAGTATATAAATAATGGTGATTTTTTAAAGCGTGGTTTTTATTTTAATCGAATAAAACACTCCATTTGCATTTCAAAATTTTTATTGAAATTGATAACTTGGCCTCAGCGATTTACATTTTAAAGATAGCTTCATGTAAATGTTGACCGCGGCTCTGTATCAAATGGTCCATTACAAGGTCCAATTTTGCGTCACTTTTTCGAGCATTTCGGCCTGTATTCCACGAATTACACGTGTTATGTTATCCTGTAAGGCTTCAATCGTGTTCGGCTTGTTCACATACACTAACGACTTTACATAACCCCACAAGAAATAATCCAGAGGCGTCAAATCGCATGATCTTGGCGGACAATTCACAGGGCCATTTCAAGAGATAAGCTGCTCACGAAATTCATCCTTCAACATGTCCATTGTTTCACGATCTGTGTGGCATGTGGCACCGTCTTGATGAAACCACCAATGTCAATCAAGTTCAACTCGGTCTACTGGAGCAAAAAACAGTTGCGTATCATGTCTCGATATCGTTCGCCCTTGACGGTAGCGTTTCTTCTACTATCGTCTTTGAAAAAAATGAACCGATGATGCCACCTGTCCATAAACCACACTAAACTGTTGTTTTTTCGGGATGCATCGGTAATTTCTGTATGGCATGTGGCTGTTCATCACTCAAGATGCGACAGTTTTGTTTATTTACATAACCGTTAAGCCAGAAATGACCTCATCGCTGATTTTTTCGATAAACACAATTTTTCGATAAAACAGCAGATTTTCAAGGCCCATTCACAAAAAATTAGACGTTGTAGTAGGTCATTCGGCATCAATTCTTGCAGAAGTTGAATTTTGTAGGCTTTCAAACCCAAATCAATACGTAAAATTTTCCATGTGCTTGAGTAACACATGCCCTATTGATTAGAACGGCGAGGAATTGACATTTCACGATCCTCATTAACACTGTACGCTACGGCTGAAGTATTCTCTTCAGTACGCGCTGTACGCATGCGAGACAATGGTTTAATGTCCAACAAAGTAAACTTGGTGCAAAATTTGGTGATAACAGCACGAACTGTTAATTCAGCAGGTCGATTATGACGACCATAATATAGTCCTAACAAACGATACACATTTTTCACAGAGCACGAATTTTCATAGTAAATTTCAACAATTTGCAATCGTTGGTCGTTTGTAAGTATTTTCAAGATTAAATGGCAGAGTATACTGAAAACTTTTCACTTTGACAGATGACGTTTGGATGCCTTTACCAACCAGTACCGCCAACCTGAAAAACTTAACTCTTAAAAAATCACAAAAAAAATTATCAAAATTAAAAACCAGAGATCTCTAAAAGGTCCAAAATCTTCGAAAAATCAACTTTTTGAAACGAATTGGGAAAAACTTACAATATATATGGAGTTATTGCTGTTTAAGTTAATGTATCACTTTGAATATTGTTTCACTCTTTGATTCGGTTTGATCAAAAAGAAAACTCAGTAGCTACAAAAATTGCAGAATATGTATTGAAAATATATGCAAAGAATTGCATATCTTTGCTAACAATATCGAAATGTAATATATATACTCCAATCAAAAGAATGTTGAATTGCTTAAAACTTGTGTCAGTTAAACGTAGAATAGTTTATGCTTAACTTTATTTCTATTGTCAATTAAAAATAGGTTTATTTGTTCCCATATAAAGCATTAGAAATACAGTATTTGTCAATGATGTGCACGCTTATAACACTTGAAGTGCGGACAGTTTTCTTGCAAGTCTGTTTAAAAATCTTATATATCTTATATTTCATACAAGATTCTATGCTTACAATTAATTGCTCTATGAAGACTGTAGGTAACCTAAAGGTATTTCGGCTTGACTTTTAAACAATAATAAATGATTAATAATGAATTATAATTGTAAATTTTGACTTTTTTACATATTTGAATTTTGTAATACGTTGTGCTTAATAAACATAATTATTATTAAATAAAAAGTCTGCTAGTGTAAAAGACACATTCTTATTCTATCTGGCTTATACCCTAGTCAGTTATTTCTGAGATTACTAAAAGCAAGAATCCACTAAACTCTATTGAACTGTCTACTAAAGTGCACTAGTATGCAACCTAGCATGCAGTCGAATGCTATTTTGTGTTGCAGACAAGAAGATCGATGTATGAATGTATACGTAAGATGTAGAAGTTAGAGCATTATGAATATAATATAAAGATTCATTTCTAAAAATATCAATTATACCAATATCAATTTTCAAAGTCGAGTTTAGTGCTTTTTCTCATTTTTGCAAGGGGCGCAAGATGAACCTTGTCGACGAGCCGCCCTGCTTATAATACCATTTACATTACGGAAAAAGCACACATATTATAATAAAGATAAAATGATTTTTTTTCAATTCCCAAACAAATATGTCCGTTACAAATCCCTACTCGTATAAATTTTTCACAGTAAACTTTACCACAAAGCAGGGATATTTTTCATTCTGCTGTAGTCATTAGGAATCCGAGCATAGATCGACCCAACTCAATATCCCACAGATTATAACGGACGGCAACTTGTTGAAACTTCCACCGAAAATGGGCCCTAAAACATTGTTGAATTTCATTATTCATAACTTTCGAATCCTTCGTATTGGGTAGCCAGGAATGTATTTGGTAATTATTTGGAATTAAGAGATCTGAATATCCCAGAAAATTAGTTTCACGACAAAAATAGAATTAGAAAATGAATAAGCGAGTTTTAAAGGTAATTGCATTGAACGTTAGTTATAATTTATCATAAAACTGGAAATTCAATTGAGTAGTCTAGCGGTGTTATATCACAAGATCGTAGAGAGCAAATCACAGGTCCAAAACGTGAAATTAGGCGGTCACCAAACGGGTCTTTCAATAAATCGATTGTAGCACGAGCTGTGTGACATGTTGCGCCGTCTTGTTGAAACCGCAGCTCCTGGACATCATGGTTGTTTAATTCAGGAATGAAAAAGTTAGTAATCATGGCTCTATACCGATCACCATTGACTTGTAACGTTCTGGCCATCATCGTTTTTGAAGAAGTGCGGACCAATGATTCCACCAGCGCATAAAGCGCACCAAACAGTCAGTTTTTCTGGATGTAACGGTGTTTTGACATACACTTGAGGATTATCTTCACTCCAAATGCGGCAGTTTTGTTTGTTGACGTAGCCTTTCAACCAGAAGTGCGCTTCATCGCTAAACAAAATTCGCCCATGAAAATCGGGAACAACAGCAATCTCGTTTTGGGCCCATTCGACGAATCTACGCCTTGCTTGATGATCGTTTGGTAATTCATGATGAATTGCCAAACCAAACTGAGAATAAATCACTTCTCAACTGTTAAATCGGTTGCCATCTTAAACAATAATGCCAACTTAAAGTTTTATACCTCTAAAAAAACACCGGTTAGAAGAAATTAATGACACCCACATACTGAATGCGTAGCTAATTTCGTAGACAAATAAGACTTGAAAAGCATATGAAATTTTGATCAAAATTTCTATTTTTATAGCGCTCCGTAATTTTTCATCAATAAGCGCTATTCAAAAAATAAATTGTCGAAAATACAAAAGGTCAAAAGCTCATTTTCAATTCAATTTTCTTAAGTATCCAATAATGGAATGCTATGTATTGGATTGTGCAATGAAAAGCCAGTAAATATTCAATGGCTCAGCACAAATTAGATAGTTAACATGCTTTTACATGAAAGAACTATATACAATCGGTAATTTTCTGGAAGCATTTTCTATCAGTTCCGTCTCCATTTCCATCTTGTGATTCAATTTGCTCTAAATGAGACTCTATTTTCTTCCTGAAGAATATCTGAATGTTTTC
This sequence comes from Henosepilachna vigintioctopunctata, assembly GCA_030704895.1. Taxonomy (NCBI): domain Eukaryota; kingdom Metazoa; phylum Arthropoda; class Insecta; order Coleoptera; family Coccinellidae; genus Henosepilachna; species Henosepilachna vigintioctopunctata. The sequence goes on from JARQZJ010000034.1 coordinate 4,970,357, forward strand.
AAATAGCCTCATTGACTTCACAAATTCGTACAGTTATTTCGAAGAGAAATTAACAAAATTTATCTATCTAAGGATTTTAAAAATAAAATATTGTATGATCCCAGAATCAAGAGGGAACCAACTTCAGCTTTCTTGAGGAAAAAACGACACTATTGATGAAATTTTAGATGTTAAAGATGTTTTCCATATTACAGTTTTTTCTAAAAATTCCATTATATGTTTAACCAATGTACTTTTTTAATACTGGTGTCCTTTTTGTTATTGATAATTTTTCAATATGTTTGATATTTTAATTATTATTTAAAGTCTGATATTTCATATGTTATTATGTTCTTTTGAATTGAATGCAGTGATAAATATACTATATGCATGAATATGAAGAGAAAGGAAACAAAGAGAGAAATAAAAGAAAAAATTAAAACAAACTACAGAATTCATTATTAGAAAAATTACTTGATTTCCTTGAGTATTTCATAACATTTTCCAATATTTAATACTTTTTAAATATCCCAACTTCGTGGTTTTAGACAATTCAAGTGCAACTTCACCGAAAAAAACAATTCGTAGGATTTAGTATTCGATGAACTTGAGTAAGATTGTTTAAAATTTTTGAAGAAATTTATCGAAAGTGGAGTAATGTCAAGGGTGTTATAGTAATAATAAGTTCTTCATTCTCAACAGGTATAATACCCAATTACAGAAAATAATAACATAATGTTGAATAACAACTAATTGAATAAAATGAAAAGAAATATAGCAAAGACCTCAATTCAATCTGATAAAAACTGAAAAATTGACTAATAATAAAAGTAAATGAAATATGTAGTCAATTTTCCTTGTTCACATAACTCCTAATAATAACTTCTATGGAGTCAAAGTGAATTTAACAAATAATAGCAACTCTTTTGAAAGTAGACTCCATAAACCAAAAGGGATTATATTAGCGAGTTGGTTCTTGGAATATTTCTGAGGTACGAGAATTTTGCCAAGGAACAAGAAATTTCAAAGCGAACAAAAGAGGAGGGAAATCAACACTGTTGTGCAGTAATTTGTACAAGAATTTCAGTGATAAAGTTTCTCTCCTACCCTGCAAGGAGATCAAACTAAATCGACTCAATAATTGGTTATGATTCACTCAACTCTGTGGATACATTTTATCCTCCCTCCAAACATAGAATTTCAAGACCTGCTCTGAATAGTCTTCAAGATGGCGTTAATGGCAAGTATAAATAGGATGACAAATCATGCTGCCATACTCCAACTTGATACGGATGTGTACGGTGTAAACATTTTCAGTCAAAAGTCTTTTCGAAATTATATAGAACTATAAGTATCTACTTAGCTATTGTTCAACATATACACTGAATACATCATGAGGATAGTTCTCGAAGACTGGGACAAGGGAATATCCATAGGAGGCCGTAAATTGTCAAATCTACGATATGCGAATGATACCACTCTCTTAGCCTCAATCAAAGATGACATAGAGACTCTGCTTAGAGACATAGAGACCACAGCTACGGAGTTTGGACTCGCCATTAACCACGATAAGACCAAAATTATGATCGTGGACCGCCCTAATAACAACCAGGTGAACGTTCAAAACATTGCGGGATGTGATATAGTCAACAGCTACGTATATCTGGGCTCCAAGATGTCAAACGCTGGCAGCTGCGAGGACGAAATCCGGAGGCGTTGCGCCATAGCAAGATCTTGAGTGGAAAAGCTCACAAAGATTTGGAGGGACCGCAGAATAACCAAAAACACAAAGGTTCGACTAATGAAATGCCTAGTCTTCCCAATCTTCTTGTACGGAACTTAGACATGGACATTGAGGATGCAAGATCTTCGCAAAATTGATGCGTTAGAAATGTGGTGCTGGAGACGCTTGCTCGGAATCCCGTCGACTACACATCGAACGTCTCGATTCTGAAGGAGCTAAACTTCAAAGAGAGGTTATCGTCGCCTGTGCAGCTGCAAATCCTTAAATTCTTTAGACATATAACCCGAAACGAAGACTCTATCGAACGATTGGTGGTCCAAGGGAAAGTCGAGGGCAAAAGAAGAAAGCTCGTGGGCGCTTTCCAACAAGGTGGACAGATTTAATAAAATCTGTAACGCATTCCAGCATCAATGAAAACTCTAGAGCCGCTAAGCATAGAACAGTGTGGCGCCGTATCGCTTGGGACGCAGTGGCACAAGACCGAAACACGACCACGACCACTCTGTCAAGAGTGAACGACTGAGAAGAAGAAGAATAAGTATTTACAGTAAGTACATACTTATAAGATATTTCAAGAATCATTTCTTTCAAAACAATAAATTAAAATTAACACACTTAACTTAAGTTTCACTGAATATATTGAAAACTCTACATATGTTTCGGGTGGTTAAACCAATATCAAGAGTAATAAATTCAATGGACGATGAATCTACTCTGTGATAGTTCATATTTAAATGAGAGGTAATAATAAAAACTTGTCTAAAAATCACTGACTGAACAATTCTTTATTCGACTATTCTTCGAATTTCTTGATAATGCTGATGACTTTCTTGATAATTCGACTTTCTTGATAATCCTGTAAAAGGCGACACTAGTCGAATAAAGAATTGTTCAGTCAGTGATTTTTAGACAAGTTTTTATTATTACCTCTCATTTCAATATCAAGAGTATAAAATGTTACTGAAAATATTTAATTTTTTAATTTATTGTTTGTAACTATGTGTTTCACGCACTCTTTATTGAACCAAAGATTGTTGATGATGGAAAACAATAATTTTAATGTATTGTTCTTGAAATAATGGTTCACCAACAGATAATTGAAACCTCCGTGTCATTCACTCCTTTGAAATAATTGAAGTAAAATAATTCAGTCCTGATAACACAACTTTATTTTTCAAACTACTTTTCCGTTTATTGAAGTCAATTCATAAATTTTAATATCTTCTATAACATCATAGAATAATTTAATTTCGCTTTTATCCTGTGTAGGAGCATCTCATTTAAATATCTTGTAGCTTCCAAATCGAAATATTAAATTCCATTTTTCCACTATATTGTTCCGAGAAAATATAAAGGGGATGTGAAAGCATTATCAATGTGCAGCATAAACTTCATTTAGAAAGTTCACAATATTAAATTTGAAAAAGAAGGCGAGCGAATGAAAATTCTGTGATGCACATCTTGCTTCAAAGGATCTTAGTGAGCTATTACAAATGAACAGAAGAAGTCAAAGCACAGCATGTTAAAAAAGAAATGGTTCCGTCAGCTGAAATTGGAAAGACATTTAGTCTAAAATATTCTGATCAATTCCTCGTCTTTTCAAGATTCACGTCCATTAATACCCAAGAACGTAAAAATTCATTATGAAGGGTGTATTTTTTAGGAGTATAGAACTTTAAATTGCAATAAAACAACGATGGGTCATTCGATTGACAATAATTTTTTTTTATTCGAAAGATAATCGTGTGGCATTACATTTTAAATATAACTTCTGGCATATGACCGCCACGGCTGGTTTGGATGTAATACAATCTGGATATCCAATTTTCAATGACTTTTTCCAACATTTGTGGCCGTATATCGGCAATAACACGGCGAATATTGTCTTCCAAATGGTCAAGCGTTTGTGACTTATCCGCATAGACCAATGACTTTACATAACCCCACAGAAAGTAGTCTAGCGGTGTAAAATCACAAGATCTTGGAGGCCAATTCACATGTCCAAAACGTGAAATTAGGCGGTCACCAAATGTGTCTTTCAATAAATCAATTGTGGTACGAGCTGTGTGACATGTTGCGCCGTCTTGTTGAAACCACAGCTCCTGGACATCATGGTTGTTCAATTCAGGAATAAAAAAGTTAGTAATCATGGCTCTATAGCGATCACCATTGACTGTAACGTTCTGGCCATCATCGTTTTTGAAGTACGGACCAATGATTCCACCAGCCCATAAAGCGCACCAAACAGTCCGTTTTTCTGGATGTAACGGTGTTTTGACATACACTTGAGGATTATCTTCACTCCAAATGCGGCAGTTTTGTTTGTTAATTTTCATTCTAATGTCATTAAATTGACATTTCGTAATTTATATTCACTGCCCAGCAACATATTTTCAGATTTCGGAACATTCATTTCAAATTTCATTCATTCAAGACTTTTTCAATCAAACATAACATCTCTGGATGTAAACAACATCGTGTCATAAACAAGTAGAGACATCTCCCAATTCCTGACATACTTTTAACAATATCATTAATATACAAAATGTATATAAGAAGTCCCAGGACCGTCCCTTGCGGAATGACGTGCTTAATCTCCCTTGCTGATGAAACAAAATTTTTGATTGTAACTTTTGTGTTCTGTTATCAAATATGTAGTAAACTACTACACATTTCTAATAAAAAACATATGTCTTAAGTCTTAAACTCAAATGAAATTGCAAATTTAGCGAAATATTTGGAATTATGAAAAAGAGAATTAATTATTTCTACATCGAGCTGCTGTGTATATAAAAGATAGATTTCGCTCCCCGTTGGGGCAAAAAATAATCATCGTATACCCGAGATAAAATAAATTAAACTTTAGAAAAACTTTCAAACTCCCAAAGTCGCCTTAAACTTCAGGAATCTGCGTTCACTTTTCCTTCCGAAATGGTGGAACGAAATGAAAAAAACAGAAAAAGTAATTTTAAAGATTGGATAATCACTCAGAGAGATTTGTTGGTCCTAATTTCTAACGACTCCGATTTCTGTAAAGCGTTTACGTCGAATTTTTGTTGGAACATAATTTGAAAAGGGAATCTGGTGTCTCTTATTTTCAATGTTTTTCAATAGAAAAACATCTGCCTGTATAAAAAGAATATACAGACAGATTCTATCAAATTCAACTATATCCACTGCTTCGAAAGGCGAAGAAAGGAATGAAGGAAATGTTGAGAAATTTTTGATATTTACGAAGAAATGAGGAATAATAATGTTTGAAGTCGATACAGTGCTGATTTGATTTTTCTATGGTTTTGAATGACCAGATTGCTTTCTGGTTATGTCTACCTCTTTTCAATTTATATACTACATCATAAAATATACTATTTCAGATTTGAACGCTTAAAAACTAGCATGTAAAAATTGTCGGCATTTCTTGTATTCTAACCGTCCACATCACTGACACATGTTACATTTTTTAACACTATATGGAAACAATTCATTAGTTCTAAGCAATTTAACATGCTTTTGATTGGGGTATATCTATTACATTTCAAAATTGTTCGCATAGCTCCGTTCTGTAACTTTTGTAGGTGTTGAGTTTTTTCTTTGCTCAATCAGAATAACAGAGTGGAAAAATATTCAAAGTGCGGCATCATTATTGAACATAAGCAATAACTTCACATATGTCGTCAGATTTTTTCCAATTGTAAGAAAGTTGATTTTCTTGGAGATTTTAGACTATATATTTGAAGTCGACGTGATTATTCGAAACTCAAAAGCTCATCTAACATAACGCCTAATAATTTAACAGCTTTTTACCCTTTCTGATTTTCGATTTTAATACTATATTTTCGTTACCTTCAGAATTTCACTTCTACAAAAAACTATAAATTTAGACTATAATTTATAAATTTACTATAAATTTTACATTCAGCGATAAACTTATATTCTTCACCATATGTAGTGATATAGAATAGCTCTTCAATTTTGGTTTTAGGGTGATGTTCGTCAACTGGGTCTTCTTATAGAATATTCTTTGAATAGAGTCGAACCTCAACCAAGCCAAAACCAGAAAAAGCACGCTAGTTCCATCAAATATGGGGTTTTGCTCACTGTTTTCTTCGATTACAACGTCGTGCTGCACCATTAGTTCTTGCCAACAGGGCGTACTGTTAATAAGGAGTACTAAAAGGAAGTTATGCAACGTTTACGTTAAGCAGTACGGCTCAAACAATCGGAATTGTGGAAAAACAAATATTAGATTCTGCATCACGATAATGCACCACCTCACAAATCAATACTTGTTCGTGATTTTTGGCCAAAAACAACAGCGGAATTATGTCTCAACCACCCTGGTCACCAGATATTGCTCCTGGCAACTTTTTCTATATCCAAAACTGAAGAGACTGATGAATGGAAAGCGTTTTGTCACAATTGATGGGATAAAGTCGGAATCGAAGAATGACCTAATGACCATACCGAAAAGCGCTTGGAGGATTGTAGGAAGCGCTGATATAGGTGCATTATATCTAAGGGAGATTACTTTGAAGTTGACAGAATGGATATTGATAAATAAATGAATATTTTTCGAAAAAATGCAAAATTCACCTCTTCTATCGAACAAACCACGTAAGCAGGATCTAAGAACAGCAACTAGCAAGGAAAAGTAATATAAAACATGATATTATTACTTTATCAACGTTCAATCGTGCTTATATCTGAAAAAGAGGCAGATAAACTTCAAGGTTATTTACTTTTTGAAGTCTTTAGAGGACAAAAATGTATTACCTCATTTTAGTTTCTTCAGTAAATACGAGTAAAAGACTTCAAAAAAATTCCTATCAAAACGTAAGCTGACTTTCAGTACAACTGTATACATATAAAAAATATAGTGCAATTCAAATAATTCGAATTCGACTCTAAGCTGAGTTTTAAAGGATACGCAAGAAGCAATAACTGCTATTGTAGTAGGATTTTCCACTTCTTCGCGCTGATGACGATATATTTACGAGTTCAATTTTGGCAACACGGCCGTCGCCAACCGTCTAACGGCATGATCTAGAGGGCGATACCGACCTTACCGGATTTCACGCCAAATAATCTGCTTGTAAATACAGAACTTGGCAGGCGCCGTTTCCCAACTATCTAACTTGCAGTAACTTACTTTCGGCGAAGGAACTTTGCCTAACAGGAATACTGTGGTAAATTAGAGGACTCATCCTCCATAGATGAGTTACGCCAGTAATAGTAAGTTGAATTCGAGTCAGCCTACGTTGAAGGATGAATCTAGTCAACTGATTTAACCGATAGTGCGATATTTCATTGAGACGTGAAATAACTGAATAATTGATTTTGATACATAATTCAACCGTCTCCTTGAAAATCTCCTCCAAACTGATCGTTTAGGGGGATAAATAAATTTTCCGATGAACTTAAAGGAGGAAATACACGATGAGATTTGGTATCTGAAAACAAGAACTTGATCATTTTTGTCTCAACTCAAAAAGGCTTAAAATATATATTAAATAAAAATACTTGATCTCCATCTCTTCACAAAAAAAACACACTCCATCTCTTCTTTCATTTGTTTTGGTGTAGAATCTTTCAAATAGAAGTATTTGATGACAGTATGTTTAGGTATCTAATTTTTCCATTTTCACGAAAACAACGGAAGCGTCTCTCGCAATGCGTTCTGAGATCGATTAATCGAAATATCGATTTATAGGGACAAAAAAACGATTATTTAAATCGATATGTAGTACTGGATCGATTCATTGAATCGATACATCACCCTTTAAAATCGACATTCGATTTTTTTTGTTTTGGTATAAACTATACAATTCTTTCAAGATGCCTGTATTGCAAGAGTGCTGCCGGTTAATAACTTAAAAACTCGCGAGATGGCTGTGTGTTTAGCCTTCTTCGCCTCACTTCTCTCCAATAAAAAAAAGGTCAAGGCTTAAGTGAAGAATTCAAACATTATTTATCGCAGGCAGTTGTGCACCTAAAGTATGATCCTATACTATAGTTTACTGGCAAGATAGCTTTTTTGAAAACGCTATCTTGCGATGTTTTCCTGCGGAAACATCGTAAGTGATGAGCGGAATCTCTTGAACCAGTAGACTTGACAGACTGTTGTTTTTAAAAAGTTCAGATATTAAGCAATGGGAACTATAATCTAAATTATCTATTTGCTTTGTAACTAATACATTTTGAAAATAATGTCTTGTTTTGCACCTGATCTAATATTTTGATAAAGTATTCCGTGATTTTACTGATTAAAAGATTATTAATTATAATATTCGTCTTGTTTCTAATAAAATTGATTTATACTTACATTGCGATTTTTTGGAATACGATCTTTCAGACCTCGATTTTTTTTCTGGATCGATTCATCAGGTCACGATTCGAATCGATTTAAAAATCGTTCTTTTTTGGAAAGAATCGCCATCCCTACAAACTAACGTAGTGATTGGCTGAAACTGTACATACAAGCTCAGGAGGAATGGTACTGTAGAACGCCGCTTCAAAAGTAGAACTATTGGCGGCATCTCTGTGTCAGGCCAGAAACTTTTCACCCAATCCTCGTAAGAACACCTGAAGTCCCTAACTTCTTTGCTAATTTGATTATCTTCTTCATTTGTGATTCGGCTTCTATAAGATCCAATTTTTATTTTTTGTTCAAGCAATTTTTATAGGAAAGTTTTATAGGAAAAACTTTTTATTTGAAAAATATTCATTTTAGTTGACGTTTCGTTGCGAATTGAAACTTTTTCACACCGCCTCCAAGAAATGGTATGAACTAACATTGCACCACTTGATACCATATCTGAACGGGTACCTTTCTTCGTTTATTAAATTGAAGCATGAAACTTGAAAAGAACGTATGCGGGAGAAAGCCAAAAAGAAAAGAGCTACAGTAGCAAACTGCACCAGAAACTTCCACTTCATACAAGACCAATACTATGAGAAAAAAAGAGCCCACAATGAATTCACCTTTAAAGTATGAAGGGATATTAACAGTTACAAACAACAGTGAAAACGAATGATCAATAAAATTCAACATTTCAAAATTAGTAAGCTCACAAGTCATCAGAAATGAATAACACACAGTTAGCGTTAAACTCGAGTATAAGAGAATAAATTAATCTGAAAATGTGGCACCTTATTGGTAATTTCTCATTATCAACAAATTACATGTCGGCAAACGTGAGGGTCTGCTGATTACTGATTGTAATCGCTAGAAAGATGGCTCGGGACAGAAACCGGAAGGAAGAAGGTTGTCATTATGCTATCTTACCGCCAACGCTACGATATTTGCGTCCTAGACGTCGTCGAGAGAGCCACTTTATTAAGCTGGCAGGGTTACATTTGCGCAGTTTTCAGGCACGTACTCTGTTAGTTTGAAATTCTCTCTATGAAGATTTAACATATATACATGCAACTCATGTATTATATATTAGGATGGGTGGTACAAAATGTAGGAAATTAAAATTCAATGTTTAAATTGACCAGGTGGTTACTTAATAAGACTCAAATTGAAACAGAGAAATGAAATTCTTTTTGATGATCTGTATATATAAAAAGAACAAATGTTGCAAGAATCTCTTTTACTTACCACAGGCAGAACGAAAGAATGAAAAGAAAATCATGAACAAGTAAAATATAAAAGAGAAGAAGATAAGAATTTCAACAGCAATCATTATGTCAGCAACAACATGCCCAGCATATATAACACAGTAGAAAGCTCAAGAAAGGAAGAACAACAAACAAAGAACGATCAGCTGGATTACCAGAATGGTGATAACTCTGAACACATCATCTACAAAGGTAAGAGGTACAAATAGAGACAAGGAAGAGTAAAAAAACGAACAAAATAGAAAGATGCATGGACCTACCAGGAAATAAAGAAGTTAGACGAATAACAAGGCGAAAACATACAAAAAATGGACGATAATAGAAGAGCAGCTGAACAAGGCAGTGCAGCAACAAAATGGAGAAGGGGAGTCGACCAATTTCCTCATCAACAGCCTGGAAATTCCTTTCTAACAGTAGATGTTCTTCTTTCTTCGTCGCAGGAGAAATGAGCCAGAAGAATATTAGAAAGACACTTTGAGACATTTTGATGAGAAAGGCACACCTCATAAAAATGAATCGTTATTGTTTCGATGATACCACAGGAGGCAATCATTTCCAAAGGGAAGATTTCACACACTTCACCAAAGGGAAGATTTTTCTTGAGTTACTACTCAAACATTTTTCTTGTTTATTAGTAGCATCATACATCTTTGATATCTGAGGAACTATTATATAGTTCTATTGGGTAGCAGTACAAGAAAGAATGAGACAAATCTTTGGATTGAAGCTTTTGAACTCTAGTAGGAAACTTCCTGTTAAACAAAATAATCACTATTGATAATCGATCTTTGCAAAAGAACCTGGAGTTGGTTAAATTTCCACAGATCTCTTGATGTTGCTAACTAATTCTACACTGATACTTAGTTAGATGCCTCACTCCTGCATTCTCGAGAATTGATATAAGGGCTAACAAGGTCTCCATCTGCCTAGTCCTTGTCATCGCAAAGTCGCATTAGTGAATAAAACTCACAATGGTAATATATATATATATATATATATATATATATATATATATATATATATATATATATATATATATATATATATAATATAATTATTCAACTGATAGTGTTTTAGCCTGCTTCCAATCTGTCTGGAATCTTCATTATTCTGAAATGCCTAAATTGAAAAACCAATATATTTATTAATGTAATTATACTACAATTTTTTTGAGGAAAGAAAAAACGCTTTTCTTTTATATATGTAGGAAACTCAATGTACTACTTACTCTGAAAATTTTAAAAATATTTCTCAACTGGAGGAATACTTATACTCGTATATTTTCGCAGAATGTTTCAGATTATATGTACATCAGGTAAGTTGAAATATTTTAAATAATCTGATGAATAATAGGGATAAGAATACGGATCTTCCTCAAATCTGTAACTGAAGAAAGAATACATTGGTTCTTCGACCCCAATTTCAAAGCAATTTGGGAACGGAAACTAAAATTCTTTCAAACAACCCCAACTTTCGTTGAAACAGTTCAAGTGGAAAATATAATTTTTAGGAGTGTCTAGCTACTTAGTCAAGTAACTGCATTAAGTGGAAAATTCCTTTCAACGAACTGACTGTGGAAATCTCGATGGACACAGTGGCGCCAAGATGCCCTGCTATATTTTCAGATTTATTTATGTATGGAGCTTTGCTGAGAGAAAGCCGAGCATGAGGGCCATCTCCGATAAATGTTCCTTTGAATTTATGTTTACTTTCAGCCGAAATAATTCGAATTTTCGATACTGACATACTACGATATGCATTTCAACAGATTTTCCTCTCATCGATTCTCTGTTTGCTTTTGTATTCACAACATTTTTGTCTACAACATTTTTGCGCACGGGTCGTACATACCTAATTTTTATTCCTTTTATACCTAGAAATAAGAAAAATAACAAAAAACAGTTCTAAATTTGTTTTTATGTGTGAAAAATGGAAAATACAAATAAATAAAAATACTTGAAAAATGGACATAGAGAGGATTTATTAAAAGATACCAAACATCCGTTTATGATTTATTCTTATAATAGAAGTTCTAAAATAAAGTCTAAACGTCTAAAAATGAACAGTTTTGCTTTTCCTTTCATGTTCAGTAGAAGTTTCTCTTATTAACCCCCAAATGTAGTCCCCCATCATACTTTCGGTATACTGGCCTTGGTAACGTCTCTCAAATTTCATTATATCTTGATGAAAGCATTCTCCTTGCTCCTCCGAATAAGCTCCCATATTGTTTTTAAATTTATCCAAATGAGAATGTAACATGTGCATCTTTAGAGACATTCTACATCCCATGACGGAAAAATTTGTGATCTTGTCAGTAATCAGCTCGTCATAATTTTCAGCTCTATGGATTCCAAGAACTACTGCCTTAAAACTGTTCCAGGCTTTTTTCACCCCATTGCTCAGTAAGTCCGGTTTTATAAAATAGTTATTATTAATGTTTTATATGATTGTAAATAAAATGAAAAAAAGATAAAATATACTCAGCCTCCAGTATGTATCTGCAAGAGTTACATGAAACATGTGGAGCCCATTTTTTGTCTTGATTTTTAACAGGTATATTGAAGTAAGCTTGATATGCCTCGCAAATCTTCAGATTTGTTCTCAAATCATATTTTTTCTCTCTTACTTTAATGCAAAAAGAAACACTACCCCCCACTCTCTAATCCCTCTTCGATAACAATAGCGCGCAAAGACCGATATAAATTAGGTGAGAAAATAAAAAACGCTACAACTTCTTAAAAAGCAAATATTTTCGTTCTGTAATCGCAATTTTTTACATAGATTTGCTTATATAATCAAAATATATTAGGTAAAACCCATGCGCAAAAAAAATTTTTTTTTTTGTTGACCGGTGATAATATTTTATCAGAGTGCATTAAAAATAGAACATTCAGAAACGGAAATTTCCAATATTACACTGTGCTTTGTGAAGCTTTGTTGAAATTTGTATAAATTACACATATTATAGATGATTATATCCTTCAAGGAATAAATGTTAGAGAATATTGAAATCGGTGCCTGCATTTATTGGAAACGCAAGACAGTTTCACTGTTTCACTGTTTTGTTCTACGAGGAACTCGTCAGTTCTGCCTAGGGATGCTCGATGATCATCGATGCTGAAAGCAAAAACATCGATGTTTTTACATCGATGTTGTAATAGAAAAAATATCGTAACATCGATGTTAACGGAACCGATCATCGATGCCTTTCGAGTTGAGTTTTTTTTTGAAAAATCCAGTGTCTGATCTCAAACAAGATCCTATATAACTTTGGAATAATGTCATCGGTTCCACATGCCAGAAATTGAAAACATGTTGGAATATGTAATAATTCGTTCTGTTTTTGAATAAATTTCGAACCATTTCACTGTATTTTATTTCTTTGTCAATTATTAATGCAAAAAAATCATGGATGTTATCCAACATCTATGTTGGACTTTCGATTAAGACATCGATGGTAACATAGATGTTTTTCTAATATTGACCATCCCTAGTTCTGCCACGGCATGTAAGTGATTTATTTATCGATTTAAATCTCCAAACACCTTCCTATGACTCCAAGTGACCGTCAAGTGATGAACACTTCACAATTCCATCTATAGGAATCAATAGAAAACATCTCTCAGATCATAGACACACCAAGCACCGAACTTTCACACGTCTATACCTATAGGTGTCTACCAAATGCAAAGTTTATTTGACATATGTCATCGAATATTTTCAAATGTCAATAGGTTGAGTTAGTAGTACGCTCGCGATTCTTCCTGAGCCGAATAGGTCTTGATTTATTTCTATATAAATTAGAATATATAATATTAAAATTATATTTTAATATTATATACGACTATTAAGAAGATCTGTGATAACACGAGTCGTGATAACACGACTTGGAAGAACTTGGAGACGAATTAAAAACCGAATACTCCCAATGTTCATTCTGAAGCCACAAGTCTTCGTTTGTCTTTATAATTTGGAATAATTTCCTCATCTTTTTTATACAGATTCTATGATATGAAATATTTTGTTCATAGAATATGAATAGAGGCTAACATTTTTTGTTTTCTGATCTTGATTGTATTTATACCTATTTAGTTGTAGACTTCTTCATTTTTTTGTGAAAATTTCATTTTTATTTGATAGAAACAATTAACAGTGGCATATATTCATTGTTATCTCCTTCTACTTGACGTATAACCCTGGATTGATAACCCTCGATATTCGGTTCTTTCGTAAGTCGAGCGAAGTAACGAAAGAACGCCAAGGAGGCTTGAGATGCAGTTGAAGTGGTCGTCCGTATACGGATGCCTCGATCCTCATGATGGTTCTAACTTGGGAATTGGGGTGTTCTGTCCACATATGAATGTTAAGCTTTCGGGTAGCCTTCCATCCTATTTCTCCATCTGTTCTGCTGAAATGGCAGCAATTATGATAGCTCTTAATTTTATAAAAACAAACCAAACTTCATCCAAATGTGTTATTCTGAGTGACTCAAGAGTGCACTCGAAACTATATGCAATTGGAGGATGGGAACATTGGGGGACTTATTGCTGAAGTATAGGGTGACTTCGCAAATGGAATTGGAACAAGCATATGATTCTCAGGGGTATGTCGAGAAGGTATAAATGCATTACAAGAATTTGAAATATTATAGTTGAAAGAACTGAGTTTCATATATTTATTGATTAATGCTTCACTTCATACATTAATGAAGAAATATTTCGATAGATATAATAAATGAATGAACAATTTTCTTGAGATATTTCTCGTGAATTTATGTTCAAAACCACTTTTCCCTTAAAATTAAATATCTCCATTAAGAAAGAATTAAGAATAATAGAGCAAATAATTGAGAAACTATTTCATCCACCAAAATCTGGAAAAATCAGAACTCAAATTTTTGAAACATCAGAAAGCAGCAAATTGAAGACATTTTTCGAAATAATTTTTAAGTATCGAAATGCTAGCATTCTGCTTCAAAATATAAAAATAGCGAATCTCACATTTTTAAGAACAATAAAGAGTGAGAATATTTCTTCTCAAACCCACGAAAAAACTGTGTATTTTTATGACATACTTATAAGGACAATCTCACTTATTTCCCAGAAACCTCATCATTAATTTCCACTAATAAAATCGTTAGAATATTATTGAATAGAAACTAGACAAACCTACAAAATCTAAAACATGGCAATTCTTTTCGAGCATAAATAATGATGTTCATTTGAATTCTCTTCGTATGTCATCTCAAGAAACGAAGAGCTAACTTTTTCTTCATTGCGAAGAAGTTTGAAATACTTACATTGTGAATCAAATTTATAGGTTAACTTTACGAAATTTGAATTAATGTATAAAATGTACTTCAGTCCCTGAAAGTTTGTTACCAAGGGACATAGAAATAAAATTTCGCATTCATAGATTTTCCTTCCCATTGTATTTATAGGGTGGCGTGAAGTGAAAAGGATTTTTATTGTATTTTATGAACCGTGAAAAGATTCAGTGAATAAAAATTATTCGCAGCTCTATAATTCTAATATATTATCTTTGAGGCTACGACTTTATGCGTTAAACATCTGATTTCATTTTGAAGAAATCTTAGAATAATTATACACCCAAGATTGATGTTAAGTCACAAGTATGATACATATTTATCATTTTGTCTTGTTGATGTAATTAAATATTTCACACTATATAAATTGTTCCTTTTTTATTCATTATTTGGTGGATCTGTTGGGTAGGTAATAATGTTTTGAATGTTTATTACGGACTATATTTAGATAATAATGTAGTTAGAAGATTTCTAAAGAGGTGAACTTCATTAAACGTACAAAACTGTTTAAAAAAAATTAATTAACCGAGACTGCATAATGAAAAGATTTCATCCTTTCGTTTTCTAATAGGGGTATGTTTTATGAACACAATTCTGACGGTCCAATTCAGGAATTTTTCTTTTGGCGTTCCTTTGATTCTCGTCAAGCCAGTATACTAAATTAGCTGCTTTATGTTGTTCAATGTGCTGCTGTGTAAAAGATATAAAAATTAGCATGAATAAAAGATTAGAAGCCGAAGAAAAGGAGCTATGCCCTGTGATCCCGTGCATTTTCAATAGGAGTGTGCGATATTAGAATTTAAACTCCCCTATTCTCCCACTCAGAATTATTAAAGTCCAACGGATTGAAAACAGCTCATAAACAGATCATATTAAATGTACTTTCTTACAGTAAAATAAATTCATGTATATTCAATTTTTTTTATAAGTTATTCTTTGAGAAATTCAGGAAGACTAGTTTTTAGATAATATCACTTTTGAAAATATGAAGCTGAAAAGAATGGAGAATGAGAACTAGAAATGTCAACACCAAGTAGATAGTAAAAGGTTTATACTGAAGAAGAAAAAGATATAGGGAAAACATTGTCAATAATGGAACTTTAAAAATATTTTTACGATCTTATATGTACTTCAACTAATTTGATAATGCCAATACTCCTGAAATATTTTATTAACAGTGAACAACTATAAACACTTTATATAACAGTTGTGCTATATTATTTTATGAGTGGAAATATTAAACAGCACTAGTATTGAGAACTATATTTATGATTATTTTCAAAGAGCGAAATATTGAACACGTGGTTGTTATTGTTGTTCACGAAGTATAGATATAAGGAGCCCGAACGTAATGTTGAAAGAATGGCATCAATGGAACAGATCTTTTGCCGGTAGGGCGCGCCACTTTTTAAGACGTACTCTTTTAAATCTTTACACGGACAGTCTTGTTGTTAATGATAACTGTGAAATGAAAATTTATATTTAATTATAATTTTAAATAATTTTAACATTCGCGAGTCACCGCGTATTTACGTTTGATAATAGTTTTATCGATCGTAACATCGGTATGTCCGGAACATTTGCGCAGCCTGTGGTAGAAAAGGGAACTATGATTTGGGTTTGATATTGTGTACATAAATACTACGGAAAAACCTATACCGTTCGGACTCCTTATATATATACTTCGTGTTGTTGTTACTCGATCGAAGAGAGAGACAGAGAGTTAACAACACAGACTTCCATAAACCATAGAGGTGGCTTCAGGGCAAATTTGTCACAATATTGTTACGATTTTATGGTTACTTCAACTAATTTGATGGCTATAAACATAAGAAATTACTGTCAACGAAATTTAGAATTACGAGAAGAGCTATCTCTGGTCGTGCCTACAAAGAGAGAGTCTCCGGAACATAGAAATGAATGTCAACAGTCAGTCTCTCATTTCTCGAAACTTCCATAAACCATAGAGGCGGCTTCAGGTCAAATCTGTCACAATATCAAGTAGTCCAATAACATTGTATGTTTTTCTGTAAGATAAGATTTTTCTGAGCAACGACATACACTTTCATTCAATTTATTTATTTTATTTACTTATAGTATTTACTTTACTTTATAGTATTTTATTTTCAAACGTACAATGTATGTTTGAATATTTGTACAACTTAAACTAAAACTTCCTTGAAACATATGTAAATAATCAATGCAAAACTAAGGAAATATAAAGAATTAAAAACAACAAAATATACACAAATAAATTGTAAACAGATGAAAAATTATAAATTCATGATAAACACCGAAACAGAAACATATTTCAAAAATTGATCCAATCCACAAAATTACATCTTTCAACGCAGAAATAAACACTACAGCTCTCGAATTGTGTTTCGATTAAGGCCAATCTGTGTTTCTCTAGTAGAGAGGTCAGAGAATGCGTTAGAGTTACACTTACAGTGAATAGGACAGAAAGTGGTGTTTTATAGTATTAATAATTATTCAGTTTGTAAATAAAGAAATGGTTGTTGATTTGTGAATTTATTTATTGTAATTTATCCGGCGAACCCCAAATTCGTAATAAATTCATATTCACAGTATGCATTAGTAATGTCACTCTAGTGACTTTTCATTTTATATCACCAGGGAACTAAACGGACGGATGTAGGTTCCTTGTTTATGTTTCGATTTTGTATCAGGCCTACAGCAACAGAGGGCGCTGGAGTTCAACTATTTAAAGACTATTAGTTTGACGGGAGGTTTTTTGAAATTTCGTAAATTAGATTAGTTATTTCAGTTGTGTTATTTTAATATTTGAATTTCGTTTTGTATTCCTTCAATAAACTTATATAAATCGAAAATGAGTTTCCTCTGTGCTGCAGTTGGATGTAAAACTAAACTAACTACCAAAACTAAGTTTGGTTACCCTAAATCAATAGGTTCACTGAAATTCATTTCCACAAATAAATTATGGTTAGTATTTTTGTTTTGAATAAATCTTAACATTTCACCATTTCAATTTTTTTGGTATACCATTTTATTATGCTCTTAAATATAATTGAAGGAATCCGTTAAATCGTCCTAGAATACTAGACTTTTGGTTAAAGGCACTGAGAAGAGATGATTAGAGGCCAGATCGTACTTGCAGACTGCAGTGAAGATTTTACTAAAAATGGTTTCCAAATAATTGGAACACACTCAAAACAGTTGAAGATTTACGATGTTCTAAGCATTTTTAATTTTGGTAAGCATGTCAAATCTGCAACCTGGAATGAATCTTTAAATTAGATGAATGAGGTTTTTATCAAATCTGTAATTAGTTAATGTGAATGAACCTTTTGCACACTTGTTACTTTTGCTGGAACATTGTTGATTATGTCATATATTTCAAAACACTTGCCTAAATTCCACCAAATTTCATATACTCCTCATATGTTTCCACCAATCAGTTTTAAAATTTGAGTAATTTGCTTTTTCTCGCCATTTCGATAGAAAAAAAGTATATGGTAATTAATGGTTTATTTTGTAGTATAATACATATGCTTCATTTGATCTTTGCAAACTCACTATGGAATATACGGTAATGTTGGTTTTTTTCAGAAAGTAGAAAAAAGCAGATATTTTATGGATAAAATAAAATATTCCCCATATTACTGGGTTTATATAAAAACTGATGAACTACTTCATGCACAGAAAAGCAGTAAAGGCCACATATTGGAAGACACAAAGTAATATCTATTGCAGCATTTACTGAACACTTATCCTTAGCTAAGAGGTTGAAGCTTCTTCAAAATAAACAAAAAACTGTGTGTAATACAAATACTTTTATAGTAACTGTAATTGAACTATTACAGATCAGTTCAATAAGCGCACACTCCCTTCAAAGAAGGCAAATGTTATGCTGTGTTTGTGATAATTTTGATAAACAATCATTGATAACTGTTTTGCATATTTTTTAAACGAAATGAATGAAATCATTTAAAATATGTACTTAATGAATATTTTCTTGAACAAAATTTACTTTGAATGTACATACATTCTTTAATTCATGTATATTTATAATAAGATAATTAATACATTTTTATGTTTATCAAGGATTTATTGAGAGAAACTTGCACAATTTAGCTCAGCTATTAGATTGTCAGTAAAGTAACCAATGTTGGTAGCACATATGAAATTACATTCCCACTATTTAATACATATATTCTCGTCATTTTATATAACACTATATCATGCAAGGGCAGATTACCCCCGCTGCATGTGACAGGATATGGGGCTTACAAAAAAGCAAGCAAGGCAGTTGTTCTTATTAACAACAAGATATATTGTATATACAGTAACGCTGCATCACTTTGCACATCAAATTATATATGAATAATGAGAGCTAAATATAGTTTTTCCTTATATTTAAAAATAAGTATCGTTAATTGATTCTACCAACTCACATCACTTGGTGAAAATTCTTAAAATGTATAATTCAGAATACATGGCAGGAAAATTCGACATTGTATCAGACTAGACCAAGTATTTTGAAATATACAAGTTATAGATTTGTCTGAGTATCAGTTAAATAATTGATAACTGAGAATTATTGCTTACCTCTTGGTGAAACATGATTCAATTCCTTGGTTAAATAATAAAGGAAATTGGACTCTTCGATTAATGTTTCACAATATAATATTAATACAATAAAATTATAACGTTGAGTCGACATGTTTCGAGCGGTCAGCTCATTATCAAGACTAACTACTAAAACAGAACATAGCAAATTTAACAATTTTTTTGGTAGTTAGTCTTGATAATAAGCTGACCGTTCGAAACATGTCGATTCATTCATCGTTATAATTTTATTGTATTATTATTCATTATATTTCTGAAATATTAAGCCAAGAGTTTGATTTTTAAATGATTGGTTATACAGTCATTACAATAAATGATGTAAGTATTAAACATAAATCCGTTGTAAAAATTTTGTAGGAGTACAACAATATGGTACAAACAACAGCAAATTGTAAAATTCATTTATTATCTCCTGATATAAGCAAATGAAGAGCATTAATCTACTCATTTAAACATTCATAAGGTTCTCACACATTAGGGTTTACTTTATTAATCTAGGTAATATCTTAATTATTTCAGTTATTCATTCAGAACGTTAAAATTTTGTAGCTTCCTGAAATTAACTGCTTTTGATAGAACGTCGGGCCGACGAAAGTTAATGAATAATAAAAAATTATAACCCGTCCCAGTCAAGAGTTATATTCAAATTTCAATTTTATGTCATTTTTAACTTATTTAATACTTATTTGTGTAGGAACTGGGTACACAATGATAGTGTCCTAAGTCAGGATACTATCATCTGCATTTCTAGGTCTCGATGAATCTGGGAGTTCCTCATGTACCAATGGTTGATCATCGATGGTCAACCTCAGCCATTTGTTCTATATAACTTGGAGTCTTTGGTGAGACAGCGTTCCGGATCTTCGGGACAGGATTGAGTTTGTTCCGTTGGTTGATCAAAGTATATTGCCTCTGACTGTGAGGTACCTGGTACTTCGAACTGTCCACCCAAAGTATTGGTTGGCTGTTCAGCAAAAGTTGTTCGTCTGGCTGATGTCGTTTTGATAGAAACAGCTCGGTGGTCTTCTACGGGTTGACAGTGACGCAAGAGGCAAACCACTCTTGCAAGTTGTCTACGGTCTGTTGCAGACGTCTGGTCACTAGGAACGGAGCATGCGATCTGGCAATGATCGCATGCTACCCTCTGTGTAGAGTGCACAATGTTTCTCCTTAAGAGGTTGTGTAACATCGGTGACAATACCGCGCCTTCGGATAGTCCTGCTTCCATTGTTCATTGTGACGAACATGCCAATTTCAACTCGGAGAGGACATTGTAACTTCTCTTATGGTATGGTATGACATTATTACAAAGATGATTGTTATGAGTTAAAGGTGGGAGGGCAAGCAAATATATGTGTCTATACTCTTCATTTATAAAAGACCACTGGGACAAATCATTCATAAATCGTCCAAAATCGAACTAAGCTCTCTCTCAAAACTTTAATGACAAACTAGTTAAAACTATCTAACACCACTTACTTTTCACATAGGAGAACGTAAACTACAATTCCTGTAATAGTCTACATTCAAGATAGTTGGTGGAGCAGTGATGAACAAAAAATAAAGGAAGTCCAGCCAGTATCTGTACAAATGCAACGAAGATACAGAAATAATAGCTAGAAAAATATCCAAAGAAAATGATATTGGTGGACATTTCAAAGTCTTAAGGCATTGTTATATCTTATAATATGTTATACTCTACGTGCTAATTTCCCGCGGGAGAAATGTCCAAAAAAATTATTTTCATTGTAGACAAGGTGAGACCAATCAGCCAGTCTAGGTAGTTCATTATGAAAGTATATTTTAATCTCCCTCGAAAATAAGTGAATCCTTGAGTAACCTAGGACATAATAAAGTAGAACAACCAAGTTTATTTTCCGGCCATTATCAACTTTATCAAAATAAAGTATTGAAATCTGGATTGAATCGTAACAAATCGGAGGGCCATTTAGTAAATAAAAAGAAACATAATAATGATAAAGAATGGATTGTAAATAATCAACTTTTACTCTATGTAAACAACGTGTATAAGTACTACGAAGCGCTATTTATAGTCATCCATAGTAGTAAGTACCTGAATCAATATCCATTCTTTTAATCTCACTAAAATTCTTTACTTCCTTGCTAATCTCCTAGTCTATGTCTTAAGAATAGCGTGGAAATCAACGCAATGAGGCTCTACCTACTATGTTCCTCCGTTCACTCAGCACTGTCTTATTGTGTTATGAAGGAGCAATAGTACAAATAGCTTCAGAATGCAGAAACGAATTAATTTATGTAGGCTCTGCTTGAAAAACAATTTACTGACTCTTTTATATATATTTATTTATTCTGCGTAATTCAGCTTTTGTAGAAAATATATAACTCGTTTACCACAATGTAAGCAACACAAGTCTGTATACACAACGGGATAGTCCAATAAACTTCGTGTCTATTTTTAAAATTGGCTCAGTCTCTGGGAACCCCCGATCTCTTTGCTTAAAACTGTGTAATAAACCACTTGTTGATCTGTTAATTCATATTTTTAAATGCAGATTAGTTCAGTTATTTTTAGATCTTGTGTTATGTAACCGATTATCGTAACCAAGAATTTAATAAAAGATTAACATTAAGTGATAACAGGTAGGAATACTCTGAGAGCATTTTGCAGCTATTATTTATGTTATGGAGATGGTATTTATTTTATGTTTTAGTTTGAATATGAAGGGTGTTTTTTTTAGAGCTATAGAACTTTAAGTTGGCATTACTGTTGAAGATGGCAACCGATTTCACAGCTGATAAGTGATTTATTCTCAGTTTGGTTTGGCAATTCATCTTGAATAGACTCACGTAGGTGTAGATTCGTCGAATGGGCCCAAAACGAGATTGCCGTTATTCTCGACTTTCATAAGCGAATTTTGTTTAGCGATGAAGCGCACTTCTGGTTGAATGGCTATGTCAACAAACAAAACTACCGCATTTGGAGTGAAGATAATTCTCAAGTGTATGTCAAAACACCGTTACATCCAGAAAAACTGACTGTTTGGTGCGCTTTATGGGCTGGTGGAATCATTGATCCGTACTTATTCAAAAACGATGATGGCCAGAACGTTACAGTCAATGGTGATCGGTATAGAGCCATGATTACTAACTTTTTCATTCCTGACTTGAACAACCATGATGTCCAGGAGCTGTGGTTTCAACAAGACGGCGCAACATGTCACACAGCTCGTGCCACAATCGATTTATTGAAAGGCACGTTTGGTGACCGCCTAATTTCACGTTTTGGACCTGTCAATTGGCCTCCAAGATCTTGTGATTTAACACCGCTAGTCTACTTTCTGTCGGGCTATGTTAAGTCATTGGTCTATGCGGATAAGGCACAAACGCTTTACCATTTGGAAGACAATATTCGCCGTGTTATTGCCGATATACGGCCACAAATGTTGGAAAATTGGACTACATCCGACCCAGCCGTGGCGGTCATATGCCAGAAATCATATTCAAAATGTAATGCCACAAGATTATCTTTCGAATAAAAAAAAATTCTTGTAAATCGAATGATCCTCGCTGTTTTATTGCAATTTAGAGTTATATACCTATAAAAAAACACCCTTTATTAACCAAGAATTCATATAGTGTTTAGCATTAAATGATAGAAAACTAGGCATACTGTGATGGTGTATTTTGGAACTATTACTCTTCATATTATTATTTTGATGATGTTAATTTTAAGTTTGTATATATTTTATTTGTTCAATGGCAATCTCCACCTTCTTCTTATCTGTATATCCACACAAAATGAAGAATAATTATTGTAAACAGCAAAACATTTGCTTCTGAATCACCTACTGTGCACAAAGGGCAAATGCCTCGCAGTGATCTGCCGCTTGAAGCCTCGCAGTGGTTAAAGCCATCGCTGATTACAGCCTAAAATTTAATATATAATATAACACAATTTATATATGAAACTGAATAGTGTGCCCAGATTTTAGCTGTCGTAAAGTTAGATATAAACATCGTCGCTGAAATTTTATTATATGGGTTTATCATTCAATATATAGGAGAGCCATGAAATGTTCTGACCTCATGTGAATTTTATAGCTTCCTTTTTATTCAACGTTTAGTATATATACGTCTATACATTCACCATTTCAAATTTTGTTCTCATCCGAACCTAATAAAAACGTTTATATCCAGCCACTATAGCCACTAAGAATGTTATTCCGTTAAGAACATATTATATGTTCTTATGAGAATATGCTCTTCTCTTTACCACAAATATGAAATTGGAAACCTTAGTGAACGTTTTTTACAATATCAAGTGAGTTATTAAAAATTGTCAACTTTTACGATATAATATTTCTCCCTTCCACTTTTCCAAAAAACTCAAAAATTATCATATAGATAGAGATCATTAACAAAGTTTTTAATAAGCTCTACAAAATTGCTAAGATATTTCAACGCATTCCTGACAAATGCTTGATCGATGACTATTTCATATATTGAGTAAAAAACACTTGACTTGCTTTCATAAAAAAAATATTAATTGCTTGACAATTGTTTCGAGGTAGTGTTACCCCTTTCAGAAGCTAAGCTGAAGTTTAGCTTTTAAAAATTTGGAAAAAACCTCGAAAGAATTGTCATACAATTATAATAATTTTTTTGAAACCAAGTAAAGTGTTTTTTATTTAATATATCAAACAATATTGCAACAAGAGATCAAACGAGAACATCTAAATAACTTTATTGATGATACGTTTTTTTTGTAATCCTTTCTCTTTTGTAGGTCTTTTAATTCAAAAAGAAAACTGAACTCGACAAGTACAACAAATGATTTATTCAGATTATTCACATTTATCTTGTCCGAAAGATAAACACTGACTAAAAATCCCCTCGATTTAATAAACACCCCAAGAAAGATCACACTAAGTGATTTAGCCAATAGTTTATGACAATTCAATACCATATTGGGAATGGAAGTAAGTTAGTTTCATTTAGTTTCATAACTACTTAACATCTTTTAACAATGAATAAAAATTAAATAAAACAACTCGTAGGTAGTTGTTTTTATTAAAAAAAAAGGAAGATCAAACACGTACAAATTGAGTATAATAATTATACATTATCACAGCACAATTTTCTCTCTTAACTTATTGGCTTAAAAATAAAAGCTTCAATGATAATGATCTTAATGCCACAATAATTTCTCAATATTTGCCTCATTTGGGTTGCAAAAGAGTAACATAATAGTCTCCAACTAAAACATTCCCTTATTTGAAATGATCAAATGAAAAACAATTCTGAGCTCGCCTAAATTCTAGCAGGGAGTCCTAAGTGGTATAGGTCTATATCTTAGGATATTTTTTGAATTGTACTACGGAAGCAGGGTGTCCTGAACAATTTGCAGGTCTCAGGATTTCAGTTAACACTCGTCAGGATATTAGAAGAACCGCTAAATGAAATGAACATACATAAGGATGGAATACTATTCAGTACGTAATCGAGAATTAGTAACTTGTGTTCTCTGCTGAAAATAGTCATTCGAATTCAATCAATTAAGCTCTATATTAGTAACAAGTAACTGTAAATATAAATTTTGGAATTATTGATGATCATTGAATTTCACACGTTGACAATGTACAGAAAAGTTACCGTTTCATGAAAGTTGGCCTGCGTACCAAAACATAGATCACATAGAAATATACCTGTCTTCTGTGGTGAAAATATTATTCCGTTGGAGGTAGTGTACTGTTCGTTTTTTGTTGAGAAGTCATTCCGCTGAGCGAAAACGTTAAATTGATGTTGATAATTTCATTTTACAATACTTGCTCCATAAAATAAAATGTGCAAGTAATCATTTTACAAAAGAGGTAAGTTGAAATTAAACCTAACCTCTATGTTTCACTATTCATCACAGATCAATATTCACAGTACACACTAGTACTGTGACTGTGTAGTTACTTTTTTTTATATCGCTTGGAATGGAATAATAACGAAATGGTAACCGATTCCAGCGCGTTGGGTTTTAATCAAATATATAACCAAAGGTGTGAATTGGTTGGGTTTCTGAAATTTTTTGATAATATAAATAATTTTTCTCAGTATTTTGATGGAGAATAATACTACACGGTAATGGATTGCTTATTTTGAGATGGTAATATTTGCATTTGCTCTAAACTCGTTATAGAAGAACCGGAAATATTGGTTATTTTTTAGGAAGTTGTAAAATGCGGGCTTTGTAAGGAGGAAATAAAATATTCCCAACGCTGTCGAGTTTATATAAAAACTGATGAACCACGTAATGCTCAGAGAAGCAGTAAAAGACCACATATTGGAAGGTACAAAGTAATATCTACTGCACCATCTACTGAACATATATCATTTGCAAGGAGATTGAAACTTCTTCGAAAAAAACAAAAAATTGTGGGTAATCACAAAAACTCCTCCGAAAGTAGTAGTACAGAGCAATCAACAAAGATTTGCTCCCAAGAAGGTGAATATCATTGGCACTTTTGATAAACAATCATTAATAACTGTTTTGCATTCTTCAAAAGTGAATATAGGGATAAAATATAAAATGTATTTTCTCATATTGCTATTGGAATATTTAATTTAAATATAAATAAAATTCAATGTTATTGCAAGTGTATATACTGTAATCTACAGAAACAAAATATGATGCACAAAACTTATCAAAGTTGAGATATCCATTTTGGCTATTTTATCCAATCATAAAGTCGAAACTTTTGTAATAGTGATATTCCATATCTATATCCTATCTGGGTAGTAATCTGACATTAATTTCAGGATTTTTATTAGATATGAAACTGACATGTTGAGGAGTATAAAAGTAGAGATTCAAGAAATTTAATGTTCAAGTAATCCAGAAATGTTATTTTCTTTTGACAGCTAATAAATTAACTCTTGACTTTAAAGTTGCATAACACTATTAGGTTCCCATTTTAAAATATTTGTACTTAACTAAACTTATTGATATATCAAAAACCTAATAATTTCCCAGAGCTCTGGCAATTACCACTAGACACACATTAGGAAAACTTTATTTATACATTAATGAGTTTTCATTTAATCATTCTGATATTCTAGATTTCTGATTCTAAATTTATAAGTTCAAATTCTCAGTTCATCATTAATCCTACTTATTTTGAGTAGTTTTTTATGCAATGAAAAATGTTATCAAAATGATATTAATTTTTTAAATATAAAAATACACTAATTAATTAGGATTCAACTTTTTATAGAAGAACCAACATCTGCACAAAAACCAGATATACTTGAAAAGATAGGAGAGGAAAGTACTAATGTACAACAGGTGCTACCTGAGCAAAAAGATATCTTAGCGAACTCAACTGAATCTGAATCCAAACAAATTCTTTCTTCTGAAAAGGAATCTAAAAAAACTGAGCCACAATCAGCAGAAGGTATGAGTCATCCTCAGTTTCAAAGCTCCTTTGAAGATTATATAAAACCTGTCGTATCTAAAACTCCAGGAAAAGTTAAAAAAACAAAAAGCTCTGATTCAAATTCAGATTTGGAAGTGAATCGTAAAGGTTCAGCAAACACATATAAACCAACAAAAACTAATACTAGAGGAAATCCTGCTAAAGAATTCGAGACGTACTTCTGGTTAGAGTTGCCAAAGTCAAAAGCAGTTGAACCTAGAAAACTAGCTTACCAATTTGAAAATTTAGTCTCGGAAGTAAAACATATGAAACTGCCAAGTTCGGAATGGAAAATAAAAATAATGGTACATAAACAAGAAATGGTTTCAGTAAGTTTCAACAAGAAACAAACCCCTGAAAAATCAGTGAGTGTCAATGCTAAGAGTTCTGTATGTGACATTTTTATAAATTCTAAAAAATTAATATTAATGGGTTCTCCTATTTATATTTATTCTATTAAAGATTTAGAAGTTTTGTTGGACATTGTAAATGATGTTGATCCTGAGAGTTCTTTAGTGCAGTATTTGTAAACAAAGGAATAGGAATATTTCATACAAATCTAAACTTTTTTTGTTTAGAATTTACAGTGGAATTTAGAACCAAAAATTTTTAAGAATTATAATTTTTTAAAAATTATTTAATTTATGGTTATTTTAATCCTATTAATTGAACAAAATCAATTTCAAGATAAATCAAAAATTTATAGAATAAAATTATACATTTTTGCCTTAATCTCATTATGATGTTCTTAATTCGTAGTATTTCTCTATGTATTGATAGCTTCATCAGAATAAAACTTTGCATTATATTAACTTAATATGTGAAATCCTCATCTTCCATGTTCAAATGAATGAGTTCCATATCTATCCAAGAGTTCATTAAAAGTGAGTGGTGAGTCAATTCTGTCATTCTGAATAGGTAAATGAAACCACAGGGCCAAGCTTCAATTATTTTTTATTTTGTACCTGACAGTTCAAAGTAATGACAGGTTTTGTACAATTTTTATGTAAATTTTGAAATAGTTGAAAAGAAATTAATTTGAGAAGGAATAACTTTTGACTCACTATTTGTTACAAAATAGCTTAGAATATTTGACAGGTATTATGAGTACTAAAAAGAATGTTTTTATGCTGAAAAATATGAACTTTCGAAGCACTTTCGTTTTTTTCAAAAAATGACTCGCATTTATTGTTTCAAACACGTTTCAAGTACGTTGTGTGACTTCGTTATATATATATATATATATATATATATATATATATATATATATATATATATATATAATACATATACACATATACAAAAAGTTTCTCCATTATTTTGAAATATTTCTGCTATGCTCCATTATATTTTTCTGTAGATTCAATGGGCAGAAGAAATCTTTGATAAAGTTTTGAAAATTATCATTATGTGCTTCTCAAACATATTTTTATAAAATTATTACACTGTTGAATATCTCACCTTTAATGTCAAATATAGATTAATAAAAATTACATTTACATGTTAAAAATTTGCAATTTTTCCATTCATATATTTCAGCGCTTATATCTAACTTCAAAGTTTACTCCATTTCCATATGATGAATTGACTGGAATCCACCAAAAGCAGCAACATTCGCCGAAAACATCCAGAAAGTTTTCCGACTTTCCAAGATCAAAAGTCAGTCGCGGATTATAAAAATGAGTGTCTTGAAGTGTCTCTATTATTGTAACATTTCTCAATAACCAAATAATGTGTTGATAATACAGGACCCATGAGAATAGTAGAAATATACATGATGCCAAGAAACTACAAAAATAATGATTATCAATAACTCATTTCTGATGATTTTCAATCTTTTGCCATAATAAAATTCACGTTTTGAAGTCCAAATGTCATTACTACCTTCAACGTCAATAAATCAAAGGTCTGAAGTTTACCTCAACAGTTTGCACAAATTACCGCATAATGAATATTCAGTAAAAGTTAATGTCTCCAGTTGAATGAATTATTTACCTAATATTCTAGGCATATAATCTGCAACTTTGTATGTTACTGTTAATCATTTTTCTCATACAATGGCGAATTCATAATATAAACTAGGCACGTTATCAGGGCTACAATGTTGAAAAAATGAGGAGAGGCTTATTTCATAAAACATATCAACAACAGTTACGCTCATTAAGTAGTTATTGGCATTCTACGGTCTAGAACAGTAATTCTCAACCTTTTTTTCCACCACGGCGCACTTTTGATAATTTTAAAACATGGCGGTACACTAACAATTAAATAAATTGGAAAAAACAGTTTGTTAACTGTTATACCTATAATACAATATATTTTGTAAATGTAGCAGACTATAGTAATTTTCAACAGAATCACTACATAGTATAAAGCAAAGTCGCTTTTTCTGTCCCTTTGTACGCTTTAATCTTTGAAACTACGCAACGGATTTTGATGCGGTTTTTTTTAATAGATAGAGTGATTCAAGAGGAAGGTTTATAGGTATAATAACATCCACTAAATAGTGGAAAAGTACTGTTATTTTTGAGGTTTCTAATGTGATGTCGTAAATAATTACATTTTTTCCGCTTACATTGCAAACGCAGGCTGAACCCTACGAGTTTTATCAAAATAATGTACTAAGTATTGTACACATTGAAAAGGTCTATCTCTTATGGATAACCCACAATAACTTTTTTTAAATATGGCAAAACAACGTTGGCCGGGTCAGCTAGTATAATGTAAAATAGCATTGAAAAGTAATACAATATTCAATTTAGTTATGGAAATCCTTTGTGTAGACAAACTTTATCTTAAGTTCTACTTTCTTTATTTCTTGTCAAAGCATATCCAGACTGCAAAACACATTCTACAAAAGTACTCCCCTATTTTACTGCATTCATCTGTGAAATTTGGCCTCACACTTCAAGAATCTCGAAGCACAGTGGTTGACAACTGGTCTAGATAATTGAGTTACCTTTGATTTCTTGATTTTGAAAGGTGTGTTTTAGATCGAAGTAATGAAAAAAAGTGTATTTCACAAGTTACATTATATATGAATTGTAAGTCATTTATTCTTACCCAGAACAAAGAATTACGGTGTCAAGGTCTTGTTGGATAACACCAATATGCAGATAGTATTCAATTAGTACTATTACATAGAAAAGAGCAGCTAAATTCCCATACATCAACATGAGCATAAAGGATTTATGATTAGCAAATCCTACACAGTTATTGGTCCATGGACAATGATGATCCATTTTCAAGACGCATTTGTCACAGGCTGAGCAATGATGTGATCGGTCTGGTTTAATTAAGTGGCACCTCATGCAATAGCTGAAAATGTTTCAACGTGTAATGTACAAGTAATTCCTATGAACTATTGTACTAGTTCATCTTGAGGCGCTTTAGACTGAGCACT
This sequence comes from Henosepilachna vigintioctopunctata, assembly GCA_030704895.1. Lineage (NCBI taxonomy): Eukaryota > Metazoa > Arthropoda > Insecta > Coleoptera > Coccinellidae > Henosepilachna > Henosepilachna vigintioctopunctata. The sequence continues at coordinate 5,000,488 of JARQZJ010000034.1, forward strand.
AAAGATGAAGAAATTTTACTTCAAAATACACTTCAGGTGTGTATTTTTCAGTATATCGTAGACGTGGTATTGGTGTTCCATTTAGTTACGACACATTTACTTAATTATGTCAGTACTGCGCAGTTATAGGAAAAGGTCGAACAATGGAAGATGAGTTCTTGAATTTAAAGGGCAAATAATAAAGATTGGAGCAGATACTTATTTTTGTCTGTATCATACTTTACTAACTCACCGTAAAACATTATCAGGCGTTCGAAGCCATACAGAAATACGTCTCTTTTGTACATGTTGCTCGAGAAGTGTACTTTTCTCCAATGGCGGCAAATTCAGAAGTAGCTCGTGTTCCATATCATTTAATTTGAACTCGCGAGGAATTTTAAAATTTGATCGGCAGAACATCACATGTGTAAAGCACCATGCGAACATGAAGAAAATAATACCCTCAACAATCAAATATATTAGTTGCCTTGTTGGATATTCTTTCAAACCTTTCATGCAAAATTCATGAGTGAATGAGTAGTATGTCAACAAAATAAATATTATGAGTAAAATAGAGGGAATAGCTTGATAACATTTTTTACAACATGGCATAGCATTATGACAGCTTAATCGTGTCTAATGAAAGTACAAGTATTGTCAAAATTATTTTCCAAAAAATATCACAGAAGAGATTTCATTTAAAGTTTTTCAAGTAGAGTTTTTTGGAACCCAAAATAATATTTATTTAGCTGAAGCTATACAAAAAATTTACATATTTTGAACTGTCTATTTTGAATTACATATCTCATTATTTAAGATATACTTTCTTAGATCACGCTTAAATATCTGAATACTAGTACTAGTTTACAATATACTTGGTAAATTATTATTGAAAGCCTTAAATCCGTCATAGTATATGCTATTTTGAGATTAAAAAAGCTTACAACTTTGGATATAAAAACTATCAGTATTTCTAGTATTATACCCATGCACATCACTGACAGTTACATTTTTTATTACATAACACGGAAGCAACTGATTTTTTATTTTGAATTTTATTTATTTATTGAATATGAATATATATATGAAGCAAAGAGTATTCTTTGTTTAACAGGCATCAGTTCCAAAGTGTTCAGCATACTCGTAATTTTAACAGGGGTATACCTATTGCATTTCAATATTGTTCGCATGGCTCTATTCTCTAACTTGAAATTGTTTAATTTTTTTTAGTTAAACCGAATAAATTGGAGCAATATTCAAAATGGGTCATTATTATTGACTTGAACAACAATAATTTCACATATGTCGACCGATTTTTTTCCTATTCTTTTCAAAAAATTGATTTTCTAGATATTTTAAATGATATGAAAACAACATGATCATTGAAACTCAATTTTTCGTCTACATAATGCCTAAATATTTTATTGTTTCTACTCTTCTAATTTTTTGTCCATTAATTTTTATAGTTATATCCTCATTTTTATTAATCTTAAGGTTTTACTTGTACCCAAAACTACTAAGTTAGATTTAAGTTAATGCACATTTAGGAATAAGCTATTGTCGTATAAACATTCATTAATTGGAGAAAGGTCGGTCTCTATTGATCCCCTCTGTCATATTCTTATTATCTTTGCCACATATACAGACCATAGTATCATCAGTAAATCAAGGTATAGAAAGAACATTTTTTCACATGAGAGACATGAGTTTATATATAAGAACAACAACGGACCTAAGACAGTTCCTTGAGGTACACCTACATCCACTTTGGTGCTATCCGACAGCATGCCATTAAACTTAACTTTTTGTGTTCGCGAATCCAAGTAAGATCGGAACCAATCATTTACTACTCCCTCAAAGCTAAGTTTATTCAATAATAATTATCTATATAATCGTTTCAAAAGGTCCAAATTCAATAATACTACTAGAACCGTTTCTCTTAATCTAGATACCATTCCTCACATATGCTCAATATTGCTCTCACAAGAGCAATTTCTTTTCAATCCTGATTCAAAAATATTCATTATAAAAGTGAATTGCTTATAGGTATAATGTTGACCTAAAGAGAAATGGCAACAAAGCATGAATTACTTTTCCTGTAGAGAATGCATGAAAGTTCAGGAATCTTGTTTTTACTGACGTAACGAAAATTGAATATAACATAAGCAACGAAATTTCAAAAATTACCGGCATTAAAAACTGGATAAATGCTTCCAGGTTAAATTTATAAGGCCGATACTTAATGAAACATAATGTCCCCGTTATAAATTGAAAGTTTAATTCAAAATTACCTTAAGAATGGAGGGGCATTTACAGTAATAATAACGCAGACCATATTACTATCCTAAATAACAGAATTATATAGATGAAACTCGTCACGTTATGAGGATTCAAGTATATCAGTCATATCAAGAACAAGTCGGTTATACCGACGAAAATGTAAATCAAATTCAAGAACAAGGCGTTTATACCGACAAAACGCGCCACGTTTTGGCGATGAAATTGAAAATAAAATTAAAGTGTTTCAAATATCCAATAGTTTTAATGGATTTCAACCAAGGACTAATACTATTCAATGAATTTGTCAGGTTTACTAGTAATTTTTTTTAGGTAATGCCAGGTGGTACCTACAGTATATCTGACTTACTATATAGAAAAAGTACCAAGTTTAATGAGCAAATGAAAGATATAAAAACGTTTTAATATGCATTTTATTGACATTGAAACAATAATCAATCGAAACCCACATATACATTTTATTTTAAAATGGGACATGGTAAAATATGAAACCTATCTAACCATAAGTAAATATAATCCTTTATAATAACATTTTCATTATATAAAAACTATTTTATATGGTGATTGAGAGCCATGATTTAACCTATGATTTTTTAGATTTTTCAAGACAAAGTACCAATAGAAAATTAATGCTTGAAATCTGTAGAGGAAATTGAAAAAATCACAACATTTAACAAAAAACATTTAGGAAGATATAGAGTCAAACTATAAAGATATGTGAATTGTTTACAATTTACTACTTGAAAACAATTTATTTTCAATTGGTATAGATCTTGCCTCATTAACATTCACAAATCTTTATTCCAAAAAATACTGCACCAACCTCAAGATTCTATAGTTATTTCAAATAATATTGTGACACTTTCACCAGCCTCTAAAAAATTGATTACGTGAATAATAACTAATTAAATTTTAAAACACTAGTGTTTTAGACATATTCTGGGTTGCAACAATCAATCAGGAAAGTATAGATTAGAATAAATGATAAAATTATAGGTCAAAAGACAAAGATAACACCTATTGTTTAAAAATATAAGCAGAATTGGTACAGTATTCAACCCTATACCAGAAAGGAATACATTTATATAGCATCAATATCAAAGTCCGCAACGTCTTCTTCGTCCTGAGCTTTCTTGACCGGAGCTTCTTGGACCTTCTGTTTGAGCGGCGATATTTCAGCCCTATCATTGTACTCAATCTCAACATCGCTTCCTGTATCTTCACTATCGGATTCCTCCTCTTCCGCCTCTTTGAGCCACTTGATGAAGGGAGCAGCTTTATCATGCATTTCCTGGCTCAGCTCTTTGGAAATGTATTTTTTAGAAATCTATAAGAAATAGATATGAATTACGTACTTTATTATGAAACTATCTGAAATAGTTTTAAATCGAGACAAATAAAAAGATTTTTGGTAGAAAAATTTTTCTGAGTTACCTGAGTGATCTATGAATGAAATATTAAAGAAAAAAAGTACCAAAAACAATGTTTGTTAAATTAACATCAAACTAGAAAACTGCTTTGAAAATTAAAATTCCAACCTTACAGATTCCTCTATTAAGAAAGTTAAAATGTAAAAAGCATCAAAACGTAAATTTGCAACTCAAGTTTAGGAAACTTGTGTTTTGTTTATTATACAAAAATATTATTTTCAATGAGAAGTCCATGTGTTTAATTGAAAATTTCATAGCTTATTTGCTCACCTTATCACTCCATTCAATAATTGCAGTCTCACTTAAAATATCCAAATCATAGAGAACTTTTAAGATAATTGGCACTTTAGCCATGAGATGATCCTTATGCAGGGCAACAACCTGTTCTATTCCACCCATAAGATAACGTTGTGCTTTCTTATCATTCAATGTGAAACGCAAGATCAACATTCTGTACTTTTTGATTTGGGAGAGAATATTCTGGTCAAACAGCAATTCACATAACAGCAGGGGAGCCTAAAATAAAAAACAAAAATTAATACCTAAAATAACAACAATTTTCGTAAAGAAACCAAATCCATTTGTCAGATCGCATAAAAAATATTTATATTTGTGATGGAATACACAGTTGATTTGAAATCTTGTATTTCTTTACAGTAGCAACATAATCCAGTAAATAAGAGAAAATATACATCTTCAATCAATCAATAAATTGTGAAAAAGAAGATTAATTTCAAGTCAGTTATTTATTTTAAAAAATTGCCATGAAAATTAGTAAGTTAATTGGGATATATTAAAAAAATAACGTCAAATTCAACAAAATGGTAACACCTCACCTTGGTTTTGATTTCAAGACGTTCTGCTTCATTAGCGATTTCTTTCTGTACATTAACATCTTCCAACTGATTAGTGTCGCGCTTGGTCTTCACCTGAACATAGAGAATATCGATTCGTTCTTTTTCGGTTTTTTCAAGATCATCATTTATGGTCATGTTCTTAGCGCCATCTGTTAAATCTTGCATTCTGGCCCTGACAGCTTCATCAGACACATCCACTGTCCATTCTGTACCATCGTCATCCTCGCCTGACCCCTAAAAGGTATAAGAAGTAATACTGACATTTTTACAACATAATTTCAGTAGAAGAATTGAACATTTCTTGAGAGTTAATAAAATCTTACATTCATGGAGGTGTCTAGTGGGACATCACCTCCATCCTGATCTTCACCATTAGTATTATCTCCATTTTTCTTGCTGCGCTTAGAACGCTTTCCCTCAGTTAAAGAGGAACCCTGTGAAGCAGGATTAAGAGTAGGTGGATTTTTTAGGATGTAAGTCATCAACTTGTGGTTGGACTCCAGCAGTCCATGAAATCCACAAGCCTTACAACCTTGTGAGATAGTGTTGCGTTTAGTTGACACCAATAGATCTGTCTCAGGATTGTCACATTCGGGGCATAGAACAAATCTGAAAATTATAATTTTGTTAAAATTACTGAAATATATCATATATATTTTACAACTCCGTATATATCACATAGTTTTTATTCACAACTCAAAGGAATATAAAAACAAGAAGAGATGGAGGAGATATAATTTACCAAAAGTAAGAAAAATTTTTTGCCTTAGAAATATTGAATATCTGGGATCTACACTTTATTATGTGCTCCCAAACTTAATAATAAAATTTCACAATTTTGAAGAAAATGTGAAATTCTGGCTGAAAGAAACACTTCTCAATAGGAACAAATACCGTAAATAGCAGTTGTCACATAACTTTTTCTATATACTTGTACATTGTTTCTTTTATACTTTCCTAATTTTGTTGCTTTTTTTTTACTACCACGTTAAGATTACTGTTTGTGTTTCGTTCGAGATTATTGTTTGGTTTGTTATTGATACAAACTCATTGGTAGTAACTCGGGCACAAGTTGATATTTTCTTTCATCACTTTTGTGAGTAATATGTTTATCAATCTATTTTGTTTTATATATGTGCATATGTGCAAAAACGATGCACTCAATTCATAATTCAGATACATGGTGGCTCGAGAAAAATTAGATATTTAGTGAACGATTACTTACTTCCTAATGAAGCCGTCCAAGAGATCTTGCAATTTGTTGGCATCATGTGATCCATTTACAATGAAGCGTTCGTTCTTGAAATCGAAGAGAGTTTGGGCTCCCAGCTCGCAGCCAAAATATTTGGTCGGATAGGTGGGTGGCCGACCGAGGGCCTTAGCGATGTCAGACATGTTGGCGATGACGGTTTTTATGCCGTTGCCTTTGCCCTCAACTTTGGCCATAAGCCGGGGCATCTTGTAGCGATAAAAGACATCGCTGACGTTGCGGTTAACGTTGACGCTCATATTGGCGGATAGTTAAAGAGCTTAATGCCTCTACGATGGAATGGTGATGCTGCTGTAGGTAGCAGATTTACTCTTTTCTGCTCCGGGGGAAATGATGCCAGCTGACGGTCGACGGTAATTGAAGGAAACGTGGTATTATTTTATAACTTAATGCTTCGGACGTCGTTACCAGTCACGTTTCTCTGAAGGGTTGGAGTTTCCGATGCCTATTAGATGAGAATTTTTTTGTCCTAGGAAAATTCAGAAGTATCATCACTGATTCGATCACTATTTCATAAATTTTTTGGAACAGAATTAAATTTGAACAGTAAATGAATTGAAATAACGGTATATCATAGTCAAACTATCGATAAATTAAACACATTCCAATACTTTCAGAAATATTATATATATATATATATTGTCCACAAAAATTAATTATCACTGTTCATCCATCTGATGAAGGAATCATATACCGAAAAATTATTGTAGTGGACAATATATATATATAATATTCTTGAAATTTGTAAAATGCGTTCAATTTATTAATAGTTTAACATGGAATTTCAACAAGTATCTTTCTCCTCTATCCACTATCTAGCATTCTTTCCAATAATCAAATATACGGAAACACAAAATTCAACATGTAGTTGAATAGATTACTCAAGGAAGTCCGTCATTTTTACCACCACATCTCAATCAAAAATAAATAAATATTTGCACTTAAATTTGGACGACACATTTGTATAGATTTCAAAAATAATTTAGTTTTCCCAAATCGTCATGTAATTTACAGAACATTATAGAATTTACATTTTAGATTTCACGATCTTTATTATTATTTCTATTATTTCAATCAAACTTTTACTTTAAGCAACTGATGATAATTTGCTAAAAATATAGGTTTTTCATTTATGTCCAGAAATTTTCAATCTTTTTTAAATAATTTCTATTCCATACCTATAACAGGTGGGCTTTCGTCTCTGCGAAGTCATACACCTCGCTGGTTCGGGCCCTAAACTCCCAACTATGCTTTTGTTTAATAATGTCTCTGAAAATAAAAAACAAAAATTTAATATTGCAGCTACTTAATTATTGAACCACTGAATTGAACATGCTTGAATTTCATCATCAATTTATCTATGGAATTAGTTTGAAAAGTTTTAGGTTTTTCTTGCAATGAATACGCACAATCCTATCGCACACAACATTATGGATAATTACTAAATGTCGATTAAACTTAAGGAATTTTATCTCATTGGATATTTTGTTGTACTAAAATTATGAAACTTATTAAAGGTCTAACTTCAGTTCAAAACCAGGCATAATATTAACGAAATTCCTCGTTTTTATTTAATAATGAATAAAAACACAAATTTGAAAACGATGTTTGTTAAATTCCGATTATAAATATAATTTTTCCGCACTCCAAAACAAGTATAGACACAATAGACATTGACAAGTATGTCATTGTAGAAATAAATATAGTTAAATGTTTGACACTCTTGAGTACAAACTTTAAATTTTTTTCTCTCCGATTAGAACATCTTCAGCAAATGGGTCAACAAAAATGCGGAACGTTTGACAATAAATCAAAATATATCTGGACGAATGATTTCATAAATATTATTCGTGAGAAGCAAATAAGCGAAAAATGCTCACCAATAATTAAGGAATCACCAGGTTCATTCAAAAAGGTTTTTATCATTATCTAGAAAAAACTATGCTAAATTCATGGCATGGACATACGCCAAATCGATAGTTGCGATTTTCTATAACAAAAGACTGAGCAAACTAATCCATGGAAACGGTAAATAAATAGAGGCATAGACAAAGTGCATACATTTCATCGAGCAAAGAACTTTTTGATTTCACACAGCTAATGATTGACATTTCTATTATTTCATGAAAATTAATTTAAATTGAATGTTCCGAAAGTCTTTGCTTGTATTTTTCGAAATTACTGTTAATCGTTTTAAAAACTGAAATTTCATGTTCATTGAATGATTACGTAAATAAATATCTGAAAATTACAGCACTCACTCTCAACAAAATATAACTTGAAAAACGATATGTTTATGAAAGCATTGTACAAAATTTACACAAAGCTAGAATTTCTAGGGAGACCTCACTACTAATAAAGATTTTTCAAGTCTGTTACTGCTAAAAATTGAGATATTTGGCTGTATATAAAATATAGATACAAGGTGTTCCATTATTATTTGAAAACATTTCAATTTTAACCCAACTCAATAAACTTTGAGATTTCAAGACCAAATATTTTAAATATATTTCTGACTGTATTATCCAAAAATATATTTGTAAAGTAAGAATATAATCGTATTACCAGTGAAAATGAGATAGGCTTGAGGCGTTATCATAGGTAGGTTGATTATATAGTGCTCAAGTGAAAATCTGCCTGATGATCGGTGACCAAAATTACATTAGTAATAAACTATACCATGATCAGATATCATAATAAATTATTACATAGCAATGTCGAATTCATTAAATAAACCGTGTCTTATGTATGAGTTACAGGGTGTTTCACTTAACACTTCCAAAATAATTTGCTGCAAGTGCTTGCAAACTCTTTGTTGGATTAATACCACGTTTGGAGAGATACGTAGGTAATATAGTAGGTATATTCCACAGTATGTATATTACGTGAAAACGTTCCAGATACTACCAGAGGCGTACAACAGGAGGAATTGTTGATACTATACTGTTGGAATTAATTGGGACAAAGGATAAAAAACGATGTTTTCGTAAAATTTTACCTTTTAATAAAGTAAATACATACAAAATAGCGTAAATTCTTCATATTAATATGAAGTATGTCCTCCTTTTGCAGAAATAACTTCTTGAACTCCTTAGGCATCGATTCCACTGGCTAGCGCAGATTTTCTTCAAATTGTCATCATGAAACCACACCTGAATTGCACTTATAATCATTTTTTTTGTAGTGCAATCCATTTTTGCCAGTCGTTTCTTTGAACTATTCCATAAATTCTCAAAGGGATTGAGATCAGGTGAATTCCCAGGCCAATCGAGTACTTTTATTTCATTCTCACGCATAAAGGCCTGCACTTGTTTGGAATTGTGGCAGGCAGCCAGGTCGTGCTGAAATATTCCATCAAACGTTTCCATGAATGGGACAATCCTGGTGAGCAATATTTCCATATATTTCATTGAATTCATCATCCCCGTTATAGGGGCTAATCGTCCAGTGCCATTGGTTGTGAAAAAACCCCAAAAACATTTGTTTCAAAGGATGTTTTACTGTTTGCTGGATGTGATCAGGCCGCTAAGCTTCCCCATCACTTCGTCTAACAACACTTGATTTTTACCTTTGAACAAACAAATGTATCTCATCAATAAAAACCACCTTCTTCCAGTCATCCACAGTCCACGCACGTACTTTTTGACCCATGCCAAACGTTTCTTCATCGAGGGCTGAATGGAAGATCAGACTCAAAACTGAATTCAGTCCTTTTGAGAGCATTCTTCTTAGTTGTAATTATTTTATCAATTGAAATGAATGTAAGTTTACAATGTAAGGAATGTTTCTCAATAAATTTATTTATTATTATTATCATTTTCTGGGTAAGCAGTTGCTTTCTTCTTGGTCTTCTTGCCTTACGTCCAACCTCCAGCAGTCGTTTTCGCACAGTTGAGGTGCTCACCTCCACACCAGAAACCATTAAATCCCTTCGAAGATCAGTGATTGTGTTTCTCGCGATTAATTTTGCTATTTCTTATCAACAATTTGTCTGTTCTTGGAGTAGTTTTGCGTTTGCGGCCAGTCTCCTTTTCTTTTTGGAGACGATGAGCCACTTTCTTCAAATGTTTTTAAAATTCTCGAAACGCTGGACTTTCCCACACCAACCGCTTCAACTATATCTCTTACAGTCATTGATGTGTTCATTAAGCGCGATAATTTGGGAACACTTCCTCGGAGTGATATCCATCTTTGGACAAGACAATACAGCACTTATCAAAATTGAAATCACCAACTGTCGCACCGGTAGGCTCACAACTGAATTGCTGGCGAGTTAAAACCGGTCAGAATGTAAATGATGGTCAAGGTCGAACCCTCACGTCACCTCAGGTAGTGAACAAGCAGGCATGAGGGTGTTTGGGCCACCCTGCTACTCACATACTTACTACAGTAACTCAAACGAAGAAAAAATATGTTTGTCCCAATTAATTCGAACAGCATAGTAATTTCCAATATGCCTTTGATCGAACAACTACTAAAACTAACAATTATTTTTGGATAATTAAACATTGGTTTTTAGATTAATGGTAGAAAAATTGGTTTGTAATTAAACATTAATTTATAGATATGGAATCAATCTTTTGGCACAACCAACAGAACAAAAGACTGATACCATATCAGTAAAATGATTAATTCCAAGGTTACAAAGGAAAGGATTATAACTGCTTCATGTTGTTCAACAAGCACAATTACTTGGGTAGACGGAAAGTAACCGTCTTGAAATAGGAAAATTTGAGGGTACCCTTAGAAAAACCGAAGTCGCTAAATGAGATTAATATTTCGAAACCTTAGAAATTTTTAAACTCAACATTATGCATAACCTTGTGAAGCTCCACTAAGACCTCCTATACTTTATTCTTTGAAATATAAAGATTAATAAGAGCAAATCAACCGAAATAACTGTTTATAGATTCACAATCTTTCAGTACGTGTTTCCATCAATTTATACAACAAGAAAACTGTAAGCTCTAAAAAATTCCGAATATATAAACGAGAAAATGTTCAATTGGATATGGACGTTAGAAAAAATTGCTCATATCAAATGAACAGTTGGAAAACACCGATATCAATATAGACGTAGTCATTATATTGTAAAGAAATTAAGAACGACTGTAAACGCGCTAGAAGATTAAAAATTAAGATAAAGAAGATTAGAAAACTAAAATCGACATAAAAAGGTAAATATTTTCTATTTTGACATTGGGTAACAACTATTATATTTTTGAAGTAATTTTTGATGTTCCAAATTCTTTATTAACTTAATTCCAAATGAACAATTGAAAAAAAGTCATGTAAGGTATAAAAACGTATTTGCTATGTACAAATTCAAAAATAAAAAGTTTACTAACGATAAAATATTCAAAATTAAGTTTAGAAAATTAAAATAAGTATAAAACGATAAACATGACTCATTTTCAAACGATTTTATTGCAGAATTTCTTAATATTACAAGTTGAACTAGAATTTTGATAATGTGAAAATTACTTACGATATAATTTTCTAATGGTACTTTACGACAATTTCTCATTGACACCATAACACATAATTATCGAAGGTGGGGATCGATTTCTCGAAATTCTTCTATAAATTGTAACATTTGATCATATATTGCGAACTATTTTACTCTTTTATCCCGATTAAGTAACCCCATAGCATAGTACATTTGCAATTTTCGTTGATTTTTCATCGGATTGGTATATAGAACGAATGAAGAAATTGAAAACAAACATTAATTTACATTTAAATTTTGAATACTAGTGACGCACGTCAATACATCCAACGCACACTAAGTCTCTTGTTGAATTGGACATTTTTTCATCTACACAGCGGCACATATCAATATAATTCGACAAAGAATTTTATTTTTTTATTACACTTTTCTTTATCTATAATTATTATGAAATATAAATCATGGTGAAACATTATGTTAAAAAAAATAAATTAAAATTAACACACATGTCTTAAGTTTCACTAAATATATTAAAAACTCTACATATCTTTCGGGTGGTTAATCCATTATCAAGAGTATACAATGTTACTGACACTGATACTGACAACTGTCTGTAACATTGTATACCCTTGATAATTGGTTAACCACCCGAAACATATGTAGTTTTTAATATATTTAGTGAAACTTAAGTCAAGTGTGTTAATTTTAATTTATTGTATTATGAAAAAACTATAGAGCAGAGCTTAATATCAAATATTTTTCGTTCTGTTTTTAATTGACATACAAAATAATTTTTAACATTTCTACTTTCTGTAAATAGTCACACTACTACCAAAAGTTTATTTGTAAATGATAACACAACAATTTCATAGGTCACAAAACTTTTCCTTATGATTAAGAACTGCTCTAAAACAATATAAATGAAAGCTATAGATTAATACAATATTATGTAGTATTACATCATAAATCAAATATACCAAGAGCCATATATATATATTCGAAGAGAAAACTTATCTCCAGATTGATACTGAGAGAATAGAAACTTTCCTCTATATTTTATTCCTGAAGGTTTGAGGATGATAAAATTTCAATGAAAAAATCCCCAATATCAAAAGGTGGAAAGATACCCTTCTTCTTCCCAATAAAAGTATCTGTTTCATAAGAAGTTTTCTAATTGAGTTTATAAAATGAATAAAGGTTAATAAAAGAAAAATTTTGCTGTGTACTAAGATAGATGTTACTAATAGCAAAATCAAAAACGATTTAACTTGAATAATTGACCAGAAAACAAGATATAAATTTTTTAAAGTAAATTAAGTATTATATTAATATGTAAATTAAAGTAATTAAGTCTAAATATTTTACTGCTATTGTAATTCGGTCACCTACCATCATCAGGCAAATTTGTATTCAAGTCAAATATACTTGATGATGGTTGATGACCGAAATTACAATATCAGTAAAATCTATATGTAATTTTGTGAATACGAATTAAAATTCAATATAACTAAGTATATCAACAAATATACATGTTGAAGATGCAAAAATCTTTGAAAATCTAAAGTAATGACAGAATAGAAGATGACAACGACAGCTAACGATTACACTGCATCATGGAGGATGAACTTTTGAACTTTACCAACTCAAAGAACAAAAATCACTTAGTTTCAAGTTTAGAAGGAAAATTTAGACTCGAACTATAAATATTACTCTACAATACAATTAATACATCTGTTTGTACTGTAAATCACTAATCGGTGATGAACAGAAACATCAAACCAAAGAAGCAGACACGGGACAACGTTTCGGAAAAGATCCGACATCCAGATTAGGTCATCGATACCAGATGTTTGAAAATGTCTAAAAGATAACGTCGAACAACAAATATACAGACATAAAATGACACGTACTTATCTCACCATCCTCGGGAGGCGACAGCATGGGCATTGGGGAGGCAGTCGATGTGCCCCGACCGCGAAGTATATTCTGAGGGGCAGCTACGTGAATTGACCCGGAGACGGATCTACACTGTCACCGTCGCAAAAACACGGCCAACGCTCTGTCGTACACGCTTTGACGGAGGCGGCACGAGGCTATGCATCGACTTTACCGAAGTCGAGGGTAGAATAGCAAAGAGGATGCGGCGACGTTGCATTGTAGGGCAAACGTCCCGAAATTAAGGGATTAAATATTACATCGACAAATTTAGCTAATTTCAAAGGAAAGCGAATTGTCAGACGCCATTTTGTTACAGTCACTAAAAAATTTAATATATTCATTCATAAAGTCACAAGAAATTATTAGTCCTACCGATACCAGAATACCATTGAATAAAATCAAACTATCTGAAGTTTTTATTTCATTATAACCTTTGAAATTTAAGTGCACTTTTAACGTTTGTTTTTCTTCGGTGCATGCAATCTAATTAAAAACAACTTAAAGAAAATAAAAATGCGACCATATTGTGTCACCACCAAACAGTTGTATCGACGCACCGGGAAGATCGTCGATGAAGGCTAAGAAAGGCAACAGGCCAAATAAGAGCCCTGTGGAACCCCAAAGACTTCCTTTGTACCGCTAAATAAAACTGAATCAACGTCAAACTGATATCGTTGAAACCAAATTTCTTTACCTTGCTTTGCAAAATCGAGTGGAAGATGCAGTCAAAATCCCTGCACTACCAGGTCAGTAATGGACACCGATAAAGTTATGTCATAATCAAATAATTTCATCGAGGCACAGGGTGAGTAATTGGGAAAATCATCGATGAATACCAAGAAAAGCAACGGGTCAGTACTGAGCCCTGTGGAACCCCAAAGACTTCATTTGTACCGCTAAATACAACTGAATCAACGCCAAACTGATATCGTTGAAATCAAATTTCTTTAGCTTGCTTTGCAAAATCGAGTGGAAGATGCAGTCAATATCCCTGCACTACCAGGTCACTAATAGACACCGATAAAGAATAGTTTTATCGAGGAACAGGGTAAGCAATCGGAAAGATCGTCGATGTGAAGTAACGGGCCAAGTACTGAGCCCTGTGGAACACCGAGGAATCTACCGCTAAATACGACTGAATTAATCTCTAACTGATATCGGTGAAACCAAATATTTTTTAGCTTGCTCTGCAAAATCAAGTGGGAGATGCAGTCAAATGTCCTGCACAACCAGGTCAGTATAATCGGGACCCGATAAAATTGTGTCCGATCAAATAATTTTATCGAGGCACAGGGTAAGTAAACGGGAAGATCGTCGATGAATACCAAGAAAAGCAACGGGCAAGTACTGAGCCTTGTGGAACACCGAGGAATCTACCGCTAAATACGACTGAATTAAACTCCAACTGATATCAGAAAAACCAAATTTCAAGGAATATGTAAATTCTAATATATAGATTCTCTTTAATTTTCTCATTTGGATCTTTTCAATTCCTTCTAAATTTTTCCGCACGATACGAAAGAGATATTTCATACAGTTTTTCTCGAAAAGATGCGGCAACGTGGCATCCCCGTCTCTAAGTTTAAAGCCTCGCTTTAGATTTCGCATGATCGATAATAATCTCGATGACGGAACGGCGCACTTGGACGCACCGTTGCCGAGTGTGACGTTCCGCTTATCGATCGAGGGACGGCGGACGCCTTCCAGTCGAGAAATACGACGCCGATGCGGGTGCGACGCGCGCCTAACGCGTACCCCGGAGGCGGACCTCGTAGGTGGCCGCTACCGGGGTCGTCGGTGAAAAAGAACAATTATATCGAAGGCCGTTAAACTGGGAAAACGGGGTTGAATCGAAGCTTCCTGTTCTGACGACCAATTCATTTACTACGCAATATGTGGTAGGCGAAGCATATCGTATGTATTCGTTACTAAGTAACGAATGCTTCATTATAGTCGAAGTAACGATTTGTTACTTTCAAATTGATGTAACTAAGAAAATTGCATTTGTATTTCATAACCTACCCTAAAATAATACTGCAGATGTGGGCTTGTGGGGTAATGGTAAAGTGCAATAACATATGTGCAGAAGGAATCTCCAAAAGAATAAAAATTGCTGAATCAATTATAAAATCATCAAATCATCAATTGATGCATGGAAGAATAAATTAGTGCAAAATATAAACGTATTTAAGAAAAATGTTCAGTATGAATGTTATCACTGAAATATTATTGCTCAAATTTTTGCAGTTCGAAATTTCTCAGTTCAAGTCGCACTTAAGATAGTTCGATGTAGATACCTTTATTTTACATAAAAACCATAATGAATGCCAATATCAGAATTAAATACATACAAAGTATATTTGAATATTCAATTTATAATACACTACCACATATAATAAACAAAAATTCATACATATTAGATATATAGTTTATAGAAACTTAGTTTATAGGTAATTAAATTAATTTAATTAATAATTAAATTCATTTAAATTTAATTAACATTTTTAATATGTGCTCCTCTATTATAGGACAGTTTTAAACTGTCTGTTGAGTGAGGCCTTGTATGTAAAAATAAAAAATAATAAAAAAAATATGTATACAGGTATCTACTTGATGGAAATAATTTTTTTTCAGATTTTCAAAGATTTATCGAATGTCACTCAGGATAAACTGATTTACTTTATATAAGCATTAGCTTTAAGTGAAAACTAAGTTAATACACCCTATTAAAACTGAAGCTTTAGCTGATCTCTGCATAATGTTGAATTATATTAAAAATCAAGCTGAAATATTCTAGGCAAAAAAAAGTCAAAATTGTTTCATCGTTTGGACAAACTAAAATAAAATGCTATGTTGCTTTTTAACACGAAATATGTCACATTAGAAAAGTCATGAATATCAAGAAACTATCTGTCAAAAAATTGAAGCAATAGAAAGGCAAAAGATCACGTAATTAACTAGCACATAATTTTCATTTATCGTGCTTCCACTTAAATGTATTTGGGAATTAGACACGCATTCTTTGTTTATTTTAGGACAATGCTAATTTGTTGTACGTTGCGTCATAGAAGAACGTAAAACAATTCTGGGTTAGTTTTGAAGCAATTATTCTTAGTGAAGATGAGACACATATAAATTCAATACATAATATATATATATATATATATATATATATATAATATATATATATATATATATATATATATATATATATATATATATATATATATATATATATATAAACCTACTACAAAAAAAAAAAATTCAGTTTCGAGTGCTATATTATCGCACTTCGATAATATTCGATATTACAAGTATACTATAACACTCTTTCGATAATTTTTTGACAAATTATTCAAAAGAACATTGACTGATATTCAATACTCGCTTAACTTTTGGTGAAACATAATTAAATATTAAATTAAATTAAACACTTGGCTTAATGTTCCACGATTATATTTAACAATATCAATTCGTCAACATGTTTCGAGCGTGAGGTCATCTTCAAGACTGAAAGTGTTTAATTTAATAAAGAACATTATAGCAGAGCTGGCTATGTGAAACATGAACAATTCGACGCCTGCATTATCCTAGGGATAAGTGTTTAAAGATAATATTGAAATCGATGCCCACACTTATTGGAAGCGTAAGACAGTTAACTGTTTGGTACTACAAGGTACACATCAGTTATGCCACGTCCAACAAATGAAAGGCAACGACCTTAATCCACACCTACTCTATCATCGATCGTAAAGACAGAAATACTTAGAAGTTGTATGCATATATAATGCATAGATTAATGTACATCTCAAATTTTAGGAGTCAATGATATATATATATATATATATACATATCAAGTTTTATCATGTTTATGGATATATACATACTGGTCGTTTGAGTTTGAAAACAGGATAGAACACGGTTTCTAGGTTTAAGAATATTTCTTATTCAAAAGATTAAGCAAAATGAGATGAAAATCCGACCAACCATAATACATCTAACATTTAATCTTTTTTTTATGAAAGTATTCTTCAATATTAATACCACAGAAAGATGCGCAAAAGCAACAAAACATGATATCAATCCAACATTTCGTTTGATTCGGACAACCCATTACCGATATGGACATATATCTTTGCATTTTTGAACAATGTTTTCAATAGAGCTTAGAAATATAAATGTACAAAAAATATGTCCAAACTGTTCACCTGAGGACAACATCAAAAGAACCTTAATGTTCCTCAAGCTACGATTATACATTATGAAGCAAAAAAAACAACTGTATGTACATTAGAACTAAGTCACTTTTCAAACACTAGGGTATTATTTTGAAATTATATGCATTCCTTCTTTGTACTAATTTCAGTTATAATCTTTAGTCATAAAACAGATGAAACATCATTGAATCAAGATATAAATTAAATCGATTTTAAATAACAATACAACCTTCTCAAAAAACTATCTGTATTATGGTTCCCCAGGAATTATTTTTCTTTAAACTTTAAAGGAACCAGTATATTATAAAACAAAGCATTTACCTGAATTAGACAACGATTAATTTATTTACTAGCCATATGTTTTGAGCAACCAACAGTGAATAAAGGAAATTAACTGAGGCCACAAAACATATGCTGAGAGAATTAAATGATTGTTTTGAAATTCAGACAAAGTGTTTTGAATTATATTAATATCACATTCAATTTTAACAGTGAATGACAAAGTATCCCAGTCATTATTGGGATAGATTCTCAGTAAATATGAATGGAGAAGAGCAACAAAAACCTTGTCTTTGCATTATTTTAAATTGAAGTGAACTCTTTAATAATCTAAAATTTAATATAATGATCATGATAATTCTCATTAAAAACTCTTTGTTAATAAAAATAAGATTTGATTCCCAATGTTTCAAAAATATTCATCTGAAAACTAAACATTTAAATAAAGCTGGTTTTTGTATGCATCACATTTAAAATAGATTTTGTTGTAATAAAAAACCAAACCCCTTTCTCACTAATGTCCAAATCATAAATTATTATAAAATGTGATCTACCAAAGAGTAATAGAATGAAGATAGTTTATAATCAGTTTAATAGTTTAAATTATCATCATAATAATTATTAATAAATTATAATAATATTAATGTTAAGGAATTTATTATGACAATTTTAGAGCAATGAACTTTTTAAAATTAAAATAATAAAATACTATGTCTGAAATAGTTGTAGATTAAAAAATATTTGTTCGGCAACAAATCGAAATTCAGTTGGAACATAATAAATATAAAAGTATAGAATATAATCATATAACAATAAATAATACCATGGAAATGTGAGGTAATGTAATATAGAAATAAGAAGTCCAGGAATCATAATTTCAAGAAGAAATTGTATTATAAAAGCTGAATAAAACTATAAACAAAATTAAAAGTATCATACCTCAAAGTTAACAATATGGTGAACTAAAAGAAACAGTTACACTCATAGAAAACTGATTAAAATAGGACATTTGAATAACATATAGCAGAATACTGATAATAAGGAGGATAGTGTAATATCAATTGTTCCAAATAATTATTAAAGCTCTCAAATTTTAATTGAGCTGAAGATATAGCTTATTTCACAATTTAAAATAGATAAATCACCTGGGTAGTTTACTATTCTCACAATATTTAAGTACGAAAATATTTTTAGACCTAGAAATAAAATTGTTACTCACCTGATGAATTTACCAAAGTCATATAAAATGGTAGCGCCCCTCTGGACGATATCAAATGAAGAACAAAATACGTTTCTAGAACAAAAGGGGGAAAATTGCAGAAAACCTGAAAAGGATTAATCCTTTAGTTTCGAATAAAATGAAAACGAATGAAATTTCCTTATCAGAAAGTGCTATTTCAGAATCATTACGATAGCTATCTACGTAACTAGATACATCCACTCACCTTGTTTTCCTAAATATTTAAGTCTCAAACTCTTCTCGCGTTTGAATCTTAAAATTGATATTATTTTATAATATATTGAAAAATGTTGTGTCCAAAACGATTTGAAATTAAAAGAAAATTAAAGATTAATGCTTAAAAATCAGCAAATGGCCATTACACACGTAACTCATACAAGGCAATGAATGAAACCCAAACCAGACGTATTTAACGCGCACGAGCAAAAATAGGGACACGAACTACTTACAACAGAAAATGTTCTGTGCTTACTTATGACCACAGCCTAATTCTACTTACGATAAGTAAGTAGAGTTAGGCTATATTATGACAAATCAGTATACAACACAAAACATACCCTTAATTTGGTATGTTCTGTGGTACATAACCAACAATGTTAAAATAATTATTAGGAAATCTTTGTTTCGTCAACCTACATCTACATATTCTCACAGCCTAACTTTACTTACTTTTACTAAAGTTAGGTTGTGGTTAGAAGTTTAGACTTCTGAGGACATTTTAATATTAACATGGTACCATTCTAATAAACTGAATCTTCATTATTTGAGTTTGTTTCACGAAATACAAACGTTGGTCTGTATTTCGTGATTAAAGGTATACGACATTAAATATGTTAATTCCATGTTGAAAAAATCAATATATTGTAGTTAGGTTTGAATGGATTCTGTAAGCACTATTACAAACAGTAATGAATTAAAGAATAACAATTATCATAATTTAGTAACTGTCAGTTGTTATGTGTGTAAGAAGATACCTCCGATTTGCATACTGTATTTTAGTTTGCGGTCTTATCATGTTTATTCAACTTGTGCATTTCAATAAATATATGTGTCAGGTTTCAGATATCCAATTTAACTGTATTTTTCACTTTTAACCTGGTTATTGTCACTACATTTATTACATCTTTATTATATTTATACTATATTTTCATACACATGTTCAATATATTTTAACTGAAATAGATTACTATTGGCTAGCGAAGAATTGATTTTGTATTCCACAGAATTTTCGAGAATGAGAGATTCTCGAATATTTAACAAGTTGAAATAAATGTTTCGTTAATACTTGAATGTTTTCCCATGGAAGTATAGTGCATTTCTGGAAATATAATCCTCTGCAAAAATTACAAACTATCTTCTTTTATTTCTACTTGTTACCTTTCTCTAAATCTTCATTCAAAGAAAGAAATTTTGCAACGAAAACCTGCATTTTGAAAAATCAACAGATATATAATGTCATATGTCATTATATTCATGAGAGTAACATAGAAGAAAAATTTATTGTTTTCTGTGAATTGTAACAGTATAATTTGACAGATTCGCTATGTTACGAAGTACTGCAAGTGAATATTGAGAGTTGAAACCTGAATGATCAAACTTCAGACATCAGCTGCGGCCATAGTTAATGAAATATTTTTGTGGTATTGTGTATCTGTTAATTGTTGAGAGCGATACCTTTTTCTGCAGAGTGTTTTAATCGTTTGTAAGTACTTTTAATCATATAAATTATTATAATATATCATAATATTATAAGTAAAAGTAGTAACCCTACCTACTCATCAGAAATGGCATCATTTCTATATTCTCCTACGAAAATTTTCAATTATATTTTTTTCTACTATATACGATTGTAGAATTCAAATTAATATTCAGTTATTGGATTATTGAAACTAGGTATCTAGTTAAAGTTGTCACGTATGCTTGGGGTTGTCATAATAAAAAATGTTATAAACGATATCCTATGTCGAAAATCCCATATTATCAATGAAGATGATAATTATTTTTCAAATTAAAGAGTTTTTTTCCTGAATTTGTATAGATCTATCTTGTTTCCTCGGTTTAAAAATGTATTATCAAAATCTTTTGTTATTCCTTATCTTTTTGCTATTGGTGAAGATTCATACTATTTATCAAAACATAAGATTTTCCTTCTATTGAGTAATGGCACTTTTCATTATAATAAATACAAATAATATAATGAATATGCACTCACTATTTTTTATATTTATAAAGAATTATAAGTGGTTATTAGTTATACCAAATACCAACCCCATCAATTAAAATCTGTTATAATTTAATTATTGACAAAAATGGCAAGAAACTTCAATTTCAAACTGTTCAATGCCTTTTAGGAACTCGCAGATAAGTAAGTTATATTAAAAAAATACAATTATTCTTTTTGATAAATTGAAACACCTACACGGTTTGTAGACTTTGTGAAGAAATAGTTTAAGATCTAAAATCAAAACAAAATCTTATATATGTTGAACACTAAATAATCCCATCATTAAAGAAGAAATTAAATTTGATGTTTAATTAATTAATTGATATCAGTATAGATTAAATCTTATTTACAAGTTCAATAAAAGTTAAAATATTTTACTTATGTATGGTTAATTTGAATCTTTCAATAATTTGAACCTGTATACATGACATTTGGGTGGTTTATGTTGACATTTTCTTCAATAACTAAGTGCTTCATTCCTTAAACTAAAATTATTCTAGTCAGAGTAGTTACCATGTATCTTTATACTTTGTTGGTTTAGAAAGATGTAGATGTGTTGGGTGATGTATGATAACTTCTTAGGCCTATAAAACAAACCTCTTTTTAATCCATAAGGGTGTATCTTTGAACTGAGATTGAGTAAAAGTTTTAACTCCTATAATGTTTGCACAATTATTTGTTTTTTGTTTACATGTTTTAGACTATTTACTTTATTTGTTTAAATATTTCTGGTTTTGTTACTAACTATGCAGGTTATTATTGCTCCCTTATAAGCTAAGCTGTCATATTAACTTAATAATTTTAATTGACATTTGTAAGTCATAGAAGCTGAGGAATATTTTAATGTTCCATAATTTGATTTATATATTTCAAAATTGTTGATTCTTATTAGCATTTCTACAATTCTATTTCAAACCATTTCTAATATTATTTCAGTAGCATATGTTGCTAAATGTTTTTAACTTGTGGTACATTTCAGAAATATTCTTGGAACTTATATTTAGATTACAGAATACAGAATCATAGTACAGCGATCAAAGTACTTTTTTCGGTTTGCTTAGATTGTCATCTCAGTTTTTGACTCTTATTTGCTATCTAGATTAAATCTCGTTCCAGTATCGGGTTTCTATAATGAAATCATTGTGTTTTTTGACGTGATATAGTAAGTCTGTAACATTTAGTTTATCTATTGGTATTCTTTTCAATCGCGGTCTCAATTAATCAACGTCGTACGGCTGTAGATAGGTAACTGCTGCCTGTCAATAATGCCATTTTTTTCGCATGCGCCAGTATCCGTCGTCGCGGCGCCAGCATTTTCGACGCCGATGCGTCATTTAGTCTCGGTCGTGCCGGCGGGGTACCTAGCGCGACACACCCTTTTTGCGTTTCCGATTTGAATCATGTAACATAAGTAGTTTGACGTTACACTGTTAATAGACCTGTGATAACTAACACCGCAATTTTCACCTGGATCACGTGTGATTTATGATGATTTATGTTTCGCGTAGTTTCTAAGGCAAGGATTTGGTTACGTTTTCAATATTTTCCTTGTTATTTTGAATTTATTTAAAAGACGTGTATGCATTTCTTTTACGGTTTTATAATCAGAAGGTCTCGTCTATGTTTGAAGCTTACCTATTTCGACTGAATTGAACTGAATGTCTTATTATAGTTTTAATCATGATATTTCAGGGGAGTGCCTGAAATGTAGGGGTACAATAAAAATTGTGAAGACAATATTGCAGTTTTCAACTGCGATTTTAAATCGCACTATAATTCTGTTTTTTTTTTGGTAAAGCTGCCGCAGTATAATTCCGTACAATGAATGCTTTGAGTTTGCTGTTGGTTAACTCATAAATATTGATGCACATATTACAGAATTAAAAAAAAAATTAAAAAATTTAACAAAACGTTGTTTTGTTGTCATCTATTGTCGAAATATGAGATGTGCTTATTTTTAAGTAGATTAACGAATATCTATATTTAAAATTTTAACACGGTTGTGGCATTGAAAATTGAGCTAATTTTTCGGCGATCATTTTAATATTATTAGGTAAATTTGTAATACTTGAAATATTGAAAATACTAAAAAAATATTGAAAATTTGTTCAATTATGCATTGGACAAGATTATTCGAATTTAAAAATCTCTTATGGAATAGAATTTTCTATAATTCTATCTTAATTTCATAACTATTTGATTGCTGTAAATAGAAAATGTTCGAAGTGCCAGTGTAGAAGACGCAATTACATAAATTTTATTTTGTAATGGAATTTAAATATCAGGAGTATTCAGCTTCTTCCTGTTCATTTAAGTTATTACAACAAATTTCAAGAAATGAATTGCGTCCGTTGGATTATTTTAATTATATATTTAAAGGGTCATTCACGAATGTACAATATAATTTTTAGAAACTTCCTTTCTTCATTTAGATTGAAATTGTCAATATTATACTACGCCGATATTTACAACTTTTACGGAATGTTTTTTCAATGTCGTATTCCTAAAATATTAAAAATATAGCTTTTTATAGGAGAATTGAAAATATGTTTTTTTTAACCATGATTCTCCCATATTGGACACGAATCGCTTGTCAAATTCTAAAATCACAAACATGTATTAAATTAAAGAATATATTTTAATAGATTTTCGTGTTATAATAAATAAAAAGTTACTATATTAAAAATTGGAATATATAACTAATTGTCCTATATAAAAAATTCCTTCAAATATATATATTCCTTATAAATAATTAGTTCCACTATGGACGATTTGCGAATCAAGTGAACAGAGCTTGTATTTGTTTAATTTCATAGATCTCTATGGAAATGAACAGTGTGTAGAAGGACGGCCCCGGTACTACCAACTGAGGTTGCTCTGTCACGAAAATCCCCGTTATATTTTATTCACTCTCGTATATCTCGAAAATGATTTCAAAAATTCTCAGCGTATCGATTTGTTTGAAGCAATTCAGCCGTGAAATTAAATTAGTTACAAATTCGTCAACATTGTGTTGTGTGCTTTGGTAGGTCTGATTAGTTCAGTGATTACGTTTATCAAACTTTCGGGTCGTTAGTGATTAAACTGCGAAATGTTATCGGATTAATCACGGTAGAATAATTCAACTTTTAAATAACAATATGTCATTCTATGATCCCTTGTCCTTACCTTGTCGTAAAGGTCTCGTGAGTTCGTTTTTATCTAAATCCATCTCATATTTTCAATTTATATGGTTGTCAAACATAATTTAGAATGATAGTTTTATCGACATTATCAAAGGTGTTCATTAAAAATAATTTTGCGAATTGAGTATGAGAGGTTATTGAACTATTTTGTTTATTTTATATTATATATCATGTAAATATTTAATGGATTTATAAAACAATTTTAAATATATTTGCCAAAATATCCGTTAGTGGTAAATTTTTTCCTTGATGTATTAAATGGGCATATTTTCCAGGTTAGGTACTTACCGACCAAAATAGCAAAATGTCATGTAATCGTTCTGAAAATGCGAATTTTTCTATTTCCTCTATTTTCGAACTTACTAGCCCCATATTTTTTCCGTAAATATTTTCAAAATTCTGAAATATGTGTTGTATAATTATTGCTCTGTTATGATATTGACTATCACATTATGTGGTTAAAATCAAAGTCTTAAATATTATAGTCAATACTTCATTTTATCCTTGATTTTTATACAAAAAAAATTAAGTATCTGACTACTTATATATTTGATTATAACCACATTCTGTGGTTAAAGTCAAAGTTTTCAATTATATAGTCAATTCTTCATATTATCCTTGATTTTATATAAAGAATTAAGTGTCTTAACTACTTTTGTGATATTGACTGACAGATTCTGTGTTTAAAATCGAAGTCTTAATTAAATTTTATAGTCAAGTATTAAGTATTTATAGTCAAGTATTAAGTATCTGACTACTCTTATTGACTAACACATTTTGTGGTTGAAATCAAAGTTTTCAATTCTAAAGTCAATTCTTCATAATATCCTTGATTTTATATAAAGAATTAAGTGTCTGACTACTTTTGTGATATTGACTGACACATGCTGTGTTTAAAATCGAAGTCTTAATTAAATTTTATAGTCAATTCTACATCTTATCCTTGATTTTATATAAAAAATTAAGTATCTGACTACTATTATTGACTCACACATTTTGTGGTTAAAATCAAAGTTTTCAATTCTATAGTCAATTCTTCATATTATCTATCCTTGATTTTATATAAAAAATTAAGTGTCTGACTGACTACTTTTATAATATTGACTAACACATTATGTGGTTAAAATCAGTCTTAAATTCTTTAGTCAATACTTCGTTTTATCTTTGATTTTATATAAAAAATTAAGCATCTGCCTACTTTCACAATATTGACTAACACATTCTGTGGTTAAAATCAAAGTCTTAAGTTCTATAGTCAATATTTCATTTGATCCTTGATTTTATATAAAAAATTAAGTATCTGACTTGAATACTGAATTAAGATAATTAAGCATTTTAAAAAAATATGTAATATAAAAATATATAATATAAATTTAAATAAAGTTGAAATTTATATTATAATCGAAGTTTTAAATTTTATAGTCACTTTTTCACTTTATCCTTGATCTGATATCCTTGTAGTAGGTAAAATCTTCTTTCTTTGTGTCACGGTGCTCATTTAAAATCATGTTGGTATTCGGAAAGAGATAAAAATGTATTGATCTAACAACTGAAGCGTCTCAGAAACAGTAATTTGTGGACGATAGGTAAAATTCAATCTGTCAGCTATACAAACGCCATCAAAATAACCGTAAATTCACGGAAGACTAATTTCAAGTTTCGTAGTAATTATTGCCGAAGCCAAGGAAGCCGGCAGGTTTTCAATTTGTGACCTAGTTTATAATATCCTATTAAATATCGCAACCTTACCATGGAAGAATTTATTTGCTCCAGTTCTTTTCCTTCAATTACCACTCTATACCCAAAATCGACTCATCGGTTCGTTATATATCGATAAAATTATTAATAATTCATAACTTCGAAAATTTCGTTTGAAATCTACGAAATGAGAAAAAAAATAAGTTTTAAAAATAAAATTTAAAACAATTAAAATAAAAATTTAAACAAAATTAATGAAAATTTAATTACTCGTAATTTGTCTGGTTTCAAGTGGCTTCAAAAATCAATACATTCTATCATATTGATGTTAAATAACATCTAAAATATTGTATATATAAATTGGTTAATATAATCGAAATATTTTTGAGCTACTAAAAATTATCAAGAGTTCAATTTAATTAATTCAAAAATGTAATAAACTTACTCTAATATTGAGTACAAATTCTATGTTTACTTAAGAGTATTCATTTCTTAATTAAGTGCTAACTTCTTCATGTCTGCTATTTGTTTGCTGTTAACATCTTTTTTTTCAATCTTGAAGTTCATGATTTTTTTTTTCAAAATTTGAATACCTTTCTTGTAGAACATACAAAATCTAATTCAAAAAGTACGGATATTACAATTTCTCATACATTTAATGTGGCGATATTGAATAGGAATATTTTTCCTGTGGAAATGAGGTATAAATTGAGGAAGTAACCATAGAATTTAAGACTACTTCGTTACTTCTTTATCTAGTTGTATCAAACTCTTGACAATGGGTTAATAGCTCGAAAATATGTCGAGAGAATTTAACAAATTTTGTTGACTTTAGCCAGGCGAATAATAGGATAACTAAAAAAAAATTATTGACTATAATTTTGATAATTTCTAGTCTATTGACGCGGTGTTTCATGAATTGTCTTGTAGTCGTTTCTAATTTTCATTAAAGTCTAACTAGGCAAAGTATAACGCATTCCAACCAACAATCGCAAGAATAAAATAATATATTTCTTGAATAATACATGATGCTACATACTGTATATGTTAGAGAATGAGTTAATTGTGATTTAATTGATTATGAGGTGTAACTTAGCACATTTTAAAATAATTATACGTATTAATGAAACCAGCGCGCCCAATTTTCACTGTTTCAATATTTCTACATAATCAGTCTATTTACTAGAGTTGTAACAATACTAAAAGGAAAGTATTACGTGTTACTTACATATAATTAATATGTGTAAAGTACATTGATAAGCTTTTCTTTGTGCAAGCAATTTCAAAATTATTCACTGATATAAGAAAAGATGTCTATCTTCGACCTATATTGTTTGGAATTACTTTTTACGAGTTAAAGTACCTTGAGGTTTGAATGTGAATACTAAAAAGGATGTATTGTTGGATAAGGATTGACTCGATTTAAAGAAATAATTTTTCAAAATTTATTTATTTATTGAAATATGGAGTGTAACGATGATGTTTAAAATGGACGAATGTATCCCTCAGCTTCTGTTACGCTGTGGGTACCAGAATGGTGTTTGGCAATCAGAAAATCTTTAAGATACAGTTCAAATACTAGCTGTTGGTCCCACCTACCTTATGTAAGAATTCTTGCAGAAGGCCCTAATACTACTACAGGAGCGCTAGGAGGTTGATCAATTGCTGCAAAGTGGTCAGTTGCAGTGATAGGTGTAATAGTGCTAATATTATGCAAATACTCTTTGATTACTAGTGCAATGATTGATCTCGTATAGATATAAGAGGCTCAGTAGCTAAACGGTGCAGTGCCCTATAAAGTTTTCGGATTTTTGATGCTGGTTGGTTTGTGGTTTGATTCCCATCGTTTTCTTTGGCAGCCGTTCGGAATCATCTGTAAACTGTAGGTCCATGGAAGCTTATAGGTCTCTGATCTTTTATCTTTAAACAATAATAACACGACAGCAAGACGTACTGCTGTACACGGAGTAGAAACTGGGACAGAAATGGAAATGGTAAGCGATGCACTGGAAGGTACATCGGTATTGGAGGGTGCAGTCTTTCATTATCCCCTCAACTTAACGATATCATACGCTTTTGGTGTTAGAATGGTTTTTGCAATAAGAGAGCGCACATGTCCCAATTAATTTTTGAGTTACTAGGAGTTGATCCCACAAACCATATGTAACAATTCGTCCAAAAGGTACGAATAAGATTACAGGAGCGCTAGGAGATGATTGCTGCAAATGGCCAAAGCAAGTGCATTATGGAAGCTACTCTTTGATTACTAGTGCAATGATTGATCTCGTAAAGATATAAGAGGATCAGTAGCCAAGGGTGTAGTGACCCCATGAAGTTTTCGGACCTTTGATGCTTTGATGGTTGGTTCGTGATTTGATTCCCATCGTGTTCTTTGGCAGCCGTTCGGAATCATCTGTAAACTGTAGGTCCATGGAAGCTTATAGGTCTCTGATCTTCTATCTTTGAACAATAATAACACGACATCAAGACGTACTGCTATACACGCACTAGAAACTGGGAGAGAAATGGAAGTGGTAAGTGATGCACTGGACGGTGCATCGGTATTGGGGAGTGCAGTGTTTCATTATCCCCTCAGCTTAACCTTATGATACGCTCTTGGTGTCAGATTGGTTTTTGCAATCAGAAAGGGCACATGTCTCAATTTTTGAGATACTAGGTGTTGGTCCCACAAACCATATGTAACAATTGTTCCAGAAGGTACGAATAATATTACAGGAGCGCTAGGAGGTGATTGCTGCAAGTGGCCAATGGCAAGTGCATTATGGAAGCTACTTTTGATTACTAGTGCAATGATTGATCTCGTATATGTATAAGAGGCTCAGTAGCCAAACGGTGCAGTGACCCTATGAAGTTTTCGTATCTTTGATGCAGGTGGGTTCGTGATTTGATGTCCATCGTGTCCTTGGGCAGCCGTTTGGAATCAGCTTTAAACTCTAGGTCCATGGAAGCTTATAGGTCCCTGATCTCCGTTCTTTGAACAATAATAACACGAGAGCAGCGATAGAAAGACGTACTGCTATACACGGAGTTGAAACTGGGGCAGAAATGGAAATGGTAAGCGATGCACTGGAAGGTGCATCGGTATTGGGGGGTGCAGTGTTTCATTATCCCCTCAACTTAACCTTATGATACGCTCTTGGTGTCAGATTGGTTTTTGCAATCAGAAAGGGCACATGTCTCAATTTTTGAGATACTAGGTGTTGGTCCCACAAATCATATATAACAATTGTTCCAGAAGGCACGAATAATATTAAAGGAACGCTAGGTGGTGATTGCTGCATGGGGCAAGTTTTGAAATAGATCCTCCCGATGTTATGGAAACTACTCTTTGACTAGTTGTGCAATTATTGACCTGATCAGAGGCATACTACCCGAACGATGTAGTGTCCTCATCGAGTTTTCTTCTCACTTGTATCTGATGAGTTCAATTTCAATCGTGTTCTTGGACATCGGTTCTGAATCAACCTTAAACTGTAGGTTCATAGGAGCTTTATAGGTCTCTGATCTCTGCTCCTTGAACAGAAATCAGAGACAACAAGAGGCAAGACAAGAAGAATTATCAAGATGTAGTGCTATACTCGTATATGAGGTTGAAACTGGAACATAAATGGAAATGGCAACAGATGCACTGGAAGGTGCAACGGTTGAATTGGTGGAAGAGGTGCATTCTTTCATTATCGCACCATTTGATAACCGTTTAACAGAAGGGTTGATGCAAAATTTTTTTCATGTAGCGTTGCATCTTGGATTAAAGGAAAAAAATTGTGAAAATATGGGATTTATTGATGATTCTAGTACTGGTTGATGATGTATTACTTCTAATATTAAATAGTGTTGGCGTTTACTTGATGTAAATCCATTATAATTGAATATAATCTAAAATTCAAACACTTGAACTTTTGATTTACACTTTTATAATTTTACACAATTTACAATTTTATAATAAAAGTGTAAATCAAAAGTTAAAGTGTTCGAATTTTATCTTCGAAGTGGTATATTTTTGAAATCAATTTTATAAGTTATATAAGTACATTGGAATATTCTCATTAAAAAATGCAGTTGTCATTAAAACGAGTTCATTCGATTTATTATTTCTGATAGTTCTTGTATTTTATTAACCTTTTGTTCATAATGAATCAGATATCCTGGTACTTACTTTTATATGCAAGAAAACGCTTTGTTTCAAGTATCTTTTCTATCTCCCAACGATGATGAGTATTTCCATTTGTCATAAAGCTGTATATTATATTATTTTCAATTCAAATTAATTTTCCTGTTACCACTAATGTTTAGAGTGTGTCATAGCTCGACCTTGAAGTTTAATCTTTTCTGTTTATGACATTACGCTTAATCGTGATATTAATGATATAATATATAACAAGCATATCGTACTTACATATTTTTCATATACTGTTCAGCTTATTATTTTTCGATTTATGGATGCGCATACAGGCAAACCTTCTTGCTTTCTAGTAGAATTTATTTATAAATGTTAAATTATTTTATCACGAGAAGGTATTTTCTATGAAAATCGCAGGCACTCGCCTCTGTATTTGAATAATTTATGGAAATATATATTGGAATCTAGACCGTTTCTTTAGTTTCTTGAAAGATTAACGATTTGAACACGAAAAATTCTTCTGCCAAATTTTCCTTCAAAATGACGAGACCTAAACGCCCGATGTTTATTTGACGTTTGAGATTTTAATTTGCAATTCTCTTTTCCAGACAATAAACACTAATAAAAAGCTTACGAATGCTTAGTTTGACCGAATCGATCGAGACGTCGTCCGTATTGTGATAATAAATATCGGTATTGATCAGAGTAAAGTTATAGTTTTTCATTTTTCTACGCGATAGTTGTTGGTGATGTAAAAATAGCAAGCTTAAAAGCCTTCACTTTTGGATAAAAAATAGGAACATGTCTAAAACCATCAATGAATATAGGATGTAAGTGACCATTTTTCTTTATATTTGAATGTTTGTGTTTGTCCTGCTTTCGCAGCTTCAAAATACGATAGATAAATTAGAGGAGTATTCAGGAATTTATATTTTAATGGTCCGCTTTCATTACAACTTTAGGAATGTCAAAGGTCTAAAGGTAAGTGCCCATCTGAGACGGATCCGTAAGACGAGACAGGCACGACAGTCTCGAGACCTAAAATATTTCAGTTCTACCTGAAGTTGCGATTAGTTTGTACTTGTGTGATTATGTAGTTTTCTTTGCTGGAATGAATTCCATGCTTTTATGACGACCTACAAAATGGTCAAATAACGGAAAAGAAAGTTCCTCACAGCTTTTTTTTATGCCAATTTCTCGAATTCGCAACAAATTGGAATGTGAATTTTTATGAAAAGTTTTGTTTCGAGTTCCATGAAAACTCTTCTGCGTCATATAAACGAATCAACACCATTGCTTCCAATGTCGGTTATATTTCACGTTTTGCCATACTGGTTTATTTGACACATTTCTAGCTTCCACCATCTTTTGTGATTACGGATTTGTGTATGTAACTATAATCTTGGTTTTGTCTCAAAGTTACGAGTATTTCAAAAGTGACTTGTTCCATGGTAACTCTTATCTTTTTCTATTTTTCTTGTTATGGCTCTAGTTTCCAAGAAGTATGTGATTACGGTTAGTATGTAAGTAATCTTTTATCGTTAAAAATGTAGTTCTGTTCCCCAAAAGCGTTCCGCGTTTTGGTTTTCTTTTTCAGTTTGATTTCATGTCAAAAACGTATATTGTGGACTACGTTTTCGATGATGGCATTATCTGTAGCGATGTTATATTGGTTAACGTCACTCATAATTTTTGTTTTATTGAAATACATGTAAACCGATTTTTCTGGATTTTTTCATTATGTTTAATGTTCATTTCGTCCATATCGGTACTAATTAGAACTCATTTTGTTAATATTAAAAAACGATCGAAATTAAACTCCTTATAAAGGCTCTGATATGTTGAGAACTCTTCTTGTAAATATTCAGAGTAACCAAACATAATAGTAATGCAATAATAACGCGACCCTCTGATATTTGTAGAAATATTAGAAGACGAACTGAAGACTAGGGACCTAGTCGAAAGAGCTGCAATGCATGTGCCAACTTGTGTTATTGAGTCTCTCTTGTTGAGGCTTGTCTCCGATACTGCTGTCATACACCCGTCTATTTGAGGCTCGAGACTGTTTTACTGTTTTCCCTCAGATGAACACTTATCTTCAGGTTTATTTAATTAAGACATCGTGAAGCAATATCCTGTTTCTTTTACCTTTTATGGGAAAATAATTTATTGACTGAAATGTCTTCAGGTTCGCAATACTTTCAAACTACTCGACTAATTATTAGCGTTTTGAAAATACACTTACACACTCATTGGGGATTTATCCATAGTAAAAATAATTTCAATCTTCGGTTTTACTCTAATTCAATTCATTTTTGTTTCAGTAAGAAAATAGAAAGTCTCGGTAAGATGACCGCGATGACACAAGACGAAATCGTGACTGCCGTCAAGACGGTAGCCCAAGGTCTGGAGGCTCTTCGTTCGGAGCACACGGGTCTTCTTCATGGTCTTCACGATGCTCCAGATGCAATTGCTAACGAGAGGGCGTCTTTGGTGCAGCAGAGTGCCGATATGATCGAACTGGGCCTTGGGGAAGCTCAGGTAAGTTGTAACTTTGAGGTTAATGTTAAGAAACATTGTTGTAGTTATTGGAATTTGAGATTTGGGTTCGAAGACCTGACTTCATTGTAGTGGAAAAAGTGTTGTGTGGTTAATAAATAATACAAACGTTTTCAACTTTGCTGTCAAGAATTTAAATTTTTGTTTAAAACTCTAGTTATTTTTCTATTTAAACATTAAATATTGCAATTCGCTTAGTCCAACATGTCTCTGACAATGTACACAAGGTTAGAAAAGTATTTATCTAATGTCGTTGTTAGATAATGTCTTCTTGTGCTTAAAAAGTTTTGTAGCTACACAATTGAAAGTAACAACTTTGTAAATTGGAGAAATCAAATAATTTTTTCTCAAAATTAATGTACTATTTCCGAAGAGTTTTCATATACTTATATTATATTATAATATATAATAGTAATATTTTTTTCAGACGTATTTATTCAGGTGATTTTATTGATTGAATGAATTTTAAAAAAAGTCTCTATTGTTCTTTTGGTTGTCTAGCTGTGTTAAATATTTATCCAGTCTAGTAAGTGGACTTTTCCTTTTGTCCTCATTTTAAATTCTTTAGAAGTAATCATTTCAGTCTATCATTAATGTATTGCCTCATGTGTTAGTCCTTATGTTTAATATAACCTTTTTGTTCGGAAATATTCAAAATAAATTGATGAAAAGTAGTTCCAGGGGACACCTTTTCACAATTCAGTTTCAAAGAAGTTTCACACCTTCACCAATTTGATAAAGGTGTTTTTGTTCAACACAAATTCACTGTGTTGATAATTTTAAACCATTATCTTGTACACTACAAATTTTATTTTCTCAATATATTTCCCACTATCTTCAAATTTATCTAGGTAGGTGGAAAGATTTATTTAACTAGGGATCAACACAGACCTAGTTAAGTAATATTCATATATCTGTGGAAAAATCCATAGCACTTCATGTTTATAAATATGGTCCTTCGAACCGGATTCATGTTCTATATGTACATATATCAATGCATAAAGGGACACTTTGTACTACTTTTTAGAAAATTGCGCGAAAGGATTAGCGTGAAATTTAACACATTTAAAGTTTATATGGAGAAGTGCATGAAGCAATTTTTTATATAAATTTCATTAGAAATACATTTAATTCATTGAAATATACATTACCCACTACTGCTGAACGAATGACAACATACATACCATACTTATTCTATGGTCGAACTTTAGGTTTATTTTGTCTATAGGCTTTAATGATTATATTCTCTTTGTTCTTATTGAATACAAATTGAAATGAACGAAGAAAAGAAACCTTGGAATTGTTTTCATTTACATAGTTATTTATATTATTAAAACTTCCTTGAAAGCGTGAAAGAAAAAGTATAAGTATATAACTAAAAAAAGAGTAATATATATGTACAGTCGTTGACAAAAAAGGCCTAATAAGTTTCAAACTTAAAATTAAATAAGTTACGGTAGTATTTGACTACTGCTCGACCACTAGTCCTTCCGATTTTGTCAGCTGATAGGAAGTATTTATATTCAATGTTATTCATTTTAATATCTCCTTGGTAGTTGTCAAATCAAACGTTTTTACTTCAACAAGGAAACGAAGTTCTGTTTTATTCCGTCGTTGACCGTGTTGAGTAATACCTACTTTTGTTATCAGTTTTATATTTTGTGCTAGAGATAGTTCGAGTTCAGGAGAATTAGATGGAAAGCTGCCGTTCGAATCGTCTTTGAAAGTTTGTTACAAATAGCCAATACAGCTACGGTTGATACCTTCTCCGGTTTACTTTCTCCCGTAATTGATTACTTACGGTATTATTGTTCCATTGAAACGCCATAGGAATATCCTCAAGAACTGGATGTGGTAGTTGATCGTGAAATCTGAAGCTGCACGGTTTGATTTGTGAAAACAATAACGAAAATGAGAGTAGTTGAAAGTAAATTGATTTGAGAACGACGATCGTAACGTAGGAGCTGATAAAAAATACTGAAAATATATTGAGAGTTATTAATAAAGTCACCTCACTTCTCTCGTAACAATGGGTGGAAAATTATCGAAATTATATTGTATTATTCAAAACGCTTGGTTTAATTCCTCAAAAATTGGTCAAAACTATATACATATGTTTGGGATGTATGATTTGGCTTCCCATTTACAATTTTCATAAAAATCATTTAGAGCCGATACAACAAAAATTTCTCAAATATCTAATTTGGAGGGAAGGTCACGTTTATTCCGCCAGGTGATATAGCCAAACTGAGCTGTTAAACAGGTTTGGAGCAAAATCACTCGAAGTTGGCAGGGACTTCTTGTCTCTGAAGTTTCTGTATAACCTCTTACATGGTTATGTAGACTGTCCTACCCCTATTGTCTCTTTTGATTTTCATGTTCCTAGACAATGTTCACGTTCAAATCAATTTTTTTCATTGTGTACTCCGAAAAATAATTTCCTCGCACAATCACCCATTTGATATATGTTTTCGCTATTCGAGGATGTGTCTGACAAATGCGATATCAACAGTGACCATTTTGCTTTCATTAGTCGGGTGTACTTGGACTCTTTTCATGTGTAATGAATTCTGAAGTAAGCCATAATCTCATTGTCTATTGTTTATTATAATTACTTTTTTTTATTGATAATCATTTTTTAAACGTTTGTATTATATCATTAGGTGTTAATACCGTATATATATATATATATATATATATATATATATATATATATATATATATATATATATATATATATATATATATATATATATATATATTTATGAATATTTCCTGTAACTGGGTGTTTTTAAACGTAGATAAATAAAGACTTATGATTCGACTTATTATTATTATATGTTTCGGACTAAAAAACCATTATCAAGATTTGAAGCAACTAGCTTAGTTGATAGTTGTACGTAGAATGGTACTTGAAAAGTAATATTTTATCTTTGTTTTCGACTCTACAGCGTATTTTTCGAGTAAATTCATCGTAAGCGACGAAGCACTTTCTCCCTTTGATGGGTTTGTTAATGTAAGACTCTCGCTTTTGGTGTTCTGAGAACCCACAAGTCTTCTTCTTTGGCCTCGCCTTGTCCCGTTACACGGGGTTCGCTTTATTGATCTTGAGGCGCCATTCTTTCCGCTGATTAGCATCTTCTTCCGATAGCCCCAACCTTCTTTTGTCCTTCTGGACATTCGTCAACCAAGAAGTTGGTGGTCTACCTCTCCCTCTCTTTTGTGTAGCAATGGAAAATCACAAGTGATTGTCGAAAAACGAATGTATCCACAACGTGTCACGGTTTGTTGTGGATTTTGAGGTGGAGGCATAATTGGGCCATACTTTTTTGAAAATAAGATTGGTCGTGCAGTAACATTAAGTTACTGGTGCTCGATATCGCGTCATAATAACACAGTTCTTTCTGCCGAAATTAGATGATATTGATTCCAATATGTGGTTTCAACAAGAGGGTGCCACAAGCCATACTGTCTGTGTAACATTTTAATTACTGCATGAAACATTTTCGATGATCAGAATTGACCCTCTAGGTCTTGCGATTTAACACCATTGTTAAATGGTGTTAACAATGGTGTTATAACAATAAATTATTTTTATGGAGTTATTTGAAATCGCAGGTCTACGTCATCAAACCTACGACCACGAATGCATTGAAGGAGGAGATTCAAGACTGCACCAACGAAATTCAGCCATATTGATGCAGAATGGTCATGGAAAATTTCGTCAAAACACTCCATATGTGTATGCAAAGCAGTTAAGGCCATTTGCCCGATGTGTTATTTCATAAATAACCCTATACTACGTACTTTATGAATCAATAAACAACTTGCAATCAAACGACTGAAAACTGAGTTTTCTATTTGATTCAAATCTTGCGTTAATTTTGGGTCACTTATATCTCTTTGGACTGTATTTATTAACGCATTGATTTGCGAAATATTTGCAGTCTACTGCTACAATATGCTTTGTGCGAAACGCTAAAGGTAATAAATAAGTAACAGTCAATTTTTGGACGAACAACCAACTCTCGACTTCAAGAAATGTATTATTGATTCGAAATTTGCGTGATAATCCATTTTGAGTTTATGACGTCAAACAATATCACAATATGTCACGAACGTTCCATAGACCAGAAGGAATCGATCGTATTTCCGTTATTTGTTATTGTGGCGAAAGTAGGTTATTATGAAATCCCAGTAGTTCACCCAAATTGACAATATATCATAGTTATACATAATATCTGATACCTTTTATAATGAATCAAATATATATGTAATTTTATTCGTATGAATCTAACAAATTGAACTGTTTTGTAAAAAAGGTTGTAGATTTATATGTTTATAATATTTTACCCCACTGGGTAGTGCTTATTCATAAGAGAAAAAAGTCAGTTTTATTTGGGGCGTTCTATAAACGTTATGTATACGTATTATCAAGAGTATACAATGTTAATGGGTTAACCACCCGAAACATTTGTAGAGTTTTTAATATATTTAGTGAAACTTTATAAGCCCAGTATGTTAATTTTAATTTATTGTTTTTAACATAATGTTTCACCAAGAGATAAGCGAAACCTCCGTGTCATTTATTAAACTGATATTTCTTCAATGTAGATATTTAACAATGTTTCACCAAGAGATCAGCGAATAATCATTTTAATCATAATTTTTTTCTCCCATAACAATCGATATACGGTGTAGGCAATTCTCCTGTTCTAAACGAGATGATTTCGATTTCCGGTCTCCCAATGGACTTGTGTGGAAACAACAAGCGGGGACGTTGCAACTTCTTTAGCGAATGTCGAAATGAATTATTGTGAGTCATTCACCGAATCGCTATTTGCACCGTCGACGTTCGGCCGTGGCTGTCTGTGACTCATTCCCCGATGTCTGTGTTGTATTCAGAGACACGGATCGATGAAATTCACCACACCGAATGGCTTAAGTGGGCCACAGACGATGCGCTTTGTCGAACCGATTTATCCGGATGGATATTATACGGAGGTTGTCCAAAATGTTTACTAACACTAGACAAATAATCGGTATCTGTTCGACGCAAAGTGTTAGATGGTAGGATTCTTGGATCGTAGACCGAATCGGCACCGGTCCGATTACCTCATTTCGACGTGAATTGGTTGTTTTAGCTTCAGTAGTTAACTGGGTTTCTCGTAGTTTTTTCCGAAATAAAATTATTGTGTTTTTCACCACAATGGTTTTCTACTTCGGTATTGATATAATAGATTTCTGGAATTTGTACTTGTTTCGCTTTTATTCATGTGTATTGGATTGTCTGACGTCTTTGGTTCTCGAAAAAGGAGCGAAGAAAACAGTCGTATTAGTTAAAACCATAATTATTTTGCAGCACATCTATTTCAATGTCGAATACAGATAAAATATATATACTCAGCGCAAAAAACATTCTTTGGCTGTGGGACTTGTATTGCAATATGGACTGAGATGTTAATGATAATAATATTTATTTAGCTGAAGCTATACAAAAAATCTACATATTTTAAACTGTCAAATTTGGAACACATACCTATCTCATTATTTAAAATATACTTTCTTAGATCACTCTTGAATATTTTGATACTAGTACTAGTTTTCTATATACTTGGTAAATTATTGAAAGCCTTAAATCCGTCATAGTATATGCTATTTTTAGAAAGCTTACAACTTTGGATATAAAAACTATCAGTAGTTTTAGTATTATACCCCTGCACATCACTGACATATGTTACATTTTTTATTACATTACATGAAAGAAACTGATTTTTTATTTTAAATATGAATATATGAAGCGAAGAGTATTCTTTGTTTAACAGACATTTCCAAAGAATTCAGCATAATTTTAACAGGGGTACACCTATTGCACTTCAAAATTGGTCGCATGGCTCTATTCTGTAACTTTTGTAATTGTTGAATTTTTTCTTTAGTCAAACCTATTAACAAGGTACAGCAATATTCAAAATGTGGCATTTTTATTCATTTGAACAACAATAATTTCACATATGTCGACAGATTTTTCCTATTCTTCTCAAAAAATGGATTTTTTTTTAGAGAATGATATGAAATCAAAATGATCATTGAAACTCAATTTTTCGTCTAATATAATGCCTAAATCTTTTACTGTTTCTAGTCTTCTAATTTTTTGTTCATTAATATTTATAGTTATATCCTCATTTTTATTAATTTTAAGGGTTTTACTTGTACCCAAAACTATGAAGTTAGATTTTTGCACATTTAGGAATAAGCTATTGTCACATTTTTCCACGTGAGAGACAATATCGTTTATATACGTATAAGGAGAACAACAATAACCTCTCATTTTTAAGATTTATAGATCAAATCACTTTTTTTATCCTAATTAACATGCAATAAGTCGAAGCATCGAAACGAATCTTTTATTGTCATGTTTTTACTGCTTGCTTATGACAAGGGTTAAAATTCACGAAAAACTTTTAGTGTCCATTTCAAAAGTTAGTTATAAACGGCAAAAAGTGACAGTTCCAGCAGCGTTTGTTATTTACTCTTCATACAGAAAGTCGGTAATTTTTATGTCGTCCAAAAAAAATTCTTTTTTCCAATCACGTTCATATTTTATAATTTTCAAATAATAAACACTAAGTTTATTATTTAAAAATGTTTACTAAAAAAATCAAACCTTTCTTTTTTTAATGATAAATTATCACGTTGCTTTCATGTGGTCCATTAATTTTTTTTATTATCTCGAAAACTAATCGAAAGTTTTCGAAATCATTCTAATTGCGATAGAACTGAAAGGAACAAATTAAACATTGAATTGCTATTCTGATACCTGGTGTAATTTTTTTTATCGCAAATGTAGAATATCTGATAACTGTTTCAACCTTGTTAGATATCATCAGTTCACTTTGCATTCTAGATGCAGTGATTTCTGATATAGTACATAATTGACTGGTATTTGTAAGGTTCGTATATGAAGTATATTCATTTTAGTCTATTCTCAGTAAACCATTTTGGAGTTCGTTGAGAAACTAAGGAAGTTTAACGGTTTACTAAAATTGAAAAACTTCATGATGTGTAATAAGAAAAAACTTCGACCTAGTATTTTTGAATGAAGTTGTGCTGATAATATCGAGCTCAGACCTCATTATAAGGTAATTAGTTGGTTTTGCTAGATTTCTTATTGAAATGAGATCAGTTGCTATGTTGTGCTGATCTCGGATGGTTACCTAACGATTACCTGCCTATCCAACCAGAACCGTCAAATAATGCGTAATTTTATAACGGATATTGTATTATTTGGCTCAATTAATTTCAACAATACGTCAGGCAATACAATTGTTGTTGCTGAATGTCGTTCATAGTTGATTTGTTGCTGTTGATGATTCTTCCTTAAACACAAAAAGTCAGAGCCAAAGTGTAACGTTACTACATCATTTGATCTTACTGGAAAATTTCAATATATTGTTAATTTTTTAAAAATAAATATTGTAAAATTTATTTATACCTTATGATTCTATAACATCACATATTATAACTTCATATCTTAAATAATTTGTATACTCAAAGTGGTGGTTTAATAATGAATTCAAGATCCATCTCTTTGTATTCATCTGAGTATAAATTTTTAAAATTGATATTATCGCATTTTCTTAGCGTGGAGGTTGAGATGAATATATTTGTCTGCAAGAATTTCCATTGATCCAATAATCCCTTTTTTGACAAAGTCTTACTTTTGAGAAAAAAATATGTATATGCCACGTAATCGTGATTACACACACACACTACATTAATTTCTAGATGTGGGTCCAAAAATAAGAGCACTTCTTTTATACATTTCTTTCCCTAGATACATTTTTGCCCTTGTAAAAATGAACAAAAAATAATACTTCTGATATACAATAAACAAAATTTTTTCGATTGATATTTAAAAATCCAATCGTATATAAAATTGAAACTTATTAATGAAAATGATAAGGTTTTAAATCAATTACTTTTCAGCCTTACTTTGAGTTTTTCAGAAATTCTCTCAGAGCAAAAAATATAAATATACTTCCGAAGCAAATATTGGGGCAGTATTTTCCTATGTAAAGATCAAAAACCTACATAGCCACATTTATAATTATTAATATATTGTTCCTGTTAGTGTTAATAATGTCAAGCAGTGAAAATAATAGTTTTCATATATTTTCCATTTTTACAAGCTACAATTTGTAAGGAACAGTTATGATTTTTTACTGCTTACATATACTTACACTAATTGTATTCATTATTCAATTAATTATTAATTATGTATGAAAATTATCCTTTAATGTTGAACAATATATTCACATAATCTTGTATAGGTATTTGTAAACAAACAACTTGACAATATAATGGATGTCAATTTCAGGTTATTATGGCTCTTGCCTCTCACCTGCAGTTGGTCGAAGCTGAGAAACAGAAACTCCGTACTCAAGTGAGACGACTTTGTCAAGAAAATGCGTGGCTCAGAGACGAACTGGCCTCCACTCAACAAAGGCTGCAATCCAGCGAACAAACTGTTGCGCAACTAGAAGAAGACAAACGGCATTTGGAGTTTATGAGTTCTGTGAGGAAGTACGATCAGGATGTGGCAGAGGACAGCTGTAGTGAGCATTCGAAAACCGAAAAACAAGATCCGGTAGTGGATTTGTTTCCAGACGAAGATAACGACGATAGAAGTGAGTGGATTAATAACGTTACACGTGTGTGAGAGCAATCAAAAACGCAAGCTTGCAGTAAACAATTCATCAATATAGGATTATACATGTAAAAGTTTAAATTTTGTATGTAGAGGTTATTGGGATTTTATTGAAAAACCTGACTCTTTAAAAGGACTTAGTTCCCTTCTGAGGAGCTTGTGGCTATACTTGGATTAGGGTAGATCTTGTTTAGTTGGATAATTTTTGTACGCTATGTACATTTATATCCACCTTATGGTAACAGAAGTATTTTATTGAATTTTTTTCCTTACAGATGCTTCTCCCACACCTCCCAATCAACTTACTTTATCTCAGCAAGTTAATGCAGGCTATGAAATACCTGCACGTCTTCGTACTTTGCATAATCTAGTAATTCAGTATGCCTCTCAAGGTCGTTATGAAGTAGCTGTACCCTTATGCAAGCAGGCTCTTGAAGATTTAGAGAAAACAAGCGGACATGATCATCCTGATGTAGCAACCATGTTGAATATTTTGGCTTTGGTATATAGGTAAGAATATATTCTATCAAAGGAATCGAGA
Source organism: Henosepilachna vigintioctopunctata (assembly GCA_030704895.1). NCBI lineage: Eukaryota > Metazoa > Arthropoda > Insecta > Coleoptera > Coccinellidae > Henosepilachna > Henosepilachna vigintioctopunctata. The sequence goes on from JARQZJ010000034.1 coordinate 5,042,500, forward strand.
ATATATTATAATAGGAATATTTTGGCAGGGATCAAAACAAATACAAGGAAGCTGCGAATTTGTTAAATGATGCTTTGGCTATTAGAGAGAAAACTTTGGGCGAAAATCATCCTGCAGTCGCGGCAACTTTGAATAACCTCGCTGTTTTGTACGGCAAAAGGGGCAAATATAGAGAAGCTGAGCCACTGTGCAAAAGAGCATTAGATATTAGAGAAAAAGTATTAGGCCGTGAACATCCTGATGTTGCGAAGCAGCTTAATAATCTTGCCTTGCTGTGTCAAAATCAGGTATGGTATTTTAACTATGTCCAATGATAATAATAATAATGTTTATTTAATTAAGGATTAATGGTATATATAAATCTCATCCAAAGAAATGCAAACACCAGCAATAACAAAAATTAACAATATACAACCTAGAAACAGATAAACATAAAAACAACCACAGAAGTCAATAATTAATACATTTTTCAAAATTGAGATAATAGCTGTAGATATAAATTATAGCTGGATGAAAAATTATTTATCTGCAGTGTACATTTATCTTAGATATTGTAGCTTGAGTTTATTTCATAGTACTAATATTAATTTCTTAAGTAAAAGTTTCAAAATGCATTTTTGAATGTATCTTTTGCTTCAGGGAAAATATGAAGAAGTAGAAAAATATTATCAAAGGGCTTTAGAAATTTATGAGAAGAAATTGGGCGCAGATGACCCTAATGTTAGCAAAACAATGAATAACCTGGCTTCGTGTTACTTAAAACAAGGCAAATATAAAGAAGCTGAGGTGCTATACAAGTCCATATTGAACAGAGCACACGAAAAGGAGTTTGGAGCTATTGATGGTGAGAAAAATAAATCGAAATGCGTTAAGCACTGAAAAAAGTTGTTAACCTATTCTTTAAAATTGACAAAGTTTATTTATTTCCAGACATATCACATTGTGTTCATATTTTTTTGGACACATCAAATGTTCCTTCATTTTTGCTTTATTTTCTGTTTTAATAACAGAAAAAAATTAACTTTCATTAATGTGACATGCCTATTAACTTTAGAAGTCTGTACAGTTAGGCACAGTTTTCACAGTATTATTGAGGCTTTGACATTCCATTAGTTAATTATATTATATTATGTAATGTAGGAAATTTTTTGGATCTATGTTGTTTTAACTCACACTGTTGTTATTTTTCTTCTGTTTTTCAAAGTCAAGTTAAATTCGATAAATGTAGATAGATGAAACAAAATCTAAAATGAAAACTAAGAAATTATTGAACCCAATGAAAATTATTTATCAATTAAAATCAAAAAGTTTCATTTGTGTACTGATCAAAAAAACTTTTCTGATTTATTTTCAAGAACAACTCATTCTTCGAAATTGGTGAGGTTCTCTTACGTCATTTGTTTGACGTGAGTTTTGAGATCTGCATATTGTTGAATCAGTTCTTCTAGATATCATTACACAATTTTTTATTCCTATTAAAGTTTGCGAATTGTCGAAAAAAATTCGAATATATCTTTCCCAATCAATTCCTCAATAGTTTTATTTTAAAAATTTTTCATTTTAATAGAAATATTTAATATGTTTTGCTTCTTTCTGTACAAATAAAAAAAGACAAATTTTTTTTGGAAATGAGATTTTTCCTAGTTTTCATTGATTTCTCTTTTATATTGGAACATCATTTGCTATATTTTTTAATTTATTCACATTAATAAACCGTGCTTTTTATTGGTGCAAGTACTTTATGCATAATTGACTTCCATCTTCTAGTATTTTTCATAGCTTTTCATTTTGAAATAACAAGGCATGAAATCATTTATTTTAGTTATACAGAGTGTTTGTGATATAAATTAATGTATTTTTGTTGCAATATATTATTTTTAATTGCATGATGTGTTTTATTTTTTATTTGGCCTATCCTGGAAAACCTAAATTTAAAAAAAATACCCTGTATAACTGGAAATAAAGTGAAGTAAATACATTTCTTATGATTTGTGGTGTTGGAGAGAGCATGTAGAGTAGTTTTATTTCATGCATACTTTTTTAATAGCACAATTTTATTGCAAAACTTTACTGCAACAAAAACAACTTTGCAAGCTATTTAGTGAACTGTAAATCCACTTTTGCGAAAAATTTGTAATTAGTTTCATTTTAGATTTTTAACTTTTTATCAAAGTAGGTACCTTAAAATTTCAGGTAGTTGCAAATATAATATTTCATTCATTTTTTAGTTCCTTGTTTAGTTGGGTTTCCTTATCTAAAATAATTTCAAGAAATGAAGTATTTTTATTAACAAAATGAAATAGTCAATATTTAATTATTTATTCAATAATTGGTTATTTTCCAAAATTGATAGCATATGTAACAAGAAATAAAAAATTTTGTTTTTTGTGTTGTATTTAGAAACTATCAATATTGCGTTTAAATCGTTGGATTTACTCTACCTTTTTTGGTTTGTCAAACTTTGACAGCTTTGGCGAATTATTTAGACATTTATATTTCGATTTTGCATGTTAATATTTTCCTTTATAAACATACTCTTGATCCTCTCTTTGTGTTTAAATGTTTTGAAGAAATTTCACCATCCATTATACTCAAGGTTAATTCCTACATTATTAAATGTACTTGTCAAAACAGGTGACAATAAGCCAATATGGCAAGTAGCAGAAGAACGCGAAGAGAATAAAGCTCGGAACAAAGAGAATGCTCCCTATGGAGAATACGGAGGTTGGCACAAAGCTGCTAAAGTGGATTCTCCAACAGTCACCACCACCCTGAAAAATTTGGGCGCTTTGTATAGGCGACAAGGCAAATATGAAGCCGCTGAAACTCTTGAGGATTGTGCATTAAGAAGCAGAAAAGAGGTAAACAGATTGCTTGTGCAATTCTAAAAGGTTCTACTAATATTTGGAGAATAAAATTAATGTCTTCGGCAAACAATATAATTATGTTACTTATTAAAAGTATCTCAATCAATATTCAGCCATTGAGTCAGAGGGAAGTTATATGCTAGTTGAGGTTCAAGAATTATAAATTAATTTAGAAAAAAGGTTTATTTAGGTCAGGGGAGGGGGTACGCTTGTTACCCTGTTATTACACCGATTAATACAAGAAGAAATCTTTTCTATCTAGAACATTAGCAATACTCGATTTCCGAATAAATGAAAATTTTTATGAAATTTATCTGAACTATTATTGGTATAAGCTAGTATTGCTTACATTTTGTCATTTCCGAAATTTTACTGAATGATACATAATTTTGTATTGTAATTAATCTGGAGAGAATACTATTATATCAGTATCAAGTAGTAATAGATATTTGAGTAATATTCAATAATAACTTCAAAATAATCAAATTGAATTATTGAATAATTTTTTGAGAACTAAATGTGGTTAGTCATATATAATTTTATAATGAATGATTTCTTATGAAAGTAATAATTTTATTACTTTACTAGTGTTCTTTCAAAGAGAGAGTTTTTCCATTTGTAATTCCAGTATTTTTATATCTATTATATATTATACAGTCATTGATATAAAAGCATAATTATACTGTTGAATGAAGAGGTAGACAAAAATGGTTCAGTTCATTTTTCTTTTCACTTTGTCTACAAAATTGTAAACTATTGATATATTATTCATAAGCTGATTGAGCTTGAGGAATGTTTTAATTTTACGTCTTATCAACGTAATTCTTTGAAACCAATTGTTAGTAGAATTCTTTTCATATAAATTGAAATAGTTTTACATTTTTTTTACTTTTTTTTATGCTGTAGGATGTGCCACACGTAAGTGCTAATAAATCATCTGCATGAGTAGTATAGTAGGATATGCAATATAAATTCAAACAATACAAAACTCGATTTGATGTATTTTCAAGCATTGCTATAAGATACACAGATACAGATAATAAAATTTTTCAAATGTAATATCCTATTTCTCGAATTTTCCATCTAGAATTTATTTTTTCTTCACGACGAATTGTGTTTTTTACTATCTCTTTCTCTGTACAGTGGCAGATGAATATATCAATATTTATTGAAGAGAAAAACATTTTTAAATGCAGATAAATTGTTGAGGAAATAATGATGATATTCAAATTAATGAATATTGAGTTTATTATCAAGTTTTTTCATACTCGTCGTCATTTTGTGTGTTTACTACATATTTTAAGTATATGTGTAAAAGGTTGATCTGATAGGGTGAGGAGGAACCTCTGAAAAATATAAATTACGTCTATAATAATGAATTGGTAAACTTTAAAATATCTCAATATTGGTTTGCCTTCAAGTGCTGAAAATATTTTGAAATTATAAAAGTATTGAACATTGTGCCTTATTTTGACTTTTATAATTAATTTATTCATATGAGAATTCAAACCTTTTACCATTGTAATTAAATGGCAATTACGTTTATGTCTGGTGGGCGGAAATCCTGTGAATACAGAAGTTGTAGTAATTTCAGGCTTTGCACTTAGTGACACATTAATATTTATTATTGATTGATTACATGTGTACATGTTATTGTAGGACAGGAAGGTGGGATACAAACAAACAAGTGGTTCTACTAGATATTCATTGTCTCAGAATATTCAGGAAAAGGTGAATAAATCCTAAAAATGCACAATAAGCGATGGAAGTTTTATTATTATTTATTTTAATTTGACTGCGACTGACATCAGAATTTGTTAAAAGCTTCCATAGTGCTTCATAATAATATAGTGCGTTTTTCACTTTCAGTAGAATAGGTGCAAAGTAAACCAGCGTAATCCTGAATTTACTGTGGTTTGTGAAAAAAAATGTTGTGCCATTTTATTTCGAAATTGAGCGTAATTAGACTTTACCAATTATTCCAAACGTTCAAGAACCTGAAATATTAATATCAAAGAAACTCATTTACTCGTAGAAATTTCCACCAGTTGCCAAAAAGACCAAGAAAATCTTTCAGTGAAATATGTTAATAGATTGTCATTTCTGTTTCTGTATTGAAGTTCATCAGTGATAAATATTTTCAATTAATGTTACAGTGCCAAAAGGCAAAAACATAATTGCTTTATGTTGAGATTTTTAGCAATAACATACCTTAAATTGAAAAATTTTATTTTTAGTTAAAATAATAACAGACAAGGAAATTTTCTAGAAAAAACAGTACTATATATACATAAATTATTATTATTAAATAAAAATATATGTAGGTATTCATGTGCAGAGTTGCCTGATTCTTTATACACATATTTCTTTACCATATATAAGATTCCCTTGTTAATTTGGATGTATATACGTAATTCTGACCAAAAATTATTTTTACTATAGAAAGTTGAGATATATGTTGTGCAATTTATCAGTTGAAAGTTGAGATATTGTTGTGTAATTTATCAGTTTTGAGATGATCAAAATTTAAACAGTACATATTTAAAAGGCTAGAAACCACCACAGAATCATTACATGCTTTAGCTTCGAAAATATTTGTATGATTATATCATTTGAAACACTCACTTCTATGTATATTATATTTTGATCATTGGTTTGTCTATTTGACAGGCTCTAGATATTGTCAAACATTCTAAAGTAAATCTTCTGATGGATCTTCGCAAGTCTTCTTCTGCTAAAGACAAAGCATCTCGTAGAGGATCAAGAGAGTCTCTGGATATGGCTTATGATGGTGAGGAGGTAAGTGATCTGCAATATTGAGTTGATAATCATCAAACATGAACTTCTGTCTATTTGGTCATTATAATAAGAAAATTTTAACATGGATTGTTATCAAAATAACATAATTTTATATTTTCATAAAAATATATTTACATATTCATAGTGCCAGAAGAAATCATATAATTCAAAATTTTTTCAAATAATAATTATAAAACATATCTATTCCAAAGAAGATAAAAATTGTTTTGATAAAATGAATTCAATTGTTATTTTATCAACTATACTTATATATTCCAAAAGAATATGCAAATTGTAAAAAAATTAATCACTGTTTCTGGCAAATACAAAATTGAACGGCTGTAATTTTTGACTGAATAGTTCTTTCATATTATTTGAAAAATTAATTCAATCCTTTTTACGAAAGCTGTAAAGTTTACAATAGCTTTCAGAAATTCTTTACATGCTTCAGATTTTCAAGATTTTCTTAGTGTAGTACTTTTTCTTATTTCAAAATACTAGACAGAAGTTTCAATATTCTCACTGAATGTGTTAAATAGTTATTTTTCGTAAATTTCACCCATTTCTTACCTGAATTAATTGGCAATTTTTTAATACATTTGGAATGAGTTTTATTGGTATTTTTACTGGTCAGTTGTTAACCCATTCATCAAGAGCTTTTTTTCGCAAATCTGGCAATGCTTTGGCTTTTTTTTTTTTTTTTTAATAAACTGACTCATTGAGACATATTCCAATTCAGTATAATTATCAACTCCATTTCTCGCTGCAGCATAGGTAATACTTGCTGCTTATGTTTTTACCATTTCGTTAAAATTAATTCCAAAAATCACATCGAAAAAATTTTAATTTTTTTGAAAGTATCATTTATTCTTTTAGTATCAGTGTCGTCGCATTGCAATAGCCAATGTACGATTTGATGCTTTTTTCTTTATTGCATAATATATGCTGATTGGAAATCCAATATTTGGAGCTATATTTATGTGAATTGTTATTAACATCTAATTTGGAATGAGAAAATCAAGGATTTTAAAGAATATATGTTGCTATTTTCTTATAGAATATTAAATCATCTGCCTATCACTTTCTAACAACTCTGCGCAGTTATGCTTCATAAAAGTTAATTTTTGAAATATATATATATATATATATATATATATATATATATATATATATATATATATATATTCATAGATACATATTACATGGTAGCTTGGATGATAATGATTGTTGTCGATTTCTTCCTGATGATTTGTTATTTCTCAACAGCCTAGTACCGCAAGGACACCAGACACTGAAAAGGGAGGATTGAAAACCAAACTTTTTAATGCCCTTGGCATAAATTCGCCTGTCAGCAAGCCTAGTTCTTAAATTATTTATTTTCTAAATTCTATCTCGACCTCAGTAACACCGTACCAGTTTCCCAAGATAGCCGTTCAATGAAAATATTGCTTTTATTAAATCACATTCCATCCTCGAACTACACGACTGATTTTTTACGGAAGCGTGAAAAATTGATTTTGTTTAGGATAGGAATAGTGCTTCATTGGAAATTATTGTGAAAGAATAATTCCTTGCTATTTATAGCTAAACAATTTCTTTTGTGGAAATTTTGATCTTAGCTGACTTGGCACATACATCAATATTTGAATAACAAAATCATCATTTTTAGGCATAGTTATTCTGCAATAACTCAGCAATTTTTATTGTTTGTAAGTTATAATTCAGGATAGACGGAAAGAATTATATCACTGTTGTTTGTATGAATAGCAAAAGAACATATATTTCTCGATTTTTCGACTTAATACAATTTTTTATCTTTTATATTTAGTATTAATTTTTAACTCTTATAAAAATTACTGTAGATCTACTTTTTTAATTTATACCGAATGACATTTAGGTATTTTGTGTATCCTCTTCATTTCATGAGACACTTATTTATACTCAGAATAGTATATTATTTAATTTTATTGAAAATACAAATAAACAAATATCTTTTATTTTTTCATAATTATCGTCTCTTTGATTCAGTGAGTCCTATGTACATTATCCTGTGATGATATCAGCAATTTATTTCGTAGAGAGTCAATTAAATCTTATTAGATGAATTTTTAATGAATATTACAATTTATTTTTCACTTATTCTCCCACTAATGGAAAGTAACGTTAAGTATACAAATTATGTTACATTATGTTTGTTACAAATTGATAATAAATTCATGTTTACATTTTATTGTTTTTTTTAATGGACCTAATTTTACTGTTTTATTTACGTTTTGTATGGAGTTGATAATATGCTGGAAGATTTCGTTGGCTACATTAATATCATAGTTGCGCATATTTTATTCTAAAATAGTCCATGAAATGTTATTGGGGTTAAATTCTTTAATTTGGAGAAATTTTAACATTTTTTTAAGGTTCTTCTTGAGTTCATCTATTATTATAAATTATTATATATCTATAATTTGCTAGTTTCACTCTGTATATTACTTTTAATTTGCACCTGCATGTAGTTTTATGTTGTGAATATCTGCAATCTTTCAAATCACTAACATTCTTATCTTCAATGGTTAAGTTCTGATGTTTGCTCCAACATAATTTTATAATATTCTATTTCAGAATTCAAGGAGAATTAGATCATAAGGAGACGAATCTCAGCAAATATGGAAGTATTTATCAATGCAATTCAAACTTATTTATTTTATACAACTTTCAGTTATGCTAATCATAAATTTTATTATTGCGTATATTTTATACCAAGAATTGTTGATTTATATACACACCAATATCTCAAAGGATTCCTGAAGAAAACTGCAACGTGTTCCAAAACTTCTTCAACAGTTCGATCAATTATTCTTCTTTATTTGTATTTCAGCTTAAAAAGTTAATAATATATTGGTAATAGGGGATAGTCTAAGAATTGAATTGAGCTCGTGATTGCATATTGAGTTTATTTACGTTGATCAGATTCACAAACAGTGCTAATAGATTATAAAATCAAGCATGGCTGACAAGAAGAAAATGTTGATAAAATTTTTAATTATAAACGTCCAGATATTGATGTTGCCAAAATTTCAGTATGATGAACAAGAATTTGAAATACGATAACAAGAATGATGAAAAGTTTTATTGATAAAAATTCAAACAAATCAAACATGTTCAATTCAAAGAAAGAAAGAAAAGATAATCGTATAGGTACAAGCTATTAAAAATCGTTGTTTGTCATCGTAGATATTACATTTTTGGATCCATAAAATCTTACAGTTAAAATGAAAAATCCTTAAAAAATACTTCTGATGTAAGTTCTGAAACACGTTTATTAAAAATATTGAATAATTGGTTGTATCAAAGAATTTGTTTCTTTCAGTTTTTAAAAGACCATCGTTTATTTGAGTCGTTCAGAAAAAACTATAATTTATGATGTTTCCTCCAATATCCTCAATATAAACATATTACTCAAAATATATTGAAATGACAAATAATTTCTGTACTTCAACTGTTCATTTAGCATTGTGAAATAAATGTCTTATTCACTAGAAAATTTTAAAGTTGTTGGAACATCTATAGAAATGGCTCTGTATGATTATGGCTTAAATATTCCTGCAGTAATATTTGCTCATTGTAATTTAAAAACCTGTTTCTATATGTTTGGTTATCTAGTCGTTTTGCGGAGGTAAATGATAAATTCCTGTTAAGTATTTATAATGCAGTGGTACTTATTCAAACTTAACTTTGAAATATTTTCCTCACTGTTCAACTTGCAAAAGTATTTTGGTTTGAAATTTTCTGTTCAGGGTTGATCATTTATCAGTAATATATAATTTTTATGAAGTACATTATATTATGAAATATTATTTCAGGTTGCATTTTCTAAAACTTGATATTTTCATGTTTGCCTATCAGAAATGCACGTTACTCATACTGAGTTGTTAGTACATCTTATATTACTTAAAATTACTCCTGCACTGTCATCCAAAATAACCATCTTCATGATTGCTTAGGGTAGTATTTACGAGTCGAATGCTTTTTTACAAATTTGTGAATCGATGTGAAATGTTTTAAATGTGCTTTGTTACTTATGATATTTAAAATAAAAAACATTTTTGAAAATAGTTTTAATTGGCATATTAATGCTGAATATTAATTTTCTCACGATACCTTGCTAAAAGTGAATTTTTTCATTAATTCCTAACGAATATACTTCAGCACGATGGTTTACCTGTTTAATCTGAAAAATATTCCGAAGCTTTATATGCTATTGTTAAATTAATATTATCATTTAGTTATCACTAACAACAAAAGTACTATCATATACAATGTACTTCTGTCCTCTGCGTCCCTTACAACAGATTTTCTACTTCTGACAACGCATTTGCCCTGTGTTGTGTTGTGAATCCAAGTCCTGGGTAATAAGCACAGAACTAGAGATGAGCGATATTTCACTTCACAGTGATTTAATCACTGTGATTTGGAAATCACGAATCACACCTGTGACTACATATTTGAAATCACTGTGACTGTGATTTTCGACCATGTTGTAAATATATGGGTGAAAAATGAAGCGGTAGGTAGCTTCGTGGACGTTCGTGAGGTTTATCGCTACCGCCATCTACATTATCTAGTTAGAACTATAGGAATATTTACATACAGAAAGCTTTTGTCTCTTTTAAAATTTGATTTCAACAGTTATAAAAAATTTTGATTAATTATGATAACTAAGATTGGAAATACAATTTCAGAATAATCTTTCTCTCTTATTATATATTTAGATGAGGATTACTTGAGAAATTTTATTTCAATGAAAAAATTTTTATTCTTAATATCTGAGTATATAATGCAAAAATTGAATTAGGAAATGATTGAATTATTTAATTAACATCATATTAAAAAAAAACAAAAACGATTTCATTCATGTTATGAGACAGATAAAAATAATGCTAAAAAAATAATAATAAAAAATAATCTAATAAAGAGATTATTGGATATTTATATGTATATAAATGAAAAGAAAGTTTAATACGGAAGAAAATACAAACAAATGAATAGAGCATTGTTATAGTCCGCAATCATGTCGACGGAAGCAGCTCTCTTCAGAACATCGTAGAGAAAATAATTCAATTTTTCAATCAAAAATATTTTATTTAAAAAACAAAAATTTCATATTGTGTTAATTTATTGCACTCTCAGGAATATTATTTTTAAATATGTATATTTTCCTGTTCTGAATTTTTTTTTGCATAAATTCTATTTCATAAGCTCCACTCAAATATTCAACATTTCGAAAATAAAATATTTGCTTTCGAAGTATAAAAATTAAAATAGTGCTATAGTTAGCATATAAGATTCAATGAATAAATTGTGTATAATATATAACCTCGATCACCGATCGCAATCGCAGGTTAAATTCACTCACAGTTTAGATCACACTGATTCAGAATCGCCGTGATTTAAAATCGCGGCGATTGAAAATCGCTGTGATTCTAAATCACCGTGAATCACAATCGCTGTCATTGAAAATCGCGGTGATTTAAAATCGCGGTGATTTAAAATCGCTGTGATTCAAAATCGCCGTGATTGAAAATCGCCGTGATTGAAAATCGCTGTGATTCAAAATCGCCGTGATTGAAAATCGCGGCGATTCAGAATCGCCGTGAAATATAATCGCAGTGATTTACAATCGCCGTGAATGAGACTGGCAATCTGAGTTTAGGTCGCGATCGCGCAAGTTGCTATTATAAAATAATTTTTGGGAATATGAATAAACAGAAGAAACTTTAGATGTTACACCCAGTAATTTCTTTTAATTTTCGATTCTTTGTGAAATCATAATTTTTTTATAGAAATTTTTTCCTGAAAACAGTTTATTAATGTTATTAGGATTTATTACATTATTAGATTATTATTTAGGAACATTATATTTGTGAGTATTATTCGCTAATATTGGTTTTCTGGTAATATTGGTGGTAATTATTGATTTTATGTGAAAAGCAAAATTTTATTCATTTGCAGGCGAAAAATATTTATTTCAAGTGTGTTAAAAGAAGCATGCTATATTAAATGATTTTCAAACTTTTTCATTCTTCCACAAAAATTATTTCTGATATGATATATTTACTTTATACATTTATATATTATACCTTTGACAAAAGCTGATTAGTTATATTGTTTGTTTAGCTCAATGGTCTACTTTTTATCGATAGATTTGAACACGAATGGGGTTACTATCTTTGTACATTACTTATCATTCAATCACTTAACTTAATCAATAATTTAACAATTTTCAAGTATATGAAATATGAATGATTTAAAAATTTTAATAGGCGTTATCCATAGTATTTTGTTATATTTTTTTGTGAAATCATAATTTTTTAATACTTATATTACTACTAAAAACACATTGCAGGTAAAAATAGCATTTCTATGTTGAATATGATATTTTCAGAAGAAGCATGCTATATTATACTACGATTATATTTTATTAAATTGAGAAAAAAAATTATTAAAAAATATTTCAATATTTCAAATTAGAATTATATTATTTATAGAATGAACTTTTGAATAAATTGTACCATTTCATTTTGAGATAAATATATATTTTAGGTCAATATACCTTCAGTATATTTGATATTGTCTGAACATTTAGTATATTGGAAGTCTTGAAGATAAAAAAAAGTTCAAGACTTCAAACACGGTTAGTTTATTTCAATGGAAATCTAAAATGTGATCGCAGTCACTACTAAAAATCACTGTGATTTACAAATCACATTCACTGTGTTCACCGATACTTAAAAATCACTGGATCGCTCATCTCTAATTCAGACCTAACCTAACACGAATGATCCCGAGCAGAGCCGATCTCTTCCAGCCCGCCCGATTCAATCTTCACGTTCAAAACATTTCAGTTTGATCAGAAAAACTTTCGCTTCTTTCGAACATCAAATTGTAAAACCTACGTTGTCACTCGCACGTCATTGTTTTGTGACGTTGACAGATTTCCACGTTGAAACCTTGATTGTGAGAAAATGTATATGAACATTTGAAGGTTAAATATCCATTTTTAATGACTTTTCAGTAGAATTTTTTCATAGCCGGCAACATTGTTTGACAGGACATAACAGCGATCGTTCGAATGAAACTGCGTCTGCGTTTTCTCTTGTGGAGGATTTTGAGATGAATTTACGATTGCTGGTTGTTCAGATTTGTCAAAAGTTTTCGAAAAATTGTAGGAGATATTTGAAAATTCATCAATGAGTACGGTGTATAAAGCGATAAGTATATGATAATATTGATCTTGTTTATTAGTACGAGTAGCAACAATATTTTGAATAAATATCAAATATTCTTGAATATTCAGAGAACCTTACTAATTCAAAATATATAATTGTGATGTATTGTTCAAACAAAATGTGAATAGAGTCCTGACTTATTATTCAAATATTAAATTGAAATCTAAACGACACCTAGTATAATAATGTCCTACTTTAGATCCAAATGATCTTTTCTAGATATACTGTGAAAATATATATATTCGTAAAGTATTAATGAGACATTGAATGAAATTTGAAATTGATGAATCTGAATTTGGTTCATTACTTGCAGGTTTTTCATTTATTAATTTCAGTAGTAAGTTCAGTGAAATTTCAGTTACTGTTGTTAGTGTTTATTTTGCCGTTTTTTTATTTTCTAATCTTCTACTTTGCATTATTCCTCCTGATGAAATATTTTGTTAGTTTCTTCACTCAAAATATCAATTTTCAACAAAATATTGCGTTATCAGATCAAAATGATTATTCCAAAATGCTACATAAGAAATAATGAAAACATTAAAATCGGTTGGTAAATTAACTGTGAATCCTTTATTTCCGTTGGAATATTTTATTAAAATCGTTTTAGATGATCAAAATATTTGTGAAAAACTAAAAATACCAGAAAGCCCTTTAAGAAATGTAGGTTTCCCCATTTCTGTTGAGTTGATCGAAGAATTCAAATAATTCTAACCTAACACGAACACTCCCGATCAAAGCCGAACGCTTTCTCTCCACCCGATCCAATCTTCACATTCAAATCATTTCAGTTCTATCAGAAAATCTTTCGTTCATTTCAAACATCAAATTGTAAAACTTTCGTTGCCACTTGCATGTGATAGTTTTGTGACGTTGACAGATTTTTACGTTAAAAACTTGATTGTGAGAAAATGTATATGAACATTTGAAGGTTAAATATCCAATTTTAATGACTTTTCAGTAAAATATTTTTATCGCCGGCAACATTGTACGACTGGACGTTTTCATGCGATCGTTGGAAGGAAACTGCAGACTGTTTATCTTCTAGAAGATTTTAAGATGAATTTGCGATTACTGGTTGTTCAGATTTGTCAAAGGTTTTCGAAAAATTGTAAAAGATATTTGAAAATTCCTCAATGTGTACGGTGTATGCGATGATATATGATAATTTTGATATTGGTTATTAGTAGGTATGAGTAGCAATAATATTTTAAATGAATATTAAACATTCTATTCCCAAAAAAAGTGATAAATGTATTTTTTGATTCTTATAAATTCAATTTTTGTAACTTATGAATAATATTTACAATTATTTAATGTTAAAACTATTCAAATTGAAATATTATGACTATATGATGAAATATTTATAATATCTTCGTTTTTAATTATGATAAATTAGCTTCATAATAATTGTTATCAGATCAAAATGGAACATAAGAAATAATGAAATCATTTTAACATAAAAGTTATCCGGTTGGTAAATTAACTGTAAATCCTTTATACCCGTTGGAATATTTCAGTGAAATCATTTTAAATAGTCAAAATATTTGTGAAAAATTTAAAATACTAGAAATTTCTGTTGAGTTGATCCAAGAATTTAAACAATTCTAACCTGACACGAACACTCCCGAGCAGAGCCGAACGCTTTCTGACGGCCCGATTCAATCTGCACATTAAAAACATTTCATTTCTATCAGAAAATCTTTCGTTCGTTTCAAACATCAAATTCTAAAACCTTCGTTACCACTCGCATGTGATTGTTTTGCGACGTTGACAGGTTTTCACGTTAAAACCTTGAATGTGAGAAGATGTATATAAACATTTGAAGGTTGTATAACCATTTTTAATGACTTTTTAGTAGAATTTTTTTATCGCCGGCAACATTGTTGGACTGGACGTTTTCATGCGATCGTTTTAAGGCAAGTGCAGACTGTTTCTCTTCTAGAAGATTTTAAGATGAATTTGCGATTACTGGTTGTTCAGATTTGCCAAAAGTTTTCGAAAAATTGTAATAGATATTTGAAAATTCCTCAATGAGTACGGTGTATGAGATGATATATGATAATTTTGATCTTGGTCATTAGTATAAGTAGCAATAATATTTTGAATAAATATCAAACATCACCCAAAAAAAGAGATAAATGAATTTTTAACTCTTATAAATTCAATTTTTGGAATTTATGAATAATGTTTACAATAATTTAATTGTTTCAACTATTCAAATTGAAATATTATGACTATATGATGAGATATTTATAATATCTTCGTTTTTAATTATGATACATTAGCTTCATAATAATTTTTCCTTCATTAATTACCGATATTTCATTGGTTCATGAATTCTAGTTATAAATTTAGTTAATTGAAAGAAATTATAATAACTGATTAATTTGTAGTTAATCGTAAAAGACAACTATATATTTTCTTCTTTACAATACTTTCCTGTTTTTCCTTCTACACGAATGTCTTATTGTTTTCTTCAGGCGAAGTGTTAATTTTCATCGAAACCTAAACTAATCAAAATGATCATTCCAAAATATTACATTCGAAAAATGAAATTGTTTCAACATAAAAGCTTAGCGTTAACTGAGTCTACTGTAAATCTTTTCATTCCTTCGAAATATTCATTACGAATCACTTTTGTTAATGAAAATCTATGTGAAAAATAAAGAATATGATAACTTCTATTGTTAATGTATGTTTCGATATATGTTGAACTTATTCAGTATGTAATTCAAACCCAAAACGAATGTTCCCGAGCATAGCCGAACGCTCCCAGCCCGCCCGATTCAATCTTCAAACTCAAATCATTTCAGTTCTATGAGAAAAGCTTTAGTTTCTTTCAAACATCAAATTCTAAAACCTTCGTTGCCACTCGCATGTGATTGTTTTATGATGTTGACAGATTTCCACATAAAAACCTAGAATGTCAGAAAATTTATACATTTGAAGGTTAAATATCTATTTTGAATGACTTTTTGCTAAAAATTTCTTATCGTCGGCAACATTGTTCGGCTGTACGTTTACATGCGATCGTTGGAAGGAAACTGCATACTGCGTTTTGTCTTCTGGAGGATTATGAGATGAATTTACGATTGCTGGTTGTTCAGATTTGTCAAAAGTTTTCGAAAAATTGTGAATGATATTTGAGAATTCCTCAAGAGTCCAATATATGAGATAATACATGATAATTTTGATTTTGTTTATGAGTACGAGTAGCAATAACATTTTAAATGAATATCAAACATTCTATTACCAAAAAATGAAATAATTGAATTTTTGAACAATCTTTTGATAAACTTTCTAATGAATTTCGTTTCATAAGCTTTCGGGATTTCACTGTTTATGAATTTTTTCATGAAATTTGGTTAATTGAAAAAATTAGAATATGTGATATTTTATCGTTAATCGTAAGAGACAATTTTATATTTCATACTTTCCAACACTTTTTTTCTACATTTCTTTTTGTTTTCTTCAGACGAAATCTTAATTTCTCATGAAATCTTACCAAATCAGTTCAAAATGATCGTTCGAAAACATCACATACGAAAAAATAAAATTGTTTTAACATTAAGCTTTCAGTTTGCTCATTGAACTTTGAATCTTTTTTTTTCTCGTCGGAATATTCATTTCGAATCACTTTTGTTAATCAAAATCTATGTGAAAAATAAAGAATATGAGAATTCATATAATTAGTCTAGGTTTCGATACGAGTTGAACTTATCCAATATGTAATTCAAACAATTTCAACCTAAAACGAATGTTCCCGAGCATAGCCGAACGCTCCCAGCCTGCCCGATTCAATCTTCAAACTCGAATCATTTCAGTTCTATCAGAAAAGCTTTCGTTAATTTCAAACATCAAATTGTAAAACCTTTCTTGCCACTCGCATGTGATTGTTTTGTGGCGTTGACAGATTTTCACGTCAAAACCTTGTTTTTCAGAAGATGTATATGAACATTTGAAGGTTAAATATCCATTTTTAATGACTTTTCAGTAGAATTTTTTTATAGCCGGCAACATTGTTAGACTGAACGTATATAGCAATCGCCTGAATGAAACTGCAGACTGCATTTTCTCTTCTTGGCGTTTTGAAGATGAATTTAAGATTGCTGGTTTTTCCGAAAAATCGTTAATGACTAAGCTAAGGTGTTTGAAATGGTATCTGATAATTTTTATATTGTTTTTTAGTACGAATAGCAATATTATTTCAAATATCAAATATTCTTTTCTCAGAAAAAAGAATGAATTAATTTGGTCATTCAAATCAATTTGATTTTTGAATGCTTACAATAATTTTGTGTTGAGATTAGTCAAATTGAAATATTTGGTTATAGAGAAAATACAGTTTGTTTTCTATCACTGTATTTATTATTTTGTGACTGCCGTTTCTTAGTATTACTACATTTTCAAGCATATTGATACAAAAATTCAAAGTGTTTGATCAAAAGGACTTATATGTACAAGAAAAAAAAGTATTTTTTTCTATAATACTTTGCATTATTACAAACTGACTGACGAATCCAGAATATTCAAAATATTCTGATAAAAGTATGATGGAATATTTGAGAAAAGTTTTATAATTCATGACTTATTTTGTTAATCAATTCGGTTTCTTGATTTTGATTTTTATAAATTTATTTATTTCATTAGTAAGTTCATTCAATTTTCATTATACGTTGTTAGTATTTATTTAGCTATTTTTATATTTTCTAATCTTCAAGTTTGTATTTTTCCTTCTTCTGAAATATTTTATCGTGTTCCTTTGCCAAAATATTAATTCTCAACAAAATCTTGCATAATCAGATTCAAATGATCATTCGAAAATACTGCATTGCAAAGAATATAATTGTCTTAGTATAAAAGTTTTACGGTCGTTGAATAAGCTGTGAATATTTTTATTCCTTTCAGAAAATTTCTTTCTAATCACTTAAAATAATCAAAATTGAAAAATACGATAAATCTTTATATCTTCAAGTTTCCATTTCGTGTTGAGTTTATACAAGAATTAAGACAATTCTAACCTGACACGAATGCTCCCGAGCAGAGCCGACTGCTTTTACCCGCCCGATTCAATCTTCACAATCAAAACATTTCTGTTTTATCGGAAAAGCTTTCGCTTCTTTCAAACATCAAATTCTAAAACCTTCGTTGCCACTCGCATGTCATTGTTTTGTGACGTTGACAGATTTCCACGTTAAAACCTTGATTGTGAGAAATTTGAAGGTTAAATATGCATTTTCTATGACATTTCAGTAGAATTTTTTTATAGCCGGCAACATTGTTGGACTGGACGTTTACAGGGATCGTTGGAATGAAACTGCAGACTGCATTTTCTCTTCTTGTCGATTTGAAGATGAATTCACGATTGCTGGTTGTTCCGAAAAATCGTTAATGACTAAGGTGTATGAAATATGATATCTGATAATTTTGATATTGTTTCTTAGTACGAATAGCAATATTATTTGAAATATGAAATATACTTTTCTCAGAACAAAGAATGAATTAATTTGATTTACTCAAATCAATTTGATTTTTGAATGAGTAATGTTTACAATATTTTTGTGGTCAGACTATTTAAATTGAAATATTTTGTTATAGAGAAAATACAGTTTGTTTTGTATCACTTTATATATTCTTTTGCGACTGCTGTTTCGTAGTATTACCTCATTTTCAAACAAATTGATTTAAAAAATCAAATTGATTGAATAAAAGGATTTAATATGTTTAAGAAAAAAAGTGTATTTTTATCTATAATACATCATTACAAACTGACTGACGAATTCACAATATTCAACATATTTTGATAAAGGTATGATGGAATATTTGGAAAAGGTTTCACAATTCATGACTCATTTTTTTAATCAATTTGGTTCATTTATTTTGATTTTCATAAATTTATTTATTCCAATAGTAAGTTCATTCAATTTTCATTATACGTTGTTAGTATTTATTTACCGTTTTTATATTTTCTAATCATCAAATTCGTATGTTCAAATTCTTCTGAAATATTTTGTCGTTTTCTTCTGCCAAAATATTAATTCTCAACAGAATATTGCAAAATCAGATCAAAATGATCATTCGAAAATACTACATTTCAAATAATATAATTGTCTTCGTCTAAAAGCTCAACGGTCACTGAATAAACTGTGAATCTTTTTATTCCCTTCAGAATATTTCTTTATAATCCCTTAAAATAATCAAAATAAAATACGAGAAATCTTTATAAGATCTCCAAGTTTCCATGTCGTGTTGAGTTTATTCGAGAATTCAAACAATTCTAACATGACACGAATGCTTCCGAGTAGAGCCGAACGCTTCCTGCCCGCCAGATTCAATCTGCACATTCAAATCATTTCAGTTCTATCCTATCAGAAAAGCTTTCGTTAATTTCAAACATCAAATTGTAAAACCTTCGTTGCAACTCGCATGCGATTGTTTTGCGACGTTGACAGGTTTTCACGTTAAAACCTTGAATGTGAGAAGATGTATATAAACATTTGAAGGTTAAATATGGATTTTTAATGACTTTCCAGTAGAATTTTTTTATAGCCGGCAACATTGTTCAACAAGATATTTATATGCGATCCTTCAAATGAAACTGCACCTTGTTTTCTCTTCTGGGCGATTTTAGATGAATTTACGATATCTGATTGTTCAGATTTTCCAAATGTTTTTGAAAAATCACAAATGATATTCGAAAATTACCTAATTAGTATACAGCTTTCAAAACAATTATGATAATTTGGATTTTGTTCATTAGTTAATTAGTAATTTTTTCCAAAAAAAAAGAACAAATGATTTTGGTAAATTTAATTTATAACTCATGAGAAATGTGTTCTATAATTTGATGTTGAGACTATTCAAATAAAAATATTTATTTTTTCTGTGTTGTTATACAGGAAATACAGTTTGTTTTTATCAATATATTTATTTTTACGACCGCAGTTTCGTAGTATTACTACATTTTCAAGCACATTAGTAAAGAAATTGATATTGTTTGGAAATAAGTGCGTACTAATAATACCTACGAGTAAAAAAAATTAATTTTTCTCTATAATATTTTGAATTATCACAAACTAGTAGGTTCAATCAGTTTTCAATATGTTTACGTTGTTAGGGTTTATTTTGTTCTGTATTTTTCATTCTGCTGAAAACTTTTCTTCAGCCGATAATATTAATTTTCAATGAAATATTGTATAATGGGATAAAAATGAGCCTTATTAGAAAACATTACGTTCGGAAAAATTGAATCGTTTTAAAATGAAAGCTTTGCGATCGTTAAATTAATTTATAAAGTTTTTTTCTCTCAGAATAATTTCTTTGTATCACTTTTAATAATCAAAATATTTGTGAAAAATAAAAAATACATACATTTCTCTGATTAATTCAAGAGTTCCCACAATTCTAACCTAAAACGAACACTCCCGAGCAGAGCCGATTGCTTCTACCCGCCCGATTCAATCTTCCCATTCAAACCACTTCAGTTCTATCAGAAAAGCTTTCGTTTCTTTCGAATATCTATTCTAAACCTTCGAAATTCGAAATTCTAAAACCTTCGTTGCCACTCGCATGTGATTGTTTTGTGACGTTGTCAGATTTTCACGTTAAAACCTGGAGTGTGAGAAATTGTATTAGTACATTCACGGTATAATATCCATTTGTAATGACTTTTCAGTAAAATTTTTTTTCTCCGGCAACGTTGTTCGATTGACGTTTGTATGCCATCCTTGAAGGAAACTGCAGCGTTCTCTTCTTGGCGATTTGAAGATGGTTTTAGGATTGCTGATTGTTCAAAAGAATTGTTAATGACTGAGGTGTATAAGAAGGTTATCTGATAATATTGTTTCTTAGTACGAGTAGCAATATTATTTTAAATAAATATCAAATATTCTTTTCCCAGAAAAAAAGGAATTAATTTGGTTTACCTCAATCAATTTAATGTTTGAAGAATGCCTAATGTTTACAATAATTTTATGTTTAGAATTCAAATTGAAATACTTTGTTATGGAGAAAATACAGTTTGATTTTTTTCAATATATTTATTATTTTGCGGCTCCAGTATATCGTAGTATTAATACATTTTCCAGCATTTTGATAAAGATATTCAAATTGTTTGTATACTTGATATGTGTAAGGAAAAAAAGTGTATTTCTTTCTATAATACTTTGCACCATTACAAACTGACTGACGAATTTACAATATTCAAAATATTTTGATAAAAGTATGATGGAATATTTGGAAAAAGTTTTATTATTTATCTCTCATTTTGTTAATCAATTCGGTTTCTTAATTTTGATTTTTATAAATTCATTTATTTCATAAGTAAGTTCATTCAATTTTCAGTATACGTTGTTAGTATTTATTTAGCCATTTTTGTATTTTCTAATCTTCAAGTTACTATTTTTCCTTCTTCTGGAATATTTTGTCGTGTTCTTCTGCCAAAATATTAATTCTCAACAAAATTTTGCATAATCAGATTAAAATGATCATTCGAAAATACTGCATTCGAAAGAATATAATTGTCTTAGTATAAAAGTTTTACGGTCGTTGAATAAGCTGTGAATATTTTTATTCCTTTCAGAAAATGTCTTTCTAATCACTTAAAATAATCCAAATAGAAAAATACGATAAATCTTCATATCTTCATGTTTCTAAGTCGTGTTGAGTTTATCACGAATGCTCCCGAGCAGAGCCGTACGCTTCCTGCTGCCCGATTCAATCTTCACGTTCAAAACATTTCAGTTTGATCAGAATAATTTTCGCTTCTTTCAAACATCAAATTCTAAAACCTTCGTTGCCACTCGCATGTGATTGTTTTGTGGCGTTGACAGATTTTCACGTTAAAACCTTGATTGTGAGAAAATGTATATGAATATTTGAAAGTTAAATATCCGTTTTTAATGACTTTACAGTAGAATTTTTTTATCGCCGGCAACATTGTTCGACTGGACGTTTTCATGCGATCGTTTTAAGGCAAGTGCAGACTGTTTCTCTTCTGTGCGATTTTAAGATGAATTTGCGATTACTGGTTGTTCAGATTTGTCGAAAGTTTTCTAAAAATTGTAATAGATATTTTAAAATCCCTCAATGAGTACGGTGTATGAGATGATATATGATAATTTTGATCTTGGTATAAGTAGCTATAATATTTTGAATGAATATCAAACATCACCAAAAAAAAGAGATGAATGAATTTTTAACTCTTATAAATTTAATTTTTGGAACTTATGGATAATGTTTACAATAATTTAATTGTTTCAACTATTCAAATTGAAATATTATGACTATATGATGAGATATTTATAATATCTTCGTTTTTAATTATGATTTTTTCCTTCATTAATTGCCGATATTCCATTGGTTCATGAATTCTAGTTATATATTTGGTTAATTGAAAGAAATTATAATAACTGATTAATTTGTAGTTAATCGTAAAAGACAATTATATATTTTCTTCTTTACAATACATTTCTGTTTTTCCTTCTACACGAATGTCTTATTGTTTTCTTCAGACGAAGTGTTATTTTTCATCGAAACCTAAACTAATCAAAATGATCATTCCAAAATATTACATTCGAAAAATGAAATTGTTTCAACATAAAAGCTTAGCGTTAGCTGAGTCGACTGTAAATCTATGTGAAAAATAAAGAATATGATAATTTCTATAATTAATGTAGGTTTCGATATGATTTGAACTTATTCAATATGTAATTCAAACCCAAAACGAATGTTCCCGAGCATAGCCGATCGCGTCTTTGCCGCCCGATTCAATCTTCACATTCAAATCATTTCAGTGCTTTCGTTTCTTTCAACATCAAATTGTAAAACCTTCGTTGCCACTCGCATGTGATTGTTTTATGATGTTGACAGATTTCCACTTAAAAACCTGGAATGTCAGAAAATGTATACATTTGAAGGTTAAATATCTATTTTCAATGACTTTTTACTAAAAATTTCTCATCGTCGGCAACATTGTTCGGCTGTATGTTTACATGCGATCGTTGGAAGGAAACTGCATACTGCGTTTTGTCTTATGGAGAATTATGAGATGAATTTACGATTGCTGGTTGTTTATATTTGTCAATTTTTTCTAAAAATTGTAAATGATATTAGAAAATTCCTCAAAGAGTCCAATATATGAGATAATACATGATAATTTTGATTTTGTTTATGAGTACGAGTAGCAATAATATTTTAAATGAATATCAAACATTCTATTCCCAAAAAATGAAATAAATGATTTTTTGAACAATCTTTTGATAAACTTTCTAATGAATTTCGTTTCATTAGTTTTCGAGATTTCATTGTTTATGAATTTTTTCATAAAATTTGGTTAATTGGAAAAATTAAAATATATGATATTTTATCGTTAATCGTAAGAGACAATTTTATATTTCATACTTTCCAATACTTTTTTATTTTTTTTCTACATTTCGTTTTGTTTTGTTCAGACAAAATCTCAATTTCTAACAAAATCTAACCGAATCAGTTCAAAATGATCGTTCGAAAACATTACATACGAAGAAAATGAAGAAATTAAATTGTTTTAACATAAAGCTTTCAGTTTGCTCATTGAACTTTGAATCTTTTTTTCTCGTCGGAATATTCATTTCGAATCACTTTTGTTAACCAAAATCTATGTGAAAAATGAAGAATATGAAAATTCATATAATTAGTCTAGGTTTCGATACGAGTTGTGAACTTATCCAATATGTAATTCAAACAATTCCAACCTAAAACGAATGTTTCCGAGCATAGCCGATCGCGTCTTTGCCGCCCGATTCAATCTTCACATTCATTTCATTTCAGTTCTATGAGAAAAGCTTTCGTTTCTTTCAAACATCAAATTCTAAAACCTTCCTTGCCACTCGCATGTGATTGTTTTGTGACGTTGACAGATTTTCACGTTAAAACCTTGATTGTGAGAAAATGTATATGAACATTTGAAGGTTGAATATCCATTTTTAATGACATTTCAGTTGAATTTTTTTATAGCCGGCAACATTGTTGGACTGGACGTTTATAGCGATGGCTTGAATGAAACTGCAGACTGCATTTTCTCTTCTTGGCGATTTGAAGATGAATTTAAGATTGCTGGTTGTTCCGAAAAATCGTTAATGACTAAGCTAAGATGTTTGAAATGGTATCTGATCATTTTGATACTGTATTATCAATAATAATCAATTGTATTAGCAATATTATTACAAATATCAAATATTCTTTTCTCAGAAAATAGAATGAATTAATTTCAATTAATCAATTTGATTTTTGAATGCTTACAATAATTTTGTGTTGAGATTAGTCAAATTGAAATATTTGGTTATAGAGAAAATACAGTTTGTTTTCTATCATTTATTATTTTGTGACTGCCGTTTCGTAGTATTACTACATTTTCAAGCATATTGATAAAAAAATTCAAATTGTTTGAATAAACGGACTTAATATGTATAAGAAAAAAATGTATTTTTTTCTATAATACTTTACATTATTACAAACTGACTGACGAATCCAGAATATTCAAAATATTTTGATAAAAGTATGAAGGAATGTTTGGAAAAATTTTCATAATTGATGATTCATTTTTTCAATGAATTCGGTTCATTAATTTCGATTTTCATAAATTTATTTATTTCATTAGTAAGTTCATTCAATTTTCATTATACGTTGTTAGTATTTATTTCGTCGCTTTTATATTTTCTAATCTCCAAGTTTGTATTTTTCCTTCTACTGAACTATTTTGTATTGTTCTTCTGCCAAAATATTAATTCTCAACAAAATCTTGCATAATCATATTGAAATAATCATTCGAAAATACTGCATTCCAAATAATATAATTGTCAAATAAAATAATATGATTTATATAAAAGCTTTACGGTCGCTGAATAAGCTGTCAATATTTTTATTCCCTTCAGAAAATTTCTTTCTAATCACTCAAAATAATCAAAATTGATAAATACGATAAATCTTTATAAGATCTGCAAGTTTCCATGTCGTGTTGAGTTTATTCAAGAATTCAGACCTAACCTAATACGAATGATCCCGAGCAGAGCCGATCTCTTCCAGCCCGCCCGATTCAATCTTCACGTTCAAAACATTTCAGTTTGATCAGAAAAACTTTCGCTTCTTTCGAACATCAAATTGTAAAACCTTCGTTGCCACTTGCATGTGATTGTTTTGTGACGTTGACAGATCTCCACTTTAAAACCTTAAATGTGAGAAAATGTATGAGTACATTTGAAGGTTGAATAACCATTTTTAATGACTTTTCAGTAAAAATTTTTATCGCCGGCAACATTGTACGACTGGACGTTTGCATGCGATCGTTGGAAGGAAACTGCAGACTGTTTATCTTCTAGAAGATTTTAAGATGAATTTGCGATTACTGGTTGTTCAGATTTGTCAAAAGTTTTCGAAAAATTGTAAAAGATATTTGAAAATTCCTCAATGTGTACGGTGTATGCGATGATATATGATAATTTTGATATTGGTTATTAGTAGGTATGAGTAGCAATAATATTTTAAATGAATATTAAACATTCTATTCCCAAAAAAAGTGATAAATGAATTTTTTAATTCTTATAAATTCAATTTTTGTAACTTATGAATAATATTTACTATTATTTAATGTTAAAACTATTCAAATTGAAATATTATGACTATATGATGAAATATTTATAATATCTTCGTTTTTAATTATGATAAATTAACTTCATAATAATTGTTATCAGATCAAAATGGAACATAAGAAATAATGAAATCATTTTAACATAAAAGTTTTCCGGTTGGTAAATTAACTGTGAATCCTTTATTCCCGTTGGAATATTTCATTGAAATCATTTTAAATAGTCAAAATATTTGTAAAAAATTTAAAATACTAGAAATTTCTGTTGAGTTGATCCAAGAATTTAAACAATTCTAACCTGACACGAACACTCCCGAGCAGAGCCGAACGCTTTCTGACCGCCCGATTCAATCTGCACAGTCAAAACATTTCATTTCTATCAGAAAATCTTTCGTTCATTTCAAACATCAAATTGTAAAACCTTCGTTGCCACTCGCATGTGATATTTTTGCGATGTTGACAGATTTCCACGTTAAAACCTTGATTGTGAGAAAATGTATATGAACATTTGAAGGTTGTATAACCATTTTTAATGACTTTGCAGTAGAATTTTTTTATCGCCGGCAACATTGTTCGACTGGACGTTTTCATGCGATCGTTGGAAGGAAACTGCAGACTGTTTCTCTTCTGTGCGATTTTAAGATGAATTTGCGATTACTGGTTGTTCAGATTTGCCAAAAGTTTTCGAAAAATTGTAATAGATATTTGAAAATCCCTCAATGAGTACGGTGTATGAGATGATATATGATAATTTTGATCTTGGTCATTAGTATAAGTAGCAATAATATTTTGAATAAATATCAAACATCACCCAAAAGAAGAGATAAATGAATTTTTGACTCTTATAAATTTAATATTTGGAACTTACGAATAATGTTTACAATAATTCAATTGTTACAACTATTCAAATTGAAATATTATGACTATATGATGAGATATTTATAATGTCTTCGTTTTTAATTATGATAAATTAGCTTCATAATAATTTTCCTTTCATTAACTTCCGATTTTTCATTGGTTCATGAATTCTAGTAATAAATTTAGTTAATTGAAAGAAATTATAAAGAGTGATTATTTTGGAGTTAATCGTAAAAGACAATTATATATTTTCTTCTTCACAATACATTTCTATTTTTCCCTCTTCACGAATGTCTTATTGTTTTTTTCAGACGAAGTGTTAATTTTCAACGAAACCTAAATTAATAAAAATGATCATTCTAAAATATTACATTCGAAAATTGAAATTGTTTCAACATAAAAGCTTAGCGTTAGCTGAATCGACTGTAAATCTTTTCATTCCTTCGAAATATTTATTACTAATCACTTTTTATTTGAAATCAATGTGAAAAATAAAGAATATGATAATTTCTATAATTAATGTAGGTTTCGATATGTGTTGAACTTATTCAATATATAATTCAAACCCAAAACGAATGTTCCCGAGCATAGCCGATCGCGTCCTTGCCGCCCGATTCAATCTTCACATTCAAATCATTTCAGTGCTTTCGTTTCTTTCAAACATCAAATTCTAAAACTTTCGTTGCCACTCGCATGAAATTGTTTTATGATGTTGACAGATTTCCACTTAAAAACCTGGAATGTCAGAAAATGTATACATTTGAAGGTTGAATATCTATTTTTAATGACTTTTTACTAAAAATTTCTTATCGTCGGCAACATTGTTCGGCTGTACGTTTACATCCGATCGTTGGAAGGAAACTGCATACTAGGGATGATCGATGTTAGAAAAACATCGATGTTGACATCGATGTCATAATCGAAAGCCCAACATCGATGTTCGATATTTATCGAATACCGAACATCGATGTAAAAACATCGATGTTCTTGCTTTGAACATCGATGTCCAAAGATTGTTCAGATTTGTCAAAAGTTTTCTAAAAATTGTAATAGATATTTGAAAATCCCTCAATGAGTACGGTGTATGAGATGACGTATGATAATTTTGATCTTGGTATAAGTAGCTATAATATTTCGAATGAATATCAAACATCACCAAAAAAAGAGATAAATGAATTTTTAACTCTTATAAATTTAATTTTTGGAACTTATGAATAATGTTTACAATAATATAATTGTTTCAACTATTCAAATTGAAATATTATGACTATATGATGAGATATTTATAATATCTTCGTTTTTAATTATGATTTTTTCCTTCATTAATTGCCGATATTTCATTGGTTCATGAATTCTAGTTATATATTTGGTTAATTGAAAGAAATTATAATAAGTGATTAATTTGTAGTTAATCGTAAAAGACAATTATATATTTTCTTCTTTACAATACATTTCTGTTTTTCCTTCTACACGAATGTCTTATTGTTTTCTTCAGACGAAGTGTTATTTTTCATCGAAACCTAAACTAATCAAAATGATCATTCCAAAATATTACATTCGAAAAATGAAATTGTTTCAACATAAAAGCTTAGCGTTAGCTGAGTCGACTGTAAATCTATGTGAAAATAAAGAATATGATAATTTCTATAATTAATGTAGGTTTCGATATGATTTGAACTTATTCAATATGTAATTCAAACCCAAAACGAATGTTCCCGAGCATAGCCGATCGCGTCTTTGCCGCCCGATTCAATCTTCACATTCAAATCATTTCAGTGCTTTCGTTTCTTTCAACATCAAATTGTAAAACCTTCGTTGCCACTCGCATGTGATTGTTTTATGATGTTGACAGATTTCCACTTAAAAACCTGGAATGTCAGAAAATGTATACATTTGAAGGTTAAATATCTATTTTCAATGACTTTTTACTAAAAATTTCTCATCGTCGGCAACATTGTTCGGCTGTATGTTTACATGCGATCGTTGGAAGGAAACTGCATACTGCGTTTTGTCTTATGGAGAATTATGAGATGAATTTACGATTGCTGGTTGTTTATATTTGTCAATTTTTTCTAAAAATTGTAAATGATATTAGAAAATTCCTCAAAGAGTCCAATATATGAGATAATACATGATAATTTTGATTTTGTTTATGAGTACGAGTAGCAATAATATTTTAAATGAATATCAAACATTCTATTCCCAAAAAATGAAATAAATGATTTTTTGAACAATCTTTTGATAAACTTTCTAATGAATTTCGTTTCATTAGTTTTCGAGATTTCATTGTTTATGAATTTTTTCATAAAATTTGGTTTATTGGAAAAATTAAAATATGTGATATTTTATCGTTAATCGTAAGAGACAATTTTATATTTCATACTTTCCAATACTTTTTTATTTTTTTCTACATTTCGTTTTGTTTTCTTCAGACAAAATCTCAATTTCTAACAAAATCTAACCGAATCAGTTCAAAATGATCGTTCGAAAACATTACATACGAAGAAATTAAATTGTGTTAACATAAAGCTTTCAGTTTGCTCATTGAACTTTGAATCTTTTTTTTTCTCGTCGGAATATTCATTTCGAATCACTTTTGTTAACCAAAATCTATGTGAAAAATGAAGAATATGAAAATTCATATAATTAGTCTAGGTTTCGATACGAGTTGTGAACTTATCCAATATGTAATTCAAACAATTCCAACCTAAAACGAATGTTCCCGAGCATAGCCGATCGCGTCTTTGCCGCCCGATTCAATCTTCACATTCATTTTAGAGATGAGCGATATTTCACTTCACGGTGATTTAATCACTTTGATTTGGAAATCACGAATCACACCTGTGACTACATATTTGAAATCACTGTGACTGTGATTTTCGGCCATGTTGTAAATATATGGGTGAAAAATGAAGCGGTAGTTACCTTCGTGGACGTTCTTGAGGTTTATCGCTACCGCCATCTACATTATCTAGGTAGAACTATAGGAATATTTACATACAGAAAGCTTCTTTGGATATACAATATTCGGCAAGGGCGTTAATCTCTACGTCAAAAATAATGATTCTAGTTTTGTCTCTTTTAAAATTTGATTTCAACAGTTATAAAAAAATTTTGATTAATTATGATAACTAAGATTGGAAATACAATTTCAGAATAATCTTTCTCTTCCGAAAACTGAAAATATTTAGATGAGGATTACTTGAGAAATTTTATTTCAATGAAAAAATTTTTATTCTTAATATCTGAGTATATAATGCAAAAAGTGAATTAGGAAATGATTGAATTTATTTAATTAACATCATATTAAAAAAAACAAAAACGATTTCATTCATGTTTCAAATCGTGAAACATTAAGCCAAGAGTTTAATTTATTTTAATATTCAATTATGTTTCACCAAGAGTTAAGCGAGAATTCAATCTCATTCATTGTGTTAATTTATTGCACTCTCAGGAATAATATTTTTAAATATGTATATTTTCCTGTTCTGAATTTTTTTTTCGAATAAATTCTATTTCATAAGCTCCACTCAAATATTCAACATTTCGAAAATAAAATATTTGCTTTGGAAGGATAAAAATTAAAATAGTGCTATAGTTAGCATATGAGATTCAATGAATAAATTGTGTATAATATATAACCTCGATCACCGATCGCAATCGCAGTTTAAACTCACTCACAGTTTAGATCACACTGATTCAGAATCGCCGTGGGTCAAATCGCCGTGATTCAAAATCGCGGTGATTTAAAATCGCGGCGATTGAAAATCGCTGTGATTCTAAATCGCTGTGATTCTAAATCACCGTGAATCACAATCGCCGTGATTGAAAATCGCGGTGATTTAAAATCGCTGTGATTTAAAATCGCTGTGATTCAAAATTGCCGTGATTGAAAATCGCTGTGATTCAAAATCGCCGTGATTGAAAATCGCGGCGATTCAGAATCGCCGTGAAATATAATCGCAGTGATTTACAATCGCCGTGAATGAGCAATCTGAGTTTAGGTCGCGATCACGCAATTTGCTATTATAAAATAATTTTTGGGAATATGAATAAACCGAAGAAACTTTAGATGTTACACCCAGTAATTTCTTTTAATTTTCGATTCTTTGTGAAATCATAATTTTTTTATAGAAATTTTTTCCTGAAAACAGTTTATTAATGTATTAGGATTTATTACATTATTAGATTATTATTTAGGAAAATTATATTTGTGAGTATTATTCGCTAATATTGGTTTTCTGGTAATATTGGTGGTAATTATTGATTTTATGTGAAAAGCAAAATTTTAGTCATTTGCAGGCGAAAAATATTTATTTCAAGTGTGTTAAAAGAAGCATGCTATATTAAATGATTTTCTAACTTTTTCATTCTTCCACAAAAATTATTTCTGATATGATATATTTACTTTATACATTTATATATTATACCTTTGACAAAAGCTGATTAGTTATACTGTTTGTTTAGCTCAATGGTCTACTTTTTATCGATGGATTTGAACACGAAGGGGGTTACTATCTTTGTACATTACTTATCATTCAATCACTTAACTTAATCAATAATTTAACAATTTTCAAGTATATGAAATATGAATGATTTAAAAATTTTAATAGGCGTTATCCATAGTATTTTGTTTTATTTTTTTGTGAAATCATAATTTTTTAATACTTATATTACTCCTAAAAACACATTGCAGGTAAAAATAACATTTCTATGTTGAATATGATATTTTCAGAGAAGAAGCATGCTATATTATACTACGATTATATTTTATTAAATTGAGAAAAAAATTATTAAAAAATATTTCAATATTTCAAATTAGAATTATATTATTTATTGAATGAACTTTTGAATAAATTGTACCTTTTCATTTTGAGATAAATATATATTTTAGGTCAAATATTCCTTCAGTATATTTGATATTGTCTGATGAACGTTTAGTATATTGGAATTCTTGAAAATAAAAAAAAAGTTCAAGACTTCAAACACGGTTAGTTTATTTCAATGGAAATCTAAACTGTGATCGCAGTCACTACTAAAAATCACTGTGATTTACAAATCACAGTCACTGTGATCACCGATACTTGAAAATCACTGGATCGCTCATCTCTATTGATACCATGGTTTAAAATGAAGTGAATTTACTTTTATCATAGAAGTATATAAAGAGCCATTGACAGAGCCTAACTCTAACCATTCTTCTTTCCATCTTTCCCAAATTACCTTTCGAAACCTTAGCCAAAATTCAGAGACATCTCCCTTCAACTGAATAGGAACTTCATTTAAGGCATCCATCTTAGCAAGATGGTCTGCTCTCTCATTCCCCAATATATTTGTATGACTAGGTACACATAGGAGAACAACATTAAACGAATTCTGCCGTAATGAGAGTATTTTACTGCGGATTTGTAAGGTAAGGTTATCATTTTTAGCGCTCACTTTCCAGTTACAGATTTTCTCGAGTGCGCTTTTAGAATCTGAAATTATAAGAGATTTCTGAAAATGTATCTTCTGTAGTTGTTATACTTCCTCTGCTTGTCTTGTTGGGTCGTGGTCTTCATTCCAACACTGCTCATTTACGTTTCATCTGTCATGCTAGCAAGTGAAGAGTCCAAATGCATTTAAGCTTATCAACGTGAGAAATATTTCAAGTAACTCTTGTTCTAGGGCTATATATAATTATTTAATTTCTATATATATATATATATATATATACGCAAATTTAATTACAGGAGAATGACATTCGAAAAGTTGAAAATAAACCTTATTAAGTACACTGTTGTTTTCTTTATGCTCTCCTAGATTATTTCAGTTTGTGTTGGTTTCCTGTCGTGATTGCAGAATACTTCTAATGGTACTGCACTGAACTGCCTACCACTCCGTGAATTTTAATGCCATTAACCAAATTATAGGATCCCATTTGGAAGTGATGCTATCAAGAAAGTTAGTTTTGAAATTGAAGCAAGGAATTGTGCACTAGATAAATTATTGGTATTCATCTGAATATATTTTAACAACAGTGCTTTAAATTATTCTGTTGTTTACTGTTTCATTATATTTTAATGGTAAATAAAGAAAATTCGAATGACTCAAATTATAAGTTATAATTAATAACTGTCAAATATTCTCCCGATTTGAACACTTTGTTGGAATTTGTCTCTCAAATTTTTCTGTTCAAAAAAGTTGGGCCCTTGAGATTTATTAGTCTTTGTGCATTTTTATTGAAACCTGAAATGCACTTGAACTAGATCCCAATGAATGAAGAAATATCATGCATAGATAATAAAAATATGTCCATAATATATTTTTTATAATTAATGAAACGTGGAGGAAATCATTATAACGAAACTTTGATTTAAAACTGAGTTTTTCCAAACTTGACTATATAATGTATTGATTCCTATAATAAACTATATTATAGGAAGGGATAGTTGTTCAACAGAATTGAGAAAAAAATTTAATTCAAAATACTTAAAGAAACATAACTTATTGAAAATTATTATTAGAGAATTGAATTTATTATATAAAAAATCTACTCATTTCAAACATCACAATAAACGTAGATATTTTGATGAATATAAATGAACTATTTAAATTTCTTCAATTAAGTCAATCGTATCTGAACAACTGAAATTTATCCCAATTTTTTTTTACATAAAATATATCTTGAAATTTTTCTACCCAATAACTAACTGAAAGCTAACTATAACATAAAACAAAGAGTCAATAAAAAAATTTCTCTAAGAAATGAAATGTTTCAACTGTTTTCAAATAACATGTAAAGTTTATGACGAATTCAGATATACCTCTAAAAATGTATATGAATACTAAAATTCAAACAAATTACTGAATGTAACCTGATTTGAATCTTTCTACACATGAAAAACGATAACGATATCTAAATTAGAATTGACACTTTATGGAGAGGCCATAGATATTAAAAAAAAGATGACGAACATCGATGTTGTCAGCTGTTTGTATGACATTTCTCGTTCGACATTTTCGATATTCAACCGTATCTGTGATTATTCTTCCGTTTATCAATTTTTCTGTAATTAGAAAATCTAAAAATTTGAATTTGTTAATGAACAGCCTATAGTATTGAATAAAATCAACACTGCAAAGGAATCTGTATCTTTGTATGTTTTCTTTATTTTGGATACTATTCCTTTATGTGTCGTCTTCAGTTCTCATGACTTTTCGCTTGGAACGATAACACTTTTCTCTAACTTGAATTTTTTTTAACATAAAATAACATTTTGCACTGCAAATTCAAATTCATTTCATGAACTGATATTTCCAGAAATAACACTTAATTTTTTTAACGTTATTCGCGTGTAGGCAATATATTGAGTTATCTAACTTGTACTTAAAATACT
Source organism: Henosepilachna vigintioctopunctata (assembly GCA_030704895.1). Taxonomy (NCBI): domain Eukaryota; kingdom Metazoa; phylum Arthropoda; class Insecta; order Coleoptera; family Coccinellidae; genus Henosepilachna; species Henosepilachna vigintioctopunctata. The sequence goes on from JARQZJ010000034.1 coordinate 5,076,308, forward strand.
TTTTGTTTGTGTAATAATATAATTTACAATATTTAAATTGGTATGTTTTTTCAGAACACTATGACAGCAGTAGTTTCAGACTTCTTAAATAGATTTAATCATCTAGAAGGAATTACAATTGGTGATAGGAAGAAGTCACTGGCACTTCTTCTTCGAGATTATGATAGCTTGAATGAGGATGTATCGGCTTTGGATCATATATTGCAGAATATAAAAGCTACCAGCTACCTTCAGCAAAAATTTGTTGTGAATATTTTGATTTATTTTAGAAGATATACAGATTTGTTTAGAGTTTTTACTGAAGAAAATGAAGTCTTAATGAAGCCAATATGGAAACAAGTATGGTTTTTTGAAAAATTATTACATGAAAACAATTCTGATTTTATCGTAGATCATTTATTTGAACATCTATCTTACGTAACAAGATTGAGATTTCTGAGAAATATAAATAGATTCATTAAGGACGAGGTGAAAATTGAAAAATTATATGATAGTATTTTACATAAATATGGAGTCATATGTGCTAATGAACTTTTGACTGGTTGTTCTTTAAAGAAAATTTTAGAAATTCTCAAAGAACATAAAACAAGATTAAGTAATAAGCAAATAATTTTTCTTCATAAGTATAAAAAGAATTCTCTAATTGAATTAATTCAATCTGAGTATTTTGGTCAATTATTTGATTTTTATGATGTTAATTCAAAAGCGCTAACTATTATAGCTGGGTCAGATTTTGAATTATTTTTCAACATTTTTAAAAGCAATAGATGCTCTAATATTGGTAAACACCTTACTAAAAGGTTACTAAATGTAGAAAAACAATATGTACTTAGCAAACCTGCAGATCTTTATCATATACTTCATAAAAGAACTTTAGTAAAGAATCTTCGATCAGATTTTAAACAATTCTTCTGGGATACATGGCCATGTTCTTTTAAAAACTTCAGTTTGTATGCATGCTCTGCATTAATGCGTTTTTATCCAAAATCCAAACATTTAGAATTAATACAAGAAGGATTGCAGAAAGTTTATGGTGAATCAATTTCTAATCACCCTGACTTGATTGATGATAAATTTTTGAAGTACAATGAAAATGTTGAAGTTAGAGAATCTCTGTTAGAGATCAAAATGAAACATTGTAAGGATGAATATACTCTTCCACAATATTACAGTATAGAAAAATCAATTCCAATATTAAAAAAAAAAATTAATGCTGCTGATGGAGTATCTAAAAGAGAAAATCTGATAAAAGCTTTGGTTTATACTTGTAAAGTAAATAATGATCCTGATGCCTTATTAGAGGTACAGAAGTACTTCAGCTTTCGACATAGAAATGATGATCAGTCAATAAAGTCTTCATTTCTCCATGAAATCAAGAAATGTTTTGATATGACAAAGCTAAGCGAGAACCATTGGCAGTTAATATTTGAGGTTATTGAATGGGGAAAGACAAAGAATGAGAACCTTTGTGAAAATGGAAAGATTTATGTGATGTATATTAAATTTTTATATAAAAATAATAAACCTCTTGATGCTATTAGCAATGTTCTTCTAACTCGTATAACAGATATAAATGATAATGGAAATATATGGGGCTTATTGAAAGATCTTCCAAAGCTTGAATATTTTATTTTGCTTAATTTCATTAATCATTTTTCTACATTGCCGTTAAACGACGATGCAAAATCAAAATTGGCATTCGAATTATTTGAAGCTATGATCGATTGGAATAAAAGGCATCCTGAAGATCATATAAATTTTTGGGAATATTCTTTTATCAAGGAAGCTATTAAAACGAAATTGAAGAAACCTTCATATAGGTTCTCTTCCTATTTGAATGATTTAATTCAAGGTAAAATTATATGTGATGATGAAGGGTTCTTCAAAGAAATAGAAAGTTTACTTTGGGAAAACTTTTCAACTAACTTCAGTACGAATATTGTGGAATACTATTTGAGAAAAAAGCCATTGAACATTTTGGAACATTTTTCATCTTTTATATGTGTCATTTTAGAAAAATATAGTTGCGATTCTCTTTGTATATGGCGCTTATTAAAACACTATGAACATATTTCATTGCCACAAAAAACCGTTGAATACATAATACAGAATAAATCAGACTATATCAGTTGTGTATGTGGAATGCCATTAGCTACTCTTATGCAATCTGATGATTATATTAAAATGATCCCCAATATTAATACAAAAATAGATATAGAGAATCATGAGGAATGTAGCCAATACCGTGCAGCGAATTCTCTGCTACCGTTTACAAAATATTTGAATTCTAATTCTGTTTTACCAGTTGTCGTCGAATTTTGCCAAGGTGATTTACTTCACACCTGCCTGCCACCTCTTTATTATTATTTTTTTCACACGGCTGAAAAGCACCTTTTAGAACACCTAAAAACTCTCTCAAACCGGTCAGTCTCTGTTAGAAAACATGCTGTCAAATTAGCCTGTTCTGTAATGCCTGTTGAAATAATATATAACTTAATTAAGCAAATGATGGACATTGAGAAGAACAATTCAGTTATAGAACATCTGTTTCATAAGACATTCAAATACTTCCTTAAGCAACCTTCTGATCAATTCTGGCATTTGATACAGCTTCAGTTGAAATCTCTAGATATTCAAGAATCGAATACATTTAAGGATGCTTGTACTATAAAAAGAATTCCTAAAAAATATGAAATGATGTATTTGAAGTTTATTTGGGAACTTCTGGATGAAATCCAAGAGCAAGGACATGATGTTACTGATTTAAAAGAGAAGTTGATTGCATCACTGAATCCAGACATTATTGGAAGTTTAGAGTACTCATTTTGTTCTGACATAATAAAAAAAAAGTTTTTGCGCTTTGGTAGCAAAAGCGAAAAATTGATAAATACTTTTGTATTAAATTGTATGAAATATGGCAAACAAAAGCAACAAATTTGTGAAGATATTTTTGCTGTTATGAGCGAGTTCAAAGTAAATTATATACTCCATCCAGAATTCAATATTTCGCTCAAGAGTTACTCTTATATTAGCAGTTTTATAAGGAGTTTATATTCTGATTTTGTAGATGAAGATAATTTAGATCACGATCTTATTGTACTCTTTCACACACATTGGATGAAGGTTTTTACGCCTAGAGAAAATATTAATGACTACATTCTCTTACTTTTATTATTAGAGCTGAAACCAATTAAGGATTCAAATAGTTACGTTGTTAAAATAGCAGAATTATTCAATGAGCTTATTAAGGAGTATGGTATTGTTGGTATTATAGATTGTTTCACAGAAGCTTTAAGTTACAAATTACCTGATTATTTGAGTGACAGCTATGAAGAGAAGAAATATCAACTAGCTTTCAAATTAGTAGATCTACAAAATAACATTTCTACAAATTTACTAGCAATTAATTTACTACCTGAAGAAATTCCTGAAAATGACAATTGCAAAACGGTGTTCTTTAATATATTGGAAAAACTTGGCCGATTGGAAGACAACGTTATGAAAATTAATCTGGATTTATTTATTAGATCTTTAAGCCATTAGTTATTTCATACATTTCTCATTGATTAATTGCAGAGTTGGCTTTAATGGAAAATTTAATTGAGTTTATAAGCTTTTTAATATATATTTAAAGGAATAGAAATGAACGCGTATTCCCTGAATCACTTATATTAACCAACATAATTTTATATACATTGTTTTATATTTTGTTTAATGTGTACTTGCTTTTGTCTTTTTATTGGTTCTAAGAATAATGTGAAATATAATTATGTAATTTTAAGCAGTAGGTGGACTGTATATTCATAAGATACGCTTTTATTGTTTTATGTCCCATTATCCCACATTTCACGAAACTTGAATTAATCAATAGTTAGGTACTTAACTTTTTTCGGGTGTAATGCTTTGTAGCTATCGGAAAAGCTTCCGTATTTTTCCAAAAATCTGTCGATAATAAATAACAACTTTTTGGTAGATGTAAACCCTAAAACTAATCAAAAATCATATTCTGGGATATTTTATAATTGTCTGCATTTTACTAACACTGTGATAACGTTATTTAATAGATAAAAATATTTAATTAGTTTAATTACATTTTTATATCAATAATAATCTTTCTGTATACTATGTATTATTTTAAAAATAATTACTAAATAATATTTTGGAAACATTCTATGATTTGTAGGAAGTATTATTTATTAAAAAAACGTTTATTTATTTCTTTTTCTTTTCGACAGAATTGAAATTTTTCTACCTAAGTGTGTAACCTGTAAGGATAATGTCTCAGATTGTGACCTCTAAGACCTCTTCTACAGAAATGGTGCTAATCAGAGTACTAATCGCTTTTACAAATGAATATGAAAGTCTTTCATATTTTGTTGTAGACTTCTAGTTTTATGATAGTTTCGGTTGTTATTTATGGGCTTCTTCTGATGGAAACATTTTCGTTTGAATTTTTGAATCTTATAATTCCTTGTAAAACCAGTTCTAAGTACTTCTCGTAAAAAAGTATCTGGGATCTAAAAAATTCTTATATATATAACCAAAGGAGATCAACTAGACTAGAGCATATTTGGATATGATATTCGATATTAACTGTGGTTCAGTAAAAATATTCGTTAAATCAAGTCAATGTAAAAATAAGGATATTATCGAATTAAATGTGGCAAATATCTTGATGACATTCTAATAATAATAATAATCTTAAATAACAATTTCTTCTATTCAACATCTAGTGTTAGTTGCAATTGATCTAATTGCAAGCGTTACTGGTCGTCAAGTGACTCTTTGTTGCTAAATCGTGAAGTTTACTTGCAAGAAAAAATAATCTAATAATTTCCTATCAGGGCGATGTGCTGGCCATTCTATTGATGCTCGAATTCAAAATTTTTTTATGAAATTGTTTATCAAAAGGAGAAATGACTGCTATTCGGCTTGACACTTGGACATTGATCAGATGAAACAAAAGCAGACATAGGTACCTATTCTTTTCAAGAAACCAAAATTGATAGGAATATTTCGTTGTAACTGTGTTTCTACCGCGATAGCAGTAAAAATACGCTGCAATTTGAAAAACGATCTGTACTAGATAGAATGAAGAATATTTTGCTATTCAAAATAGAAATTCTGGACAACTGAACCCTCTTAGTAAACAGTTGATGATTTGTCACAAATTGCTGATGATAATGTGTTAGTAGCCTGAAACATCTTAAATAAGTGTATTGAACAATGTTTGTGGAATTTGGCCAGGTATTACAAATTGGATTATACTTGAGTGCGTATAAAGTTAACTTTATTTTAAGAAGTACTAGCCATTTTATTCAATATGCCATCCTTCAGAAGACAAGAATTCATAATTCTGCATTTTAATAGTTTAAAAGATGAGCGTTATACTTACCTTACATGCTAAAAGTGGATGACGTGGTCATTGGGTCAAGTTTCATAAACACAACGGCAGGGCGCACCCCCACTTGTATCATCGTACGCCCCCTTAGTGGGGGCGCCCATTGAAGGAACTCCTGTTTTAAATTGAACTAGCAAGACAGATTTCAAACATTTTATTACTTTTTATTATGTTGTTTTAGACTAGTTATTTGTGTAAGATTTTAGATATTTTTATTCAATTCATCCGGAACATCAAGTTCAAATTTGTTAATTCTGTTGTTGAATAATTAATTAATTGTTAAAATAAAAATGTTTCTTGAGAGAGACCTTACATATATATTGAAGAGTTTTATTATTATTATCATTGGACTAAGATCGAAGGTCTATATAGTCCTATTAGACTTACAGTTTAATGCCGATTCTTATAACGCCGAAACGTTTGGCTCACCAGCACCAGTGAGCCAAAGGCGTTATTGGGTCGCTATACGGTTTCGCTACTGAGCCTCTAGTTTTCCTGTCATTCTATATTTAAAATTCGTATCAAATAACAAAGTTTGACAATTGAAATGAAAGATTTATTTATTGATAATTAATTTTTGTTTCCATTGGATATGTATATGTGGATCAGGGGTCCTAGAAGTCCTGAAAAAAAAAGAAAAAATCATTAAGGACTGCACTTATAGAAGAGAACCATGGCTTCAACAACAACTTCAAGATATTGCATACGGAACGAAAAGAGCCCTAAACGAAAAACTAATCCTGTTAGAAACCATGGAGATTAATATGAGAAAGAAATGGAATAGTTTATTGAATCATCAAATTTCAATCAATAATTCTCTTTTATTAAATTTATTCCAGTAAAAGGCAATAGAAGAAATGTATTCTATGATCATTCCCCACACTTCAGAAGAAATATGTTCTATTATCATTTCCCCACATCAGGATAAAAGCTGGCAGGCCACAATGTAGGTATTAGCACAGTTTATCATCTACATCTGATGAAGCCACTGTGTTGGCGAAACAATATTGTATGTTTAACTTAATTATAGTGAAAATCAAATAACTACTTAGTTTTATTTAATATATATTTTAGATGATGAGATAGGTATCCAGCATTTTCGACTTTTCAAAATATGTATTTTGAATATCTTCTGCTTAATAAGTAATATTATTATAATTATATCAATTTCACGTTGAATGATTTTATACCTTACACATAGAATTACTTACTTTTCAATTATCTCACGACTATGTCGAATATTCTGTTTTCTAAACGGGAACACGCCTATAGATTTGGGAGAAAAAAATTACGGTAATTTTATATTTTTTTGATTTTTCATTTTGAAGAAAGTCAAGTTGCCTAGCTTTATGATATATTCACATAAGAAACAGATTATATTTGTCAACTTGAAATCTATATTCTAATTGATTACCAATTTTCTTTAGTCAATTGATTCAACTAAATTGGTAAATTTATTCGATATATGTTTCAGGATGATGACCCAATTCTTAAAATATATCAGTTCTATTGAACCCTTGATAAGGAGTTAGTAACCTGAAAAGCACCTTTTTTTACGAAAGTGATATATGATTAAATATAATGTGCATAGTAGTAAATAAAAAAAAATAAAAAAATAAAACTATCAAATTCTTATTTTAGTATCACTCAAATGAAACGCTTTATTGAAATTTCGACTTACTTCAGAGATCTTCGACACATATACCATTGATTCTGACATATCCGTGTCTGCATCCCGGATCGATAATATTACCCACCCCTGAATCACTGTCATACACTGCGCACACAGGTGACGAAATAGTGAGAATCATCACCACAAAAATAACCAAAATAAAGAAGAAGTTCCAATTTGGCCACATCATTTTGAAAGGTTCTGCTATAATGATATTAAGTAAATTTATTTCTATCATTAGATCAGAATCACAATTTTCATCTCTTTTATTTTTATTATTATCAATTTTATCAATAGCGTAGTAAGTGGGAGGACGATAAGATATATAATCAAATAATAAATTTTTGAAGGGTTATTTAGAGAATTTATGTGGTAGTATATTTTGAAATCGATTTTTGTTAATAAACTTTCTCATATAAAATGGAAAATAATGAGTAACAATAATTTCAAACAACCCACGTTTGACAGATAATTAAGTAATATTAGAAAAAGTTTTGATGATTGAATTAATTACGTGGTCTGTTCAAAAGAAAAGGTGAATTTTGAATTTTCGCGGGCTATGCACATTCGATTATCGAAATTTTTTTTTATGTTGGTACATATAGGTACGCTTCTCATAAGTTGACATTGTTAGCCATTTTTGATAAGTAGTTTGTATCAAAGAATCTTCACTAAATTTTGCGTTAAAATGGAATATCGTGCCCCAACGCACTTAAAATGTTGATTGTGGAATTCGGAGAGTCTACAGAGTAAGTGGTACAAGTGCTTTACAGAAGGCCAAGAACATGTTGATGACGATGAGTGTACTGGAGTTGCAACCATGTCAACAATCGAAGAAAATATGGGAACAGCGAAGAAAATGGTTTTGGAAAATCGTCTAATCACTATTAGGGAAGTTGCAGAGGATGTTGGCGTATCAATCGGTTCATGCCATGCAATTTTTTCGGATGTTTTGGGCATAAAACCTGTGACAGCGAATTTTGTTCCGAAATTGCTAAATTTTGAGCAAAAACAACCTTGAAATAGTATCGCTCAGGGGTTGTTGAGTGACGTCAACGACAATCCATAAAAGATCATAACTGGAGACGAAATGTGGGTATATGGAAACAAAGGCCTAATCATCTTAATGGCAGCGGCGAGAAGAGAGCGGATTCGCTTACTGTTTTCTCCGATTACAACGGTGTGGTGTACTATAAGTTCCTGCCAACAGGTCGCTCCTATAAGGAATACTACAAAGAAGTTATGCAACGTTTGCGTGAAGAAATACGACTCAAACAATTGAAATTGTGGAAAAAAAATCATGGATTCTGCATCATGATAATGCACCAGCTCTCACAGCAATGCTTGTTCGTGATATTTTGGTCGAAAATAGCTTTCTATTTGCTGCTTATACAGAACAGACGACTGTAGTTTGACATCCACTTAACATTTGATTTATTTCGATTTATCGAAATAAAAAACACTCAAATCATGAAACGTTTTCTGTCATATATTTCTTGTACTTGTTTTACTAATAAAAGCAATATATAAATAATAACAATAATCTATATTTAAGGTTCCCGTATTACAATTATATAGGTGAAACAATAGTATTCTAATTTTAAAATCTATCTTGTCAATTTTGTTGCCTAAACAAAGATAATACATTTTCTCAAAAAGACCGTAGCCCGTGGCGATTACGAAGAATATTTATATTCTGCAATATTTAATACCTACATACATACATATCAAGGTATCTATTTTAATAATTTGAGAAAAAAATTTTCAATATGAAAATTTGATAACAATATTGGGCAGAAGCGAATATCAATATTATAAAACCGTGTAACACTATCATATATTGTTTTACATCCAATTCTTTATGGCAGGCTTGAATTTTTTAATGTTAACCATAAGTTCCTAATTGAAACGGCAATTCATTATAAATTCTTGGTGCCAAATAGGATTAACTACGAAGAGATATAGATTTACTGTATTGCGGAATTGATAAAGAGTTTCTGCTATATCTGGTATTCACGTTATGTTCAATAAAGTAACAACTGTCTATCTTTTTTTTTGTGAAGTTTAGCAGCGATTGAACAAACAGCTGGCGTATATCAGTATGTCAGCTTCTTTATTCAGAAAGTGAGTAGGATATCTGATATCTTTTCTATGAACGATTTTCAGCAGCCATTTTTGTTGAATTTCGACCTTTTTATTACTGTATCATAAGCACCACCCCACGAAACAATAACATATCGTATCAGAGACTCCGCCAGAGCTTTGTAAATTATTGTTAGATGTTTTACGCCTAGAATAATTGACAGTTCTTTAAATATGGATATTAATCTTTAAATTTGGATATTAATCCTAAATAAACCAACTTAATTCATTAGTTTATCATTCAATTTATTAGATAATATATATTATAATGATTATCAATAATTTATACTGGGTTAGGAACGAAAAACAAAATAGCATACCCCAACAAATAATACTGTGAGATATGAAATTATGGAAGTATGAACTACCTATAAATAATTATTGTTGTCATGGGAACAAAGGTGAATTCGCTTTCTATATATACGCGTAAATAATTACCATAACACAACCTCAACATAAATTATTCTTTTACGTCATTAAATATTCTTTGGAAAATAATAATTATCAACAAAATTATTAGAAATTAGTAAATGTGTTTCATAAGGATCAATATCGAAGACTCTTCCTCATAGTATTGGCACATTCACTCGAAATAAACTGACAGTTTCCAGGAATATCATGCTTATTCTATCTACATCCTTGTTTTTGGGCGTTGAACTTTGTCGAAAAATTTTCCTTTCATCAACAATATTATATCTAATCTTTTATTTCATACAAATACAAATATTGTAACCTTCTGTTATATTTCATTTAGAAACTGATTGTCAAAAAATGGCCAATAGAGAACTACTCACTGAAGTTTAATATGTGGCAATTATGTGCAATAGTTTAAAGGTGAAGGAAACACCGATATGAAATGGAAATTCTCGATATTAATCAATAAATTCCTTCCTGGGTGAAACGACTGTCTATGTGCATCAAAAATATTCCATTACTTTGTGATTTTTGTGTTAATTAATAAGCTTCCGACAAATAATAAGGGCACCGTAATTGACTTCAATAACTCTTCGATATAAATTATCTCTGAATAATTCCAGTTAATTTCCATTGATGATTTGTGAAATAATGCGAATCGCGTAAAAATAGAATAAAACATAAGTTACAAAGTTAAGTTGAAAACGAATAGTCTTAGCATAAACAGAATGTGAAAATGGGTGTGAAAAATATGAGTTGCAACGTCTATTTTGTTAATTATATGTGATATTAACATTAATTAAACTCTTGGCTTAATGTTTCACGATTTATTCAACAATATGTATTGTCAACATGTTTCGAGCGTTAGCTAATTTTCAAGACTCTTGAAAAGACTTTCTTTCAAGAGTCTTGAAAATGAGCTAACGCTCGAAACATGTTGACTATACATATTGTTAAATAAATCGTGAAACATTAAGCCAAGAGTTTAATTAATTTTAATATTCAATTATGTTTCACCAAGAGTTAAGCGAGAATTCAATCTCATTTAATTATATGTAATATCTGTGATTTAAAATGAATTTAAAGTAATCTGAACTAAATGTCCATTCCAAATGACGTAGAGTAGCACTTGCGTTAGTTGTAGTTATGCGACTTCTTTGTTGCGTGGTTGTGTTTGATTTCGTTTGTTTTATTGAATATTTCCAAACGTTTGGGATTCATGTTGTATTGTCGAGTTGCAGTAGTCCCTCTTGTTCTATAGCTATGGCCATTCGGAAAATATGTTCTTTATACTTTTCTAGGTGTGCTAGCTGTTTCGAGTCCTTGCAGTTGATAATGGCGGATACTCTTCTGTATGTCGGTCTTATATAATATTTATTATCTGAATACGGGATAGCACACACCTAATGGTTTTCTAGTGCCACTTCGACTTTCGGATTTCTTAGTATTTTTGCTACAGTTTAAATAGCAAATTGGCAAATCACTTGAAAAGGCCGGATAAGATTTCGGTATATATATATATATATATATATATATATATATATATATATATATATATATATATATATATATATATATATATAACGACTGATCCCCATGAGGAGAGCGATTGAACCTGATTTCGGAATTCTTAGGGCTTTCGCTTAATCTTTTTTGCCTCCCAAAAACGCTTCATCCTCTCGGAATGCTCTTTCTTCTGTTCATTTTATTTCAGGTTGGTTCCTTGATTTTTGTCCGAATTTCACATGTGAGATTTTATAGGTACACTCAGATACGATCTTCAAGATTTTTTATGTTGATCTGTTGTAGATCTCTTTGCACCTCTTTCAGCCACTCAGTTCCGCATTTACTCTTTATTATTATACCGAGTAGTTTCTTCGGTATTCTGGACTGTTTCATTCTGAGACATGTGCATAGAACTTTGCTCGTCGTTTTCTGATTTCTTCCGTTATTGTATTTGTCTTTTGATAATGTTCATTCTGAGGTCTTTTCATCCAAATACAGTTTCTATTGATTGGCCCGTAAATATTTCTGAGAATTTTTCGTTCTTGTTTTTGTATTTCTTTAATTCTTGAATGACGAAAAATCGTTGTGTTATAATGCCTCAATTTGGCGCCTCTCTAAATGCACTTTTTATTATAGTACGTCCATGTTAGCTTCTAGGCCCTTTGGAGCTTGGTAATTCTTTGATATAACATTAAAGATTATCTCTAACATTATCCTTCGAAGGATGATGAAGAAAAGACATCGTATATGTTCACATAGCCAGCTTAAATTTGACATTCAAATGCCCTTCTAGTTTTTATATATATGACTTCATGCACAATTGGATGTAAATGCTTCAATTGATAAGAGTCATATTTCGGCATCTGACAAACTACAATGATGCTGGAAATTTGAGATTTCGAACTAATCGAGACGCTACGTTTTCTCATTAATGTTATCTCGTCCAATTATTAAAATATAATCTTGTCATATCGTTCGAAAACAAATAAAAACATTTTTCGTTGATGTTATTTGTTCATTGTTCTTTATAATTTACTTAGAATGTTAAGTTATAGGTACACAGATTACAAAAAGATAATGTGTGATTGTGATTAATGAAAACTTATAACTGTTCTTTTTTCTGAGAAATAAAACAAAGTGAAAGAGCAATTGTGAATAAGATAAAAATATGGATTGATTCGTATTAGACTCAGATGAGACTTGTTTCCATATCTGGGATTTACACATCCATGATTCAATTATTGGGAACGTATATTTTTCGTGATACGAAAAATTATTGTCATCAATTGGGCAATCATTAGTCTGGGATTTTCAACAACGTTTCTGAACGCAATTGGAGTTCTAGATAATCATTAATTTTTTTAATATAATCACTAATCTTAAAGATATCTATATACGTTGATACCAAATCTGAGATTCGAACCCTGTGTCTTACACAAAGCACATAAGTAATAACAATAACAATTTATTACTATCCGATTCTGTGATAAACAATTTTATGAAATACTATTAATGCTATTACACATTTTATATCTTCAATTATTATGATTGAAAACATGATTAGAGTGGAGGGTAAACATCCTATGACTGAATTAGAAAAATTCTGAAGGTAGTGTCACGGCCAACTTTACTACAGGCCATGAAGAGCGTAGTCCACCGGTGTTGCCGAATTGTTTTGAGTGGTATACTCCTAGTCGGTTGTTCCCAAACTTTCAAGAGATCTTTCAACTCTTTTTGTATATTGCGAACAAACAAGAAATATTATTAGTATTTATAATATATAGAATATTATATTGGGTTTGTGAGCACATAATTCTGTAACACAAAAATGTAAAACATTTATTATTGCAAGAAAACAAGAATGTTTTCGATGAAGCCCCACTGCGTAAAAAATACTTCTATTAGTAAGTGGGATTTATTTACATGAAAAGTTGCCTAACCAAATTTATTGAATTATTTGAGAGAATAGGAACCTTGAAAGAAACGCTGTAGGAATGACTCAAATTGAATTATTTACGTAAGTATAAATAATTATTATATTTCTGATTAGCGCAACCAACAAACTACTTTATGATAGTATTGAGCTTTCCTCGTTTATTTTTTTATTCAGTTTTCTCGTGTCCGGCTTCATTATTTTTTTTGTGTAGTCATTCAAAAAGATATACGAAAAAAATGGAACACAGCATGTTCAGAATATTTTTATTGTCTTCACCACATAAACAGCAACAATAAAAATCTTTCAAGGACTCATCCAATGACACTCTTAAAATAGTGAGATTACACAAAATTGCTTTCTGGTGTATATTATTCAAAAAGGCCCGTTCGAGAGTAATGTCATCAATAATTTTTTCAAATCACATGTGAACATATATCAACATATATACAACATGTAAAATAAGACATTTTTAAATGCAAATGCATTTCAAGAAAATATACTTATTAGAAACTCACCTATTCCAAGCTTGAAACTCATCTACGGAATATCTATCCTCTACATTATATTTCACAAAAACATTATTTGTAAGTAATCCGTACTTCAAACACAACACAAATTCGATTCGATTAAATCGGTACACAGATAACACTTCGTTTTTATAATTTGATGTTATGTTATCCACAAACTATCAACACTAGCACCTAAATAACAATGTAGAAAATTGATGAATAGAGGATTGATTTCGTTTCACTGAAATTTGTAAACAAACTAAACACTTGGTTTTTTATAGTTTGATGTTGAGATTTCAACAAATTATCATCATCAACACATGTACTACACTGTACACAATTGAAAAATATAGAATTTATACCAAAAGCTCAAATTATTTAACTTCAAATTGCGAAAGTTTTGGGAAGCGTCGTATTTGCATTAGAATTACAGCTTAACTAATGGCGGGATTGTTAGACCACTTCGATTCTATGACAGATATTCATTTTATGGCCTGTACTAAAGTTGGCCGTGGTAGTGTACATCATACATTGAACATATAAAATAATATCAAATCTAAAATTACAACTAAACAAATTGAATCTAATAAAGCTACTAAATAAAAAAAACGTTCAAAACGTAACTTAAATTTTTTCTCGGGAGACACAATCCGTGGGCAAGACAACTTTTGTAGTTAGTCTGAGTGACATTAAAAAGGGATACCTACATCTATACCATTTTTGAAAGAATTTATTGATGCGACACAAACAACCGAAGAGTCTAGAGAGTTCCACACACCAAAAACCCGATTAGTTGAAAACAACTGTCTAATGGCAGTTCTGTTGCTTTAACGCTTCAGTTTCAGCGAATGGCCTCGTAGACGATTGTCCTCACTTAAAATTAATATCACCCAATCAATTGAAAAGCTTCTAAAGGTGGTGATAATACCTCCACTCTTCAGTCTACATTTCTGTGATGAGGCCAAACAGTAGTAAACGCTGCTCATAATTAGGCCTATTGACACCAGAGGTTTTCTAGTAGCCTTTCTATGAACACTTTGAATAAGATTTTGGTCACGCACTAACACTGGGCACCAAATATAGGAACCAAATTCCAGCAACGGTCGAATATATGTCTTATAAATCGTAGATTCAGTCTGGCCAAAGCCGTTAAAAAACTTTTCCGAATAGATACAGAGATGAGTTTGCTTTTTCTTCTTATTATAATTTGCAACTCCTACTTACTTGTGCAAAATCGATGATCTTTTGAGGAACTGAGACTGATAGTGGAAAGAAGGACGCTGCAAATGATGAGTCTAAACTTTTGCCGTCTAAATCTAAAATTGAAAAAGTCATTTCATTATTTTTATTGACGTGGAAAAATGATATAATCTGACTTTGAAAAAACATATTTACACATTTGAAAAAGTGTTCTTTTACGTCTTGAAAATAAATTAAATCCTACAAATATCTGATTATTTGAGAATCGTTTTCTTTCATCGCTCATGTCCTTGATATGTATTTATTTTTCGATGAGCTAACCAGTACTTCTCGTTGAATCTTCAAGGACAAAAATAGGTCTGGCTCTCTCACTTGAACGTACAGTGAGACGTTAGTCTACTATTTATATTTACAATTCTGTTCCGCATTCCCCTAACCTAGACTTTTCTGTTACTATTATAGTACGCCTCTGTAGTCGCACACAAACGTTGAATTCTGTCGCTTCTTGATGAATCGATTGGAACAAAATCAAAATAAATATCTCGTCCATACGAGAATCAGCCAAAAAAAATCGGAAGGAGTAGACTGTTTGCTTCCATTGTGATTTATTAGCTGTGAACTCATGACCCCAAAAATAAAACGACATCACTTCGGTTTGAGCTAAACTTGGACGTTTTATTTCTTTTGTCCCTTCCTTACGGTGAACACAACGAAAGATGTCTGGTATCAATTTTGTGAATAGTTTTTGTGTCATACTGCTGTTCTGTGTTGCTGTTGCTGCAGCTCTACCTTTTCATTTGGACATGAATTCTACACAAGTGGTTAGTGCAGTTAATATAAACGATTCCAACACCACATCCTGTATATATGGGTTCGAATTCGTTAATGGTGAATGCAGAGAAATTTATTGATATGGTAATAAATTTTCCAATATTTTTTTTTATATTTCATTAGTTTACATTTATAATAACAATTTCTTTTTAAATATATTTACTTGCACTGTATTTCAAAACAAAGCTAAAATTCTGTTATTTAATTTTTTTAACGTTTAGTTAATGTTTAATACCATGTTCAAAGTTCAATTAGAAATACTCTCGTAATAGTAAAGTTAAATTATTCTGAGTAAAAACACAATGAGAATTCATTATCGTTAATACCTCTGTTGTTATTGAAAGTTTTGGTTAAATTAAATTGACAATACGACCATTTGAATAGGAATATTCCATTTAATTAGCATCTTCAAAAAAAATTAATAAATTCTTTGACACGTATACATTGTTTTATAATATTTTTCATAAAACAATTTTTATAAAAATTTTTTGGGAGTGCTATATTCAAAGAGAATTTTTAAGAGTAATTGTGTTTCGAAAAACTACTATCTGGCTACCAAGAATTTTTCAGAAGTGTTTCCTTGGAAAAGAAGATGAAAACACTAGCAAGGCGAATGCTGAGCCAGCATTTTCGTCTGAATAAAAGAAAGGCTACGGAGCGAAATTTTCAATTAATAATCCTGAATAATGAATAAAACAAGTCTCAAAACCACTGGAGCTTGTGTTATACATCTAGTTTTGACTATTATGGCATTATCAATTATGGATACATTCAAAAAAGAACGTATACAAATAAATAATTTATATTGCTTCTGTGGTTGAAAAGAAAATAGTTAACATGCATGGGTTTTTATTTCTGAATTTTCAGTTTTCCTTGAACCCTTGATTGAGTCATGCAAGTTTCCAATGGAATATTCCATGCAACGTGTAGTCAGATGATTTTCATTGAATAATTGCTTGTTTATTATACTCTACAATTAGATTAGATACATGTCGTTGTTGTAGTTAGTGGACAATGACCATGCTTTCACGAAATATATGCATGTTTTAGGACGTTGGTCTCGTAAGAATTATATCACGAATGAGTCAGACATAAGAGCATCTGCTGATACAAATTGAAGAATCAGTGCTCTCATTTCAATGGAAAACTCTTGAATAATTTTTAAGCACTCTATATAACCTATCAAATAATATTTTAAATTTAAAACTATTACAAAAATCATTTATATACAGAAAAAATTGTATATTAGCAGGGATTCGAACTCAGATCTTCTTAGAGAAGGACCGTAACTCTTACCTCTAAGCTATTGAAGCAATGAAAAGTTGCTTGTGATGTCTAGAAACTTATACTCATACTTGTGAGTGCATCAATTATGGGAAACTTTTACAACATCTAGAAAAACTCTGGATCTGCTAACAAAATTGAAAATTTCCGATTTGAAACTGGAAAGTTTTTTCGTCTTGAATATCTTAATTGTAATATCTTTAATGCCGAAAACGATGACGTTGAAAATTAATAACTTCCTTTCCTACACTCTTACATTTATATTGATTTTGAATGTGTAATGAATTAACACTTGTCGTAATGAGGTAATTACTGAATGTGTATTATCTTTCAGATTTTAAGGTGATGGTATAACAAGATCTTTCCTTGAATTGAATCAATTGGCCATGGGGAAAGACAACCATCATAATTTAATACAAACTATTTATTTATTTATTATTTTGATACTGTTATATACTGTGAAAATGAATTTGTATAAGCTGTACAATGTAAATATGCATGAAATAACTAACATAATTTTTGTGTGAATTTTTTCCAATTCATTTCATGAAAGATATTGATCCAGATATTGACATGATTTTGTTTTCATTGAAATATTGTTGAATTTGTGTATTGTTTTGAAGATTTTAAATAAATGTTTTGGATAAAATAATGATTCATTTTATTTATGATCACTTCAATTCCATGAAATATATTAATCTAGATATTAATAAGATTTTGTTTTCATTTTATGTTGTTGTATTTGTCAGTAACGAATATACACACATAACGATCATGTCGCTAATGATTGCCAACTTCCAAATAGAAAAAAATGCTTGTAATTGTATGTATAGTATATCTGAGTGAATTGTTCATGCATTTTTCAGACTGGTGTGTTTTTATTCTGACAATATCTTTAAAGAGTGAAATATTAAACGTATTTTTTGTAGTCATTGACTAATTGCGGACAGGTTTTTTTTTACATACAATGTTTTCAATATGAAACTTTGTTTTGAATATAAAAATCATTCAAAAGTTAACAAGTTAGTTTCTTGGTGTGTCATAACTGCTTAGCAACTACTTTGCGTCTACTTTGGTGTAATAAAACAAAACTTTACTTGCAGTTTATGATTACCAATTGTAATATTAAACCAATTGCTAATCCACTCATTTAAACTAGTTTGAATTATGACCTTTAGAATAGGGGACAGATTATCCTTGGTTACGAATAATGAACTAAATCTGAACTTGTGACTTTGACATAATAGATAGAATTTTTTTATACTGTGGTGGTCAGGCATAGAGGGATTTATTATTAAATACATTAAAATAATTTGACTACTACAGGGTCTCCAACGGAGTAGGCAAGTAAGATGCAAATATACCTGTAGGACATAGAATAAAGATGATTTATACTGCTCTTGATAATGGGTTGAAACCCCAAAAATATGTTCAGTGCAGTTTTGATATCCTACCACAGAGTTTTATATCCAACAACAGTTCTTGTTCTTTATATTTATAGAATTTTGTCTCTTCTAGATTCGAGAAACATATTTTTTGACATACGTCAATAGAAATAAAACTAGGAAATTGATCTCTTTCTTTTTTCTATCCATGGTGCTACTAGATATGAAAAGGAATCACTATAATATCCATTTGTTTATTTAATAAGCTTCCTAAGCATTTTCAATTTATTGAAGATTTTATGGTATTTGAAAGGTGCAAATACAGAACTTTTGAACAATATTGGCCTGCTGTGAACTTTATTTTATAAATGAATTTAATACTTTTTCTAAAAAAAGTTTTTCGTTTCACTTGTCTCTGTTTTATCCAGAGTAGTATTGTTTTTAAAGTGAATAATTGTTGAGATTAATAAAGTTATTATTATCATTCTTTACATGTGATTTCGAGAATTATATTTGCAATTTCATCTCGTCAGTCGTGAATGAAGAATTGTTATATACTGAGAATTCTGGCTTTTATCAGAAATGATCATGCTTTTATCTTAGATCGACACGTACCTATTTGTGTGGATATTGAAAACGTCATAAACAAATATAGATCGTGATCTCATAAGACGAAAAGTAATTCCGTTGTTTTAGAAATTGCGATGTTGTCATATTTTGCCAGCAAGTAAAATTAAAATTTTATTCCTCCCAAATATTATTTGTCAAAACTTTTGCCCCATATTTTGAAAACTTTTTAGGAACAGTAACTCAGTTTGATTTATATATTACAACAAAAATTTTGAGAACAATAGTTGTTTATTATCAATACAACTTTGGTGAAATAACTTCACGTACCTTGTAAATAACAATTGGTTTTAAGCTTGGTCTTATTCATAGTGGTATTTGAAGCTTTCACTTTCAAACTTACAAAGCAAAATACTCAATATAAAATGCCAAAGCTTCAGAAATTTGAGAAATACTAGAAATTGGATCAGATATTGTAATTCAAAAGCCTCCTACAAATGAAAAAATGATACAGATCCAAACTTTTAATCATTTATTAGGTATTTTGTTTCTTACAGTTAAAATTTGGACAGATGAAAATGAATGAGGCGAAGTTTTGAAACGTTACATTGTGAAGTGAGTGAGAATCAGTGAGTGAAATATTTATCAAATCCAAAAAAGAAAAACAGATACCTACATTTGTGTTATTTATTTCTACATCAATCTTGTTGATAGGGTGGTAGGTAAGCATATGAGATAAAATCTCATACTTATCGACTTACTTGACTTACGTTACGTAACAATAGATGACGCACAAATCAAATACTGGAAATGAAAACAGTCGCATCCATGTCAAAATAAGCAGTTAGTAAGTATAAGATATAAATGATTATATATTTCACAATATATTTGAGAAGGAGGAAAAACAATTCACTAATAAAAAACTAGGTCTGCTTTTGATATTTATTTAATTAAATCAAGTATAATCAAGGTACTGATAGTTATTCTTAAATTTAAATATTACCTATTTAAAGAGCATAGAGTGGGAGTATGGCATTTCGAAAGATACATTCCAGTAACTTTCATAAAGTAGGTTAGGTACATAGAGTATGACATTTAGTTTATGTTGAATAATGTATATGAATATATAATTTTATACGGAATTTACTTTCTTCTCTTCCTCGGCATAGTTGGGATCTGAAAAATCAGCTACACTTAATAATCTCGAAGAAGTTAATTCAAGAAAATGAAAATATATAAGGTAGGTATATGAAAATAGGATATTATTTCAAAAACCAGGAATTAAATTCCTCAATTTGAAAATTTTGATAGTTAATCGCCTTCGTTTGTTAGATTTAGTGGTATCTTCAGTAGAAACATTTCAGAATAATTTTTTTTTCAGTTGAAATGATCTATATAAGTCTTTTATACTGAATTAAATGTACTTTTGTATTATTGGAAATCTTCCAAAACAATATATTATGAATATCTTTGTGTATAGAAAATACGAAATTATTGTCTATTCAAAATCTCTTATTTTACTTTTAAACAATTCAAATCGAAAAAAATTGAAAATTGCATAAAAATTCTTATATCCCCTGAAAGAAAAAGTACACCTTCATTTTCTCTGTAGAATGATTCTTTTAAAATTTTTATTCAAAAAGAATAGATTGAATAATTGAAAAAGCATTGAAAAATATGTGTTTCGAGTTCATTATAGATTTAATACTAATAATTTTTGTCCGGTATCAAATATGCAGTTAAATATTGAATTAATTTAAACTCTTGGCTTTATTTTTCACGATTATATTTAACAATATCAATTCGTCAACATGTTTCGAGCGTGAGCTCATCTTCAAGACTAAGACTTTTAGTCTTGAAGATGAGCTCACGTTCGAAACGAATTGATACTGTTAAATTCAAATTTTCAAGAGTTAAGCGAGAATTCAATCTCAGTCATTAAATATGCAGTTATCAATATCTGCCAAATAAGGATTATTGATATGATAACAACTACAAGTAATTGTAATAACTCGAAGATTTACAGATTTCCAAGCTTTTTAGAATGGAGATTGAGATGATATTTAAATATGAAAACGGTATTTAATTTCTAATTTTCTCATTACTTACAGATATATTTTACTATACTATTTTATATTCTATTTTATAGCTAGAATTCTTACGCTACTTGTAGAGCAAAACAAATTATATGTTGAAATAGCTCATCCCCAGATTCTTTCATAGGTTCAAATTGATCACTGCAGAGACCAATTTGGATATTTTCTCATAGTGTTTCATTTTATTCAAGAGATATTTGAAAACCCTTTATTTACAGGGCGATAATAATGTAATTATCGGTTTTTTTGTATCTCAGTGTACTCAAATTGTGGATTAGATTGAATTAGTATATTAATATTAATTTACTTGAGTATTTTCTGAAGTTTTGATGTTTTTCTTTAATTTTTTTGGTAGGAGTTTTCTAGAAAATTTAGACAATGTATCCACAATCGTTAGTTTGTAAACAACACTTGTAATATGTGCCCCCATTTTATAGGACAGTTTTAAACTGACTGTTTAGTGAGCTTTTCATGTAAAAATCAAAAAGAATAAAAAATTATATAGAAAGAACTGACCTGTGTGTTTTTATCGAGCATCGTATATTTCAATGACTCTGCAAGGTCCTGATCCAATTGAAAATTGCCCTTCAGGACATTTTCTCTTCGGTATAAACATGTTGGCCCCTTGTGCTTCCATGACGAGTGCCAAAAAGGCAAGTAAAAAGACGCAAATTCCAGTAAGACTGAACTTCATATCGATTAGATATACGTTTTAATTGGCACTAACTTGCAGTAGGTAATTAGTTATTGAGTGCAAAAAGTAATATCGAATTCGTGCTTCTGAATATATTTCGCAATTACTTGCCTTATAAATAGCTGTCGCTTCCTCAAAGGAAACATTAAATTAAAAAGTTCAATCTAATCATACCACCAGTAAAGGATTTCCTAACGACAATGCACGATGAAATGATATACTAATTATCAAATTTTAAATACGCTCTAATTTTTAACGTATCGTATAATTAAAAACAATGGGTTCAATTACGTAGGATTCTTAAATACACTCAATTAGAAATATATTTCGGGCTACTGATCCATGATCAAGATCAAAAGTTTGTATTGGATTGAATCTCCAATCGTTGAAATGGTTTTTCTAAACTGGGGCTAGTTTTTCTTACCTCTCGGCAGGTACAAATTCCTCATATAAATAATGATAGTATTCTTTATTCACAACAGGTATAAGACCTAATTACAGAAAATGATAACATGATGTTGAATAATAACTAAATAATTAAAATAAAAGAGATATAACAAAGAGCTCAATCTAATCTAAAAAAACTAAAATATGTACTATGCTGTTCGAATTAATTGGGACAAACATTTTTTTCTTCGTTTAGTTACTGAAGTAAGTATGTGAGTACCAGGGTGGCCCAAACACCCTCACAACTGCTTGTTTACTGCCTGATGTGACGTGAGGGTTCGACCTTGATCATCATTTACATTCTGATCGGTTTTACGTCGCCATCAATTCAATTGTTAGCCTATTGTGAGTGCAGTTGTGCTGTATTGTCTTCTCCAAAGATGGATATCACTCCGAGAAAGCGTTCCAAAATTATCGCGTTTAATGAACACACATCAATGATTGTAAGAGACTTCAAGAACAGAAAAATTGTTGATAAGAAATAGCAAAAATTAATCCGAGAAAGACAAGCACTGATCTTCGAAGAGATTTAATGGTTTCTGGTGTGGAAGTGAGCACCTCAACTGTGCGAAAACGACTGCTGGAGGTTGGCCGTAAGGCAAGAAGACCAAGAAGAAAGCAACTGCTCACCCAGAAAATGATGAAGAAACGTTTGGCATGGGCCAAAAAGTACCGTGCGTGGACTGTGGACGACTGGAAGAAGATGGTTTTTAGTGATGAGACACATTTGTTTGTTCAAAGGTACAAATCAAGTGTTGTTAGACGAAGTGATGGGGAAATTTTGCGGCCTGATCACATCGAGTAAAGAGTAAAACATCCTTCGAAACAAATGTTTTGGGGTTTTTTCACAAACAGTGGCACTGGACGATTAGCTCACATAACAGGGATGATGAATTCAGTGAAATATATGGAAATATTACGCACCAGGATTGTCCCATTCAGGAAACGTTTGATGGAACATTTCAGCACAACGTGGCTCCCTGCCACAATTCCAAACAAAGGTAGGCATTTATGCGTGAGAATGAAATAAAAGTACTCTATTGGCCAGGGAATTCACCTGATCTCAATCCCATTGAGAATTTATGGAATATTTTAAAGATACGACTGGCAAAAATGGATTGCACTACAAAAGAAAAAATGATTAAAACTGCAATTCAGGTGTGGTTTCATGATGACGAATTGAAGAAAATCTGCGCTACGCTAGTGGAATCTATTCCTAGAAGAGTTCAAGAAGTTATTTCTGCGAAAGGAGGACATACTTCACATTAATATGAAAAATTTACGCTATTTTGTATGTATTTACTTCATTAAAAGGTAAGATTTTACGAAAACATTGTTTTTTATCCTTTGTCCCAATTAATTCGAACAGCATAGTAGTAACTAATAACTTAATAATAGTATTTAATGAAATATTAAAAAGAATTAAATCTAAATCAATTCATTTTAGTCAATTTCTCTTGTTCACATAACTCCTTATAATAACTTCTATGGAGTCAAAGTGAATGTCACAATTATTGAATGTAGACTCCATAAACCGAATGGGGGATTGTATTAGCGAGTGGGTCCTTGGAGTCTCTAGGTGGAATAATTCTGTAGTACGAGAATTTTGTCTAGGAACACGAAATTTCAAAGCGGACAAGAGAGGAGGACAATCAATACTGTTGTGCAGTAACTTGTACAAAAATTTGAGTGGTGATAAGTTTCTCTCCTGCTCTTAAACTAAATCGAGTCAATAATTCGTTATGATTGACTCCTCTCTGTGGATAAACTTTATAAATCCTCCCTCCAAACAATGTTGTTATATAAGGGATGTTTTATATCGAACTTTTATTGGTTTAAATGTTGATATTATCAGGTTATAGGTCTTCAAGACTGAATCAAACTCTATTTACCATTTAGTTCTCAATATTTTGTTGAATTTCATTGACTTCATTAGGAGATATTGGAAACTGAGTTGCCTTGAAAGTACATAAATAAATAAAAAGTGTAGAAACAAGAACTCAAATATAAGATCGTCTCAAAAATTGAAATCTCGAAGAACAAAATTGAAATAAACTATATTGGAATGGATTTTATATCTGAGATTGCATACAAAATCAGTAGCGTCAGGAAACAATATGATTTCAAGTCACAAATTCAATAATATGACTATATTCACTAAACTCAAAACAAAAACTGAACAGGGAGTGTGTAACACTATATATACAAAATTAAATGTGGTGAACGTATTTGTGCTATACATGGAAAGCTAAACAATAAAGACTTTACATAAAAGAATATTTGATGATAAATATTCGATACAAACGAATAAAAAAGCTACAACTCTTGAATAACAAGCAATCGAGATTCATTTGGAAACACGAAAATCAAAAGAAAAGAACAAACTGAATAGCAACGTATTATAAATGATTTTTTCCAAAAAAGAAGAAGTAACAACAATCAATTAAAAAGATCTATTGAAAAAGAATAATCAATATAAAGATCATTGATTGAAAACATTGAAATGACTTACCACATCATTCATCGAGACGACAAAGAAAACAAGACTTAAAACAGCGATGTGTGATTTCAATTTTATGATTTAATTATGATTTATTGGTAATATTGCTTTTATAATTTATATTTATTGTATTTATTTATATGAGTATTTTACTTGTGAAAGCTGTTTACCTTAAACTATACGATAGAATCACTTGAGTTCAATATTTGAACTTGAATCTGATGATTGAATATTCAGACAATAGCATTCGGAGAATTAATTTTTATCATTGACCAAATATACACTCATCCTATGCGATATTGTCGCTAAGGAAACATTCAATTAAAGACAGAAACGCTTTCTTTAAATTTTTATTTTGTCAAGAACAAAACTTAAATTCCCAATTATAAATGCATCTCCTATGTTGTGAAATACTGGACCGATAAAGATTACTGGGTGATTAAAATTCATCCATTTATGTTCGAAAATTAGCAAAACCGGTCCTGAAGAAGCTTTATTACTGAGTCAAAACTGAGTGATTTTGATCAAATTATGATTTATGTTAGAATTTTTTTTTCGTATTTAAAATCTTTGAAAAAAATTGTAAATTAAGAAGAATCAGACAAATCGTTATGTTTATTCGTAATGTATATACATGGTTCAAAATTGTAATCATAGGTAGGTATTTAAAATACTCTTGATGATAAGTAAACGGCACGAAACATTTAACTGATACATATGATACATAGTCAAAGTATTTTATTATTTCTGAAAAAAAGATTTCAAAGAAAACAACAAGCAAACAAGTTCTTTGTTTTGAAAAGTCGAATGCAATATCTTCAATTCCATTCGATAATAATGTTTCGAAAAATATTTTCGCCAAGTATAGATTTGATAAAAAAACTGAGTTATAGATATGTGTAGACAGAGGTAGTTTATTTGGAATGGTTATTTTGTGATGTACACTTTTTTACGAAATATTGCTCGTGGCTGTTAAAACGATCTTTGAATACAGGTGCTAATTTTTTAAAAAAATTACTAAAGACAAAAAGTACTAAAATCGGTTCGTAATTTTAAATTTACTAGGGGGGTCAAAATGTGTCACACCGTGTAGCCTTAAAACTGATAATACCAAACGTATCAAACAGAGAGGAGGACACATGGTATAAATTAACTATTTCGAGAAAATTTTAATCTCACATTAAGTGGTAAGCAGTATGTCTGTCAGATTTTTATCACAGATTTATTTACGTAGAATCCTAGACTGGACAAAGTCAAAAGAAAAACAAACTTCCTGAATAATAACTAAAAATAATAACAATGAGTAACGAGAATATATCATCTGAAGAATTAAAATACGGAAGAGTTTTTAAACTATGGAACTCTAAATCAATAGAGTTCATTTTTCTGGATTTAAAGGAAAGAACAGTTATCTCAGCAATGAAAAAGTATTGTCAGTCTATCTCGAAAAATTGGATAAATGAAATTCTAAAATGTTGGAGCTATCGCATTGCTTCAATCAGCGTAATATATAAACTACTATAAAATAAACTTTTCTGTCGAATGCCGTCTGCGGTCAATACGTATTACATGTGCTTTTGTATGCGCTTACTATAAGCGAAAACAAGGAAATGTAATAAATATTAAGCATTGAAAATTTATTGTAATGGCATGCTAAACATTGTTATTGTCTTAGTATTGTTCAAATCTCTTGCGGATTTACATATCAAAAGTTACTTTGTCTACTTTCTACTATCAATTTTGGTGTCTGCAACATAAATAGCACATTACTGAATCTTGGGTTGCCTGCTTGGTGTGGTTTCGTACAGCGTTCTATGTCGATGAATTTTAGTTGCTAGAAATTGGTTAGTAATATTTTGGAATATTTCCTACAGAAGCGGGTATCATGAACGCTTCAAAGACTAGTTTCAGGCAATTTCAGTAGTTTTCCGTTTTAGTTTTGCGGGTATGTCTGCGTGGCATGATAGAAAAGCTTATAATGAATTCTTCTGCTTCAATTGAAATTTTTAATTAAATTTGATTCGTCTTATTTTGTTTCTAATCTTCCTATTGATTTGATATTGAATTGAGAATTTTCTCTGATTTTTCTGATTTCAGTTGATTATAATAACTTTCTAAATCCTCGAATACCATGCCAAACCTGTGCCATTCTATCAGGACTGAAGAAATTCTACTAAGTTGAATATAACAACTTCTTGTTTTGCAACTTGGCTGAGCAAAGCAAGAATCCATATCTATTACGATATCACGAAAATATAACGAAATATCAAAGAGTTGCAGAAGTTGCTCGTTTAAATACTCAAATAAGCCGAATATCTTTTGTAATAATTATTATGTAATTCTGATATTTCTAACTGCATTACTGAAACATTCGATTTTTCATTCAATAAAATTTCAACATCATAATTTATCATGAAAATGTTTATCTAACAAGGCAAAGTGTCGATTTAAAAGCCACACGTTTAATTGGGTTACAGATGCTCGTTAGAACTATTCAACAAATAATTTTGTAATGAAGAAAATTGCAAATTTTTTTTATATATAAGTCTTGTAATAATCAACAATGAATAAAATGGTGGATGCGCTTTTCCATGGAGTCAATTGTTGATAATGCTTACCTATCCTTGTAGTCCAACGCCACCCCTCATGAGGAATGAGAAGGTGAAAATGGTAAGGAGGTCAATGTTCTCTAGGTTTATATTTTCTCTATCAATGAATTGTGACTTAGGTTTCACCATTAATATGATTTCTACAATCTGACACAATTGTTAGATACGAATAAATCTAAAACAGAGTCCTTTCGTTTTCATTTTGAATTTGGGGTATTTACATCGAGTAATGCCCGTAAACATTCAGATTTTCGAAAAAAAATATGCTAAGATCTTTCAATTCAGAAATGGTGGATGCTAAAACAAACGTCAGAACTTCCAAATAAAAGCTTAAAAATCTAATCAATAAACAGTGTTTTCATTGCCATTATATAGTTGAAATATAATTCAACATTCATATATATAGATATTTATAAACTCTGGAAACGGAGGATAAACAAATAACAGCAATACACAAGGAAAATAATTTTTCCTTCTCAAATGAACCGCCGTCTCCGATATGCAGTTAAAAATATTCAAGGAAATCGAATTGACATTAAGGTCATAAGTACACTATTGGCGATCGTCATACTAACTTCATAACATGTTTACGGAAGTGTGTTTTCTACGAGATTATTAGCAGATAGGAAGGTAAACCTAAGTTAATAAATTATTTTATTAGTTCTAAACTCATAACAAAGATGATAAGTAGTAATCAAAATTGAAATACAAAAATGTATCTTTTTGATATATCTATGTATATATGAAAATATAATTATTGATTACAATTAAAACATAAGTTCTATATTAGTGTGCGTAATAATAAAAACATAGGTTACTATTTGCATCGACGCTCCATCCAATTCCTTTCTGGTTATTTTCAATTGTTTGGAGTATGAATAACTGCCCTACAATCCCCTCGTATCAGTTCGAAGTCTTCGGGACAAGGATTATCTGAAAAAGAATTAGTAATATTGAAGCAGTATTTCAAAATGTTTCCTATAGGTACTATAGATTAGAATGAAAAAGCACACAAATCGATCTAAAGCCATCAGAAAGAGCAAATGAGAATAAATAAGAATTTATTGAGCACAGAATTGAGGGATATCTCAGTGACAGGTCACAGAGGGCTCACCTCCTTGATGATGTCTATTGCCGAGTTCAAAACACTTTGATTAAACGAAAGTGAGTTGATTTTTTGATTGTAGATTTCGCTGATTTAACAGATAAATAGATCGCCCTGATCAACATAATCTAGTTATAAATAATCCTAGATATGCAACTATTTTATGTTGGTTTACCTGTTAATAGTTCATAGACTAAAATTATTTGGAAATCTAATCGAAACATATGACAGGATCTGATTGATTGAGCGTTAATAAAGCTTTCTTTTGAATCAACACTCGGACTCTTTTCTTTTTCATTGCTTTTTTTGAGAGAAAGTGGAAACGAACGTCATAAAACTAACCGCTCTGTTCTGTACCTCACTGACGTCATTGAAAAAAATATTAGTAGTGAATATATTATAGTTATTCAATATTTCCATTATAATTGATTAAATTTACGTTTCATGTACATGTAACGAAGTAAGTGATTAATTATTGCCTGAAATCTTTAATTTACCACATTATCTGGTCATTATGAATATTGTTACGTGACTATTGGGTAATTTGATAATAAACTTAGAAACCAGTGCTTTTCGTTAACACTCTCATTTACCAAATAAATTTACATCAAGGAACAGCCGGAAACATTGAAAAATTGTTGGATGTATCAAAGGTTAAATATTGTGTGGTTGCAATTTGTATAAAAGGTTCCAGATATTGATGAAGCTCGTATCTAAAAATCAAGGGGTTGTTGAAGTAAAAGACCGTGCTATTTTTAATCTCGAAAAATGTTTTGAGTTAAATGTTTAAATAAAGTTAAAATGTTAATCTGAAATTTTTGTTTTGTGTTAATATGTTTAGTTTGAAGCCTATGATGTTCATGCCATCTGTGTTTTCAATTTAAGTACTGTCCCAAATGAAAAATATTTAACACTACACAGTTTTTATTATTCTGCCTAAATTTGTCTAATTTTCGAAGATTTTGATTATTTGATTAGTTATTATTGAATTTTTTTGCCATGTATTTTGGTCATTTTTCATAATGATTGGGCATTATGTGTAATGACCAATTTATCATTTGGTTCATACCATATACATACATAATTTTCATAGACGAATTATTCGGTATATGTAATCTAAATGTACAATTGAAATATCAGCACCTTTAATAGTGAAAATATTGATAATTTGTTAGGTTTTTATATAAGACATACTCACTGGTAGCTAAATTTCTACACACTCCTCTAAGAAGAACTTGACCTTCCTTACAAACGAGAGT
This sequence comes from Henosepilachna vigintioctopunctata, assembly GCA_030704895.1. NCBI lineage: Eukaryota > Metazoa > Arthropoda > Insecta > Coleoptera > Coccinellidae > Henosepilachna > Henosepilachna vigintioctopunctata. Next base: position 5,105,865 of record JARQZJ010000034.1, read on the forward strand.
ATCTTTGCTTACTTTTACATTACGAAGGCTGAAAGCAAACGATGCTGAAAAGAGCAAAAAAACAAAGAAAACAATTCGTGAAATATTCATTATTACTTAAGAAACATGAACTAAGAGAAGAATGAGAGCTTTGTTATTATATAAATGAGGTTATCTATGCAATGATAACAATTTCGTACCGATTTACAATATTCAACAGATTTCAATTTTATCAATTTTCTATGTAAGCATATTTGGATGTATAACGCAAATAATATTTCTGCAATAGAATCAAGAGCAGAAATATTGATGACATATTCATTTTTTTTTATCAGAGTGAGGGCATCTTTAGGGCACATGATAACCATATAATGTTATAAAAATAATAATAATAAGTCTTTATTTTCATACAGGTAAAAACACCCAGTTACTGGAAATATCAAAAAAATATATACAGTATTAATACCTAATGATATAATGTCAAAGTTTTAAAAATGATTATCAATACAAAAAGTAATTATAATAAATAATAGACAATGAGAATACAGGTATACTTATATGTATAAAGAGTCCAAGTAAACCCGAGTAATGAATGCAAATGAGTCCCTGTTGATATCGCATTTGTCAGACACATCCTCGAATAGCGAACACATATTCTAATGGCTGATTGTACGAGGGAATTAGTTTTCCAATGAAAAAATTCACTTGAACGTGAACATTGTCTAGGAACATGAAAATCAATAGAGCCAATAAGGGCAGGACAGTCTATATCAAAACCCAGACAACAAGACAACAAAACCCTGCCAACTTCGAGTGATTCAGCCCCAAACCTGTTTAAAAGATCAGTTTGGAAAAACCATAGAATTGGATTACAGTTCCACGGCCAACTTTAGTACAGGCCATGAAATGAATATCTGTCATAGAATCGAAGTCGTCTAACAATCCCACCATAGTTGAGCTGTAATACTAATGCAAATAGGGCGCTTCCCAAAACTTTCGCAGTTTGAAGTTAAATAATTTGAGATTTTGGTATAAATTCTATATTTTTTAATTGTGTACAGTGTAATACATCTGTTGATGTTGATAATTTGTTGAAATCTCAACATCAAACTATAATAACCAAGTGTTTAGTTTATTTACAAATTTCAGTGAATCGAAATCAATTTTGTGTTGTTTAAGACTTTCGTAGTATGAAGATGAATATTTTACGATTTCAGTTCTAATCCTCTATTCATCAATTTACTATAGTATTATTTAGATGCAAGTGTTGATAGTTTGTGGATAACTGGTTTCCTGGTTGTATATCGAATAATAACAGTACCCTGCGGGTGGCTGGGCAACTAGTATCGACTTTCAGTTCCCCTAAAAATGAATTTTCAGTGAGTAAATGGATGAAATGTATACCACGAGATAATTCGGCTCCAATAAAATATTCAGTTGTCTGTAGCTTGCATTTTTTTGCATTTAAAAATTGCTTATTTCACATGTGTGCCATATTTGAAGAAATTGTTAGTGACATTTCTCTCGAACGAGCCTTTTTGAATAATATACACCAGAAAGCAATTTTGTGTAATCTCACTATTTTAAGCGTGTCATTGGATGAATCTTTGAAAGATTTTTATTGTTGCTGTTTATGTGGTGAAGACAATAAAAATATTCTGAACATGCTGTGTTCCATTTTTTTCGAATATCTTATTGAATGACTACACAAAAAAAATAATGAAGCCAGACACGAAACCACTGAATAAAAAAAATGAAGGAAGAAAGCTCAATACCTTCATAAAGTAGTTTGTTGGTTGCGCTAATCAGAAATATAATATTTATTTATACTTAGGTAAATAATTCAATTTGAGTAATTCCTACAGCGTTTCTTTCAAAGTTCCTATTCTCTCAAATAATTCAATAAATTTGGTTAGGCAACTTTTCATGTAAATAAATCCCACTGAAAAGAAGTATTTTTTACGCAGTGGAGCTTTATCGAAAACATCGGTGTTTTCTTGCAATAATAAATGTTTTACATTTTTCTGTTACAAAAATATGTGGTCATAATACCCAATATAATATTCTATTTGCTATAAATATTAATAATATTCCTTGTTTGTTCGCAATATGCAAAAAGAGTTGAAATAATGCTTGAAAGTTTGGAAACAACCGATGAGGAGACTATACCACTCAAAACAATTTGGCAACACCGCCAGACTACGCTCTTCATGGCCTGTAGTGAAGTTGGCCAGGACAGTTCCAATGAAATTTTGTTGACCAGAATATCTGAAATGCCCTGGTGAAAAAGAAGAAGAAATTAACTTTGATCAAGTTTTTTTTTCACATGAATTAAACAATTCCACTAGCATTCACATTTTATTGTTTTATAGTGCGCAATGCTGGATACTTTATTTAATGCTGGATATACGATATATGTATATTTATGTTGGAAAACTATCACTAAAATAATCATATATTTTCTTTTAGTATTGTCTCCTGTCTTATAAATAAGAACTAAAAAACTGTTTGAATTCCATCGAACGAAATTTTTTTATAATTTCTCGATCTGTATGGGGATTCAATTGAAGTAAAACAAATGAAAATGTCTCAATTCAAGAGTTTCTACTTTTTTCTATTTTTCATTTCCATATATTCTGATTGTGTATGCCATCCGTCTTTTCTCGAGCTCAAATTTTTTCACATACTAATATATCTATGAGCGAGAAGGATATATATGCAGTATAAATTCGTTGGGCAATTCAGAGACGTCTGGAAGGAATGAAAGACCAACTGTGCGACATTAAAATTTTCACGTCATAAATAAAAATTTCCCTCAAGGTAATCCTGAAAAATGTCACAGACCTCTCTTGTATATTTTGAATGTTCTATGAGTTATAACACCTCAACGACACTTTTTTCTGAATTGCATGAAGAATTAGTAAATTGTGGAATGATTTATTGTTGGAAAAAGGGGGTCTTGAATTATTGATGGAAGTTCATGTTATACATATTCATACACCGGAAAGTTATGGATTAGATATTAAATCATGAATGGCAATCGTTGAGTATTGAAAAGAATAAAAAATTTTGACTTCAAGCATTCAAACATTCTATTGTTTGAATGATAATTGTTGTAAAATCAATAGTAAGAAATACCTACTTCAGAAAAAATAAAATTTTGTTCGTTAATTCTATAAAATCACCAAAGGAATTATCTTCAGGTTATATAGGAATATGGTATTCATAATAAGTTCGTACTAAAGTCTTTTCGCCTTGTTTGGCTTTGCTGCCTTGAAGAAACATTCCTATTTATATAACACTGGGGAACAATCTGTAACATAATTTCTGTTGACTTCGATTTTTGAGATGTTTCAGAGGTAAATATTTAATCAGTTTTTTTCTACAGTTGTTGCGCATACTATTTCTCTTCGAGAAACTGAACGCATGGATATCAAAACGTAGCTTGAAGTGTGTTCTTCTCCACGATAAGAAACTTATATGGTTTAGTCTAACAGGTCATTCAGTTTCTTTGCATGAAGAATACGAAGACATAATGAAGGTCATTGACTTATTGCAATATAACACCATCATCTGCGATCATAGATCATCTGCGTTGACCTCAAAATGGTTTGTTTCCTTCTGTGTCAGCAACGCGGATATACCAAGTATCCCTGTTTTCTATGTATATGGGACAGCAGAGCTCGTGAAAAGCATTGGGTGCATTCAAAGTGGCCGTCAAGATCTCACCTGAAACCTGGTTTCCAAACATTCTAAATCAGTCACATTTCGACAGAAAAAACATTATATTTCCGCCTTTGCATATAAAACTAGGTCTCATGAAGCAATTTGTTAAAGCTTCGTCAACTGAAGGGGACTATTTCAAGTATATCATTTCGGCATTTCCTAGCTTTTCATATGAGAAGATAAAGGCTGGTGTCTTTGATGGGCCACAGATTCAGCAACTTATTGAAGATGAGCGTTTGTTCGGTCAAACAATGACCGAACTTGAAAATAATGCTTGGTTGGCATTCGAAAGTATTGTCAAGGAACTTCTTGGAAACACACGGAGCCCAGAATTACGTCGAAATTGTTCAACAACTCTCTTAGAAAGCTTTAAAAAGCTTGGCTGTAACATGAGTATCAAACTGCATTTCTTGGCTTCTCAACTGCAAGATGACTATGTGCCATCTTGCTAACTTTCCAGGAAATCTTGGTGATGAACAGGGTGAGCGATTCCACCAAGGTTTGAAGGTCATGGAGGAAAGGTATCAAGGTAGATGGGATGTCAGTATGATGGCAAACTACTGTTGGAGCATCGGACGAGAATGTCCCCAGATTGAACATTCTAGAAAAAGTTATAAGCGAAAATTTTTACCCTAATATCTTTTTTATTTTTTGTATAAACACAACATAACTTTTAATATTATAATAACCTTAGTAGGAATAAAATATTCTAATATGTTTGGTTAGTACGCACTTTATTTTCCTCTGTATGACCATTTTGTTTGACTTTTAGGGTGAAGAGAGGATATCCTGTAGTTTAAAAACTTGACGCGATTGAGAAAAATTGATAACATTTTTGACTTCAGAAACCAAAATTTAATCCAAAACAAGCCATAGGTCTAAGACAACAAAATTGTTGTTCCCAAGTGTAATATAATCCATATTATGTGATCATCTATTTAAGAATAGATGATAATATTACTTTATATAAAACTACTGAAGAATATGCAAAGAGCCCTCTGAAACTTATAGGTGAAATAACATATGTAGTTATATACATCTCATATACATATATAAAAGTGGAAACTACATGAAACACTAGTAACAAAGAGTTTCGAATTTTTAGAGCTCTATATTTCCCACACAATATTCTACTCGCATAAGCTAAATAACAAATCACGGTATAATTCATGGACCGTAAAGTAGAAACAATTGTCTTTTCAATTATTTTTCGCCAACAACGAAAACGATTTAAAGGAAACACACACTACAAGAATTTTTCGAACCCTAAAAAATTCAATAGTCGGTAATGTGAAAGTGCAAATTCCTGTTTTCACAATTTCACGCACATAGTTGTGCGAAACGTCATTTCATAACTCCTCGGTCGGAACGAGGAATTTGTTTGTTTTATTCCCCTACTCAGATTTTTTCGTCTCGAATAACAATTTCTCGATATATTGCCGGCATAAAACCTAGTCAACAGACCCAACGAAATTTATACACATAAAACTATCCCGAGCGCGAAATGAAGGGCGAAAAAAGGTGCTCTAAAATTCAAATGAGGCTTTACATCTTAGTAAACACGTCTAAAAATATATACATAAATCGCACATGAGTCAACTCTTTCATGCTGCAATAATATTTTGTGTTCCGCTCGTATTTTCTACGCAAGCTGTTGTATTTCGTGCTTATTTTCGAGTGATGTTTTGTATTGTAGCTTTCAAGGAAGTCACTTGGGAGTTGGCAGATTTTATGATATTTGCATAGAAGGAACACACAAGCTAACACTGCAAGTTTGTTTCCTCCATTTTATATTCTCAATGACCAACATCATCTATTATTTTGTGTTACTAAAATTGATGTTTAAGTGTTTGTTTGAATATATTCCTTCATGTTACATTTCTTTACTAGCTGACCCGGCGAACATTGTTCCGCCTTAGAGGTAATAAATGAGCAGACTTTTGATTTTATCAAAGTCAATTTTTTATTTGGATAATTAATGTAAATTAAAAAAGCAATTATTTTAATGATTCTTTATTGGCCATGTATTTTAGTGCATGGGTTCCACTCTTTAGTGAAGCACCTTGTGATAGACGACATTTTTCCATTTATTATCTGGTGCAAGAACCAATAACGCAGATGGTCTTGCGACCCGTAAACATGCCACATATAATTGACCATGGGAAAAACATGGATTTTCTAGGTTCAGACCACAAACTTTCAAGAATTGGCCCTGTGATTTGTTTATGGTCATGCCGAATGCAGTAGGATAGGAAATTGAAGTTGTTTAAACTCAAACGGCATGTTGGTTGGGATCATCGGGATCCTTGGAATGAGAACTTCCTCACCTTCGAATTTTCCTTTGAGTATCGTCGCATAAATCACACTGTTCATCAATTTCCTTATTACCAAACGCGTTATGTTGCAGACTTTTGGTTGAAAACTATAAAATTAAAAATTAACACACTTTACTATTTTCACTGAATATATTAAAAAATCTACATATGTTTCGGGTAGTTAACCCATTATCAAGAGTATACAATATTACTGAATTTCAAAATGTACAACTTTTACTTATATATCCTAAACCACAGAACATAAAACTGGTTTCACGGAAAAGTCTACCTGGTCATTACAAATAGGTAAATTCTTCTTTTTCGCTATCGAAATTTCCAAGACTTCAAGGGTATTCAATCTTTTGCCCTTATTACCTGAGTGACTATTTCTTTTGGTTGGTTTACGTTTGAAGCATGATTACTACGGAGCCAACCTTTAGACGTAAATTGTGCGGTGGTAAGCCCGGAATATCCAAGGAGTTTAAAAATTCACTTGGATAGTTGGTGGTTCATATTCATTTGTTACACAGTCAATTGATTTGAAAGAATGCATTATAAAGAATTTTGAATTATGAAGTTTAAGTCATCTATTTCTTTATTCTTAGCCGCCAAAATTGCTCGCTCACTAACCCTTTCAAACCCTCGAGATCTAACCCTTTCAAACTTCATTACTTGGCACTTTTCTATGTTAAATTCCATGTACATTAAATTGAACTCTTGGCTTAATGTTTCACGATTTTATTTAACAACATGAATTTGTCAACATCTTTCGAGCGTTAGCTCATTTTCAACACTAAACAGAGTCTGAGTTTAGTCTTGAAAATGAGCTAACACTCGAAACATGTTGACTAATTCATGTTGTTAAATATAATCGTGAAACGTAAAGCCAAAAGTTTAATTTAATTTAATTTTTAATTATGTTTCACCAAGAGTTAAGCGAAAATTCAATCTCAGCCATTAAATTCCATTCCATTGTCTGCACATAATTTCATCAAGTAATCAAGATCACGTTGAAGGAGATCGCTATCATCCATTGGTGATACTAGTCTTAGAATTTTAAGATCATCCGCAAACATTAAAAATGAACTATTTCTTATACCAATAATACCAATATACCAAGAATATACCATATATTTTTATGGTTCAAGTGTTGATTTCAGCAAACCCTCTGCGTGCAGAATTGGAATTTGTCATAGTTTTGTTTAAGTAGATTTCTGAATAGCTTGCAAGCGAATCAAAGTATCTCATTTGCAATATTGCATTCGACGAATTGAAACTAATTTTAGGTTTTCAGCCTAGTGAATCTCCGCTTTTCGAAGTGGACATTACTAATCTGCCTGCGGCTAGAAGACCGAGCGATATTATTTTCTAGTTTCTCGTACTCTCTATCAGATGTTCCACTATTTCTCTGCTGATTTCTGTCGTTATATAAATAACTATATATATATATATATATATATATATATATATATATATATATATATATATATATATATTACTTTAATTATCACTATTTCTTTGGATGCTATTAAGGCATAGTTTATAACATTACTTGATTTATTGAAAAAATACGTACCGTTAAGTAAAATTACCTCAAAATAACAAATTAACAAAAAAACATCATAAAAATTTTATATAAAATAAATTTTAATTTAAACGACATGTGCCATTATTAAAACTAAGACATTTGTACTATTTTCTATTAAATTTCATTATGATTCTTACAAAATTGTATATTTTATCAGTACTATGTTACCCTCGTCAGTCCCCTGGCAGTCAAATTCAGAAAATTTTAAATATCTCACAATCTACATAAAAAAGTGACTGGCCCGATTTGGAACAATATATTCATTAGATTAGCCATCATATACCCCCGAATTTGTAATAATTTGATTTCATAACTATAGTAAACAAAATATCGTCAAAAGTTACCCAATTTTTGTATAATCACCCATATATCATTAATGAAAAGGAATATTGCCTGGTAATTTAATAATAATTCCAACAGTATTAATAAGAAGACGGACGTTTCCAGACTTAGTTGCATTTACTGTTATTTACTCTATCATCATTTCAGGTAACCTTCGCAACTTCGCAGACATCTCACAACTTTAATAGACTTTTATGTGTTACGTGTGCAATATGACATTTGTCACTACGGTGATTTTACTCTCTCGCCTCTGTGTTCGGTTTTCAGTGTCAATGTCTTCTCTGTGCTCCTGTCATTTCTATTCTAATATTCACCTATCATTGTTTTTAGTTAGTACACAAGAATATTTTTTACATCTATAATTTAATTCAGCTTAATTTTTAAAAAGAGACATTCCTGTTTGATGGTTTTTGGCCATACCTTTTATACCTAGTTAGCCGTAAGTTGTAAATCATAATTTTTTATCAGTGAAATTGTATAAACATCTTTTTCAGAGTCCTGATGAAGACTGTAAACACAGTCGAAATATAGACCAGGCAGACAAATTGGATAAAATCTATTCATAGTGGCCTCTTATTTTTGCCTATAACCCACAAAATTATATATATATATATATATATATATATATATATATATATATATATATATATATATATATATATATATATATATATATATATATATATATATATATATATATATATATATATATATATATATATATATATATATATATATATATATATATATTTTTTTTTTTGAAAGTTTTTAGCATTAACAGGCTTTTTAATATGAAAAAGTTTATTTCTGTTGACGTTTCGTTGTTATATTACAACTTTGTCAAAATTAATTGTTAAAAACTTTCAAAATAAATACCTCAAACAGGCAATAAATCAATTTCAAGAAATATATATATATATATATATATATATATATATATATATATATACAACATATATTAAAGATATATTAAAATCATGAAAGAATTTGGAATCGATCGAAAGACCCGAAAAATTATAGAACAGACATTTACAGGTACAACTTCCAAGGTAAAATTGATGGGCGAAGTATCAGATCCCTTTGATATCAAAACCGGTGTGCGGCAGGGGGACGGACTTTCGCCAATCCTTTTCAATATTATTTTAGAAAAGACATTAGGGAATGGGAACTTCACGTAAAGGGTATTCAAAAAAAAAGAAAATAGAATAAATGTCAAATGCCTCGCCTTTGCAGACGATATTGCTATCATCACAGACAACAGAACTGAAGCCATTCTCGCAGTAGAAAAACTACATGAAATTGCGCAGAAAACCGGTTTACAAATTTCTTATGATAAAACCAAATTCATGAAAAAAAAACCAAAAAATAAATCTTCTTTCATCACAAAACATGGTGAAATTCTGTAAATCGGTCATTTTAAATACCTTGGAGAAGTTATATAGTCCTCGGTTTTAAACCGAATTGCTAATGAACTGAGAATTGCCAAACCCCAAAGGATCTACAAGCTAACATTGGCGTACTATAACAAAAAATGCATAAATCGACTCAATAATTCGTTATGATTGACTCATCTCTGTGGATAAACTCTATCCCCCCTCCAAACTAAGAATTTCACGATCCCTGAATGACCTCAAGATGGCGTTGATGGCAATTGACCACTGACGCTATAATCTCACTCAATTAGATCTTTTTTACTTGTTAAAGGGACAGCATTACACTTTGACGCATTGACTTCTATAATATATGACACGAAGGTTTAGCTTCGCCCTTAGTGAAACATTATTTTAAATAAAAAATTAAAATTGAAACACTTGGCTTAAGTTTCCCTGAGTATTACTCTGAGTATGCGTAATACTCAATGTTAAATACTCAATGTAAAAGACAAAGTGTTCTAATTTCAGTTTATTACTTCTTCAATATGTTCCATTGATTAAAATGGAGTATGTCAACATGGTATAAATAGACGTAATATTGAAGGTTATCTTCCAATTTCATATTGAAATTAATAAAGTCCGTTACTGAACCACTAAATCATTTCATCCTAATAAGTCGATGAAATAATGGGGATCGTTATGCATCAGACTCCGCATTATGCTGAAATTATTGAACCGATTATTAGGTTCAATCTATATTGGGTAGACAATTTCCCGATAACCTTAGTTTCATATACACATTTAATCGAAATATAAACCAATATCGATAAATCCTCAGTGAATATTTCGAGCAGGACGTGTATGTAGTTGAAAATCAATCCAAACATGAACAGCGGTTTGTCTTGTTCCGTGCATTTTGTCCAGGATCGTGCACTAAGTTCAGCAGAGTCACAGAACAGGAAATTAAAATACACGGACACCGCTTTATGGGCTGGCCAAGCCATCGATTGTGATTTCGGATGTTTATTGAAATATCATAGAATGGTTATAACGGGAATACCGGATGTTCATTAGCCTTGGTCTGTTTCACGGTTGCATCGATGTTATAGTACACATTAACAAGGTTTTATTCACTCGTTTATCAATGCAGTTTCCATCGTCAATAATCATTTGAGCGTTAGCTATCTGGTTAAAATCTATGGTCGAAGTTCTAGTTCTGTGATATGCGAAGATCATCTGAACTACTTCTAAACCTTCTCAAATCATCCTTCCTGTGAAATAAAGATTGATTCGTATTTTCCAGAACGGAAACATTACGTCAGAATAAAAATAACAATACTATTTTATTTTATTTTTTATATACAAGAGCTCACTCAAAAGACAGTTTAAAACTGTCCTATAAAAGAGCAGCACATATTACAAATGTTAATTACCTATAAACTAAGTTGAATTTAATATGTCTAAATCTTTAGAAATATTTTATACATCTTATAGAAATAAAGTTTTCGATGCATTGACTTGAATTTTTTAACCTTGAAACAAAATACCGAATTTCACTAAAAAAGATTAGATAAATAAATCATGAAAGGATAACTGTATAAAAACCGATAATTATTCTATTATCGACCTTTGAATAATCCCTTTTTTAAATGTCTCTTAAAAGTATGAAATACGGAGAGGAAATATCCAAGTTGGTCTCTACACTTAACAATTTTAGCCTATTGAAAGATCTATGGATGGGTGAATTCAACTTATAATTTATTTTGCTCTACCCAAGAACCATTATTGTACGATTTCTTACTACATGTGGATAACAATTAATGTTCATAAGGCTCGTGCATGCAGCAGAATCTATTAAGCCATTAAGTAATTTGTACGACGAACATAATATTATCAAAGTAGTCGCGTCTCAAACACAAACATTCCAACTTATAAAATTTCATATTACTCTCTTATGAGAATCCATGACAGTATATTTTAAAACGGAAATTAAGAGCATTAATGAACTTCCATTGAACACTTTCTAATCTATTCGTGTATTTATCATAATTTTGATTACAGACGACTGACGCGTACTCTAAATTGGATCTCAAAATAGAATTATTCAAAGAAATAACACACTCAAGTCGACCAAAAGGCCTTGTCATTCGTAATATGAAACCCAGAATTAATTCAACAATCGCTGAAAGTAACCACTTGACAACTATTTTTGAAATTTTGAAAAGTAAAATATGATTGAATAGATAAATGAGAGAAAAACTAACACATATTTATGGAAGCCTCCATAATTCTGCTGGACTATAAAGTGCCTTTTTTTGCCAAATACTCCACCCTAAATTTTCTCATATTTTCTGGAATGCCACTATTTGGAAATTTCGGATCTGGAAAGAATGAATTCGGAAAAGTTTTCAAACGTCGTTCGGTTCAGACTAGATCTACGATTTATAAGAGATATATTACTGAAATGTGGTTTCTCTATTTGATTCCCAGTGTTCGAGCATGATAAAAATCTTATCGAAAGTGTTCAGAGAAGGGCTACTAGAATGCCTTATGGTGTTCTTCTTCACGTGCCATCTCCGCTACGAAGGTGGGCTATCATCATTGCAATTCTAATTTTTGAAGCTGCTGCTCGAAAGAGTTGAATTGATGTGCTGCCGTTCCCTAAGATTTCTTGCCACGACATTCTTCTCCTTCTGTTAAAACACGTTTTCCCTGGATCTTTCCCTGCATTATGAGCTGCAGTAGCTGATATTTTTCGCCTTGCATAACATGTCCCAAGTATTGCAGTTTTCTGGACTTAATTGTTAGTATTAATTGGTTTGTGGTCCCCATTCTGCGAAGTACTTCTTCATTAGTAGTTCTATATACCCAAGATATTGTTACTATTCTCCGATACATTCACACTTAAAATCTTCTTGTAATGCTCATATATTGTTTGTTCATCGTCCATACTTCCATACTATATAAATAACCGATACCTATAAATACATATAAAGCAATACCGATAAAGCATATCATCTAAGCATCCTGTTCTTAAGATTCAGCCTAGAATTTCGACTACAGAAAAGAACTAAGTCACCATGTTTCATTGAAACGTGTTGACTATTTGATATTGTTGCATATAATCGTGGAAATAAAACCAAGTGTTTAATTTAATTTCATAATTAGTTACAGGAACTATATTTTTACTAACAATTTTCTTCCGATGCTTAGAGAATAATTATTCTGTAAGCATCTGAAGAAGTCGTTTGTAACGACGAAACGCGTCATGTATGTAGTGCTTCGCGTCATGATATTCATCAAAGTATTTATTTAAAATTGAAAAATCATTAAATTAGATTGATGAAACTAATTTCAGATTAGGTTATCGAACATGTGAAAGAGGACATTGAACTGAAGATGTAGTATTGATTGTTCATAACAAGGAAAGAGCAACGACTAAAAAATAACTGAAAATAAGCCATTCCTTCATATTTCCTACCAGGGAACATTTGATTTTCCTTGAAATTACAAATAACAGTTGCTTATTTGTAATTGTTTGTCGAAAGAAATAGCTTGAGAGTTTTCTTCGGTTTTACCTTTTAGATTTAAATTTTTCATTCAAACTAAACTGAAATCACATGTAGAATTAATTTGAACATAGAAAAAGACTATTTATATCTGAATTATCATGAGTTAATTACACTCAGTGTTTCAAATATACCTACTCAAATGAGAGGTAATGAGAAATACTTGTCCAAAAATCACTAACTGAACAATTCTTTATTCGACTACTTTCGCCTTTCACGGTATTATCAGACTGAATACATATTACAAAACAAACTTTAAATATTTATGATCAGTTCAGTCCCTGAAGATGGTAGAATATAGATCATCTATATCATCACTGTTCTATGTTCTGTATTCATAAAACATAGAATGGATGTGGTTAGGTGGGTATTTCTGAACTATCAGGTATTTAACAGTGGGCAGTGGTTAAGGTCCAACTGGTCACTGAGGATTTTCTCAATGAAACTCAAAGGCGAAACTAGTCGAATAAAGAAATGTTCAGTTTTTTTTGGCAAGCATTTTTTATTACCTCTCATTTAATTATGAACTATCACAGAGTTGATTCATCGTCCATTGAATTTATTCATATATACTTTAAAAAGAATTCAGAAAATTCGATATAATATACAACGTATGTTTATATTCTGCGAAAATTCGAGGTTCCAATCTGTACGCACAATGTCATCTAACAATCGCATATGAAATACAAAAGAGACAACATTGAAATGGCAATTCAACGAAATTTCTTTATTTTCGTTTGAAACAAACCTACGGCTTCTTTATAAATGACACGATAAACAAAGAGGGCGAGGCAGATATAAACATGGGATCTCGTAGGTGCTCTGTGAACATTTCCAGCTATAGGAAATGCCCAGCTAAAGGAAATGCGACATTTAGTATGAGTTATGACATCAATGAGTCTCAGAGAATACTAAGCTGAGATATAACAATTGGGACGCTTTCTGCAGTGGCGTTACGCAGTTTTCATTTTTCTATTGATTTTAATATCATAAATTTGAACATTTTTATTGTCTAAAAACTTTGTACCCTTTTTGAAAATTGAGGGAACAGCTGAAAATGACTTTGACATGCTTGAAGTTGATATGCAGAAGGAGTTCATGGACATATTTTTTAAATGACTACCAAAATACGCACATAGATACCATATCTACTCTAGGGTCGAACTGTTGGTGAATTTTTGTCTAATGAATATTCCTTATCAAAATAAATGATTTTTTGATTAGGTGTACCTCTTTTACTTTTACTTACGTAATTGAATTATTTTTTTCGCCACTTCTGAAGAGTGTTATATTTCATTTCAAAATACTGAAACATAATGAAAATAAAGTCAAGGGAATGAACGAAAACACACTTAGAAGACTTTCGTTTAATTCTTGCAACAATCAACTTATTTTGAGTATTTTCCTCCTTTCAATTCACTGCTATGGTATAAACAACAACGAATTCAACAAAGAAATAAGATTCGAAAACAATTCGTTGCTCAATTTATAATTTTGAATATGAAAATGTTCTATAATATTAACAGTAATCAGTCAACTACAATTCAAATAGAAAATCAATAGCATATTTTTTAATCTTTCAATTTTTTGTCATCAGCAGTGGGTCTGAAAGAAATAAACTGAAGTAGTTTATTTCAATCAATCTTCAAGAATATCAGAATGAACTGCTTTTTCTGTAATTCCCAAATGTCCTAATTTTTGAGCATTATCTGGATTTCTTCTAGAGTTTTGCCTTTTGTTTCAGGTACAAACAATATACTAAAAACGAATGACAAAAACGAAAAGGCAGCAAACGTATAAAAAGAAGAATACAATCCGAAATGCATGTTCAAGAACTGATAAACATAAATAGAGATACTTGCAAACAATACAAAACAGCCATCCGAGTACGTCATTCCTTTCGCTTTAACTTTAGCGGAAAATAGTTCAGAAGTTAAGACTATGGGTACCATACCTATACCCAGTTTGAAGAATGCTGCATAGATCATAATGAAAATAATTGGTAATACAGCAATTTGCGAAACGTCAACGTTCAAATATTGTAAATGGAAGAAAATACCTATTACAAGGAGGCAGATTCCTGAAAAGAATGTTGATATATTAATGAGAAGTTTACGTCCAAACTTATCAACGGTGAGGATTCCACTAACAGAAGCAATAAACATAACCGCTGCGTACATTATAGCAGCTATATTAGGACCGATCATTGTGGCTCCAGCGCCAATCAAAATGGTATGTAAATTCATAAGAATTGCAGTGAAACCCATCATGTGTTGAGCTCCATTGAGGAAAGTCATTATTAGTGCAGCTTTTCTATTACTCTTCACCGTGAATAGATCTTGTAGCCTTCCACTCTCGGTTTTTTGTCGTTCAATAGCTTCACTAATTTCTTTGAACTCCTCGTCGATGTCATCGGTTCCACGAAGAAATTTTAGAGATTTTTCAGCAGCTTTCCTGTTGCCTTTGTATAAATGAAAATGTGGGGATTCAGGCAAGAACGGAAAAATCAGCAGTTGTGTAGAGACTATGCATATTCCAATTATTGGAGGTATCCTCACTGATACAAAAGGTGCTACACAATATATTAAGAGAGAGCCACACATTTCCATAACGTATATAAAACCTGCCAGAAATCCTCTTATTTTTTTATGAGCTATTTCAGCTACGTACATTGGAGAACAAACGAACGCCACATCAGCTGCTGCCCCCACCATACTCCTGGCAATATAAAGGTACTCAACACGATCAGCAACACCTGAAAGAATTAAAAAAAAAGATTTTTAGGAAGTGAAATACATCAGAGTGGAAAAAAAAATAATATCTTTCGAAAAGAGCAAATCAAAGATGATTAATTTGGTAATTTATGATCGGTAATTCACTTTGTGGAGGGAGATTTTCTCAATGAGTTCCAGGAGATCAAGGAGTTTGGCTTCTTTACTTGAATATACCAAATCGATTCTATAGAAATCTAGGAAATGATTGAATTTGATAGAATGTCCGTAGGAGACAATGCTTCATTTCTTGTGCGGACATGACTCTTTGTATCCATCAAATCTAGGGTTTATCTTTCTACCTATTGCACCGACAAAGACTATAGGTAAATACTCACAAAATATTCTGTTATCCTATTATTTTTTATCGACCAAGAGTAAATTCAAGTGTTTATCTTTTGTAACGTGTGTTTTTTTAGAGGTATAGAAATTGAAATTGCCATAAAACAACGATGGATCTTTCGATTGACAGGAATTTTTTTTTATTGAAAGATAATCTTGTGGCATTAAATTCTAAATATGATTTCTGGCATATGACCACCACGGCTAACTCGGATGCAGTCTAATCTGGACGTCCAATTTTCGATGACTTTTTCCAACATTTGTGGCCGTATATCGGCAATAACACGGCGAATATTGTCTTCGAAATGATCAAACGTTTGTGGCTTATCCACATGACCAATGACTTCACATAGACCCACAGAATGTAGTCTAGCGGTGTTAAATCACAAGATCTTGGAGGCCAATTCACAGGTCCAAAACGTGAAATTAGGCGGTCACCAAACGTGTCTTTCAATAAATCGATCGTGGCACGAGCTGTGGTACATGTTGCGCCGTCTTGTTGAAACCACAGCTCCTGGACATCAGTGTTGTTCAATTCAGGAATGAAGAAGTTAGTAATCATGGCTCTATACCGATCACCATTGACTGTAACGTTCTGGCCATCATCGTTTTTGAAGAAGTACGGACCAATGATTCCACCAGCCCATAAAGCGCACCAAACCGTCAGTTTTTCTGGATATTACGGTTTTGTGACATACACTGGAGAATTATCTTCATTCCAAATGCGGCAGTTTTGTTTGTTGACGTAGCCATTCAACCAGAAGTGCACTTCATCGCTAAACAAAATTCGCTTATGAAAATCGGGAACAACGTCAATCTCGTTTTGGGCCCATTCGACGATTCTACGCCTTGCTTGATGATAGTTTGGCTTCAATTCTTGCACGAGTTGGATTTTGTAAGCACGCAAAACAAAATCCTTCCGCAAAATCTTCCATAAAGTGGATGGACACAGATCCAATTCCTGTGCTCGATGTCGGATGGACTCATTCGGATCTTCCTACAGTAGCAATAGCTTCTTCTGTACGCTCCGTATGGCGTCTCTGGGGATGCGAGTTATCAATAAGAGTAAACGTGGTGCGAAAACGTTCCATGGTTAATCGAATTATCTGCTCTGATAGACGATTTTGTCGACGATAAAATGGACGTAGTGCGCGATACGTATTTCGCACAGAACCATTATTTTCGAAATAAAATTGCACTATTTGCAAGCGTTGTTCAGGGTGAGTATATTCATGATGAATTGCCAAACCAAACTGAGAATAAATCACTTCTCAGCGGTCGTCATCTTCAAGAGTAATGCCAACTTAAAGTTCTATACCTCTAAAACAACACCCGTTACATGTGTAGGGTATCTAGACGTGAGTTAAAAAAGTATTACTTCAGATCATGATATATTGTCAGCCCAAATTTTTGATTTTTTTATATTGCCGAATAAATATTATTTTTATATCTGTTACAAATATTGCAACTAAGCAAAATAATATTTCAGTTGAAGAGGAAACACAATATACACTTGTATTTACTTGCCTATCAATATCCACCCAATCAAACTAGTAGCAGAAGCAACGAGTACTGACTTCTGTCTTCCAATTTTATTTGCTAGGTAAATGGTGATGGGCAAACCTACAAATCCAAACAGCATGTAGAACACCTCAAGCCAAACAATATCTTTTTCGGTTATTTTGATTGGACTATCTGGCCTCATGAGTATGGGTATGGTTGGAGCTGACCATGCAAAATGCATTCCATCGGAGAGAGCATTGAGGGTACCTGCGAAAAAGAAACAACCGTAAGAACATCATTAAATAACTGAATATTTTAGTATTAACTCTTATCTTACTTATTCAATAATCAAATTCGAAATTCAACGAAAAATTACGGACTAAATACGTAAAAAACACATCTATAAAACTTATTGAGTATCAAGAAAATCACAATACTCAAAAAAACTTCTCATGAAGATTTTTACTAGATATTGAAGCTTATGGGATTTTCCACTGTAATCTTCAAGAGTATTGGAGAGAAATTGAGTATTTTATCTTACATATTTCAACAATCATTTCGATGAGTTCAAAAGATTTTTACCTAATAATCCTCCATGACCCTGAAAATCTATAATGAAAAAGTTGGCTTCACTTTAAATATTTAGTTTATATTAACATGAAATGTTTCAGTGAAAAAATATATTTTAGTTGACGTAAAATGAAGAATATATATATATATATATATATATATATATATATATATATATATATATATATATATATATATATATAAATTAATTCATTTATGAATATTTATGTATAGAACATGGTATCATAGAAAGATAGAAAGAAACTTCACAATTTACAAAAATTGTGAAGTCAGAATAGTCTGCAATAAGCAAATGTTCCTCACAAGTTGAAATCTAAAACAAGGGATTGTATTTACGTATTTCCCTGTGGAGATTTAGAAAATCTGCCATATACTATATTTTCAATATTTTTTCACGAAATTACAAGTAATAACACGTTCTGCAAGATATATTATAATTGCTTTTTTATCTATATTATTATAACTTGCTATCGTCATAAAATTTTTATTACTTCTATAAATTTTTTTCCTGATAACTGGAAAATTACGTAGTATCGTATAATTTTGCGTGGTAATATGTCTGGTTATTCAAAATATTACAGGTCGTATATGAACCTGAAACATTAATTATTATAACAAATTGTCATGTCAGATTAAAAACTGTACTTAATAGGTATTAAATAATATTATTGGTTAATTTACGTATTATTTAACATATTATTGCTGCTATTTTCCAGTAGGAATATAATTAAAATTAGGAATTTAACATACTGTTGCAGAAAAATTTGATGCTTCAATATTTTAAACAAAATGTAATTCTGTAGATAGAAATATATTTCATCGACAATCCGAAAATAAGCCCAAATTCCACCGAATATTTTATTTTCGTGTTATATTGACGCAGAACACGAATATTGTTGTTTTTCAACAGTAATGTTTGTATATCGAAGCTTCATTAAACCTGTTGATATTGACACTGTACATATTGAATGATGCATTCGAAATACAATAAATCTATCTCCTAAGAGATGTATTAATAGAATAAATATTATTTGAGTGAGAGTTTTAATCAAATACAACAATAAAAAAAATAATATTCTGTAAATAATAAGTCCCTATTTTTCAATTCCACTCAGTTCTAATTTCAGAATAATATAGTAAACATATTTGAAATATATTTATTTTTGTCATCGATTTTCCAACTGTCTCTATATAAATATGTCTTATATACTTACAGTATTTTTATCATATTTAAATGGATGTTGTATAATACATGATATCCATTTCATTATTTGATTTTGTTCATTTGGTTTTTTCCATGTGACTTTATCATAGAAGATTTTTTAATAAATGTATTTGAATGATTATTATGAGATAATTTTTCGGGATCTAGTTTAAACTCAAACTAGAGAATTTTGTATACACAAAATAATGTATTTTACCCATTGTAAGATATAATATATTGAATATTTTTCGATAAAACAGCCCATTTGGGTTTGGACATGTTGAATAGAAAAAGTTTAACAATTACAAAAGTTACCGAATTTTAAGCGTCCAATTTTAAAGTGCAATAGGTATACCCCTGTTAAAATAATGCTGAAATCTTTGAGACTAATGTCTGTTAAGCAAAGAATACTCTTTGCTTCATATTTATTCATATTTAAAATCAAAAATCAGTTGCTTCCATGTAATGTAATAAAAAATGTAACATATGTCAGTTATGCGCATGAGTATGATTCTAGAAATACTGATAGTTTTTATATCCAAAGTTGGAAGCTTTCTAAATCTAAAAATAGCATATACTATGACGGATTTAAGGCTTTCAATAATTCACCAAATATATTGAAAACTAGTGAATTCAATGGACGATGAATCTACTCTGTGATAGTTCATATTTAAATGAGAGGTAATAATAAAAACTGGTCTAAAAATCACTGAATGAACAATTTTTTATTCGACTAGTTTCGCCTTTTACTTCAGCTTTTTATTATCAAGAATGTCTTGATAATGCTTGTAATC
The DNA here is from genome assembly GCA_030704895.1 of Henosepilachna vigintioctopunctata. Lineage (NCBI taxonomy): Eukaryota > Metazoa > Arthropoda > Insecta > Coleoptera > Coccinellidae > Henosepilachna > Henosepilachna vigintioctopunctata. Next base: position 5,125,962 of record JARQZJ010000034.1, read on the forward strand.
ATTCTTGATAATGTGATCATTCTTGATAATGCTGCAAAAGGCGAAACTAGTCGAATAAGGAATTGTTCAGTCAGTGATTTTTAGACAAGTTTTTTTATTACCTCTCATTGAAAACTAGTACTAGTATTAAGAAATTTAAGCGTGATCTCAGAAAGTTCAAAATATGTAAAGTTTTGTATAGCTCCAGCTAAATAAATATTATTATTATAAATGAACGAAGATGATGATTTATGAACTATTACGCATTAATATTGTTGGAGCATACGTTACATTATGGAAATATCAGATAAATTAGGAAATATTGGGTTAATCTCATCGTCCCCCTTTTATATTCAGAAATGTTATAAATTTCTAGTGATTTTGAATAATTCAGTTTCAATTCTTTCGCTAATTTGTGAATAATTTTAAAATTATTGCTTTGTGGAAAACGACTGGTGATTTTCAACATAATGATTTGCAAACCTGCAATCAGGTTTATGTCAAAAAAATGTTGATTTTCCTTGAATCTTGACTTAAACAATCTGCTAGTCTGACCTACATGGGTATATATACAAGGTGTTAGATAATTCTCGTAGTATTAGCAACTGGATTACCTATTTACTATTAAATCATCGGTAATGTAAAAATTCCAGACAATATATTTTCTTGTAAAGATTGCTTACATTAGATAAGATATAAAACTTCAATGTTGAACAGACCCTAATCGTTTATTTTGAAATTATGGATCTCATTACCAGATTCTGAACTGATTGAAATGTTTAAAATGAATGACAAATATAGTACTTAAACTCCCCTTTTATGCACCCCATATGACTAGATATCATATGCCACTTATTATCAATATTTTTTCTTCATTATGAAAATTTCTTAAGCATATTTTTAACTTGAAATTGGGTGAAACTTCTCTTCGTTGATTTTTCCATAAAAAGAAGGAAACGCCCTATATAAATAATTCTGGCAAGATGAAATAAACTATAGATCCCTAATCAGTAAAAATTTGAATAAATGAGAGGAATGTTTGCAAATGCAAAATCAGTTCCTGAAAAAGTAGGACTAGCCAAAAACCTGACTGAAATAAACAACCTCAATAACAATCGAGAATCAAAAAAATGTAGTCATATATATATATATATATATATATATATATATATATATATATATATATACCCGGTAATTAGTGAAACTTGGTATATGAAACCTAGAAAGCATAGATCAAGAGAAGCGTTGAAATGATAAGACTGTTACAGAAGAACTAAGCAACGTAATGAACAACAAGAAGATAATCATCAACCTTAACACCAAGTTGTAGTTAACACACGTCCTCAGTAGTTGTGTTTCAAAGGTTGTGAACCAACGATCAGAAATAACTACACTGGCAATTGAAGTAGAAAACCAAATCAGAACAATCAATCCCTCAATAGAAACTAACGCTTTGCATAAGTCTCATTCACAATGAAGAAATCCGTCGACAAACAAATCTAGAAAATGTGATCGAAGAAATAGCAACATTGTGTGATTGTGCAGGTCATAATAGCCAGATAATATGGTTCCAAAAGAGGTGTTAGGTGACCTGCCAAAAGATGGTTGTAAGACATCAAGCACAAACTGGCATCTAGAGGTAGATGGAACAAAGTCGACAAAGCTTATGTCCAGGAATGGAAACCAAAAAGCTGCTAAAGGAGAAGAAGAAGTAAAATATCATCGAATGAATTAAACTTACATATATTGAACACAAACGTTCCCAAGAAAGCAAGAAACCGGAAAACATTTTAATTTCATAAAATACGGCACAATCTTCAAAATTGAATTATCTTTCTTAAGCACTCAGACGATATTTCTATATCTCCATTGTGCTCCAAAACCTCAAAAGACATCTCAAACGCCACCACGTGTGAAAAACTAACTGATAAGTAGTGCATACAATTTAACGTAATATTTTGAAAGGTTATCTATTCCTAGCTTATTCAGCTCATTAATTATTGTAGACATTCTGTCATATTTATGCAAGCCAAAAGCAAATATGTAAAAAGCATTCTATATACTCTGTGTGTTTCTCCTAGTAACAGAGTAAAGTCGAGCAATTAACACTGAATCGACTTGAATCAACTCTTGACAATGTGTAACTAGCCCGAAGCGATTTCAGGAAAATGTATTGAATTATATTTCACTTCATTAATCGATTCGAATCGGGCCGATACTTGATGAAAATCTAAATACATAATTGCAATAAAACTGAGTAGTTTTCTGATTTTCAATATAATCAATTTCAAACATGACAATATTGTTTCGTCAACACAAAAGCTTCATCAGATGTTGATTATAAACTGAGCTATTACATTGTGGACTGCTTATATTTACCCCGAATTGTGTAACCATTTCAGTTTTATTTAAATGATATATTACTTTTCTGATATTAACTTTTCAACGCGTTAACTGATATTATCTTAATTAACTTAATAACACTTTTCAAAAAGCCATCGCTCACTTACCAAAAAGCATACATATCAATTGGGGGGCAGTCCCTTCGAATAAATCAAAATAACTTCTCAAAAACATTTCCTTCTGTTGATGTGACGCCTCGTTCGACCCAGTAACATATTTCAACTGAGATTTCAATTAAAATGTTGAACTATTTACGACTGGATACAGTAAGTAAATAAAATATGAATCTACAACATGTAGGTATTATGTGGAAGGCAATTAAAGTAGGCCATTACAAACAATAACAATGAATGAGGAGTTATTTAATAGGTACGACAAGAGCTACTTTTATTGAAGAAAGATATAATCTGATGCAATATTTTGGGAGTGAGTAATGAACAATTGTGTATTTAACAGTTGTTATTTTTATATTCTTTATTTGAGGTCTGTTGACTTTTGATACATAATCTGAAAATAGGGGTTTATAGGTGAAAAAAATCTTGAAGATACAGGGGTCCTTTGTTATCAATCAAACAATGCTGAATAATACAAAGCTTCAATATTGCGATGAAATTATTATAGTTCTCTCAACATGACGTGAAAACGACAGATAATATTACGAGGGTGGGGTGAAAAGTTTCCGGTTAATTCAACACAATCTCCATCAACACTGATACATTTCTCATAACGTTGTTTGTCGAGAAAGAAAGAGAGAGATTTAGTTTTACCAGTTTTAAACGTACATTCGTCAAGCTTCTCAAAATACTGATTTATAGTTTCGATAAATTCTTCGTTGCACTCAAATCTTTTACCGCAAAGCCATTTTTTCGAGTTTAGGAAACAGGTAATAGTCGCTGGGGGCTAAGTCTGGAGAGTATGGAGGATGCGGCATCAATTCAAATTTCAATTCGTGGATTTTGGACATGGCAACAACAACGAATGCGCTGGTGCGTTATTGTGATGAAACAAAATTTTTTTCTCCGCCAAATGAGGTCGTTTAATTTGCACCTCGTCCTTCAAACGTTGTAATAAGTCTGCGTAGTATTGACCAGTGATAGTCTTACCCTTTTCAAGATAATCAATGTATATAATTCTTCTCGCATCCCAAAAAACAGTAGCCATAACCTTGTTTGCCAATAAAATTGTTTTTGACGTCTTTGGAGTCGGTTCTCCATTTCAAACCCACTGTTTGGACTATTCTTTATTATCAGGATTGTAGTTGTGAACCCAAAGTCTCATCTACAGTTATGAATCGTCGCAAGCATTCGTTTGGATTACACCTATACAACGCCAAATTTTCGGTAGAAATGCTTTTTCTAATCAGGTTTTGGAAACGCGGCACCCATCTTGCAAACAGCTTTTCCATGCTCAAATGGTTGTGCGAAATAATTCGCACACGTTCAGCTGACATCCTACAGGTCTCAGGTATCTCATGCACTTTCAATCCGCGGTCTTCCAACCAATACTATGTGATACATTTTCTCAATCATTTCTTAGGTTGTGACCGCACCAGGCAGTCCAGAGCGAGGCTCGTCAGAGTTGTTCACACGACCCATTTTGAATTCAGAAACCGACTGTTCAATAGTTGAATATGATTGGGGAGGAGTCTGCTTGTGTTTGATCCTTCTCTTCTTTTATTTGTTTTTGTGTAAAACCTTTCAAATAGAAGTATTTGATGACACTACGTTTACAACGGAATTGTCTCGACCAATGTGCTCTCAAACGCAAACTAATATAACATAAGAATTGGGCTGATATTTAGACCTAGTGACGCCATCTCTTGGTCGGGCCAGAAACTTTTCACCCCACCTGGTATTTAATATATGATCATATACAAAAGGAAAGTGAGTAAACTGCTCCTTTACTACATTACAGGGAGCAATATATAATAATCGTAAAGCATTTCATAACTTTATCTCTTTTTCTTTAAGTCATGTGGTAAATAAAACAGAAGTACTAAAATCTTTCTCATATCTAGAGTGTTTTTATTTCTGAGTATGCGTAGGAAGTTTAGGGTTCAATTCAAGATTAATAAAGTTAAAGCAGTAATACAACTTACTAGTAAGTATGCCAGTAAATTTTTGAATGAGATTATATGAAATTTATTCAGCTTATAAAAGACTTTCGGTCATTATTGAGTTCAGGTTTTATTTTATCGCGATCATTTCGTTGATTTTCTTCTGTTGTTATGATTTTAAACTGATTGTATTTTCATAGTTGAATTGATATTTTTCGTCCTTTGTCAAGACTGCATAGTGTCTCTTGTCGTATTTATGTCTATTGGAACAGTTTTCTAAGATTTTATCTGTTTGCATGATATAGGTACACATGTTCACAGACTTCACACAGAATCTGATGAATGACATGATAATTTTTGGTTTATGGCGTCTGTATTGAGATTGGAAAATATTAATTAAATGAATAAACGTTCAATGAACAACTATATGTTAAACGAAGACTTTCTCTAGTTGTTGAGGTAAAGCCTGTATATAATTATTCGATCTTGGTCGTATTCGTTCTCAGCTGTATTGTTATTGTTTGTTTAAATGGTAGATAAAGCTTCAATGATAGAGTATATTTACTGGTTCCTCAAGAATGCATCCACCAAAATATCATTCTAATGTATATAATCGAACGAATACATACAAAGTAATTCAAATGAATTTTTTGGCTACAATTTCGAAATAACAATCACACAATATATTTATTTATTCAGAAAAGATATTTCAAATGAAATGTTGCCCATGAAAAACTTTTTCATGGTCAACAAGAGAGCTTCCGTAGCGACATATGCGTCAGTTATTTCCTTAGAATATATCGAAAATGTTACTGTGCCGGTTATTTCCTTAGAATATATCGAAAATGCTATAGGTCAAGCTCATATTATTCATTATATACAGCAATATTAATGATCATTATTGAAAACTGACAATTCAAAATCGAACCGTAAGTATAGAAAATATATTATTTATGAATATAATATATAAACGTTTATTATAATGGTTTCGAAATATACCTACTTTGAATCAGGATGTCCTTGTCTAATTTCATACTTGAAGAAAAGCATTTTCCAACCTTAAAAACTGAATATAAATTTATATAAACACAGACTTTTTTCAAATTTTATATTTCCATTATATTTTATTCTTCAACAAACACAATAACAAAAATTAACAATTTTGAGACTTAAAATTAAGATTAAAAATTTGATGTAAGTATAGTTTGACCGTTTGCAACTTACATTAATTGGAGAATAGAATTCAGAGCTTGAATTACTCGTATTGCAGTTTGAAGAAAATGATACAGGGTTAACTTGTCGATGAGGGAAATTCATGTTATTTTTGTTTGAATATCTGCAATACATACTTGAAGACAAGAAGTAATTTTTGGACGTTTTTGACATAGTTTTGCGCTATGCTTAAAATACCATATTATTTGTAATTGGTATTTTTATGCTGAAGGCACAAAAAATCATGTTTTTCGTCAGTAGAGTAAACTATCGTACCCTTATTTGCATTTTGAAGGCGATGAAAGTGACAATCTCTTTCCAAGTTAAACAATAACAATTTGTATAACATTGTTTGATCAACTAAATCAGACTAACAACATGAGTAAAAGTACAAAAAATATTCTATAAGATCACTTATTTATGAAGTACATTTGAGTATCACCATATGAACTATATACAATATCATCAATCAAAAGCAATGAAATTTATATTTAGTAAATTCTTCTAAATGAAGGTTCGAATATAAAAACAAATAGAATATATTGAACTCTTCCAGAATCAAATCTAAGGAGTACTTAATTATTTTAGGGCTTAAGTAACATCGTACTCAGAGCTTTTCCCATTTTAATACTTTCATAAACTATACCAATTAGTATTTTCAATTGATCTTTGCCTTGTTTGATAAAAATCAGAAGGAGTATTTATAATTGAGATTATACTACCGTATAGTTTTTGACAATTCGTTTAGTGTTATTTTGATTGTACATTAATAACATCACTTTTTGAGCATTATCTGAATTTCTTCCAGAGTTTTTCCTTTCGTTTCAGGAACATAAAGCAAACTTGAAAAGAAGGTTAGAAATGAAAACACAGCGAAAATATAGAACGCCATGTGCAGACCATAATTTTGGTACAAATATTGATACATGTAGATGGATATACTTGCGAAAAGTACGTATAGACCATCCGCCACAGTCATACCAAGAGCCTTTATTTTAGCAGGAAACAGCTCACTGGTCATCACGATAGGAACTGTACCGATGCCAAATTTGAAAAACGCCGCAAAAACCATGATGAACACCAATGGGATCCAGCTCATCGAGTGAACATCCATACCAGAATGTTTCAAGTTATAATAAACTCCAATAACTATCAAGCAGAAGCCTGAGAATATACTCGATATATTTATGAGTATTTTACGTCCAAATTTATCTACGGTAAGAATTGAAACTATTGAAGACACTAACATAACACCTGCAAATACTATAGCCGCCATACTTGGATCGATATATTCGGCATCAGCCTCCTGCAAAATTGTGTGTAGATTCATTAGAATAGCGGTATATCCGACCATATGTTGCGCCGCATTCAATATAGTCATGATAATTAAAGCTTTCCTATTGCTTTTGATTAAAATTAAATCTTGCGGTTTCCCTCTTTCTGATTTTTGTCGTCTTATTGCTGCGCTGATATCTTCCAATTCTTCGTCGACGTCATCTGTTCCTCTGAGCCTTTTTAATGACGTTTTCGCCGCTTCTACATTACCTTTGTATAAATGAAAGTAGGGTGATTCGGGCATAAACGGAAATACGATGAGTTGTGTTAAGACAATAGAAGCTCCTACCATTGGAGGAATACGAACCGACACATATGGCGCTATGCAATAAACCAAGAAAACACCTCCTAATTCCATAACGTAGATGGTACCTGCCAAAAATCCTCTGATTTTTTGGTGTGCTATTTCTGCGACGTACATAGGGGAACATACGAAAGCGACATCTGCTGCCGCACCAACTATACTTCTGGCTACGAAAAGATACCAAACATTGTTGCCTGTACCTGAAAGATGAAATTCATTTGAAAAATTGTATTATCGACAAATGTTTACATGTTATACTGCATCACATTTAACTTTGAAATTAACATATTGATTACATTTTCGGCGAATCAATTTATGTACATTTTATTATCATTGAAATTCATTTAATTTTGAATCAGTAACAAGTAGACACACACAGTACTTGGAGTGTTGTGATAAATTATTATTTGGGCCAGAAACACAACCAGCAAACCATATGTATAAGGTGTTTTTTTAGAGGTATAGAACTTTGAGTTGGCAGTACTGTTGAAGATGGCGACCGATTTAACAGTTGAGAAGTGATTTATTCTCAGTTTGATTTGGCAATTCATCATGAATAGATTCACGCCTGAACAACGCTTGCAAATAGTGCAATTTTATTTCGAAAATAATGGTTCTGTGCGGAATACGTATTGCGCACTACGTCCATTTCATCGTCGAAAAAATCGTCCATCAGAGCAGTTAATTCGATTAACCATAGAGCGTTTTCGCACCACGTTTACTCTAATTGATAACTCGCATCCACAGATACGCCGTACGGTGCGTACAGAAGAAGCTATTGCTACTGTAGAGCGTAGCATTGAGGAAGACCCGAATGTCTCCATCCGCCATCAAGCATAGAAATTGGATCTGTGTCCATACACTTTATGAAAGATTTTGCGGAAGGATCTTGGTTTGCGTGCTTACAAAATCCAACTCGTGCAAGAATTGAAGCCAAACGATCATCAAGCAACGCGTAGATTCGTCGAATGGGCCCAAAACGAGAATGCCGTTGTTCATAAGCCGATTTTCATAAGCGAATTTTATTTAGCGATGAAGCACTTCTGGTTGAATGGCTACGTCAACAAACAAAACTGCCGCATTTGGAGTGAAGATAATCCTCAAGTGTATGTCAAAACACCGTTACCTCCAGAAAAACTGACTGTTTGGTGCGCTTTATGGGCTGGTGGAATCATTGGTCCGCACTTCTTCAAAAACGATGATGGCCAGAACGTTACAGTCAATGGTAATCGGTATAGAGCCATGATTACTAACTTTTTCAATCCTGAATTGAACAACCATGATGTCCAGGAGCTGTGATTTCAACAAGACGGCGCAACATGTCACAAAGCTCGTGCCACAATCGATTTATTGAAAGACAAGTTTTGGCGACCGTCTTATTTCACGTTTTGGACCTGTGAATTGATTTCCAAGATCTTGTGATTTAACACTGCTAGACTTCTTTTTGTGGGTCTATGTAAAGTCATTGGTCTATGCGGAAAAGCCACAAACGCTTGACCATTTGGATGACAATATTCGCCGTGTTATTGCCGATATACGGCCACAAATGTTGGAAAGTCATCGAAAATTGGACGTCCAGATTGGACTACATCTGAGCCAGCCATGGCGGTCATATGCCAGAAATCATATTTAAAATATAATGCCACAAGATTATCTTTCGAATAAAAAAAATTTTTGTCAATCGAATGATCCATCGTTGTTTTATTGCAATTTAAAGTTCTATACCTCTAAAAAAACACCCATTATTTCATGGCATGAACCCATTATCAAGATATGATACAACTTCATCAGAAACTAGTGAATAGTAAATGATCATGAAAGAATACGTTAAAATTGGCGGAGGTAGTTTTGGAATCTACATTTCAGAATATACAATTACAAACAATTTACATTATTACTTCTTTGTAGCAGAGAGTACTACGCAGATGCATATATTATTTTGACTGATATGGAAGGACTCAATAACTTGAAGTTTTTGGGATATTGTTTATGGAAATTCGATGAAAATTATTTCTAGGGAAATTTCAAACTGTGAGTATAATGTCATGAGCAAGTTATAAACTTGATATCACACTTTTGTGATGAATTTTTATCATTGCTAAATTGTTTTGAATGTGAGAAGTGGAATGAAAATTCCACACAAATTGAACTACCACCCCAAAAATATTTTTGGAGATCTATTTGGACGTCAGGAGATGGGAGAAATTGATTAATAATTTTTGCTATCAGTCTACTGCAGGTATGAATAATCAGGAGATGGAAAAATTATTATTGTCGTCGGTGTCGTCAATCCGGCTACTCCACGCCAAAATAACAAGTCAATTCTGAGATCTGAAGGATTACTTTTCAGACAACTGGTAATTTTTTCTATCATCTTCGCTGATAATTTGTACGTGGAATAGGTAGATTCAGGTAATGCACATCAATCAATGTCCCCCTTCTCCTCAACATAGCTTTGCTACAGAAGCTAAAACGTCGAGATTTCACCGATGTTTCAGGCGGTTCATCCCAAGAAACTAGTTTTTACACATATCTAACTGGGAATTTTATTCAAAAGTAGATGGTTAGATGATTTTATTCCTAATTTATTATACCTATCAGGGTCCATCCGATTAAGCTTGAAGCAGAAGCAACAAGTACAGATTTTTGTCTTCCAATTTTATCCGCCAAATATATTGTGATTGGCAAACCAACAAGTCCAAATAACATATAAAGGGTTTCGAGCCATACTTCATCGTTTTTACCAATAACTATAGGAGCACCAGGTTTTCTTAACTTCGGGAGAGTTGGTGCGGACCATCCAAAATGCATTCCATCTGAAAGGGCATTCAGGGTACCTGCATAAAATATTAAACATGTTAATATGATGATGTGGAACATGACTAGATATTTAATTTTGATAAAAAAGCAACAGAATATGCCTGAAGGGTGGAACCAGTATGAAATGATCAAATGCTCAGTTATTTCATGCATTTGAGAGTAAATAACTGTCCTACTTCAATTATACCCATTCAGATTATTTCAAAGAAGAACATGACATGAAGTAGCTACAAAAAGGTTTCAAGTACCTATTGAATTTGAATTGATATTGAATAATTAAAAATTTGTGTGTTCTTTCGTTTGATTATTCACCTTTTGCATATTTTCAAAGTATAAATAAATCAATTATTTTTTACCTAAAGTGAAAAGTGATACAATACAGATTACTCCTTATATATCTATTGATATTAAATAACATTATCCGAATTGTTGCATAAATTTTTTTTATAAGTATTTCGTAATGCTCAAGTATTTTATTAGTACTTTATCTTCGTAAGATTAGATAAGAAATTCTGTACTATGTTACAACAAAGAATAAAATATCGCCAAAGATTTTATTAAATTAAGATAAAAGTTATAAGATAGGACATTGAACAAACTTGAAAAGTGTTGATAATAATCAATACACTTGAAAAATTTCAGGCCTTTATATTACCTTGAAAAATCTTCCAAACCAACAAAAGTGTTCAAGATTAAGTCGATAAGAGAAAATATTCTGGTATTTAATAATGAAAATACAGATAAGTATGCACGATTGCTTCAATTCTTTTGTGCGTTTTTGTATGTTTAAAATAAGATAAAACAACTGTATTTATATTTCAATCACTGATCGAATCACTACAAAATCACTAATTGGAGAAGGAAGGTTAAATAACGTTTGTTTTTTTAAGAGGTATAGAACTTTAAGTTGGCATTACTGTTGAAGATGGCGAGAATTTAACAGCTGAGAAGTGATTTATTCTCAGTTTTGTTGGACAATCCATCATGAATAAACCGAACGATCATCAAGCAAGACGTAGATTCGTCGAATGGGCCAAAAACGAGATTGCCGTTGTTCCCGATTTTCATAAGCGAATTTTGTTTAGCGATGAAGCGCACTTTTGGTTGAATGGCTACGTCAACAAACAAAACTGCCGCATTTGAAGTGAAGATAATCCTCAAGTGTTTGTCAAAACACCGTTACATCCAGAAAAACTGACTGTTTGGTGCGCTTTATGCGCTGGTGGAATTATTGGTCGTACTTCTTCAAAAACGATGATGGCCAGAACGTTACAGTCAATGGTGATCGGTATAGAGCCATGATTACTAACTTTTTCATTCCTGAATTGAACAACCATGATGTCCAGGAGCTGTGGTTTCAACAAGACGGCGCAACAGTCACACAGCTCGTGCCACAATCGATTTATTGTAAGACACGTTTGGTGACCGCCTAATTTCACGTTTTGGACCTGTGAATTGGCCTCCGAGATCTTGTGGTTAAACACCGCTAGACTACTTCCTGTGTGGCTATGTAAAGTAATTGGTCTATGCGGATAAACCACAAAAGCTTGACCATTTGGAATGCAATACTCGCCGTGTTATTGCCGATATACGGCCACAAATGTTGGAAGAAGTCATCGAAAATTGGACGTCCAGATTGGACAACATCCAAGCCAGCAGTGGCGGTAATATGCCAGAAATCATATTTAAAATGTAATGCCACAAGATTATCTTCCGAAAAAAAAATTCTTGTCAATCGAATGATCCATCGTTGTTTTATAGCAATTTAAAGTTATATACCTCTAAAAAAACACCCTTTAGAATTTCGACATTTATTTCACATTCAAAAGAGCGATTAACCATTCACAATTAGTTTTGATTTTAACATTATTTTTACCACTATTGAGGTAACAGTGCTGTGGAGTATTCATGGATATTTTGTTTCACGAAAATTTTTTTTAATTTTCAGTGGATTGTGGCTCGATATCCATTTGTTCAGCTGTTCGGTTTATTTGTTTCAAATCGTATTTAAAATGGTTTTCGTTTTACATCTATGTAACTAATCAATCCTTCCTTATTCTATATACCTATTTGTTTGATCACTTCCAAAATTTGGTGAAATTTTTTTATAACATATATTTTTTTAATATAGCGAAGTATATTCACTGAAGCAATATATTCGATAATATCTCACTAAGTGTACTCTGAGAATTCAATTTGCACCATAAATTCCCATGAAAAATTTACTTATCAAAGGAAAATTAATTACAATAAATTAAAATGAATACACTTTGCTTAAGTTTCACTAAATATATTGAAAACTCTCCATAAGTTTCGGGTGGTTAACCCATTACCAAAAGTATACAATGTTACATGTATACTCTTGATATTGGTTAACTATCCGAAACATATGTTTTTATTATAGTTTTTAATGTACTTAGTGAAACTTAAGACAAGTGAGTTCATTTTTATTAATTGTTTTTAACATGATGTTTCACCAAGAGATAAGCGAAACTTGCCTGTCATTTAAAGAAAATTAGTTAATTGAAATTAATCGAAAATATTAAAATTTTCCATTTTTTATCTTTCCCTCAATATAGTACTTGATGTGGACTCTCTCTATCTTTATATGAATTTACATTGAAATGATAATACCTAATTATGAGAGTTTTGTGATTAATATTAATAACAGAGTAAGGGTTGATACATTTGAACACTTGAAACATTCAAAAAATTTCGAATACAAAAATTTCCTTTCTATAATTATATTTCCATATGTTAAATTGAAGACTTTCATATGATTATGAAAAGTTGTGATAATACCTGAGTGATAGTCTGAATTTTGGATATTGGGTGTTTTCTGCTTATAAAATTGGCACCCCTGACAACTGTCAAAATAGAGATAAAAGTGTCTGTTTTGAGGTTATAACCGAACAAGGATGTGAATAGTATTCATAGTATTTTAATTCAATTATTGTGACCAGGCATGCTGTTTTAAATATAAACCACTTTACCACATTTATCAACAAGAAAGATTGAATTTTTATGTCGTATTCGTTCTTCTTAACCTAAAATTCTCAAGAAATGCCTCACTAAGCGAATGATACATACATTCAATATTATTTTGTTTCATACTTTAGTGTAATGAAACGGTCTTGTATGATTCTATATCGCATTTCAATGAAATAAAATAGATCTCTAATGAAAAATAATTTGGCAATCAATCAAAGAATAAGTATAGATACAGTTCTAAAGATTAATTCGTGTTAAAATATAACTGAGCATGTTATCAAGGCCTGACAAGTGCACCCACTCAATTTTATAGTATTAAATGAAGATATCTAATCAAGAAATAACATATTGACTAATCATATGTTAAAACACGGATAATATCATGGGCCAACAATGAACGTCTTGTGTATAACATCAAATTGAAGTAAGCAAATAAGAATGCAAATATTCGATTGTTTAAAATATTATATCAACGGATTTTTTGCTTCTGTTGGTGTGAAATTTAATACAAGGTTGCATTCAGATACGTGGGAAGTTTGTCTAAACGCATTATGTAGATAGATTGCATTTTTGACAAACGGAGTCATCTGTACGACGATATTTATTACGTATTTTATGATTTCAAGATAACTGATTTTTCCCTAAACAAAACAACGCGAAAATTTCTTTAATATTACATATAGGTACTCAGGATTGTTATTCTTAGCATCAACAAAGTTCAAAAACTCCAAAAACAAATAGAAATGATATTATAAGGAAACAATTTTCTATATAATTTAACACGAAATCACTTTGATAAAAATGATTACATTTCTCTAATTTTCAATTCAAATTAGGGAACGAATATTACAAAAATAATGAAACCATAACATCGCGTAAAAATAATAAATAGAAACCATCAAATACCCCAAAAATTCGGTTGAAACCAAAAAATACATTGAGAAGTCAAACAATTACTACAAAATAAATCATACCCCTTATAATGTTCCATATAATAATTGTAGTAAAAGCTAGGTAGGTCAAACATCACAAAATTGGGAAGAAAATACGCAAATAGCCAACTAATTAACCCACAAAAACACTGACCCACAATGAGTTGTTCAAAAGTTTTTTCATGGTGAAGAATATAATATACTGCCCAAGCGAATGCTTAGCCAATATTTCAAATATATAAAGATCTAAGAGATATCTAAAATGATATTCATATTAATATATATCCTTTCTTTTTTCTCAGTTCTGTCAACGAGTGAAAGTTATTCATTTCAATGTATCGAAAAAGCTATATTATGTAGAGAAAAGTTCACAAGATATAATTTTTGCCACTTTACATATGTTTATTGTTAATAATATCAGTCTTCAGTTAAAATATTTTACAAAGCCTGCCATCTCTGCATGAAAGTACGCACTAGATCTTGTCATGAACGCACTCTACTATACTGGAGAGTCTATCCTTTTTCTCGATAGAGGGAGTTTACGTGATTATATCACTGGCTTAATCCCGGTGTTTGCAGATACAAGGCCTTGATGCATTCGGGATGAATATAGAAACTCGATTATTTGCATGCATTACACTTATGATTCCCTTAATATGATGAAAGAGCTGTATGGTATTTTAAACAATTTCGATGTTTTTCGGAATGCACTAAACCTTGAATCTCGAGAGTTGAAATTTGTATTTCAGTTGACAATATTTGTGTAGACAGCTTCCTGAGAGCTTCATTCGAATTATTTCGATGTTTCGAATGAAAATTCAGAATAGATTATAAATGTATATACGAGTAGATGTATATGCACCAGTATTCGCCACCACTGGTATCAATGATCATAAATCACCTCTGGAAGGTCACGTATGAAGCAATAATTACAAGAGTCGAATATTGGATAAATTATTGAAATATCCATATCAGTCGATATTTTATGAGTACATAACAATTGCGTCAGAATCCATACTTTGTCACAATTTTTGTGAATAACAATTTTCTAACCTCGGTTCAACCTTACGAAATATTCACTGAAAAATATTGAAAATAAATTTGATGAATATGGAGTATTATTCACAAACGCAGAATACTCAAAATAGCGTAATAAATATGCATAAATTATTATGACGTGTGAAATAAAACTGATAAAATATTTTAGAATAGTTTGGCAAGTCCTCCACAGTTGAAGAAAAACAACATGAACGTCATAGATATAAAATAATACACAAGGCAACATGGAGCAACCACAGAAATGTAAATTAACAAAGTAAAATAGAAATGAAATTGTTCCAAATTTCAGTGAAATGACGCAAACAGTCTGCCTGATGCGACTGAATTATTTGAATTTCCTTGAATGTTTGTAGTACTTATTCTTTGATTCAGGGTTCGACAACTATTGTTGTTATTGTTCATTTATCTTCATTCTTCAGAATTTATCGAATCTAGGTGTACATTTCAAGAAACTTCAATGTTCAAATTACTGTGGAAGTAGATACCAAAATATATCACTGCGAAACAAAGGTTCACTTATATCATAGTTAGTGTTATGTTATTATTTTTGCCAAGAATGATATTGGAGACATAAAACAATTAATGAGGATGATTCCGCATTTTATCGTATCATATCTAATCATAAAAGTATCAATTATTTAATCTGTTATCGTATATATCTTTTTATCTTCCAAGTTTTTACTTCACTTAAATTTTTAAATACCAATTAAAATTTTAAATTTTAATTGAAATTTTCCAATATAAAATTCATCATCGAGCTTCAAGAATACGTGCAGCATGTATAAACTACCCAAGACTGGAACCCAGACCTTCCAGAGTACTCAAGCATTTCTTCTATGAAGAAGTATTTTTGATAATTACAAAATTCTTATGATATAACTATAATCCAGAATATAGCTTTCGCCCCATTTCAGTGGACATGCAGATTAGCGCGTGTTTCGAACTGACAGTTTTTATCATATTACATACATACATAATAAGAATGTTTATTTAGCCCATTGTGCTATACTAATAAACATACAAACATAAAACACATTATATATAAAAATAATAATCTCAAATATTTATAAATTAGTCTTTCAGTCCTCGTTCATTTTCATAAGATAAATTCTTCTCAGTTTCCTCCTGAAGATTTTTAATTTAGTGACATCTCAAGTCACATTCAATATGAATCAATAAAACCACTAAATTCAACGATATAAGTATCCACATTTCAAGAAAGATCGAACGATCTTTCATCATATTTGATCGATCTTCATCAGTTTCGTAGTATCATACGAAACAGATAATCAAGATAGTTATTTATAGAGAGAATCCCATATTTAGATGAAGTGACTTATGGGATGAAATATAACCTCAATTAATCTTCAAATAAAAATTACTGGGATATGTCGACATAACCTCACTCATTTGAAAAATGCACCTCACATTAAGTGAAAAACTTAGAGATTTGTGGAAAAAGTTAAGTCGCTGGAGGGAGGCAGACAGCTAATAATCATCAGTGTATATAAAATAATTCGTAGCTCAAACTAATATAGAAGCATCTGTAGTGAAGATCACCACCACTCTCCAATATTAAATTGTTTTTATATTACACTTAGACATTCATTTGGAGTTATTTCAATGTATTGCGTTTTTTATTGATTCCTGATCTTCAATAAGGCTTAGGAATCGTGGTAAAATATCATCAAAAATAAGTAGATCAAAGATCCCCGCCCTCGTAGTGCTTGAACGACCCCCTAGACATTATTTTTCAAGATATTTATTTTAACAGGCCAGGAAAGTTTAGGATGAATTATGTACCGATAGACATATACGATAGGACATATAGAAGGAAAAATATAAATTTTTAAATATTTCGGAAGACTTCCATGATAGCTTTTTGCCTATTTATAGAGACTTTTGAAATTTAAGGGATATTCATAATTTAATCTAGAATATTGTTGTGACTGGTATAAACTAGATGATATCTGATCATCTTATAATTTTCTTTCAAGTTTCGAAATAGCTACAATTCAAAGAGATTTGTTAAATTAAAATAATAACCAAAACATTGAAGAAGAACTCATAGATGTTTTCATACTTCCAATACCTGTTAGGCACAGAGTATCATTCAAAAATAACAATTTTTCATATTAAATGCTAGAAATTAAAATTGTTTTAAGACTTGGAACACTCACATTTAATACCCTCAAATAAATCGTAACAATATATAGAGTTCTGTTTATCAACAGTAGTATTGACTAAGTTTTCCTTTAAATTTAGTTATAGAACTGCATGAGAATGGGTAAATTCTATAAGATAATTGATAATTACAAAGTCTCAAAAAAGCATCGAACTCCAATACAGATAACATTCATTCAAATAGAAGTGAAGCAAACAATGAAGGCTATAAATTAATTTGCTGTCATAGACACAAATTTATACTCTCATATGAATTTAAAAATATCATAAAGGTCACAGAAACTATAGTTACAATTATTTAATCATTATCAATTCATTTTTCGAAGTGTCATCTGTTAAGATAAATATACTTTACTTGAATGATTGATTTTCGAGATTGAAAATTCAAATTTTCACAGATTAAAACTAAGAAAAATGGGTATTTCTGTTCCAACTACGAGAAAAAACCAGAACACCATCTATCAGTTTGTAACTTACCGAAAAGCATGGCTATCAGTTGAGGGGATGTACCCCTAAATAATTCAAAATAACTTTCCCTACCCATGTTGTTAGCGCTACCTACACATCACTTCAACAATGTCTAGTGTAAGTATACATACTAACTGACAATAATTGTTAATACATAGTTTTCAGCACTTGTGACGTAGTATTCAGTACGTTGTTGCTAACATCGAGATTCAAAAATACATTGACAGATTGTTCTCTCTGTGAACCACTCATTAATCCTTATCAATTGACCAGAAAAATATCGATTAAGCGAATATTCCATAAATGCGAATTTTACCAATTTAGAGGTTAACTTGCTCGTGTATTCGTATAGTAATAAAAAGAAGCTAACCTTAATCCTATATTTCTGTCAGTTTCCTCTACCACTATTGTTGCTTCATATACCGCCAGCTGACAAAGCGCTGAGTTGCCATATTTGAACAACTGATGATTTGGAAATATGCAAAAATTCTGACTAGGGCCACAAGTGTCAAAATTGTGAAGTTGTCTCAAAATGTTTGACAGTTTTCGATAAAATTCGCATCACGTATTCGCATCACATATGTAGAAATTTAAGTATAAATTAATTTTATGTGAATATTTATATTTTTATATAAATCGAATTTATTTGATTACAGTAAAATAATTGAAACATAATTATACTTACACTGTTTGGAAAATAGTTTGAAGCTGGAAAATTACGAGAACAATCTCTCATTCCTGGTGAAATCGTCTTGCATATTCTTGAAGTTTCTCATTTTTTTTCATAATTTTATCTTTTAGAAAAAAAATGGAAACTTATAATCTCCGTAAGTACTACATTAAATGCAACAAAATTTCGTATTTCTGCTTTATAAGCAACAGGTTTTTTTATGTTATCTTCATCTACCTCATTATGTCTAAACGTCACTTCAACTTTAAACCAAAAGGTAAAGTAAAGCAATATGGTATTTACGTACATGGTTTTTATCTAGTAATATAATATTGAAATAACATGTTTTTACAATTGATTGAAATTGAAATTTAATTCTGTGATAATTTCATTGAATAATTCGAAAAGGAATCGAAATGTTTTACATGAAATAATAGGATTGTACGAGATTTACTACAATTGTGGAAATATAGAAAATGTGGCAACATTCGTAAAGACTATGGTTGTTGGCGTAAACCCATACAAATATCAACGCATTTGTCTCACGATATTTCTAGTCTCTACTAGATTAAAATTGCTGAAAGTAACGTTAGGTACGATGCTTTCCTTGTCGTTCAGAGGCGGCGATAGCATTTTTTGAAGCGAATAAATAATTAATTATTTATACTAAGAATTCATAATCACAATGAAGATTGAAAAAAAAGACGGAATAATGTAAGGATACATTAAGGTGATTGTTGGCCCTTGTGCGCATTAACATTTAAGAAATATTCATTTCAGCTGATTTTCTATCACTATAAGAAGATTGAAAGGTTTGAGAATATATACAAACGCATTTGAAAATATAAAATTGATTGACGAATTGTCAGCTATGTGATAGTTAATTTTAAAGAAATCTCCAATGTATCACAAGTCTTAAAACCACTTAAAGTGTTATATAACAATAGTTTTGCATATTATGGAGTAACCAAGTATGAGCAAAAAAAACAAAGAGCTCATTTTATAGATGAGAGACTAGAAGAGAAAGAAGAAAACGATTTTCAATTTCTGATGATCATTTCCAAACTTTCAAAATTAAACGCAGCAAGCTGCGGTGTCCGAGTGGTTAAGGAGATGGACTTGAAATCCATTGGGTTCTACCCGCACAGGTTCGAATCCTGTCCGCAGCGATTAAATTTTTAAAGGCTTAGTACTCAGTGGCCAAACGGTGTTGTGACTATATAACGTTTCGGCTTGCTGGTGTTAGTTGGTTCGATGCCCACCCGTTTCTTGGGCCTTTCAGAACCGGCGGTATTCCGTAGTTCTGTTAGGAGCTTGTAAGTCTCTGACCTCCGCTCAAAGAACAATAACACTGATTATATCTGTCAGCAACACATATCAGGCCATATATTTGCCTTTTTTGGCAGTTTGTTGGTTTTGTATAAGAACTTTACCTCTGTATCATCCTTCCTTTATATTGTTCCAATTTCGAATTTTTTTTTCAAAGTTTCATTTCTTTTTTTTAATTAGCTTTCAATTTTAAATTTTCGCTAATAAAATGTTAATATAAATGGTGAACTGTTTGAATATTTTTGGAAAAATTTGTTCTTGTTAATTGTAACCCTGTATATGATCGATCATCTCGTTCGAACCATAATGGATTGGCAGTAGTTATCCTAACGATGTCATCCTTCAAGTATCCTCGATCTGGACCATACTGAAACCCATCATTCATCGAATCCCTTAAATGCTATATCAAAATTATCTGGAAATAATTGGTGCTTCAGTAAACCATAAAAAGAAAAATCATGACCTTTATGATGTCATAAAACATCAGCGTTCATTTCGGTTGACTGAATGAAGTGTATACTGAATTAACGAATTTTCTTCTGTTCGTATAGACTGTAAAAACAGAGTTGTGGGAGTTATATAATATATATTCGAGAAAATATCCCATGGAATACCTACTGGAAGATCGCGAGCGTACTACTAACGCAACCTATTGACAAGTAGTGAAAACATTATATGATGACATTTGTCATAGAGATGATGCAATTTAGTAGATACTTACGGGTATAGACGTGTGAATACTCGGTGCTTAGTGTATCTATGATCTGGAAGAAGTTTTCTACGATGGAATTGTGAAGTATTCATCGTTTGACAGATTTTCAGAAGATGCTATATGTTGAGGTACGTAAAAATCGATGTTTTGCTGAAACATATTCGTGTGTTATCACCTTCAGCTTATGGTCTTGACTGATTACTATGCTTCTGAAACTCGATTGAAAATACGTCCTAAATTTATTCAACAAAATGGCACTTTGAATTATATCTGTTAGAAACTGTAATTTTTTTGAGATTCTTATTGAAAAAAGCAAAATCTTTTATATTATCAAGAAAGATTTATTTAAACGCTGATATGAAGATGTTGATAAAATGATAGAATAATCCTTTGATGGTGTGTATAGTAAGTAAATTTGGAGTTCTCGAATATCATTTAGGTTAAAACGTTTGTGATTTTATCAGTTTAGGAGGTCGAAGAAAAATTATTGCTCAGTAATTTTATGGCTAATGCTATCAAACTTGAGCAAATTGAAGAAAACATTTGAGATACATTTAAGCAACCCTTCTATTTGTGTAACAATCGGAGCTTGATGATTTTTATCGATTCCTATTGATGTAATGTATATAGTAATCTGTGAATTGTTCATGCATGAATATATCTGTCTTCTGTCATAAGAGAGTGTTTGAGTATTGAATTCGACGCCTCTCACTCGACAATGGACATGATACAACTGATGAGTTCTTCGTTGAGGCCAGCTCACTCAAAACAATTTTGAAAAGATCGACATTTTTTTTCATAAATTGCTACTATATACTCGTAGAAATAGTATAGAATTAGTCCCGAAGGTTAGCAAGACCGAGAAGCAGGTGTAAAAGATTAGGGAGCGCTGCAGTAAATCCGGCCGCTCAAACGCCTTCGGTTGCGGCAGCTACTGCATGCCTTCGGGTCGTCTTATTGTTTTGTTCTTTGTTTTATTGTTATTGTCTTGTTATTTTGTTGAAATGCTTTGAGAAATGCAAGAATTCTTCAGAATGATGCTTAAGAAGACCAAGAAGGAGTTGTGTATGAAGCTGGAATGGATATGTGAGTAAAATTAACTTTTTTTACGATTTTTCACGAATAAAAACTTTAAACTGATTTTTCTCTGAACCACGTTTTTTTGCATGAATTACACTCTCATTTCAAAACTATTGCACTTATCGATATAAACCAAGCGGAATTTTACTCTTTCGATGTCTGGCTATGGCCTCAAGCAGAACCAGAAGTATTCATTATTATTTAAAAAAGTTATAAATAATTAAAAGTGGAAAAAGGGTCGAAAAAAATTCAAAAGTACGTAATTTTGTTTTTTTTTCATTGAAAATGTTTCATTCTGCTTGAGGTCATAGCCAATTCGATACAAAACATGAAACCGTTTTGTTTTTTGCTTTCAGATAATTCTTTTCCAAGAAATGATGTCATTCATCTCCGATTCAGATGAGTCTCACCAGCCATTTTCAGGACCGCCATTTTGAAAAGGACCGCCATTACTTTAAAAAATTACGTTTTTTGGAGTAAGCTGGCCTTAAACTAAAAATGACTGAGATTGAATTCTCGCTTAACTCTTCGTGAAACATAATTGAATATTAAAATAAATTAAACTCTTGGCTAAATGTTTCACGATTTATTTAACAATATGAATAGTCAACATGTTTCGAGCGTTAGCTCATTTTCAAGACTTGAAACATTAAGCCAAGAGTTTAATTTCTTTTAATATTAAACTAAAAAACTAAACAGTACTGTCTGGCGTTTCCACCAGTTGTAGATATCGATTTCAGTATTCTCTAACAACTATCCCTTGAAAGATAATGGACGTATCACATTATATTCTCATGGCCAGCTTTGCTTTGATATTCGTTGGATTTATTCGGAAATTTTTTCGATAGAATATCCTATTATCCTCCAAAATATTTGAGATTGATTTTCTATTGGGAATTCTCATTCTGTTACTGTTCCACCTTGAAATTTCTGGATTACATCATGATTTTCATAAACAGCATTACTACAACATAACAATTGTTAATCTGATAAACCATAAAAGAGAAAAGCTACGAAGGTTTTGATAACGTGATAAAAAGAACTTTTCGTTTCTGGATGATATAAGAGAGTTTGACCTATATATTCTTTATGATCGATGTGATATATTTGTTCGTAAACTTTTATGACGGTCACAGTTTTGATGTCTTTGAATGATTGTGTTTGCGGAAAAGATATATATATATATATATATATATATATATATATATATATAAACTGCAAAGGGCCTTCAAGCTAACATGAACGTAGTATATCTAACAATAAGTGCATCTCAACAGGCGCAAAATTGAAGCATTCTGACATAACAATTTTTCAAGAAACAAACTACGTAGCTGGAATAATGGTTACTCATGTTTATTCAAAAATTGGAGAAATAGGAAGACAAGAAGAAAAATTATAAGAAAGATTTACGGATCAATCGATAGAAACGGTCTTTGGATGAAAAGACCTCAGAACAAACTTCATCAAAAGACAAATACAACAACGGAAGAAATCAGAAAACAACGAGCAAAGTTCTATGTACATGTCTACAGGATGAAACAGTCCAGAATATCGACGAAACATCGATATAATCACGAAGAGTCACTGCGGAACAGAGTGGCAAAAGAGGTCCAAAATGATCTACAATAGATCGATATAAAAAATCTCGAAGATAGCACGGAGTGTCGCGTCGCTATTAAATCGCACATGTGAAGTTTCAGCAAAAATCAACGCGCTAACCTGGAATGAAATGGACAGATGAACAAAGAAAGAGCATTCTGAGAGGATGAAGCATATTTGGGAGGCAGAACCGCTGAAGCAAAAGCCCAAAATATTGCGGGTTCAAGTTTAATCGCTCTCCTTATGGAAAATAATCGTTGTAATCGGAAGAATGTTTGTACCTGTTGTTTTGTACCTGTGAATTGGCCTCCAAGATCTTGTGATTTAACACATCTAGACTACTTTCTGTGGGGCTATGTAGATTCATTGGTCTATGCGGATAAGCCACAAAAGCTTGACCATTTGGAAGACACTATTTGCCGTGTTACTGCCCATATACGGCCACAAATGTTGGAAAAAGCCATCGAAAAAAGGACGTCCAGATTGGACTACATTCGAGCCAGCTGTGGCGGTCATATGCCAGAAATCATATTTAAAATGCAATGCCACAAGATTATCTTTCGAATAAAGAAAAATTCTTGTCAATCGAATGATCGTTGTTTTATTGCCATTTAAAGTTATATACCTCTGAAAAAAACACTATTCAGTTAGTAAGTTGAAACATATCGAAGTTTTTAATGAAACCAACACGTAGGAACTAGAATAAGTGCATAATAGTAAGTAAGGAGAAATTTATATTAGATTAAGCTAGATAACTAAAATAAAACTGAGTAAATTTGTAATTTTTATTTGTAGTTTGTAATTTTAAAGTGAAAATTGCAAACGATTCAGTTTAATTCAAGTTATAATGTTAAATGTTCTTCAAGTATCGGCCAAATCGATTAGTAGATTAAGCTAGTTTAAGAGTATATATAAGTCAGTAGGAACCCCATGTAAATACTTTATGAATAAAATTTTTTTGACTGAACATGGAGCAGATTTTAGGAGGTACAAACCTCAAGAAGGTTCTTCTTTTTTTTAAACAAATTGGAGTTCTTCACAACATTTATTCAAATAATGTATGAATATAGCGTAGTCTCGTATCATTTCATTTGATAATGACCATGAGCATTAGAAGCAATACTACTCAATGAAAAAAGGACATCAGTGAAATTGTTTTAATTTTTTTTTGCAAAAATGAGGAGCGAGTGCTTTTTGAAAATAAATTTCTTTTTTTTGTTCTATTCTCATTCGGAGAATCTGAGATTTATTGATCATTTAGAAATAAACTTCTGCAGACTTCTGCGTGTAACAGTAAAATTCTAGCAGCTAAATATATATCAATTTCACCTCAGAATTGAATTGCGTAACGCGCATTCGTCCTAAAATCGCGCAGATGTAGCGTTGTTACAAATTAAATTTAAAAAAATATAAGATTCCAGTGAAAAATGTGATTCGGCGGAAGCCTATTTTGTTTTACGACGGGAATGTGAGATTCGTTCTTCACTCCGGAGACCAATAACTTCAGGAGAAGTGTTGAAAAAAATTGTTATATATACAAGATTGTTGATAGGTGCCTAGGAAGAACGGGAGCAGGACAATGCAGCGAGGCAGCTTTTATTATCAGAGTGGGAATCTTGAGTAATAAGGGCTCTGGGTAATTACTCTTTTCAGATGGATTTCCCTGTAGGATATATAAACCGTTTATTCCTCGAATCCCGAAACAGTCTGAAATCAAAAGCTCGTTTGTAGGATGCGTCGTACATGAACAGAATTTTACATTTCGGTATTCGAATTATTCGTTGAAAGCGAATGGTCACGAATTTTCCTGAAATTTCACCTTTACAAATCTTCGTAGCAGAGGTTTCGTTATATTCGTTGGAGTTTATAGAGATGTATTAATATAGGGTGATTTTTTAACAGTTAAGTTTTTCAAGTTGGCGGCACTGGTTGGTAATGGCATCCAAACGTCATCTGTCAAAAGTTTTCAGTATACTCAGGCCTTTCATCATGGAAAGACTTACAAATGAGCAACGATTGCAAATTGTTGAAATTTACTATCAAAATTCGTGCTTTGAGAAAAATGTGTATCGTTTGTTACGACCATATTATGGTCGTCATAATCGACCTGGCGAATCGAAAATTCGTGCTGGTATCAGCAAATTTCGCACCAAGTTTACTTTGTTGGACATTAAACCATTGTCTCGCGTACAGTGCGTCCTGAAGAGAATATTGCAGCCGTAGCGTACAGTGTTAATGAGGATCGTGAAATGTCAATTCGTCGCCGTTCTCAGCAATTGGGCATGTGTTACTCAACCACATGGAAAATGTTACGTGTTGATTTGGGTTCGAAAGCCTATAAAATTCAACTTCTGCAAGAGTTGAAGCCGAATGACCTACCACAACGTCTAATTTTTGGTGAATGGGCCTTAGAATCGCTAATGAAAATCCGCTGTTTTATCAAAAAATTGTGTACAGCGATGAGGCTCATTTCTGGCTTTCTGGCTCTTAAAGTAAATAAACGAAACTATCGCATGTGGAGAGATGAACAGCCACATGCCATACAAGAATTACCAATGCATCTCGAAAAAACAACAGTTTGGTGTTATTTATGGGCTGGTGGCATCATCGGTCCATTTTTCTTCAAAGATGAGCGTGGAAGAAACGTTACCGTCAACGGCGAACGATATCAAGCCATGATACGCCTGCTTTTTTGCCCCAGTTGGCAGAGTTGAACTTGGTTGACATGTGGTTTCATCAACGCATGTTTCATCAACGCATGTGTGCATGTGACGGTGCCACATGCCACACAGCTCGTGAAACAATAGACATGTTGAACGATGAATTTGGTGAGCAGCTTATCTCTCGAAATGGACCTGTGAATTGACCTCCAAGATCATGTGATTTGACGCCTCTGAATTATTTCTTGTGGGGTTATTTGAAGTCGTTAGTGTATGTGGACAAGCCGAACACGATTGAAACCTTACAAGATAACATAACACGCGTAATTCGTGAGATCCAGGCCGAAATGCTCGAAAAAGTGACGCAAAATTGGACCTTCCGAATAGATCATTTGATACGGAGCCGTGGACAACATTTACATGGAGTTAACTTCGCCATTTACATTTTAAAATGTAAATGTCAAAGGCCAAGTTATCAATTTCAATAAAAATTTTGAATTTATGATGCAAAGTGAGTGTTTTATTCCATTTAAAAAAGTTGCGCTTAAAAAATCAACATTAAGTATCATTAATTAATGATAACCTATACATGCTCTTATGCCATATGCCATTATTCTTACAGTTTTTATTCACTTTTGTTTGTCCATTTTATTTATTTTCCAATACTTTATCTTTACTATTTAATTGACTTTTAATTACTTCAGTCTTGTATGATAATCTTTAGCTGTCCTAAAAATGCAAATTTCAAACAGACACTTCTCATAAGTATGAATTAATAATAATACTTATTGATTACATCTACATACGTTTATGCTATCTGCTATTATTATTACAGTTCTTATTCACTTTTGTTTGTTTATTTCATTCATTTTTCCAATACTTTATCTATACCGTTTCACTGACTTTTAGTTACTTCAGTATTGTATGATAATCTTTAGATGTCCTAAAAATGCAAAGTTCAAACGAATACCTCTCATAAATATGAATTAATGATAATAATTAGTGATTACATCTACATACGTTTATGCTATCTGCTATTATCATTACAGTTCTTATTAAATTAACTTTCCTTTATTTTATTTATTATAAACTTTATATATTCATAAACTGTGTTATTTAACTTTGTTAAAATTATCTATTATATCTTATAAACTGTGCTAAGAATACTTCGATTAATATTCAATAGTCATCAACGAAATTAAAGATAGGTTTATTAAATTGAATAGTAATCATGAGTATTCAACAAGGAACAGTGATGTGCTACTTATTCCTGATATTTTTGTTTGTGGGCTGAATGGAAGATTAAACTCAAAACTGAATTCAGTATTTTTGTGAGCATTCTTCTTAGTTGAAATTATTGTATCAATTGAATAAATGTAATTTTACAATGTAAGGAATATTTGTCAATGAATTTTATTATTAATATTTTTCCATCACTTTATCTACACTGTTGCATTGACTTTTAGTTACTGCAGTCTTGAATGATAATAATCTTTAGCTGTCCTAAACACTACAAAAAGCACTTCTTATAAATATGAGTTAATATTGATTAATGATTATTACATCTACATACGCTTACGTCATCTGCCATAATTAATAATAATTAATGATTACATCTACATACAATTATGTTATCTGGTATTTTTATTACAGTTCCTATTCACTTTTGTCTATTTTATTTATTTTTCTATCACCTCATCTCTACTGTTTCATTTAGTTTCAGTTACTTCACTTTTGAGTTACAGGTTTGAAACAGACATTTCTTATATACTTCTTCTGTATACTATATTATAACTTAAACGTAATTTTCTTATTTTCACCATACTTAGTCAATTCTTGAAAGTTGTTTCCTCAACATATTCATTATACCAACGTGTTTATTCAAAAATACGCCAAAATATGATGAAAATTACGCTATTAAGTTAATTTTAATTAAGTATTCAATTACCCTATATTTAAATCAATATTTCGATTCTGTATAAAATTATTTAGCGATTTTGTGCGTAATTTTTCGAACCTCAGCTTTTACGTTTGGAAAATATCCTGAAAATTATGTCAAATTTTACATTTGCAAACAAGAAATTGATTATAATACTCAATTTAGCTACATATTATATTGAACGAATAGATAATAAATTTGAAAATTAGATTGGAAACACTTTGAAATGTCAATATTGAAATTGACTTCTGAATTCCGCGGAATTCTGAATTATGAGGATTATTTACAAATAAATATGACAAATTGCGAATGTTTGCGATTAAAAATGATCACAAAGTGTGAAAACGAGTGATTCTCATAATAATAAACTGAATTGTACCTGTTCCTTTGATGAGTTAGAGATTGACTTTTTTGAAACGCCTCAGTTGATAAATAAATGACTTTTAAAAATTGTAAACTGTATGTGACTTTTTTTGAGAATCATTAGTAGCATGTATCCAAACAATCGACTCTCGATGATCTACTGAAACGCACCAAAGCCTATCTCTTGAAAAGGCGTAATCAATACTCTTGTGGTCTCCCTCTATCGAAAAGATAAATTTAATCGAGTGAGGTAAAATGCATTCGGGACAAAACTTAGTGCGTACTTCTATGCATAGATGGCAGGCTTTGTAAAAATTTCATCCAAACACTTCAGAGATAGCTGTGGTGTGACCGAATGGTCACTGTGCTTTATTACTTCGTTTCGCATCGACCGTAGCGTAATTCAGAATAGATTAACGATAACATTTTATCGAAACTGGTGAACCTATAGTTGAATAAGTAATGTTTATTTTCAAATATGTACCCGAAATATTTCGATTCTCAATGAATGACCAGCTTTTATAAAATCTTTTATTGTACAAATAACTATTTGTGAAGTTTTGTGAAAAGTAACGAGAGTCATATTAAATAGAGCCGAGACAACAGAAGTGGAATTGAGTTACTGTAGTCTAAGAATTAATTGGGTCGATGGCCAAGATGTAGAGTGTTTGAGGAAACCTAAGCTGTTTATTCCATTAAGCGAAAGACAAACAAATATTGCACCCTGGATATGAGTTACTGAATACACGATATTAACTTTATTTGCCTTGATACTTAACGAACTCCATCTAATCTGCTACATCTGAGTTTGCCTTATCAGTTCTCTAATTACTTTTCTGCACGTGAAAATTAGATGTTTTCTGGGATATTGCCTAGGATGCATTAAATTACTCTGCTTTTCACTAGTTTCATGCCATTTGATATTTCCTACTGATTATTTTCGAACGAATAACTAAGAACACTTGGTTAATTTCAACGAAAATTGTTTGATTTACTGAATATTCCAGTCATTCAATTAGTCATCAATTAGGTAATTAGTTGTATGAATTGTGAGGATTTGTCCTCTATTTGTTATCCAAGACCATTGGTAAATCACTACTTGTATTATTATTATTATAGTGCGTATTTAGATGGTAGGCTTTGTAGAAATTCCATCGAAATATTTTGCTCAACGTGCTCAATTATATTGTGTTATTTTTCGTGAAACATTCAGCGAAATGTTCAATTTAAATTTGAGTTTGATTATATTTAACCAAGAGGTAAGCTAAAATTCATTATTGTAATTCACATTATAATTCACATATTTTTCATTTGTGATTATAATGTTCTCTTTATTATTTTAAATTTACAGTTGTTGTGTTGATTTTATAGGTTGAAACTCTTTCCTATTTCTATGGTCTTCTGCATCGTAGTATTTCTCGAATTGTAATTTCTCGAATATTGAATTATTATCCAGCATTACTGGATAATAATATATGACTTCGCTATGTATTTTCAAGAAGAAGACTTTCTGAAAACAATGTGTTGCAATGTTATATTTTTATTGTATTTAGCGAGATAAATGGTAAAAACTCTGTTTTCAAGATTCACCCACTTTAATTCTAAAAATTGCGTTCCACTATGGCTCCTTCGGACTGAAGATGGAGTCCCAAGAAGCCATCCTTGTGGTACGCCTCAATCGTGTAATAGATGAAAAAATTGTGAATATATCAACTCATAGAACATTATATTCTGCTTTCAAGATCTAAATTTGCATTCGAGCCAACAGTTTGAAATCCTGGTTATCAGTTACATATCAATAGGCTAGAGTCATTCAACGGAAGTTGAACGAAAATGAAGTAAAATGAAAGACAAAGTAGTATATAAAAGACTCATATATTTAAAAATAAAATCAACATATACAATTTTATACAAATAATAATTTCACTATGAAGCGTCAATTTACATCATTATATTTCCTATAACAGTTTTTTATATGAATTCATACCAGAAATTAAGCTTCAGAAAGCAAATATAGAACAGTTCATAATTTACTTCAATTCATCTACATTTCGAAAATCGAGGATTGTAGATTAATGTTTAGTTTTTTCGTATCCTCGAGTTATAGTTTAAACGCGAAATTGCCAATAAGATTTATTCAGATTTCAAACAAATTTGATAATAGGCTTTGAAGTACTTCCACAGCCTACCTCAGTGCCCCATACGGTAATCAGTGTAATGATGATAAAATAGCTCCCTCATTATAGCCATTGCTTTTGACAAAATACGAGGGTGGGGTGAAGAGTTTCTTGCCTGACCAGGAGATGGCGCCACTAGTTCTACTTTTGGCGCATCCTTCAGTAACATTCCCACTGAGCTTGTACTATGCTGTTCGAATTAATTGGGGCAAACATTTTTTTATTCGCTTGAGTTACTGTAGTAAGTATGTGAGTACCAGGGTGGCCCAAAACATCCCCACACCTGCTTGTTCACTACCTGAGGTGACGTGAGGGTTAGACCTTCACCATCATTTACATTCTGACCGGTTTTACCTCGCCAGTGTGATATACTCGTGAACCTACCGGTGCGACAGTTGGTGATTTCAATTTTGATACGTGCTGTATTGTCTTGTCCAAAGACGGATATCACTCCGAGGAAGCGTTCCAAAATTATCGCGCTTAATGAACACACATCAATGACTGTAAGAGATATAGCTGACGCTGTTGGTGTGGGAAAGTCCAGCGTTTCGAGAATTTTAAAAACATTTGAAGAAAGTGGCTCATCGTCTCCAAAGAGAAAAGGAAACTGTGGCCGCTAACGCAAAACTACTCCAAGAGCTTGTTGATAAGAAATATCAAAATTATTCCGAGAACGACACGCACTGATCTTCGAAGAGATTTAATGATTTCTGGTGTGGAGGTGAGCACCTCAACTGTGCGAAAACAACTGCTGGAGATTGGTGGTAAGACAAGAAGACCAAGAAGAAAGCAACTGTTTACCCAGAAAATGATGAATAAACGTTTGGCATGCGCCAAAAAGTACCGTGCGTGGACTGTGTATGACTGGAAGAAGGTGGTTTTAAGTGATGAGACACGTTTTTTTGTTCAAGGGTACAAAGCAAGTGTTGTTAGACGAAGTGATGGGGAAACTTTGCGGTCTGATCACATCCAGCAAACAATAAAACATCCTTCGAAACATTTGTTTTGGGGTTTTTTCACAACCAATGGCACTGGACGATTAGCTCCTATAACAGGTATGATGAATTCACTGAAATATATGGAAATATTGCGCACCAGGATTGTCTCATTCATGGAAACGTTTGATGGAACACGGCCTGGCTCCCTGCCAAAATTCCAAAGAAGTGCATGCCTTATGCGTAAGAATGAAATAAAAGTACTCGATTGGTGGAGGAATTCACCTCATCTCAATCCCATTGAGAATTTATGGAATATTTTGAAGAAACTGCAAAAATGGATTGCACTACAAAAAAATGATTATAAGTGCAATTTCAGGTGTGGTGTCATGATGACGAATTGAGGAAAATCTGCGCTACGCTAATGGAATCGATGCCTAGACGAGTTCAAGAAGTTATTTCTGCGAAAAGAGGACATACTTCATATTAATATGAAGAATTTACGATATTTTGTTTATATTTACTTCATTAAGAGGTAAGATTTTCCGAGAACTTTGTTTTTTATCCTTTGTCCCAATTCTTCGAACAGCATAGTAT
Source organism: Henosepilachna vigintioctopunctata (assembly GCA_030704895.1). Classification (NCBI taxonomy): domain Eukaryota; kingdom Metazoa; phylum Arthropoda; class Insecta; order Coleoptera; family Coccinellidae; genus Henosepilachna; species Henosepilachna vigintioctopunctata. The sequence continues at coordinate 5,157,766 of JARQZJ010000034.1, forward strand.
GTGAAGTTTCAGCCCAATCGTTAAGTTAGTTTGCGTTTGAGTGCACATTGCACGAGACGCTTCCGTTGTTTTGGATTGGAGAAACGTGCTGTCATCAAATACTTCTATTTGAAAAGTTTTACAAATGAAAGAAGAGATGTATTCAACACTAGAAGACTCCTACACATCATATTCAACCAATAAGCAGTGGGTTTCTGAATTCAAAATGGATCGTGTGAGCATCTCTGACGAGCCTCGCTCAGGACGGTCAAGTTGAAGTTACAACTTCAGAAATGATTTTAAAATTTATTTCTGTTTCAATCCCTCGAATATCGTAAAAATTTCGATCTTTAAATAGTTAAATAGTTTTTTTTATACATACTTATACTTTATGACATTGTTTATTCATACAAAAATCATTTTTCGTCAGTTTAATCTGATGTATAAAAGTTATCTACAATCCTCGATGTCGAATTAAGGCTTACTAGAGTTACAAGCATATCTTTACCGCAACATTAAATAAAATTCAGTCATCAACTATATCAGTATGTTGCAAAATATGATATGTTTAATTTTTCAACCATCTCAGCACTTTAAGTCAGACCACTTCACTGAAAAAATTTTGATTCTATTCCCGGATTCTGTCCGGTTATTCAGTTCATTTTCGAGTATCCTAATGTTGTTTCCAACTATTCGCCTTATAATATACATCTTTGTACATGCTTGGGCACTGCTTCCCCATCTGAAAACAAAAGATAAGAAAATATTATTACCGAGGGAACAATGAATGGAATAACGCTGAGCTTGTACATTGTTTTGCAACAGAATTATATTTCGTGAAAACTGTAATGGTATTTCTGGAGTAAATAAGTCTACATCAGGTGACAAGAATTAATGCCGTGTAATATTTCACTTTGAATTCCGGGTCTAGACGAAATTTCTTACAATTTATCATTCAAAAGGGAAGAATACAGTTAAATGAATAAAAACCATTCTGTTTTATGAAGCAGAATAGACGGTATTATTTCATCACTGGGAAAATGAGGAGGTACGAAAATGATTTAATATAATAACGGAAATATCCATCCTGAATAGGTTCTACATACTGGAGTGTATGCAGATATATATATATATATATATATATATATATATATATATATATATATATATAATTTTTTTTTCAGTGTTCAATTGGGATTGCAGTCCAGCACAGGAAAATAAGTTAGCTCTTTAGTGTTTTCCAAGCTTTCGAAAAAGTTTATTTTCGTCTTCAGGGCTAAAATAGTACAATATTAACAATATAACAAGGCACTATTGAAATTTTTTCCTACAATTAAGTTTGTCCCAAAGTACATTTGTTTCTTGAATTTTGAAAAAGAGTACGATTTTTCCCAAATGCATTCGAATATTATTGCATTCTACGTGTTTAGTAGTTCAACGAAGCAACGACACTGACTGTATTTCTCAATTCTCCTTTTCAAGTGGATTGTTTCCAGATGTTTCCAAGGGCGTTTCCTAAACTGCATAACGTTGGCCGAAGTTTTATTACTAACGAAAAGAGAATTAATTTATTTTATGTATCTGCCATCCTATTTACACTTGCCATCAACGCCATCTAGAGGCTATTCAGAGAAGCCTAAAGATTCTTAATTTCTAAAAAGTTTACAGGAAATTCTTAGTTTGGAGGGAGGATAAAGTTTATCCACAGAGAGGAGTCAATCATAACGAATTATTGAGTCGATTTAGTTTAATCTCATTGCAGAGCAGGAGAGAAACTTTATCACTCAAATTTTTGTACAAATTACTGCACAATAGCACTGATTGTCCTTTTATCTTCTCCGCTTTGAAATTTCGTGTTCCTAGCCAAAATTCTCGTAATAAAGAATTATTCCACCTAGAGACTGCGCGGACCAACTCGTGAATAATACAATACCAAATTTGGTTTATGGAGTCTACATTCAATAGAGTTGCCAATAATTGTGACATTCACTTACTCCACTGACTCCATATAGGTTATTATTAGGACAAAGAAAATTGACTGAAATGAATTGATTTAGATTGAGTTCTTTGTAATATTTCATTTTCATTGCAATATTTTTTTAGATCAGATTGAGCTCTTTGTTGAATCTTTCTCATTTTAATTATTTAGTTAGTATTCAACATTATGTTAGTATTTTTTGTAACTGGGTATTATACCTGTTGAGACTTAAGAACTTATTATTATTATACCTACTTATTATTATAAAGAAGATATATAAATGCCGCCTTCGAGAAGATCAAGAATTCTTAATTCTAAAAGTATATAGAATACAAATAACAACAATTTTCTTTTCATGAGTAAAATTTTCGTTTGAGATGAGACAGTCCTTTCACACCTTTTTCCTTAAACTTTCAGTCCTAGAGCCTTTTTGGTAGGAATATATTGCTTCTTGGAAGTAATATAGAGTTTCACAGAAGAACATTGGAAGCCTATCATGATTCCATTATTATATAGTTGAACTCCAATAAAATTACGTAAAAGTTTATAATCGAATGTTATTGTTTCGTTTATTACTTCACAAAATACCGCAACGAAGTTTGAGTACCAATAACATTGATTTTCTGTTCGACTGAACTTGGAGGGTTATGAATGCTTGGAAACGATATTTGTTGATTTGGAAATCGTATTTATGCTCCAAACTTTCTTTCGTAACAAATTCGAGTTGTCTCTGATGAATGTAGGGTAGAATAATAACTGGAGAATAATGGACATAGGTAGAAAAAGACAATATCATACAATCTGAAATTTGGATTCGTTATACGCAATGACAAACATTTCAATAATTCCTCAAAATTCATAGGACTATTTAATGCCCTAATCCGTAGCAAGTTAGAGTATGACAGTATGATCTGACATCCTATTTACACTTGACATCAACGCCTTCTTGAGCCCATTCAAGATGGCGTTTATGAAATTCTTCGTTTGGAGGAAGGATGAAGTTTATCCACAGAGAGGAGTCAATCATAACGAATTATTGAGTGGATTTAGTTTAATCTCATTGCAGAGCAGGAGAGAAACTTTATCACTCAAATTTTTGTACCAATTACTGCACAACAGTATTGATTGTCCTCCTCTCTTGCCGGCTTTGAAATTCCGTGTTCCTAGGTAAAATTCTCGAACTACAGAATTATTACACATAGAGACTCCAAAGACCAACTTGCTAATAACGGGTGTTTTTTTAGAGGTATAGAACATTAAGTTGGTATTACTGTTGAAGATGGCGACCGATTTAACAGCTGAGAAGTGATTTATTTTCAGTTTGGTTTGGTAATTCATCATGAATAGACTCAAGTATGAACAACGCTTGCAAATAGTGTCTAGTGGGCCCAAAACGAGAATGCCGTTGTTCTCGATTTTCATAAGTGAATTTTGTTCAGCGATGAAGCGCACTTCTGGCTGAGTGGCTACGTCAACATAAGAAACTGCCGCATTTGGAGTGAAGATAATAATCCTCAAGTGTATGTCAAAACACCGTTACATCCAAAAAAACTGACTGTTTGGTGCGCTTTATGGGCTGGTGGAATCATTGATCCGTACAAAAACGATGATGGCCAGAACGTTACAGTCAATGGTGATCGGTATAGAGCCATGATTATTAACTTTTTCATTACTGAATTGAACAACCATGATGCCCAGGAGCTGTGGTGTCAACAAGACGGCGCAACATGTCACACAGCTCGTGCCTTAATCTATTCATTGAAAGACAGGTTTGGTGACCGCCTAATTTCACGTTTTGGGCCTGTGAATTGGCCTCCAAGATCTTGTGATTTAACACCGCTAGACTACTTTCTGTGGGGCTATGTAAAATCCATTGGTCTATGCGGATAAGCCACAAACGTTTGAACATTTTTAAGACAATATTCGCCGTGGTATTGCCGATATACGGCCACAAATGTTGGAAAAAGTCATCGAAAATTGGACGTCCAGATTGGACTACATCCGAGCCAGCTGTGGCGGTCATATGCCAGAAATCATATTTAAAATATAATGACACCAGTTTATCTTTCGAATTAAAAAAAATTCTTGTCAATCGAATGATCCATCGTTGTTTTATTGCAATTTAAAGTTCTATACCTCTAAAAAACACCCTCTACAATCCCCCATTTGGTTTATGGAGTCTACATTCAATAGAGTTGCCAATAATTGTGACATTCACTTCGACTCAAATTGAGTCCTCTGTAATATTTCATTAAATGCTAATATTTAGTTATTAGCTACTATTTTAGTTTTTTTAGATTAGATTGAGCTCTTTGTTATATCTCTTTCATTTTAATTATTTAGTTATTATTCAACACAATGTTATTCTTTTCTGTAATTGGGTACTATAACTGTTGAGAAAAAACAACTTATTATCATATATTGTGCCTCCTGTGAAAACATTTAAGTTTTCTTCTCAACGTTTTATTTATTAAGTAGCTTCATTAGATGTAATTTGTTCAACTGTAATTTTAGATATTATTTGATTTTATATGTTCAATGTATGATGTTAACTTCCTCCAGAAGTTTTCTAATTGAGTCATAATCAGGTTTATAATAAATAATAAAAACCTCAAGATGAAATTTGAAAAAATGCTTCAGAGAGGGTAGTCCCGATTTGCTTCTTTCGCAAATCGGCTACTCGATAGAATATTTTAGAGCAGATGTTTGAAATATGCACATGACTAAAAGCTCCCTTTTGACTTCTTATACAGTTCTGAATACGTTTGAAAAATTGTGGAATCTAACGAATAATATTAGATCCATTAACGTTACGCTCTTGAAGATCTTCTAATTGTCTGGCTTTCTCTGACGAATACAGGATGGAAAAATAACTTGAAAATATTCCCTAGAGGAAGAAAAAGACAATATCATACAATCTCGAAGATTGGCCTTTATAAGAAAGAACATTTTATGGGGCGAAAGGAAAGTGTGTATGAAGGAAGAAGTCGAAAGGAGTAAAAAATTCTATTGGGGCAATATTAGAAAAATACTCGACTCACCTCACTGCGTTGCTTGATGTTAAAGTCAATATTTGTCCTTACGGGACGATGATGTAGAGGCTGGGGTGGCCGGAAGTTATTCCCCAGAGGTGCTTTCGGGTGTTTGGCGTCGCCCTGCATCAACTTCCTCAACGCGTGCATCTGGAGCAGAGACATATCTATCAATTCATTTGGAAAGGTCTGTGCGGTATATGAGAATTTACGAGCATGGAACGTTTTTCCTGTCGTAAGTTGAACGGAAATAGACTTAAAAAATTAGATTAAATGATTTAAAATGGATGGGATGTAGTTTTATACATATGTGGTACGTTAGATGCTGTCACGATCAGAATTGAATACGTGAATTTCAACATTTTCGATGAATATATTTGAGGAAGATATTATATAAAACACTTGATCGACAACTGGTCCAGTTGTATTTTTTCTTGATAATGAAATGGTGGCTCGAAGCATATTGTCGAGTGAAATAACCATTTTCGTGTAATTTAGCCATATTATACTATAAATTTAACAAAGCTTCACCATGTCTTATGTGTGGACTTAACCACATTAACATCTTTTGAATTTTTTTCGAATTCTGTTGATTGTTAGTTATATAAGGTGTTTTTTAGAGGTATAGAACTTTAAGTTCGCATTACTGTTGAAGATGGCTACCGATTTAACAGCTGAGAAGTGATTTATTCTCAGTTTGGTTTGGCAATTCATCATGAATAGACTCACGATCATCAAGCAAGGCGTAGATTCGTCGAAAGCGCCCAAAACGAGATTGCCCTTGTTTCCGATTTTCATAAGCGAACTTTGTTTAGCGATGAAGCTCATTCTGGTTGAATGGCTACGTCAACAAACGAAACTGCCGCATTACGAGTGAAGATAATCCTCAAGTGTATGTCAAAACACCGTTACATCCAGAAAAACTGACTGTTTGGTGTGCTTTATGGGCTGGTGGAATCATTAGTCCGTACTTCTTCAAAAACGATGTTGGCCAGAAAGTTACAGTCAATGGTGATCGGTATAGAGCCATGATTACTAACTTTTTCATTCCTGAACTGAACAAGCATGATGTCCAGGAGCTGTGGTTTGAACAAGACGGCGCAACATGTCACACAGCTCGTGCCACAATCGATTTATTGAAAGACACGTTTGGTGATCGCCTAATTTCACGTTTTGGACTTGTCAATTGGCCTCCAAGATCTGTGGGGCTATGTAATTTCATTGGTATATGCGAATAAGCCACAAACGCTTTACCATTTGAAAGACAATATTTGCCGTGTTATTGCCGATATACGGCCACAAATGTTGGAAAAAGTCATCGAAAATTGGACGTCCAGATTGGACTACATCCAAGCCAGCCGTGGCGATCATATGCCAGAAATCATATTTAAAATATAATGCCACAAGATTATCTTTCGAATAAAAAAAATTCTTGTCAATCAAATGATCCATGGTTGTTTTATTGCAATTTAAAGTTCTATACCTCTAAAAAAACACACTTTATTTCGAGTTTAAGTTTGAGAACTGAAGTACTGTCAGCACTTCTAGGTGTTTTGATTTTAATTTCTATGTAAAGGGGTAAGGTAGAATGTTTGTCTCAAATTACGTAGATATAAAGATTGAAATAACTTGAAAAAATGCAAGTGATATGAGAGTGGACTTCGGTACTTTATAGTTTAGAGTTTATAATATCTCTAAATATTGTTATTATTTCTATACTTTCCAGTTTAGAAATACCCCAGATATTTAGCATTCAGTGTTTTCTGATTGTGGCCCTTTAGACCGATAGGCCCAGTTCGCACACATATTTTTTTTATCAGAAATAAAAAATTTATTTTTCTGTGATAAAAAGTGGTTTTTATGTTATTTCTGACTTGAGTCTAACTGCTTTCTGAAATGCATCGAGTAATGACTGCCCAAATCGTTTAGCGATTGTGAAGAAAAACCGAACAAAGCACCAACAATTTGTGAGAAAAAGAAAAACGAAAACAACTTATTTTCGTAATAAAAACAAAAATAACATATGCCTTTCACAGATACGTATATTTTTTCAGTATGAAAAGAAATATACACATCATTATTTAGCCGTAACCACCACTTGATAAATATGAATGAAGAAGAATGTCTATTATTTTTTTTAGAAAAAAAAAACGGAATATAATTCTCAGAGAATCGGATGTTTTTCAAGGTAAACAAGCAACCTAGTTGGCATTACTGTCTATAATTCCGTTTACATTCCAGCAGAAACAGGACAAATTCTGTGTGAGAAATTATCAATACAAAAGAAATTGTTTGAATAATGAAAACAATATTTAGAATTTTCTCATAATTTTAATATAAATATGCATGACGACGTTTCGAAGTACTACTTCTTCATCAAATGCTGGATTGAGACTAGATTTGATAAAGAAGTAGTACTTCGAAACGTCGTCATGCATATTTATATTAAAATTATGAGAAAATTCTAAATATTGTTTTCATTATGGATATTAATTTTCTCCAAGTATTGGCCTCATCAATCATCAAATTGTTTGAAGCTTACAGCTTATATAAGAAAACGACAATTGGTATATGTTTTCTGTTTTGGGTTCTTATAAGAACAATGTAGTCAATACAATGCAGCATTGAATGCGAAATCATTCGCAGATTTGCTGAATTATTCGTCTCATATTGTGTATTCTTCGAAATTTGATGCGACTTTCGGGAGAAAACAACACTAAACAGCAACAACTGATGTCAAACAGGTTTTCTTACCATATACTGGAATTTTTTCTAGGTAGGTTTTGAATATTTTGCATAGCAAGTAGAGAAAATTTTCTCCCAATCTCCCATCCAAGGGCAGATCGCTGACAAAAACAAATGATATTTTTCCTGAGCGACAAACGTTGAACAAAAATGGAAACTGCCACAAAAAACACGGAAATATTATTGGAATAAACATTATATAAGTATATAAATATAAATTAAATTCAATTCAACCAATACAAAATTGGAAATATAACGAGGTAAGTTTTTGTATCCTGTTTATTTGTTGAAGTTTTGGTATAGTTTTCTCTGTGATATTATCGAAGTTTTGGCGAAGTAGCAAAACGTCAACTAGAAATGAAGTTCTTTAGAAACTGTTTTAGTGAAATAAAGTTTCCTTATTTTAAATAAAAGAAAACACAATCTATGAACTCCCTGAAGTGAAATTTGTGTAATATAAGTATATGCAATAATTAATTATCAATACAACAAACGATGGACATATATTTATACATGTACACGACTATACTTATACAAGAATTTGATAACACTATAAGGTGCGTTGGTAACGAGCAGCCTAAGTACAGTCGACTTGCATCTGCTTATGATTGTCTCTGAGCTGATATTTAGAGGCAAGGCAGTCTTATGCAGGTGTATTCAGGTCCATTCTCGGTATGTGTAAGTCGTTGCTTTGGACACTTCGAAATAGTTATTCTTGTGCTATATCTTATCGTCTTATTGTTCGAACAGTTGCAGATTTTTTTTGGACGTGCATCGCTGTTGCTGTGAGTAGGCAATTTTCTCGAAACTTGCCTCTGCAGGAAGCATCATCAGATTTCATTGCCAAAATGCTACGCAGTGCTCTTTTTAGCAGAACGTTTATATTTCTCATACCACCATACCTAAGTCTCGATTCTTAGACTGCCTGATAAACCAACCTCAACATCAATTCAGATATTTCTTCATTACCTTTAAAGAGAAGCAGACATAGCGGAGATTATCACAGAGTTGTGCTATGTGTACATCTCATTTAATGAATTCCAAGGAATTTTGAAGAATTCTGAACTACAATGACGTGATTCTTTGTTTCGATTAATTTAGCAGTTGGAATATTGGAGTGACTTGTCTTGAAGAAGGTGGCAGTCGTTTTGTCCTCATTCTTATGCAATCGATTCATATTGAACCAATGCTGTGCCTGCTGAATGGTGATATCCACACCTTCTGTGGAATCTGACAAATTGTAACCTCTTACTACGAGACTTGTATCATCTGCGTAATTTTGAACAGATATATTTTTTCTGTTTAATCCGGTAGTTAGGTCATTTATGAAAATTGTGAAGATTATTGGACCCAGAATTGAACCTTGAGGTACTCAAATGTCTATTGTACTGCCTTCGAGAAAACCTGTTTCACTCCATATCTCAAAAGCACTTACTGACTTCTGGATGATAAATGAGATTCAAACCATCTGAAAACCAATAAAAATGGGGATATAACTATAAAGATTAATGAACAGAAAATTAGAAGAGTAGAAACAGTTAAATATTTAGGCATTATGTTAGACGAAAATATTGAGTTTCAATGATCATGTTGATTTCATATCATCTAAAATTCTAAAAATTTTTTGAAAAGAAAAGGAAAAACCTGTCGACATATGTGAAATTATTGTTGTTCAAAACAATAATAATGTTGTAAATAAATAAATAACACTTTGTTATTTAGTTTGACTAAAGAAAAAATTCAAAAATTATAAAAGTTACAGAATAGAGCCATGCGAACAATTTGAAAGTGTAATAGGTATACCCCTGTTAAAATTATGCTGAACTCTTTGAAACTAATGTCCGTTAAACAGAGAATACTCTTTGCTCCATATATATTCATATTCAAAATAAAAATCAGTTGCTTCCATGTAATGTAATAAAAAATGTAACATATGTCAATGATGTGCATAGGTATAATACTAGAAATAATGATAGTTTTTATATCCAAAGTAGTATGATCTCTAAATCTATAAATAGCATATTCTATGACGGATTCAGACTTTCAGTAATTCACCAAATATATTGAAAAGTAGTACTAGTACTAAGATATTTGAGCGTGATCTTAGAAAGTATATTTTGAATAATGAGATAGGTATGTAATGTATATACATAATGTATATAATTACGAATTGATGGTTCAAAATATGTAGATTTTTTGTATAGCTTCAGCAAAATAAATATTATCAATTATTTTTATTATTATTATGTAGTGCCTCTTATTCCATAGCTCCACATTTTCTGCAAAATCAATTCATGAATCAAAGTGTCAAATGCTTTACATAAATCAGTTCATCAATTTATATCTATATTCTTAGTTGTTGTTATTATGTGATCAACTTCCCAAAACTACCACCATAAAAAGGCAGATGATATTCTGTCAAAAATATGCCAATTTTTTCTCCTAGAATAATTAAAATAGTACAAGTTACTCATTTATGAAGAGATTTGTAATAAATTAATTGAAAGTTATAAGACTTCAAATCACAACATGGTCAAAAGCATCATATTTTCTTCATATAAGGTCAATGTTAATTGTCTTGTAGGGTCTACATCAAAAACAAGAGTAATCTTTCCTCTTCAATTTCAGTAAAACCAGCAGGTTTGTCACCACATGCGGACAGTTTCGGTTATTGTCGCAACGCACGCGTCCGCTTTTATAGCTTCACAACAGCTTTCACAACATTTTGATCGCATACCAAAAACGGAAGAGGTCCGAATCTAAATGTTCCTCGCCGCGTTGTACTGCTGCATGCGTGACCGATTGATAATGTGGCAAATCGGCTACAATGTGGAAAAAATCCCTCGAAAATGCAACCGTACACTAAAATAATTTGGAGCGCCATTGTTGTGCAAATGAAGCTTTTATTGGAGCTTCCTGTGGCGTGCGTGCCATCGAGTCATGCCCTAAGATAATTTATTTTCCGTAACCAATGAATCATGGCCTCGATCGAATTTCTGACCGTTAGATTAACATGTTCTGTGTTTCGAGCCTCGCCGCTCGAAGCTTTTATCTAGTTTCTTATCTATACTTTCATTCTCGTTTTCTCGAATATGAAATTCGTTTTGCGAATACGTGAAGCAGTAAATTCAGCTATTAGTTCCTAGGAAATTTCACGAATAGGTGGATAATACCACACAGTTTTAGTCATGCTCTGCAGCTAAACACAGTCAGCTGAAAGAATATACACTCAGAGGGTTGAGATAACGATTTTCATCAAGTGAAGAGAAAATGGACTCAATTATGTGTCTAGGATACAGACACATAAGGACTGTTAGATGTAGGACTATACACTCAGAGGATTGAGATGACGATTTTCATTAAGTGAAGAGAAAATGGACTCAATTATGTGTCTAGTATACTGGATGCTTAGGAAACATTTGGACTGAAGAGAAATGGAACATTGGCATGCCGATTTTGAATAAAGGGAACGTTAAATCTTACGAAAGTCATGAAACCTTAAATTCAGTTATTGACTTTAAGAACCTTCATGAAATCAGAGACTAACACCACATTGCTTCAGAAATGAAGAGCAGCTAGGCTTTGTTAGCCGAAGAACTATACACTCAGAGGATTGAGATGACGGTTTTCATCAAGTGAAGAGAAAATGGACTCAATTATGTGTCTAGGATACTGGATGCTTAGGAAACATTTGGACTGAAGAGGAATGAAAAATTGCCATGCCGTATTTTGAATAAAGAGAACGTTGAATCTTACGAAGGTCATGAAACTGTAAATTCAGTTATTTAATTTCACGAAACTTCATGAAATCAGAGACTAATACCAAATTACTTCAGAAATGATGAGCAGCTGGCTTTGTTAGCTGAAGGACCTTAAACTCAGAGGATTGAGATAACGATTTTCATCAATTGAAGAGAAAATGGATCTAATTATGTGTCTAGGATACTGAATGCTTAGGAAACATTTGGACTGAAGAGGAATGAAAAATTGCCATGCCGTATTTTGAATAAAGAGAACGTTGAATCTTACGAAGGTCATGAAACTGTAAATTCAGTTATTCAATTTCACGAAACTTCATGAAATCAGAGACTAACACCAAATTACTTCAGAAATGATGAGCAGCTGGCTTTGTTAGCTGAAGGACCTTAAACTCAGAGGATTGAGATAACGATTTTCATCAATTGAAGAGAAAATGGATCTAATTATGTGTCTAGGATACTGGATGCTTAGGAAACATGTGTACTGAAGAGGAATGGAAAATTGTCATGCCGAATTTTGAATAAAGAGAACGTTAAATCTTACGAAGGTCATGAAAGTGTAAATTCAGTTATTTAATTTCACGAAACTTCATGAAATCAGAGACTAACACCATATTGCTTAAGAAATGATAAGCAGCTAGACTTTGTTAGCTGATGGACTATACACTCAGAGGGTTGGGATAACTCTCATCAAGTGAAGAGAAACTGAACCTTATCATGAGATAAGACTTGGGCTTCAAGTGATCGATGAATTGCTATGCCGAATACTGAATCAAGAGGACGTCAAATCTTACTTAGGCTTCGAAGCCGCAAATTCAGGTGAAAACTTCTAGGAAATTTGAACGAATAGTAGTCAAACACTTTGCGTTTTGAGTTATGCTTTGCGGCTAGACACAGCAGAGCGATGACATAGAAATAAACAGTCGAATGACAACTCAGATAACCATTCCCAACTAGTAAAGTCAAACTGTGGCAACTCCTAGGGAAAAACTCGGTATGACACGAAATGGCGACTCCACAGGTAGACCGTTGGTTGGAGAGGAAGAAAAACATCGATCCTCTACAGGAATAGTGTGAAAGCAGACAACAGAGTAATACTGTTCAAAAGATTCTCCACTAGAAAGAAGTGCTCGAAGGTAAATTGATACACTAAGCAGCAGGGTAGATATGAGAGATGGAAAACACATTCAGAGTTTCTGCTGGTTTCACAATGAAGTATGTGATATGTAAGGAAATGTTCAAACACTGACTGAAATCTGGAGAACAAGTCACAAACTGCTGTGTGTGTCCTCATGAGATAAGACCAAGTCGTGGAGACTTGTCTCCGATTCCGGTCTCAGATTTTTATCTTTTCATGAGTTGAATCTCTCAGAGTCTCAAGAGACTGTGAGTTTTTCTCAGATGGACAATTGTCTTCAGTGAGCCCTTCGCTGACATGAAATTAAAATTGTCATGCGAGTTACAATCCACCTCTGGGATCTCACGACTGAGAGATGTGCAAATGAAGTATAAATGTTCCAAGAACTCGCGGAGTATCGTATTACTCCATGGGAAAGACATCTTTTAGATTAAATGAAACAGACTAGATAGAATCATTCAATGATTAGCCTTGGGTGGAGAAACTCCTAGTACTAAGTTCATCTTCGATAGAAACCTAGTTCTAATTTACTTAAATAAATAAATTTTCTATTTAAAAACCGGATTCATGTAACTTGCGTGACAGTTCAAGGCCTTGACTTTGATTTGATCATTTCAGATACGTGAAAATTTCGGCGAGATTATCTGTGTATTCGTGAACATATTTCCTTCATGTTAGTATTTAACGACCTCATTGAGATATAGCGAAATATGAAAGACGAATCCCTGTATGTGTATGATACAATCACAACCAAAATGGACTCATCTGATAATATTCAAACTTTCGTAATATAGAAAAAGAGTCCAGAATTCAGCGTGCAAATTCTTTTTCATCTTTTTTGAAAACGCGAACTAATTCCAATAACCAGCTTCGGCGGCTACTTCTCGAACTCCGAAAAAGTACTCCAATTACCAGCCAATAATCGTATAACTTCGGGTTGCTCTTCTTATTCGAGTTGGGAAACTTTTAGCGCCGTAAGACACAGTAGCTCCCCAAATTAAAACCATAACGGAGTTAAATATCATTCGTGGCCAAGTAGGAGTGCTTGAACGTTTAACGCGTAGCCGGCTATGACCGTAATTTCGAATTTGACGTCCCTTCCGTTTCCTGCAGCGAGATCGGGATTTATGTTGGAGGAGGCAGTCCGCAAGATTGCCGGTAATCTGGAGCTAAATATCGCGTTTGTATCTCTCTTTTACAGGGTGCGTTTCGCCAGAACTTCCATACTTATTCATAGTCGACCATGCGTGTAGTCTTTTAAAGATATTGTTTGCCGTCTGGTTGCACCTTTGTTAGCAAGTTTCACCAAAATTAGAATGCGGGAGCTCTGTCCAAAATCATGTGTTGAATGGAAGTTTGAAAGTGAATTAACTTGCAATCTAGATGAGGATATATTATTTCCAGTAAACGTTTTCGACTGGATATATTTGAAATTATAACTTGGAAATGAAGTCTTTCAAGTGACTGGAAAGTTTTTCATAGACGTAAACTGGTATTTAATTGAGGATTATGAGTATAATGACTGAAAAGTGATGATATTTTCGAGTCTGCAACAATAACCGAGTTACATAATTTATACATCTAGACAAGATTGATGGTAGTTTGACTTGGAGATCAAACTTGATCAACTGGAGGTCATTCTCCCATAAACCTGCATTTCGATTCATTTTGAAGCTACTAGACAATACTATTACATAGAGCGTTTTAGTACCAACAATATGTAAAATGAAAGGAAGTGATAACGCAAACACTTGAACTTTCGATTTACACTGTTAATTATTGAAAACATAGCATGACGAAAGGAACACAATTTCATTTTTCTTGTTTCGTCGTTATAAACGATTTCTTCAGATGCTAATGGAATACTGACTCTAGATATATAGAATACAGACTCAAGACTATAGTCAGTATTCCATTAGCATCTGAAGAAGTCGTTTACAACGACAAATCGCGTAATGCTATGTTTTCAATAAAAGTTCAAATCGAAAGTTCAAGTGTTTGAATTTTATCTTATATTTAATTGTTAATGTAAAAGATGGTCGTATAGTCTTCAATTTTTTTCATTTCGAGTTTATGTGTCTTGAATATTTTTTTATTTTCACTGTGGATTTACTAACTCTCAATTACTCATCCTTCAAATCAAAAAGGAAAGGAAATACTAACATACTGACAAATCTCTGTTTGTCAAACATTTTATCATCAATTGTATATATTTATTTTGCACTTTCAATAAATTGTGTATCTTGTCTTCTCCAGTTTTTGCTCTCATAATTGTCTTATTTGCTTTGTTCTTTTTCCTCATCATTCAGTACTTCATTTCGTATATCTCTTCAGTTTTATCTTATATGTTGAGTGGAGTAGCTAGCCGATCTATTTTTTTGCAATAAAGACAATTTATCATTATTTTTATTATCATCAATTTGCAATTGAGTGCTTCTTTTCAATTTTTATCTAATCATTGTTCAGAAAGAGCACAAGGAAGAGTTTCTCGAGCCCATAGATGCTTTTCACTGAACTGCAATATTTCGAAAAATGCAATTCAATAAAAGTAACACGCCAAACATAATCAAGTTGAGTGTGGGTTTTGAATTTCTTATAGAATTTCACGGAGCTGAATAGAACAATCCAGCGCAAATAATAAAATATTCGAATTCATCCATTACCAAGACCAGAAGTGCAGAACCAATATACGAAAGTACTGTATATTAAAAAACTTGATGGAAACAGAGTGAAGTTGCTGCAAATTACATTGATATCGATTTGACAGGTACAAACAACTATTTATATAATATGTGCGATGTGTATATAATCAAGTGTAATTTTTGAAATCAAATGTATCAGTTGAATTATTTATTTTCCATTAATTCGATAAAGTGTTCGAGTGTCGTGTCAAATAGACCGTTATTCCAGTGATTTATTGATGAATCCATTCGAAATATTAACAATCTCGTATTAAAGTTTGATGAAATTGGAATAAGTTGGGTTATGTCGTAAGTCAGACAATCGCAAATAAATGACACGAAGGTTTGGCTTATCTCTTGGTGAAATAAAAATTTAAAAACAATAAATTAAAATTAACACACGTGGCTTAACTTTCACCAAATATATTGAAAACTCTACATAAGTTTCGGGTGGTTTACCCATTATCAGGAGTTATTGTTACTGATGTAAATTGTACTGATGTATATGTACATTGTATACTCTTGATAATGGTTTATCACCAGAAACATATGTAGAGTTTTTAATATATTTAGTGAAACTTAAGCCAAGCGTGTTAATTCAAATTATTGTTTTTAGACAATCGCAATTTGTGGAGAATACTGCTTCAATTTGAATATTCCTGAATTGAAATTTGAATATACATTAGGAATTCGAACAAAATTTCACATTTAACATAATTTTGAATATCCACTATTGACCATGATAAGCAATTTATTTAAATTTTCAAATTAATAAATTTTTCAGAATATATAATCCAGTTCACTATTTTGTCAGAATGCCATTGCTCTTAAATGTAAGTTCAAATTCTAAAAAAACCATAATTAAATGGTAAAATCAATCGTACTAAACTGAAAAATATTAACAACAACAATTAGCTGCAACAGAGATATAAAAAAAAATAAAAATGGAATGAATTGAAATAAAATACAATGAATAAATTCTCTCATTCGATGTACAGACGGATGGTGTAATCAGAAATCGAATTCACACAACGTTTCGGTTAGTAATGTATCTTCAACCCTTCTCAAGTGAAAACTGTTTTTACAGAATTTTTCAAAAGCTGGTTTCACCAAGAAAACACTTACTCTCCTAAATTATGATCCATGTGACATATTTGGTGTTTTCAACATATATGATCTAAATGATCTTTGAATAGTCAAAGATAATGATCTGAATAGTCAATGCACCGAAAACTTTATTTCTATAAGACGTCTCTATAAGATATATAAAAAATGTTTATAAGATATACATACAAAAACTTTAGTTTAGAGGTGATTAACATTTGTGATATGGGCTCCTCTTTTATAGAACAGATTTAAATTGTCTGTTGTGTGGGCCCTTGTAAAAAAAAAAAAAATAATAAGAAAATAAAAAATGAAAAAATATGAAAAAACTCAATTTCCCGTTGAAGCAGGTCTGAAAACACCTGGAAAATCAGCTATCAGTTGAAATCATTGAATTTTTCGTCAAGAAAAGTACAATTATCCAATACATGAGATAAGTTCACGTTTAATCAGTGTTGCCAAAGCGTTCAGTGAAGTCAGACTTCAATTTAGTTAACCAATTTTCTGTGATGATTATTTCGAATGCAGACACGAAATGTCTCAAGTGACTGATGTCAATGTAACTAAATATTAGAGTTACCTGTTGCTTGGTGATGTAAATAGGCTTGTTGAGAATGAGCCATGTAACTGTCTCGTGGCAGGCAGGCATCGTAGTCGAGCCATCGTACGTCATATAATATTCTGTTTCAGGCAGCAAACCCCTCACTGATATCCTTTTCACTTCGCTCTCCTCTCCTGTAATCAATCAATTTGTATGTTACTCGAGAGCATAATGCGAAAACAACCAAGCTACGAGTTGCATCTCAAACCAAATACCGTGGGTGGTCATATTATTGAGACCAACTTGAAAATTTTAACAATTTATGGAAAAAGGGTTTATTGGGGACCAGTTACGAAATATTCATACTTCTCTTTATAATCTAAAAATATATTATATTTTTTCTATTCAATGATGTTGCCAATTAGTGGCGCATATACATAATATTTTTTGGTGGGGGACAAAAATTGTTTCATCATTATTATGAATCATCAGTCTTTATTTAATCAATCATTCAAGAATCGATAACTTTCAAAACGCCCCCAGGTCCTATATCCGAATGAGGGGAACATTTCTTCGTGAACATTCACCTGAGCTCCCTCTATCGAAGAAAAGACATATAAATTCTCTCCAGAATTTTATATTCGTACTCATGACAACATAAGTGAGAGTCCATAGAGGCTTGGAAGACATTTCATTCGAACAAAACAGAACTTTGTGTGCAACGTTTAAGAATGGTTCCATGCCTAATCGTCAGCTTTTTTTCCAAAGATAAAGGGTGGAACGAGATTTTTGTAGCTGCTAAAAAACCGGAGTGTCTTAATACAGTTCTGTCAAAATTTTCAGGACATTATGACATAGAAGAACAGTGCAACACGATTGTCGATGAATTCATGAAAAATTTCAACATAAAATTCCAAAACAATTAGGCGATTTGAAACGTATAACCATAGAAGATGGCGCTATCTCAAAAGGATAAGGTTGAATAAGGCATATTGAAAATCATCTAATTATGTGTCTATTGGCAATGAGTTTCGAGATTCTTATTCATATAATTCTTTATTTGCTAGTTTCGTCGGTATTTTCAGTTGACGAATATTAAGGCAATAGGTAGAACTTTTTTTGAGATGACATCACCATTCGTAAATCTTATGAATTTCTTCATTATTTATCAATTAGCTATTGAATACTTATAAGTACTTTTTGTGCTAAATGACACTGAATGAAATGCTGAAAACACTAGAATGTCCATTCGAAAAATTGAAATGAATCAATAGAATATCACATCGGAGATGCCTCCAAATCATGTGAGATGTGTCTCACATCAACTCTAAGAAACTAGAATATCTTCATATTCATTCAAGTGATAATGTTAGGGAATATCGAAATCGATTACACTCTTGATGAAAACACAACTGTTTCTTCTACGAGGAACTCATCAGTTTTGCTTTGTCGATGGCCAAGTGAAGCAACGATTTCAATATTCAGTCGTCTTCTTAAAAATCGAGATGAAATTGTTAAGCAAAGAATTAAACACAATTCCACCTGAAAGAATCGATGGAAACATCTTTCAGACCATAAGCAAACCAAGCACCGAATACTCGTACATCTATATCAGTAGGTATTGATTTGGAATTGCATGAATTGATTACTGAATCAATTAGTTGAAAATTTTTCTACTTATAAGCATATACAATTGAACCATACGTATTTGTGTCCAGATATCTATATATATTTGCGATTCCACGAATTTTTCGCCCCGGAAATATGGAAAGATTGCAAGCATATTACTAACGCAACCCATTGACATTTGAAAATATATGATGATACTTGACAAAATAGTTGTTGTACTTCAAAGCAGACACCTGAGGATATCGACATATAAGTATTCGCTGCTTGTCACTTTTATGAGCAGGAATAAATTTTTTTCGGTTTTTGAAGACGGAATTGTAATTTATTGATTTTTTAAGAATTTCATCTTGTAGTCGAAAAAAAGTTATTGGAGATTGATATTGTTTTCTTACTTGGCGATGTACATGGCGCAGCAGATAAGATTCTTGTGAAATGAAACGGCTTGTCTAGTGTTTCCATCAAGTGTGGAATCGATTTCAATATTTCAACATCAATCATTTGGAGGATGGTGGAGGTGTCATCCTACAGGCTCATATAGCCAGCTGCACTATGACTTTTTTCACCTCTATTTTCACTTTAATAATGAATCAATCTGCCATATATTCATTACATCTTATAATATAGATGAGTGTATCATTTTATTCTAAATTTACAGCAGTTTATCACACTTTCAGACACAAATAAGTAATTCAATCCGGAAAATTTGACATAACAAAAATAATTTACCTCCGTATCTTATTCTATCAAGTTGATCTGTGAGCATTCGAAGTTCTGGATTCGAGAGATCTCCCATCTGTAAAAAAACAACGAATATTAGTTAAAGGAATCATACATGTTACAGATTTCACTCTGCTATTTTTCCCCGACACACTTTGACTCTATTAAATCAAAATAAATGCAACAGGTGGGGTTTTTTGATAATTCTACCTTCTTATGGAATATTGTTCCACAGAAATTATTTGATACTATATTGGTGACCCATCAATAATCTACAAATGACAAAATTCTTCATGAAATTTCCAGGAAATTGGGTTCTTTTTTTCCTCATAAAAAGTAGTTCAAAAGATTCGGATAGTAGTTTATAGAGTATATGTGATCCACACGTGCAAACTACGTATACAAATACCTTATTCAGTATCAATTAGTTAAATTATGACATTTGCTGCAGTAAAATGCAACTTACATTTCAAGACAGTCATGTAGATATATTATGGAGAAAACTACATTTTAATCTGTGCTACATATTTTGTATTTAGGGAGCCTTGTACAAAATGGAGGATAATCGCTGTTCGTAAATAAGATGAAGTTGAAATATCCCCATATGAAAAATAACTTATTTCCTAACAAAATTTCAATTCATGGGACTGCCCCTAGTTAGCCTTGTCACGCCTTGTCAAAATGTTGAACTGCAAAAGGACTTTTAGAGGAAGTGTTTAGAGCTATGGTTTTTTACAAACGGTGGAAAAATTACAATTAACATAAGAATTCATTAGAATTCATTTTCGTTCGTTTCAGTTCGTTTTAAACTTATAATTGTAAATAATATATTTTGAAGCTGAATGTATGTATGATTTTGTGAAAGCTTGAAATTTATTCGAAATTCAACTACTCAAATAATATTTTATTCGAAAAATAGTTGAAAGTAAATGAAAGATTATTCATATTACTTGAATCAGTTTTCGAGGACATTTGATTTCTTGGAGGCAAAAGCAGTTCATGAGCCTTTTCTGGTGTTTGGGCAGACAAAATATGCTCATTCATCTCATAGATACTCCTATTTGTTCCTGATTGGATCACAGTGCTGGACTTCACTCAGTAACAACAAGTAATGATATATATCAAAGTTACAGTAGTTTGTGACAGAATTAGGCACAGTTTGGATGATTTATCTTTGCCATGGACAACAAACGAATTTTCCACATCAAACGCAATGCCGAAATTCGTGTTTTCGGAATGCTCCGTAAGATTATCTTCTAGGGTGTCCCAAAATTAACGCAAGATATAAATTTGACGCTATTTATGCGACATGTATAACACTTCTCTTCGACGAAATTGGATGACATTGATGTGGTTAATATCTGATTTCAACATATACCACATACCATACAGCCCGTGATACACTTCGATTCCTGCATGAGACATTTTTGGTGAGCACAATTGGCCCCCTAGATCGTGTGATTTAACACCATTAGATTTTTAACGTGGTTATTTAAAATCATAGGTCTATGAAAAGAAGCTCACAACCTCGTGTGCATTGAAAGAGGAAATTCAACGTTGCATCAACGAGAGTCTTGGAAAATTTCGACGAACGAGTGAGTATGTGAATGCAAAGCCATCGAGGCCATTCGCCTGATATTGTATTTCATAAATATCCTTATTCTATGTAATTAAGGATTCAATGAAAACATTACAAGACTAAAAACTGTTCAAATGAGAGGTAATAATAAATAATTGTCTAAAAATCACTGATGAACTCTCTTTATTCGACTAGTTTCGCCTTTTACGGCATTATCAAGAAAGAATGCATATAACAAAGACAACCTTCAAATATTTGCAGATCTGTTCGGACCACAGAATACATCATAAATTCGGTCATAGAGGTGGGGTTTTCCAAATTATCAGAGATTTAGCAGCGGGGAGTGGTTTAGGTCTAACTGGTCATTGAGAAGATTGTATTTATCGGATTTTTGAAGTTTATTTATTTCCATGGCTTCCAGGTAGTTCATATTCATACCTTTTTCACAGTAATGGAGAATATTAGGTTTAAAACAACGTGAGATCTTATGTCCTGTCGACTCTAGATGTCCCCGAAAATTGTCCCCAGATTGTCCGTTTTTTACGTGTTCTTTTAGCCTAGTTTCAAAACATCTTCCGGTCTGGCCAACATATGACGACTTACATTCTTCACAGTCCAATCTATAAATTCCAGACTTCTTCATTGGCTCGGACGTGGATAATTTGTCATTGAAGATCATTCTATCCAATGTGACTTGAAAATGCTATATACAAATTATTATTTTCGAAGAAATTAATGATTTTTGAAGAGGCGACGTGTGTATAAGGGATGCTCACATATCTCAATTCATTTTTATCATTATTATTATTGATGTAGTGTGGCCTATATGAAGTCTATTGATGAATTAGTTGTTCAGTCAGTGATTTTTAGACAAGTATTTATTATTACCTCTCATTTAAATATGAACTATCACAGAGTTGATTCATCGTCCACTGAATTTATTAAAAACTGTTTTTTCTATTTAAATCAAATCTTGCGTTAGTTTTGGACCAGCCTATCCCAGAACCTATCATTCAACTAATCTGAAAATATATGTGTATTGTTTATTAGTGAGATAAAGATATCACTTGAGATTAAAACTGAAATATTCATATATTTCCATTAAAGATTCAAACTGAAACTCTTCTGTTGCAGAAACGCACTAAATAAATCACTGCGAGACGAAGCCACGTGTCAAAAGAGTTGATGAAAACGCGGTATTTTCATTCCCTTGCTGGCGATCACATGAAAAATATATAATCATGGAAAGATTTGAGGAAGAAATTCAAAACAATTCTTTCAGAATGTTTCCCTTCCAAACTTAGTAGAGCTTACATCGGAGTAATCCCTATAATATTATGAAACGAGGAAGACTCGAATTCAGCTGGTGAACAAACGCCTTAATGATTGCTAATTTCGATGAATATGTAAAATTAGGGCAAGGCGACAGAGTTTTGAAAGTTATCTTGCAGATGTAGGTTTTCTGAGCTACCGAGAAACCCTTAAAACTTAAAAACTGAAGGTGTTCATAAATATGCATCTACTTTAAAAGCTTTTGTTCCGTTTTCTACTTTCAGGGGGCAGTAAATATGCATAGAATAATTTGTAATCTACTTTAGGCCAAAAATCGTCGTAAAATTACAATACATCTCTTGAGTTCAAGTAGCTGGAGAGACATAACCTAAAGTGGCGGTGTTCAGTTCAGCGTGAAACTTTCTCCCAGGGGCGGATTTAACCCAAATTTGTCTTCGGGAAAATTTTTGGTGGATTCTTCGCACATCATCATTTTATAGGATGAGTATGATTAAGTATGGTAATATTTTGTAGATGGATACTCAATGTCAAGCTGAAAAGTAACGGGTGTTTTTTTTAGAGGTATAGAACTTCAAATTGCAATAAAACAACGATGGATCATTGGATTGACAAGAATTTTTTTTTATTTGAAAGATAATCTTGTGGCATTACATTTTGAATATGATTTCTGGCATATGACCGCCATGGCTGGCTCGGATGTAGTCCAATCTGGACGTCAAATTTTCGATGTTCGATGACTTTTTCTAACATTTGTGGCCGTATATCGGAAAGAAAACGGCGAATATTGCCTTCCAAATGGTCAAACGCTTGTGGCTTATCCACATAGACGAATGACTTTACATAGCCCCACAGAAAGTAGTCTAGCGTTGTTAAATCACAAGATCTTGGAGGCCAATTCACAGGTCCAAAACGAGGAATTAAGCGGTCACCAAACGTGTCTTTCAATAAATCGATTGTGGCACGAGCTGTGTCACATGTTGCGCCGTCTTGTTGTAACCATGGACAATGGAGCTCCTGGACATCATGGTTGTTCAATTCAGGAATGAAAAAGTTAGTAATCATGGCTCTATACCGATCACCATTGACTGTAACTTTCTGGCCAACATCGTTTTTGAAGAAGTACGGACTAATGATTCCACCAGCCCATAAAGCGCATCAAACAGTCAGTTTTTCTGGATGTAACGGTGTTTTGACATACACTTGAGGATTATCTTCACTCCAAATGCGGCAGTTTTGTTTGTTGACGTAGCCATTCAACCAGAAGTGCGCTTCATCGCTAAACAAAATTGTGCGTGATACGTATTCCGCACAGAACCATTATTTTCGAAATAATGGTTCTGTCATGGTAATTGCACTTTTAGCAAGCGTTGTTCAGGCGTGAGTCTATTCATGATGAATCGACAAAAACCAAAATTAAAATTGAATCAATCTGAGAATAAATCACTTCTCAGCTGTTAAATCGGTCGCCATCTTCAACAGTAATGCCAACTTAAAGTTCTATACCTCTTAAAAAAACACCCGTTACTAATGATCGTGAGCTTCATTTGAAGAAATTTCAAAGGACTCGAAATTATTTAGAAAGTAGCAAAAGGTATGATAATATTGATATCAATATGTCTGCTTATATTTTGGGCAGTATTCACAGAAATAGTGACAATGACTCTAGGGTATGTTGACTCTAGGGTATCAACCCGAAAGTTGATAGTATTTGTTAAATTAGTTGAAAATTTTGTACAACTGATATACGTCAGCTCAAAGTTTTCATCTTACTTCTACTAATAATCAGAAATGATCTGAGATGCCAGACTCAGTTGGCTCCAATTGATAACCCACCGTGCAGGTTATGTCTGATTTTTACAAACAATGACAATGACATTATTAAAAGCCAGGTTTGACAGAACTACAGCTAATTAAAAAGGAACTAAACACATCAGAGCTACGGTATTGAATAGGTGTTGGTTAGAACCAACGGAGAGAACGTTCGGAGAACGTTCAAAACTTGATTGTTTTGATGCATACCACCGAAAATTCCCCATAAGGATGAATCAATTGTATGGTACCATTCAACAAATTAGATAAATTTCGAAATGCACTTAATATTCCTCTTGAAAGTGAGTTTTGTGTTTTCGTTAACATTTGTGTAGATAGCTCCCTGGGATTTTTATCCACAACTCTCCGATATTTCAATCAAATTCAGCTTTTTAGTGATAATTTTTTTTACAGCGCAGTAAGCTTCATTGAAGAAGTTCGACTTTTTTTCGCAATGCACTTAATATTCAATCTCGAAGTTAAAACGTTATGTTTTCCTTGACAAAATCTGTGTAGACGGCTCACTGAAAGTTTCATCTGAAATTCTTAGATTTTTCAATCAAATTCAGCTTTTTGAATGTATGTTTTCGATTTCTATGAAATAAAATGGGAAATAATTCGAAAAATAATTCCCAGTTCAACTCTGCGCTCACCCTCTTTATGTAAATCGTCCTTGTAGTTCAACTTTTAAAACACACTTTAAGCCACTTGGTAATCATGCAAATTTCCACCGTGTGCCATTATAATTGTATTTTTCATTACGGTTGCAGTATCCCCTGTAGGTATCACGAGCGCGCGGTCTTTTCGGATTTTATTTTATAATTCTAATCAGTTTTCGGAACACAAACAAAGTTGGATTTTTCCAAGTTTCTCTATTCAACATAATTTTGATTTGTATCGGCAAACACAATACGTTTATTGTTGGAATTTGAGGAAACATGGTAGAATGTAGTCGTAATTTCGAGAATAACGTCAAATCTGAAATGCCTCACTTGAAGTTTTGTAACCAGAAAGTTGTTGGATAGTTTAAATGAATGTTTGAATTAAATAAACAGTTTGTGTATTTAATCATCAAAATCATTGATGTTTTCAGAAAATTTTGAACCGCTTCGAACTGGCATCCTATTTATAAATGCCATCAACGCCATCTTGAGGCCATTCAGAGAAGGTTCTTGAAATTCTTAGTTTGAGGGAGGATAATGTTTATCCACAGAGAGGAGTCAATCGTAACGAATTATTGAGTCGCTTTAGTTTAATCTCATTGCAGAGCAGGAGAGAAACCTTATCACTCAAATTTTTGTACAAATTACTGCACAACAGTATTGATTGTCGATAAATTATTGTTCGTTTTAAATGAAATATTAAAATTATGTTTACTTAAAAAGGTTTTGACTTTTATCGAGACACATTAAGAACAATAAAAACAAAATTAAAAGAGAAGACAAATCATGTGTTTATCAATTGAATTGTGGAACATGTCCCGGTATATATATAGGTAAAACTAATAATAATAATAATAATAATAATAAGTTCTTTATTTTCAACAGGTATAACACCCAATTACAGAAAATAAAAGAAAAAAAACTAGAAGAAATTTCGGTACTAGAATACAAGAAGATAAATATAGCGTCGCCCATAATAAAAGTAATTCGAATTATGCTAACCATTTATTAACAGAAAACCATACTTTTGATACTAATTTCAAAATTTTACACAATATAGAGAGAAGTGGTCAATTAGATTATTGGGAAATAGTGGAAATAAATGGGCTTGAAAATTCTGGAAATTTGCTCAATGAACATATAGAATTAAACAATTCACCCTTGTCAAACCTTTTCAGGTAATAGAAATTATTTTTCAGAATGGAATATCTTAGGTAAAACCAAAACCATAGAATCTCAAAATTTCCTGATATTTATACCTGTGTTTTTTAAAATGTTGTTATTATTATGTAAGCATCTGAAGACGTCGTTTGTAACGACGAAACGCGTCATGCTATGTAGTCAATAAAGTGTAAATCATAAGTTCAAGTGTTTGAATTTAAGTTTATATTCAATTATAATAGATTTACTTCAAGTAAACGCCAACACTATTAAATATTTAGTTATTATTTAACATAATTATTTCAATATTATTATTTTCTCTAATTGAGTATTACCTATACCTGTTGAAAATAAAGAACTTATTGTTATTATTATTTACTTGGTGCAAAGCATTTAACACTGTACTATTTGATAATAAAAGTGTGAATCAATTTCAAGAGTTCGAATGATGCTATAGTTACATAATTTCAAGTAAAAATTGTTAAATAAGAGTGTACAAATCTGGAAAATTGTGTTCTTTTCCAGTTCAATTTCGGCATTGATTTACATCAGTAACATTTGAACAAATTGACAGTTTGTTAATTTGTTATTCGATTTGTTTGTCATTTTGTGGAAACCATCGAATTGAGACATTTTGATGATGTGTTTTGTGGTGGCAACACTGGAATTTTAATCCTTTTGAAGTGAAAACTTCTTTAGCGGCGCTGTGTATTTTTTTTGGAATGGGTAAAAATTTCTAAACTCGCGTCAAGACTTGTGACCTGATCGAGAATTCGTAAGACGGATGGAGACAGGGCAGGCGGCGCAAGGCGCTTGCGCGAATGTTCGTGTGTATTTTTCATTCAATTGTCAAAGTTTACCTGCGCATGTAAATGATCTAGCAATTGACGCTCTTGTTAAAAAGATGAAAGTGTTAATTTTATCAGAAACTCATATGGGTAACGATGAAATAATTGACATTCCGAATTTCAACTTTGTTGCGAGTTTCAGAAGAAATAATCGTCCAGCGGGAGGAGTAGCTATTTATCAAAATATGAACACAGTTCATTATTGTACAAATTATATGGACGTGCATGTGAAATACAACAGTATGTTTAATGCTACTGTTTCTGATATCGGTGATATTTGTATAAGTCGTTGCCACTCTGGTGATAATCAGTTTATTATTATGGTTGCCGTTTACATCTCTCCAGATAAGTCATTGCGTGCTATACGAGACTTCTTGTACGAAAATTTATTCATTTATTCTCATGACGCATCTGCATTGCTTCATAAAAAGAATTGGAAAAAGCTTTGATGAATTGCCAATGATTTTGAGTGGAGATTTCAACATAAACTTTGCAGACGATAAAAATCGAAGACGATAAAATTAATTGAATTTTTAAATAATGAATTTGGTTTAACTATGTCAAATGATCGCAATCTTAGCACAACGAAATACAAAACTACTATTGATGCGATCTTTATTAGACACTTAAATAGGGTCGAATCAAAACTGTTCGTTTCTTACTTCAGCTATCATAAACCTATCGTATCAGTTTTAGAGATTAGCGATGATGGTTGTGGTAAAGATGATGATGAAAAAGTCGTTGAAATTATGGATGGAAGTTCATTTTCCTAAGAGATAAACTTTTTAATGTAAAATAATTGTAATAGTTCTGAAGTGTTGAATTTTTGATGTAATATAAATTGTCATATTTGTGTACGATAGCGCAATAAATGAATATTGTATTCCACCACATAAATAATAATACTTTTATACTGATAATGAAAGCAATTCGTTCAAAATTATTCTCTAACCATTCCAAAATATCAAAAATGCACAGCATTTATATTCAAGTTTTCACTTCTGCCGGCACTCCCGGAGTGCAACCCTTCGTTTTTTTTGTAACCATTATAAGGAGCAACAATGACATGGTGAAAAACTGAAAAATTGAGCTCCACAAGTTAATTCAGAACCAAAGAATTGATTCCCTTCAAGAAGATCTCATCGCTTTACTCTACGCCATCTACAGGAAGTACATTCAAAATATGAAATCGACTTCGTGGACATTTAAGCAAAATCCAATTCGCAAATTCAGTCCGAGCGAGAGTTTACATTTTAGAACGCTATATTAAGGACAAAACCAGGACTGCTCCGATAAATAACTAAGCTAGTAGAAAGTTAAATGTCGTCCTATGTAAATATTTACAGCAGGTTTTGCTAGTCAGCCGTTTTCGGTTGCCTGGAAATGGCAATGTGCCTTCGGGACTTCCACAATACTCTACGCGCACTCAAAACAAATGAAACGCGGGAATTCTAGATGTTCCAAAATAAATTGATGTTTGAAGTTTACTCATTCTCTAATGCGCTGTTTCAGTTTTGTCTTCATTAAATATAGTGTTTTATTATGAGTAGTTTTTCCATGAAATTAGTGCATGTAGAGAACTGGATGATGTTGCTTCAATATTACTCTGCGTTTGTTGTTACGAGGGCTCCTATTATATATATTGGTATGTGTGTTCAGATGTTCTACGTACGTTACCAGATTTCAGCTCTATGTAAATTAAACGAGAGGGTTCAACTGAATTGCAATGACACCGTTACAACTGTATTCCAGCTTTTTTTTCTGAATTTCACGCGAAATATTATTAAAATAAAATTATACGAAGATCAGTACAGAAATCTCATCGAAAACACTTCGATTAATTCCATTAAAGTCGTATAATTGATCTTTAGACAAGTTTATATAAAATCAGTAATATAAACTTATTTTATGACCAAACTTAGTTTATGAATTAGCCCGAAATCTAGGTCGAGTGAGTTTAACAGTATTCGTGGTATTTAGCTAAGTGTTTTGATCAACTCTATTATCTATTATCCAATAAATTCCCAATATAATAATTATTGAGTATAGTGCACATTTTGAGGTAATTTTTACTTTTGTTTTCATGAAATACATTCCAGAGAAATTGAAGATAGTTGAACGTTTATCAATATTTCAAAACTATTTTATATTGTGTTCATGAATTAACAAAATGAATAGAAATAAGGAAGACGAAAATAATCTCCATTAACACTGATACAATCCTCATAATGGTGTTCTAATTTAGTAAGGTATACCAATTTTAAACGTATATTCGTCAAGCTTTTCTTCGTTGCTCTCAAATCTTTTACCGCCAAGACGTTTTTTGAGTTTGGGAAACATGTAATAGTCGCTGGGGGATGAGGGGCTAAAGGGACGAGTAGGGAGGATTCGGCATCAATTCAGAATTTAATTCGTGGATTTTGGACATGGCAACAATGGACGAATGCGCTGGTGCGTTATTGTGATGAAACAAAATTTTTTTGTGAGGTAGTTTAATTTCAAGATGATCAATGTATATAATTTCTCTCGCATCTCAAAAAAGAGTAGCCTTAACCTTGTTTGCCGAAGGTTTTGCCTTCTTTGGAGTTGGTTCCCCTTTCCAACCAACTGTTTTGTCTGTTCTTTATTGATTCTTATTCTTTATTGTTCTTTATTCAGTACTGTGGTGGTGAACCCAAGTCTCATGAACATTTATGAATCGACGCAAAATTCGTTTGGATTACGCCTATATTGTGCCAAATTTTCGGTAGAAATGTTTTTTCGAATCAGTTTTTGGTCGATTGTTAGCAAACGCGACACCCATCTTGCACACTGGAGCTTTCTCATGCTCAAATGGTTGTGCAAAATATTTCGCAAACGTTCAGCTGACATTCTACAGGTATCAGCTATCTCATGCACTTTCAATCTGCGGTCTTCCAATACTATTCGAGGGATTTTCTCAATTATTTCTGAAGATATGACCTCACGGACTGTCATCAGGGAGGCTTGTCAGAGGGGCTCTCACAACCCATTTTGAAATCAGAAACGCACTGCTTAGTACTTGAATATGGTGGGGAGGAGTCTCCTAGTGTTGAATCCATCTCTTATTTTTTTTGTTTCGGTGCAAAACCTTTCAAGTAGAAGTATTTGATGATTGCACGTTTCTTCAATATTTCCATTTTCACGAAAACAACGGAAGCGTCTCGCGGAATGTGCTCTCAAACGCAAGATAACGTAGCGATTGAGCTCAAACTCTACATATAAGCTCAGTACGAATGGTACTGTAGGACGCTGCTCCAGAAGTAGACCTGGTGGCGCCATCTCTTGGTCACTCTAGAAAATTTTCACCCCACCCTCGTATATCTACAAAATATGTTGCAGTTTATAGTACAAAATATTTCGTCAATCTAGATTATCTAGATCGTGATATCTAGAAGACGCCATAATGGTGGAAAATTTGAATTGTTGAATAAAAGTGTGTTAATTTAGTGAAGTCTATTCTCTACCATTTCAATGATTCAATTGCAGAATATTCTATGGTTTATCTACATCATAATATTTGATGATTCATGAGGCTGATACTTGGAGAAAATTAATTTCAATCCAGCATTTGATAAAGAAGTAGTACTTCGAAACGTCGTCATGCATATTTGTATTAAATTATGAGAAAATTCTAAATATTGTTTCATAATATTTCTATGATACGAACAACATAACAAAACAAAAACTTGAGTAAATTACCCTAGTTTTCGAAGAATCATAAATTCCTTTATTTATACCTAAGCCTAAATTCATCACAGTTTTCATCTTGGAAAAACATAATAATTTTCAATTACTCATCAAAGGCTAGGTAATAAATATTCTCTCTGAGAGGTCTCTTTTCATCATGTCCCTTAATTGGTATTTCTTACAGGTATATATAAAACCTTAAATCACGGAGAACCCCCCCGAGACAAAGAAACTAATAATTGTGAAAAACTGATCTGAAAATTAATTAAGCAATTTTAATTAGTTCTACCCCTGAGGTCATGATGAATCAGTATCGCTGACAGGGTTCATTATAAATATACACCACTTGAACTTTCACTCTTGTAGCTACCAGTCAAAAGTAATTTACATTATTAAATCCACAGATATTCGATACTTCATAAAAGTGGATAAGGAAAATATGACCGATCGAATTTTTAATTCGGATAAAATGTTCGATATGGATAATTAAAACCTTTAAAGGATTATCGCCTTCATAATTAAATGGGATTTTATACCTAATGAGATAAAATATTATTGAATTGAAAGAACACACCTTTTACTTTACCCACAATTATTGGTGGGAAGTAGAATATAATTCGATAAACGTAGTGCTTCTACAGAGTTTCTATCTTTTAGGTCATTTTTCCACATCCTATAGAAATGATTGTTTGAACAGAGGAATGAGAAGGAAATTGAAATTTTTTGTATTAAGCTACAGATATGTTTCTTTGTATAAATCTCTTTTCTGTATAAATCTTTTTTTTTTCTGAAAGTGTTATATCTTTTGGTCCTCTAACTCATTTTCAAGAGTTTGATACAACTGTGAATCGATGCACATTCATAACACAGTTTCTAGGTACATTGTTCTTAATTCTTGAGATCACAAAAAAGAGTTACTCAATTTTTAACATTAAACATCAATGTGGGTCGTAATCTATAAATCAGGGTGCGCCAGAGAAACTTACTTATTTGAAAGGTCAATAAAAACAAAAGTACTTCAATTATTGTTTCAAATTTTTTCTTATTTGAGAAAACAATATTCAAAGTTTTTTTTCATGCAGTTTTGAAAATGACATCGGAACATGGAAAATCGACCCCCATTGCGCATACACTCATGAAGTCGATATTTGAAATTCGTCTTTGCAGCATATCAATCGGTATGCTGGCAATGGCGTCGCGAATGTTGTGCTTGAGGTGCGTTATGGTCCGTGGTCGATCGACATAAACCAGAGATTTCAAATAACCTGATAAAAAGAAATCGCATGGAGTCAAATCTGGAGAGAGTGTCGGCCATTGGAGATCGCCTCTGAGAGAGATGAGGCGGTATATAAAAATAAATTGCTGGTTAGTCTCGCTAAAATTCGAGAACGGCTGGACCGATTTGCCTAATTTTGGTCTTGAATTGTTTGTGAATGTTCAGAGAACGTTTAAAAAGTAAATAAATCTGAAAACGCTTGGAATTAAATAAGAACATAAATTTTGTTTTCCCTTTTGATCCCCGTCGTTCAGAAGTCAAATTGAAAGAATAGTTTGAAATTAATAACCATGATGATAGCGACACAAGTTTTAAAAAGAACGATTTCATTCACCATATCACATTTCACATTCACCATTCCTGTTCTGTTTACTTTCACGTCAAACATTTTTTATGTAAAATATTTATTATTCACGATAAATGTACGTAAGATGTATTTACGTAAAATGTATTATTTACGATTAATCAGGTATTTATCACGTATAATGTCAATATTTTGACTGTTGTAATTGTTTGAAATGCAAATAAAAATCAATTTTTATTGTGCTATTTCACGCACACACACACACACACACACACACACACACACACACACACACACACGCACACACATACACACACACACACACACGCGCGCGCACACACACACAGCAGTTTACGTTGAATGCAAAAAAAATAATATTTATGATTGTCAGGTGGTTGTCAAATATTTCAAATGAAGGTTATGAAGTTATCTGTCATTCTTTCAGCATTATACCATTAGTACAATCTCTTATTATTATCAGATTGTGAGAACTATATTTGCTGTCATTGTTTTGAAATGTCAAGGAAAACACGATTTGATAGGTCGTCGAGTTGACATAGTGAGACGACTTCTTCACATGCAAACCACACTGATGACCAGTAAGAAACAGATAATGAAACAATTCGTATTGGTATGGCATAATTGAGTTCTACAATCAATAATAAAGAAAAAGTCAGGCTTAGAAATCAACAAGTTCTGGCACATCAAACACAACAACAGCGAGCAATGAAATCGAAGGATTCCGCAGAAGCAGTACTCATATGAACCTGGAACGAGTAGCATTCTACTATTATGCGGAAGTAGATTAAAGGTCGATAAATCCGTGACAATTGAGGAGAAGACAATATTGTAAAGCGTTAAAATACAACTGCGAATCTAATAGATTATTTTTTGCTAGCGAAACAGTAAAACTGCCATAATTGGTCTCACCATCAGATTTATTACTCTCATCGATTTCTGGAGTAGGAAATTAGTCTGAACACTTCTTGGTCAATATCCAAGAATATATCATTGCTAATGAGGATATATAAAAAATAACTGTCTACTACGAAATTATAAACCTCCAGTTCAGCTATAGAATTGACAGGTTAATCAATTTCGAAACATTAAACGTGTTAATATATTAAATTATTGATTATTTAACTAATTTGAATTTGCTGGAAGTGTTACATTTACTTAGTCTATGGGTGTCCCTTTCGGCTCGACAAAGTATGTATATTGAAGTATGAAAGCATTGGACAAAGTAAAAATTGTAGCAGAAATAGTAAAACACGTCTTTCAGGATTTTCTAAAACATTCACTAAAAATATATAGGCGTACAAAGTTCGCCGTTTCAGCTAGTAGCAATATAATATTATTATTTACCAAAGCATAAATGACTAAAAAATTGTGTTTGGGCCTCCAAGAAGAGGATTTTTCATTAAATATCTTGGAGAACATTCAAATATAAGTCGTCAATATATACTTATATATATATATATATATATATATATATATATATATATATATATATATATATATATATATATATCGCCAGAAAATTCAAATTGATTCATTTAACTGATGTATATCAACAGAATGAATGCGAATAATTCTTTTCAGTTACAAGTTGCAATCGGATCAACAGAATTATCGATTCGGTAGAATCTCCACTAAATTACATTTACATCAACAATAAACCGTGTTGAGAATGGATTCTAGAATATAAGCGGATATTCGTTTCCGATTGCTTCGTAGCTGTAAAGCGAGATAAGTTCAAAGGAGAAATGCCACGGTTGCGTACCTGAAGCAGCAGAGCTACAACCACTATCCCCTGAGCTCGGTGTAGGGCTTCGGAGAAGTTGGTGTAAAGTTGAGAGTTGAAGCCGAAAATTTGTATCTGAAAACAAAAAGGACGTATAGAGTTCTCATTTCCTTCTCAATTTTAGGTGTGGTGTCTGAAGTTTGGTCAATGACAAATCAGTAGCGCAGAAGGACTTTCAGGAAAGGTTAAAGGTAGGTACTCTACACAACTTACAAATTAATGTTAAACATAATGAACAACATTTCAATTTAGTGAAAATTAGAGAGATTTTCGAGCTAAAATCAGTGTTTGTACTTATCCAAATTATAATAATCATAAGTCTTTATTTTCCTACATTGAAAAAACATCCAATCATATGCATATTCCATATTTCAGTGACATACAGGTAAAAAACTGAAATCTTGAAAAATACATAAAAATGCACGAAAAAAGAACCCTTCCTCTTCTTCACGTGCCATCTCCGCTACGAAGGTTGGCTATAATCATTGTAAATCAATTTTTGAAGCCTCTGCTCGAAAGAGTTGATTTGATGCGCAGCCAAACCATTTCCTAAGATTTCTTAGCCACAAAAATTCTTCTCATTCAACAGTTCGTTTTCCCTGGATCTTTACCTGCATTATGAGCTGCAGTAACTGATATTTTTTGCCTTGCATAACATTGAAATTTTCTGGACTAAATTGTTAGTATTAATTGGTTTGTGGTTTCCATTCTGTTAAGTACTTGTTGATTAGTAACTTTATCTACCCAGGATATTCTTAATATTCTCCGATACATACACACTTCAAATGCTTCCAGTTTTGTCATATATTGTTTGTTCATCGTCCGTGCTTCCATACCGTACAGCCATACCGATAAAACATAGCACACAATCATCCTGGTCTTAAAATTCAGACTACGACTTCGACCACAGAAAAATTTTTTCATTCTAATGAATACACTTCGAACTTTTCTATTCTTACTCTTATTTCCTTGATGTAGTCTTGTGTATCGTTAATGTTTGTCCCTAAATAATTATACTGTTGCACTCTCTCTATACTTTCGTTGTTGACGTAGATGCTAATGTTCCCAATGTTCCCCTTCGTTATATTCATAAATTTAGTTTTCTTTATGTTCAGTGTTAGCCGAATTCTGTACTTGTTTGTACTTTATCTAGTAATCTCTGTAAGTCTTGCTTGTTTTCTGCAATTAGTATGGTATCGTGAGCGTATCGGATGTTGTTGATTGGCACTGCATTGATTTTGAGTCCAGCTGTTTCGTTTTTCAGGAATCTCTTGAATATCTCTTCCGAAGAGAAAAAGGACTCAGGCAAAGTCAATTCAACAAAAACGGTACCCCAAATCATCTTCTAAGACAGCAATTCCTAGATGTAGTAAATGACTCCAAACCTGACGAAATTTTATGCACTGAAGTCTCCAAAAAAGAAAACGCTGTTGGAAGTTTTTACACTTTTCCCAAGAGACCGTTTCTACATGTACACTCTAATCCTTTTTTAGTGCCCACACAGGAGAATTATTTGCTATATTTCAAGTCCTTGAGTCGAACAAAGATGAAAAAGAAGCCACTATCTGGCAAGACCCTTCGCCTCCATTCATTCAGATCATTTACAGCTCTCAGTCTCTTGTTCAAGCTTACATGACACTCTCTTGAACCTTAATGCAACTGGAATACCTGTAACATTACTAAGAGTCCTCTCATATAATGGAATTGTGAATAACGAACTTTTAGACTGAACAGCAAAAACAGCAACAACACCCAGTCATGCAACTGAACATACACATCTCTGTAAAGATTTAAAACACTGCTTCAAGAACAAAATAGAATCCCTATGGCAACAGCAGTGGAGTAAAAGTCAAACAAAATTACAGAATATCCAGAACTTCACAAAGCCTACGAACATGACTCCACACCCAGACGAAATTAAGTTATTTTGAGAAGAATTGACCACACAAACGTTACGCACAACTTCCTGCTGACCTCTCGACCATCTCCTTTCTGCAAGGAGTGTAACAAAGCATCAACTGTATACCATCTGATGACTGAATGTCAGAGGTTGGAATATGTTCCAAAGGAAACAAATTGGACTAGCAAAGACTTTGACAAATAACCAGCTCAAATATATGAAGTTCTTCAATGTTTGAACAAGACCAACTTGAACACACAAATCTTAATTTTCTTGCTTATGATTTTCTGAACATTTGAAAAATTCTTTTTGTATCTGTGTCAATAATCTGAGCCATTGTTCTTTATTGTGTGGATCGGAATAAATTGAATTAGTTATTAATTATTACCGATGTAAGTATGTTTCAACTACTATATTATGTAGTTATATTCGAATTCTAATTATGGGTACCCATATGAACATCGTATGGAATGAATCTTTGTAACTGAATAACGCACATGCTGAAAAAGCGAAGGATCGGAGGTCGCGAATTTTTTTTTCATACAAAAGAGGTCGTGTCATGAAAAAGGTTGAAACACAGTGATCGGAGCAGTCGAAACAAATTTATTTGATAAAAAAATTCAATAAATTAAAATTAACACACTTGGCTAAAATATATTAAAAAACTCTACATTTGTTTCGGTTGGTTAACCCCTTATAAAATAATTTTCAATATATTTAGTGAAATTTAAGCCAAGTATGTTAATTTTGATTTATTGATTTTAACATAATGTTTCCCCAAGAGATAAGCGAAATTTTCGTGTTATTTAAAACAAATTCGTTTGTTTTTTATCATATTCGTCTTGTCAACACTTCAATACATTCTAGATTAATCCAAACAAAAATGGATTAAATCGAAATCACACAGCACATACATCATTATAAGTTCGCGGAAGTCGGCATCAATTCCGAGATCAAAGAAACAAATCTTCCATCCAATCAAGACGTCGGCAAAGCGCATCGAAAGTCGCTGGAAGGGGGCCGTGAGATAAGAGACATTCGATTCGGGATACGCCGAGCGAAAAGGTCGCCAAATATGAAATCAAATATTGAGTCGAGGGGCTAAAGTAATCATAATATTTGCCCGACGTGTGAACTGCCGGGCCGAAAAATCTTCAGAAGACACGGACGATAAAATAAAATCAGAGCTATGACGACGACGAAACAAGCGGAGGTCTGAAATCGGATGAACGGCTATATATAATAAACCAAGGGCGTAGGAGCGTGGAATTTTCACGGGTCATGAGCGTTTTGTGTGTTTACATATGGAGTCGAGTGGAACACGGAGGCGCATTTGTGCTAAGAAATTGGCCTTTGATGTTTGGGATGAGCACAGAAAAAATGATTTTCGATACAAATGTGCAGACTCACATCGTGCTCGCAGAGATTTAGGCAACTATTCATAGATATATTGATGTATGTTACGTCTTCGATTATTATTTTTCTATAATAAATAAATCCCAAAACATAGATTCATATCTTTTCTGACAACATTTTGAGAGGTATATATTATCAAACGGACAATAAACAATTTGAATTTTACTGTAATGAGAAAAATCCTTATTATGAACCCTCATGCATGTGGAATGACCCTTGAACAGAAGGAGTGAAATATTTCAATTTCAGAAGTTCACCTACAAAAGGCAGAAAAAAGTACGATTTTCAATAGCTTCGAATTAAAAATTGTAAATCCAATAAATCTGTATATGGTGAAGAATTTATGAGGAGCAATGAAGAAAAATGTATACAGAAGAACTGTAACGATTGGTATGAATTATCTACAGGTCGAAATACAGTTCGAATACGATTTACAGGTACAAATATAAATTGGGAAATTCAAGAAAAGAATCTAAAGTAGAGTACCACAAGGTCCAGTCCTCTACATGATGCACTACATTTTGTACATTATCAAAGTTCAAGAACATCAGGAACTACTATAGCCCTCTATATTTACGATACCTACAACTATCATGACAGGAGAGTGACAGCAGAACCTAGTGATCAAATGATTGTGACGAAAACCTAGTGACCAAAAGCTGCTGACAGAGTGCACTGGTGGTTTGCAGACTCTTGTATCTTTGGCAAATCGAAGAAAAACCCAGTCCTATCTCCAAAAAAATTTTCTATCAATTAGAGGAAGACATAGTTAAAACTAAAAGCTCGACAACATAGTCGTACAAGACGAAGAACCTGAAAGTGATCCTCGACTAGAGATTGATATGACAGCTTTACATAGACTACTGCAATTACATAGAGTAAATCCTGTGGGCAAGTTTTCACTCTTTGTTCAATCGGAAGACCAAGTTGAGCAGACAGGAAGGTCTGACAGTACAAATGAGTTATACAGCTCATTGACATCGAACAAAACTCAAAAAAATGGTGAAACCATATTCAGAAACTCAAGGTGGTCTAGAAGAAAGCACTGTGTTTGCCGAATCTCCATGGTATGTCCAAAACACAAAGATCTATCAGAACTTGGACTACTTAAGAAGAATTTAGTTGAAGTTTATATGGAACACAATAGACCATTGAACACAATAGACACAATAGGACTTTGTTTGTGTTTCGGGACCATCAGGATAGACCATTTGAGTTTTGAATCCGGCCTCATGCCAAGGAATAAAGTCGCATTCTGATATCAATTGGATACCTGACTGTAGGGACTTTGGACAGCACGGTGTGAAATTGATACATCGACCACATGAGGTGATATTTGTAAGAATAGCTAGTCGATAAACAGATTATGACATAAAAAACCATTGTTTTTCAATAATTCTACTCAATATATTTTTGAAGTATTTGAATGAGTTCTGCGTTATGTTCTGAGTTATGCATTGATAATTAGAAACTTTCAGTTATTATTAGTTCAATTTTCTTACAGATTTAAGTCTCGTAAAAATTCTCCAGAAGTTTCTGATATTTGCAGAATTACCAAAAACACAGAAAAAATTATTAACGATAAAATTTAGCATAGCATAGAAAAGCATATCAATGATATTATAATGAAATGACACTATAGCTGTATCATGCCAAAATTCAGTAAAATAGTAAAATAATTTCTGTAAATACATGAGAGGTAGCTGAAATGAGAAGAAAATGTTTTTTTTACGTATTATTTTCAAATTTTAGAAGCAAGTCTCGAGCAGAAATCAAAGAAATGTATGGCATTCACAAGTTGGAAAGTCATGATTATAAGCATATGAAAGCGTTCCTGTACATTTACATTGCTAATTAGAAAATTATACGAATGCTTCAATCCGAAAGATAAATTGTACCTAAGCTCCTTAAAAACGAAAAGTTTGGCAACTTCGGAAGCGGGAAGTCGAAATTTGATAAAGCTATCAATGTGACTAATTACCCTACCACGCCTAAAAGAATAAGTAATGGGTTTAATAGTGTAATAATTATTTTATTAAAATCCAGACGATCCTTTTCGGCACGTTAATTTGATTTTTGTAATTTGGCCTTTCAGTTAGAGTCTCGCTCGAGAACAGGCGAATATTTCAGAATTTTTCATTAGTTTCTAACTTGCTCGCGTAATTTTTCCTCGCAAATTCAGCATCTAAAGAAGGAGTTTTTCAGCTGAGCAGATGGCATAGTATTTTAATATTCACCGAAAATTAATCACTGTCGCATTCAAAAAATCTCAGTGGTTTCGACGATATTGTCCTCAGGAAAATCCTACGCAAAAATGCGAGTTCTTTCGATGCGTTTTACTCAATGGGTGCCTGAGGAAAAACGATTTGATTGTTATTAAGTTTGTTGTAACAAATATAAGGAAAGAATTTCAAATTAATACTTGATGTAAATCGATAAACATAATAACATAATTGTTAAACAAAGATGTACACATATATTAAACAGAGAAAGTTAAAGAGTTATTGAAAGTTTGGAAAAACTAATTCATTGTCACCCCATTAGTAGTCAATTTATTTATTGGTATAGATATGTAAATGATACTATCTGTTGTTTCAATGGTACTCTTTGGCAACTCGACACTTTTCACACATTCATTAATTCGTTACACCCTAAAAGTACATTCACTTTGGAACTTAAGAAAGAAAACTCTATTAATTTTTTAGATCTTAAAATAATGAAACTGGATACCAAACATAGTTTTTCAATTTTCCATAAACCATCACATACAGATAGTATTATACATAATACTTCCATGCATCCATTTCAACACAAAATGGCAGCTTTCAATAGTTTGATACATCGATTAGTAAATATTCCTCTTTCTAGAACCAATTTCAACACCGAGAAAAATTTAATTGAGCAAATAGCCGTGAATAATAATTATAATCCTAAATTAATAGATAATATGATATTGAAGAAAAACTTCAAAAAGGCGATTGGTTTGGTTTATCCCCTAGTCAAAAACAATATCAACTATAACAGTCTTACATACATCGGTAAGTCCAGTGAAAAACTCAAATCTCTCCTTTTTGAGTATAACATCAGCATTGCTTTCCGTACTGGAAATAACTTAGGAGAACATATCAAAAATAACAAATCTAAGGTCAACAAAAATAAAAAATCAGGAGTATATAAAATTAACTGTGGTAGTTGTGATAAGTTTTATATTGGTAGAACCTTTAGAAGTTTTCAAAAGAGAATTTCTGAACATAAACGTAGCTTTGATAATCAGAAGACAAATTCACATTATGCAAATCACTTGATTAATGAAAATCGTATATTCAATTCTGATTTTGAAATTTTGAATACCGCAAACAAGGGAATGAAGCTTAGTTTGTTAGAATCACTTCAAATTAATGAATACAAATATTCTGGCAAACTTTTGAACAGCCAAATCAATCATATCTCAAGCCCCCTTCTCAATCTTTTAAAAATTACTTAGTTTACTATATTGTAGTTCAGTATGAATTGATCCCTTCTACCTGATGATGTATTCTTTTTAATATATGTGTAAATCTTTGTTTAACAATTGTTTTATTTCAAAAAAAATTTCAACCTTAATTGCAATTGAGGTTGTTGCTCATAAAAAAGAAGATTTATATAAAAAGTTCGATTTTTGCTAATTTGAAATTCGTTTACAAAATTTTTTCACAAAATGAAGAGGATGAATCATTTATCTTTTTGTTACAAGTTTCCATCAACATGGAAATATAATTGAAATGATATCTGAAAACGGGATTCGAAATTACAGAAAAATGATATTTCTCTTTATATTTGAATATAAACTTAAATTCAAACACTTGAACTTATGATTTACACTTTATTGACAACATAGCATGACGTGTTTCGTCGTTACAAACGACTTCTTCAGATGCTAACAGAATAATTTATCATGCTATGTAGTCAATAAAATGTAAACCATAACTTCAAGTGTTTGAATTAAAGTTCATAAATTCAAATTTATGAACTTAAATCACTTAATCACGAATTTAAGTTCTTAAAAATATATTCAATTATAATGGATTAACATCAAGTAAACGCCAACACTATTGATTTAAAAAAAAATCCTCTTTGTATCTTATAATCAAATATTCATTAAAGTTTTCTCATTCATTGAGTAATACACATGAAGCTCGTTTCGGAGTAGAACTTCATCTTCAGATGCTAAATAAGCTCTGGTACTATTTTACGAACGAAGATGTTTTCACCTATTCTAGACTGCTTTAACATAAAAAACAAAGGTGAGAAAAAGAATAGGATCTGAGAATTAAAAATGGTATCAACATAAATATAAAAAAAGTTTGACTAAACGTTTTATATTGAAAGTAACTAGAAGTTATACTTTACTGTTTGGTCAAAAAAATTAAGCGCTTGTATTGAATTTTCAATGAAATTGAATTCAATTTACTCTTAAACTTTTTTTCAATTATTTTATATTTTTATATATATTTTATGTAATATGGCGAAATTTACTTCAATTCATGAAACAACTGTGCTTTGTGACTTAACAAAATCAATTAACATACAAGTTCTCTTCGTAAAGAGCTACCCTGCAGACTATAATAAAGTAGATTCCCGAAAATCAATGAGAAACATCGGATGAAGTTAGACTCATTTTACACCAAAAATCCATTTAAAAATTTTCAGCAATATCGTGTGCATAATTTCGAAAGGCGTCAAACTTCGAACTTTCTTTTATCAGAGAGTCAGTATGAGTGCACTTAAAATATTAACAGTGTAATTTTCAAACTTTTTCGGAGGTATGTGCCTTAGTATTAACGATATTCGAATAAAGTTTGGGATTAGTTTGGAAATTTCAAGGTGCGCTAAAGAGTTTTTCACGGTAATAATTCAATTCGGATGATTTTCCCTACATAGCCCTATATTTACTGATTGCTAGATGGAAACTTCGTTAATAACTTTCGTATTATATTATTGCTGTGAAATTATGATCTGGTTAATAATATCAGAGACGAAGTTATCCAGAAAAAAATTTTAAATCATGACAACAATGTTGCCATGTCTGACAACAATGTTGCCATGTCTGACAACAATTCTTGAAATTTCAGAATTTTCTTCTTATTTTTACTACTGGTCGTCCTGTGTTCAAAATTCTACCAAATTCATTACATTTATAAATTTGAATATTTTCATCTTCGATAAGGATTATACTTTTGCAACATCTTTCTCTCATGATTTTTCCTTTTGCGGTTCCTTTTGCGGGGTTTTCTGTTTTGTTTTCTACATTGCAGTTATTATTTTTGGGAGATATTATTTGGGAAGGAATTTTTTTGTAATTGTTACTTTTATATTCTTTTATTTTCAATATTGTTACTTTTATATTCTTTTATTTTTGATATCATGTTCTGATTGTTTTGTTTTCAATACTGGTTAGCAGGTTACAGTACTTTTCTTCAAATTATAACAGGTGGAGTGGAAGAATGCAATGCAAACTCCTACCTTTTTGCATGATAAAAAATGTATTTGTTTATGCAAATAAATATTATTATTATTATTATTATTATTTCCTTTATGCTTGCAAGCAAGTTGTTCTTCACAAAAAAAATAAATATAGCAATAAAAACATTTTTTCATGTTAAATATAAGACACTAAAATATTACTTGTTCTAAGTAAAAAAATATTTTTATTCTTTCAGTGTTAGGTTTTTCTCGTAAAGGTATTTGTAAACGCTCACTCTTTAGGTCTTCTTTGCATTGTTTCGAGCTTATCGTCACACCTCTAGTTGATTAGTTATTCTTCATATAATTGCAGTTTTATTCGTCGTCATACGCTCGACTGATTAACTTTGAATGTTTAATTTCATTTTGTATAATTGCCAGTTTGTTCGCTCAGCACTGATTAACTTTCTCTTGCACTACACTAACGGTCTTGGGTAATATAATAACTTGGTCAGCTGACCAAGTTTCGACCGTCTGGTCAATACTGCTACCGACATTGTTTGAAATAACCCCTACTATTACCCAAGAGAAGTATGCTTTAATTATTTTT
Organism: Henosepilachna vigintioctopunctata; assembly: GCA_030704895.1. NCBI lineage: Eukaryota > Metazoa > Arthropoda > Insecta > Coleoptera > Coccinellidae > Henosepilachna > Henosepilachna vigintioctopunctata. The sequence goes on from JARQZJ010000034.1 coordinate 5,200,880, forward strand.
TCATGATTTGCAATATGCATATCAATGGAACAGTTCTCCTGCTGATATTTATAGTATTCGTGACAACTTTTGTGTAACTGAATACTTAACATGCAAGAATGTCGATAATTAAGATGTCGAACATAGCTGTTATATTATGTGCAATTAAAACTGAATTGTATATTTTTGTTTCACATGATGTAGATTATTTTGTCAAGACTCCTTTTCAAATTCAACTTCTCACAGTTAAAAATCGTGATTTTTACACGTATTTCTTGTTTTAAACTGTGCCTGATAAGTATTTATTCTCATAGATATTCATGAAGAATAACCGTATCAGATACCTCAATACTGAAAGTTTAAAACAATTAAGTTGCATCAACCTAACCTAACGTACTGGCTTGATAGTCAGATAAAACTTTGTTGAGTGAATCAAATAAATTTTTTGTGGATCTTATTCAAGCGTTTTCAATTATATGTCACATTCAATAAAATTCTTTCAAGTGTTGGGAGATACGTATTTATATCTGTGTCAATTTCTTCTCTAAGCTCAGCAACCTCAACTTTTATACTTGCGTGCAAACCGACCATAACCTCAACTTCAAATGAATCATGATATTGAATGAATCTGTGAATAGAATCGAATTATACCTCGATATAAACATGATGAAATATCCTTTTGGTAACCAAAATACATAAGATTTCTCAAATAAATTCAATTTTGCCGTCAGGTGAAGGTTTAGCCAGAATATTCGATGAAAGGTTTCTCCGTGTCTGTCAACACATGTCATCTCGAAATAACGTTTATATTAAATCTTGTTCAGTGGCCCTTCTCGCTACGACCTACGTTTCATTTTTAGAAACGTTCGACATCGAATGTCCAATTCAATTTCCATACAAGCGAATCTTGGTTATCAGATGCATCTTTGAAAGGATCAGAAAATTGGGGTACCAAAAATTCATCGAAAAAGTTGAAATGCAGTTAAAGGGAAGGCTGAACATGGCCTAGTTAATCGTTTGCTAGTTCATTTCAATCCACATTTAAGTTCTTAAAGGGATCTTAAAAACACTTAATCAACATATGATTATGTCGAAACATATTCAATTTGAAAATAATTTGATGAATATATCAGCTAACGTCCTGTATTTTGCGGATTGTCCTGTAGTGGCAATTTTTGATTCAATATTACCTAATGATAGTTTATGAATTAAATAGGCCCGTAATGATAGGTTATATATTAAACAGTCCCGTAATGACAGTTCATAATTTAAATAGTCGCGTAATGACAGTTAATAAATTAAAGAGTTCGTTGTGACTATTTATGGAGTTTATGATTTAAATTTGAATGAATTAAATTAAATCAAAATGAATTAAATATCCCGTGATGATAGTTTATGAATTGAATAATCGCGTAATTACTGTTCATAGATTAAATCGTCACGTAATGAAAGTTTATAAATAAAATAGTCTCGCAATGACAGTTTATGGATTAACTAGTCCCGTAATGACGGGTTATGAATAAGAGTCCATTGTGATTATTTATGACGTTTATGAATTGAATAATCTCGTTATGATGGTTCACAAATTGAATAGTGGCATAATGACAGTTCATAGATTAAATCGACCCGTAAGAGTTTATAAATTATATAGTCCCGCAACGGCAGTTTATAAATTAACTACTCCCGTAGCGAAGGGTTATGAATTGAATTATTTATGACGTTTATAAATTTAATAATCCTGTGATGATAGTTTATGAATATAGCGTAATGACAGTTCATAGATGAAACAGTCCCGTAATAAAAGTTTATAAGTTGAATAGTCCCGCAATTACAGTTTATAGATTAACTAGTCTATAAATTGAATTATCCCTTTATGACAGTTTATGAATTATATAGTCTCGTAATAACAGTTTATGAATTGAATAGAGGATGATGATAGATTATGAATTAAATAATGTCGTAAGGTTAGTTCATAAAGTAAATTGTCCCATTATTACGGTTTATAATACAAAATACTTCTAGAAAACGAGTATTATCGTTAATGAATGTCTTGTGGTTATCCTAAAATTATCACTTGAAGTTGACGTTGTGTATTCTGCTTGTGAAACTTAGTATGGACAGTAGTGAAAACATTCATATTAGAAAAAGACAATCGATATGTTTCGATTTTATAAATTAAATATCAAGTTTTGATGAAATACTTAACATAAATGAAGGGGCCATATGTTCAGGAGTTTACGAAATCAGCACCAAATTTTATTGGATCAAAAATGAACAGTCGATTTTTTTCATATGAAGCGAGTAACACGTTTAGATGGCTCAGAAAAAACAATCGATATGTTTTGTGTTTGAGAAATCTATATCAAGTTAGGATGAAAGATAAATGTTTGTAATGTCTGTACATTACTAATCAGATACTATTTTCAATTTTTCAACCACTAAACTTATAGTGGAATCTCTTTGTCTCAGACAGGATTCGAAACCAGGTTTTTTTAGTGAAAGACCTTTGCTCCAAGCCTCCCCAACTCCCCAAGCTTTGGAGACCACGAATGTCGATATTTCGATATTTTCATTTTCGAAAATTGATAAAGCATTCCTTACTAGAAATACAAAGACTGTTCATTTCTCCCTCTGAACAATTATTTCAATATGTCGAAATTATACATCAAGTGCGTTTCGTTTCAGTTTGAATAGGATTTCGTAGTGTATTCGAATAGAATCAGTAGAAAGTAGTAGTTCACCGAATATTCAATGAAATCGAGTGAATATTCTCATTTGTTTGGTTGTTCAACGTGAGATTTAGTAAATTCTAATTGAGGATGCTGATCCTCACTTGAAATCGGTGTAAATGTCTCAAACCATGATTTTTTTCTATATCAAATTCACGTGTGAATGCATTCTCCCGCCTCCAGGTTACAGCGCGAGTGAACACAGTATATATTATATTAATACATGCGCAGCTCAGCTATTAACAAGAACCGCTTAGGAGATAAGGGAGAGTGTGTCAATTTCCTTCACATATACATGCATAAACACCTACTCTTTGATTTGCTCCACGTCATAGTAATCCCTGAAACCCATAAACACGGCTTGTCAATTGCCGTCGGTATCGCATTTCTAAGCTTTAATTAATTCTCCTAATAACTTGTTTCCCGCTGTCGCAAATTGCTACGAAATAATTCCCAAGAGCCCTCTAGTGTATTTATACTCTAAGACGTATTACATATCCTTGACATTGCTATTGTGTTCTGTACGACGCTAGTGATTCTACAGTGACTCCTTTTAGGTTATGAATAGATTTTGATAATAAACTGCATTCGAATTTATCAAAATTCAATTGGATGAATTGTACGATAAATAGTTTATATACGAGGGTGGGGTGAAAAGTTTCGATGTTTTGAAATTTTTTGCTTTATTTTCAACATAATCTGCATCAACACTGATACATTACTCTTACCGGTGTTCTGATTTAGTTATACCAGTTTTAAACGTAGATTCGTCAAGCTTCTCAAAGTACTGATTTATAGTTTCGATAATTTCTTCGTTGCTCTCAATTTTACCGCTAAGCCATTTTTTGAGGTAAGGGAACAAGTGATAGTCGCTGTGGACTAAGTCTGAGAGTAGGAAGGATGCGGCATTATTTCAAACTTCAATTCGTGGATTTTGGACAAAGCAACAATCGACGATTGCGCTGGTGCGTTATCGTGATGAAATTTGATATGATTTTAATGAAAAATTTTTTCTTCGCCAAATGAGGTCGTTTAATTTGCACCACGTCCTTCAAACGGTGCAATGAGTCTGCGTAGGATTGACAAGTGATAGTCTTGCTCTTTTCAAGATGATCAATGTATATAACTCCTCTCCAAAAAACAGTAGCGTTAACCTTGTTTGCCGATAAAATTGTTTCTGCCTTTTTTGGAGTTGGTCCCCTTTCCAACCCAATGTTTTAACTGTTCTTTATTTTCAGGAGTGTGGTGGTAAACCGAAGTCTCATCAACAGTTATGAATCGACGCAAAGTTTTGTTTGAATAAGTTTTTGGTCGAGCTTTAGCAAACGCGGCACCCATGTTGCCACAGCTTTTCCATGCTCAAATTGTTGTGAAAAATATTTCGCATACATCCTACAGTTCTCAGATATCTTATGTATTTTCAATCTGCAGTCTTCCAATACTATTCGATAAATTTTCTCAATCATTTCTGAAGTTGTGACCTCAACGGACCATCCTGAGCGAGTCTCGTGAGAGGTGCTCTTACGACCCATTTTGAATTCAGAAAAACACTGCTTAATAGTTGAATATTATGGGGAGGAGTCTTCTAGTGTTGAATCCATCTCTTCTTTTTTTTGTTTTGGTGTAAAACCTATCAATTTAAAACCTTTCTCCAATTTTTCTATTTTCACGAAAACAACGGAAACGTCTCGCGCAATGTGCTCTCAAACGCAAACTAATGTAGCGATTGGGCTGGAACTTTACATACAAACTCATAAGGAATAGTACTGTAGGACGCCGCTCTAAAAGCAGACCTAGTGACGGCATCTCTTAGTCATGCCGTAAACTTTTAGCCCTCCCTCGTAAACAAGGTGTTATTCAAGTACGAGGTAAAATGTCAGAGGATATTTTTTTTCAACTTCAAAGAAATGAATGCTAGTCATTATTTCAGAAGCACTTGTGCTTGTGACGATGTTTAACCTGAAGTTCAACGGCGATTATCCATGAATACGGTGAGAGTTGTACCCACCAGCAGCAGTAAGCCTTATGGGGTCACTATACCATCTGGTTACTGGGTATTCCAAGATACTGGAAAGAAGAATTTATTTTCGAAAACTTTGGGAGTCTGTATCTTGAAAATGAAGCATTACCAGTCTCATATTTATTCGAACATTTCCTCTTAGAATTGTTCTGATAATCATCCAGTTAGATAACCCTCTATTAGGTTCAACAGAGGTTAGGTTAAACTACAGGTTTAATTTAAATTTGAGTAGTTTTTCGATTTTCACTATAATTAATTCAGAAGATGACAATATCGTTTCGCCAACACAGTGGCTTCATCAGATGTTGATGATAAACTGAGCTATTACATTGTGGACTGCGTATATTTATTCTGAAGTGCGTGAGGTGGGAATGACTATAGAACACTGTTCTTCTTTTACAGGAGGATGACTATAGAATATATTTCTTCTGAAATACTTTCCTTTGATTGCATTTTTACTGGAATAAATTTAATAACGGAGAATTATTCATTAAAACTTGATCATTTTATAAACTGTTCTAATCCTTCCTCTTATTGATTTCCATGGCTTCTAACAGGGTTAGTTTATAACCTTTTCGCTTTGTATGCAATATTATAAACTTGTTGTCGAAGACATGGTTCTCTTCTAAGAGGTGTGTTGCATACGTAGAATCGGTACCAATTGGTAACCGATTCTCTGCCTATATATATATATATATATATATATATATATATATATATATATATATATATATATATATATATATATATATATATATATATACACACGATAAATAAGGAGTATTGCCGTATGATATTAATGAGTAAAAGCTCATGAGTTCTCGGCAAAAGTAGGGCTACTATAATTGATACACAACCAATATATTAACCTTGTCTATATTTCGAACATGTTTACATTCTTCATCAGGACTCTGAAAAATAAGTGTAAAACAAAGTGTTTTAACAAAAAAAAACATCTTCAGCCAAGTTAACCGTAAGATGTAATTTTTTGGTTAAAACACTTTGTTTTACATTTATTTATTTTTCAGAGTCCTGATGAATGTAAAATGTAAAAATGTTCGAAATATAGACGAGGTTAATATATTATATTATATATATATATATATATATATATATATATATATATATATATATATATATATTATATATATACCGGATGTAAGGGTGAAATAATATCTTTGTTTTCTTTTCACGTCTTCAAGTACAGGAATCCATGACAGCATAAACTCCCCCAAAAACTTCTGAGTAGTTATTTCATCAAGTCAACTTGGAGACAATCTATATAACAAGCGACGAGTTTCTAAGCTACTCACGAACCTCGAATTCTGTGCTGAAATCCTTCCTAAGTTACAGCTGGACTTGGGCAGATTTAATTGATATTAGTGGCCGTATGGGGTAGTTAGTATCTTGCTGATAACTGCATTTAATTAATATACGTCAAGTGTGCACTTTATATGTTGCAGTAAGGCTCGACCGTTTCATGCATCAGGATTATTCTCTCAATACCTCCCTTTCGGTTTAATTGTGTTTGCCGTTTGCAAGTTTGGATAGGATTGTATTTGGATGAATTTCATTCATGTTTGATACTTATGCATTATCATTATCAATGATTTCTGTCTGAAATGAATGTCTGAACTGAAATGAAATGGAATGAGCTAATTAACGTCTATATATCTTGACACTACTCAAAACCTTTATAGATCTAGCAAGTTATTGTATGCCATGAATACTGCATAAAATGAACTGTCTCTAGATTCTGAAAGGCTTCAAACTTGAATGTGAAAACTATCAGCATTTTTCGTGTTATAAGCGAGTTTATCACCGATACATGTTACATTTTTTATTAATTCATATGAGAACAATTTATTTTTCATTTCTAATATAATTATGAGTGTATTATGAAAAGTATTCACTTCTCAACTGACATAAGACCTAAGCAATTCAACGTACTTTCGCCTCACAAATCGATTGGCCGATACTTGATGAAAATTTAACAATATAATTTGAATAAAACTAAGTAATTTCGTAATATTCACTATAATTTAGTCTAAGATAAGCAAAACATATAGAATAGCTGAACACAAAAGATGCTACGAAAACGAAAACGTATACAAAACACCTTATAACGGGTGTTTTTTTCAGAGGTATAGAGCTTTAATATGGCATTACTGTTGAAGATGGCGACCGATTTAACAGCTGAGAAGTGATTTATTCTCAGTTTTGTTCGGCAATTCATCGTATCAATTAATTGATCAAAATCAATTGGTCGAATGGGCCCAAAAAGAGATTACCGTTGTTCCCGATTTTCATAAGAAAATTTTGTTTAACGATGAAGAGCACTTCTGGTTGAATGACTACGTCAACAAATAAAACTGCCGCATAGAAGTGAAGATAATCCTCAAGTGTATGTCAAAACACCGTTACATCCAGAGAAACTGACTGTTTGGTGCGCTTCATGGGCTGGTGGAATCATTGGTCCGTACTTCATCAAAAACGATGATGGCCAGAACGTTACAGTCAATGGTGATCGGTATAGAGCCATAATAACTAACTTTTTCATTTCTGCATTGATAAACCATGAAGTCCAAGAGCTGTGGTTTCAACAAGATGGCGCAACATGTCACACAGCTCGTGCCACAATTGATTCATTGAAAGACACGTTTGGTTACCGCCTAATTTCACGTTTTGGACCTGTGAATTGGCCTCCAAGATCTTGTGATTTAACGCCGCTAGACTACTTTCTATGGGGCGTCATTGGTCTATGCGGATAAGCCACAAAGGCTTGACCATTTGGAAGACAATATTCACCGTGTTATTGCCGATATATAGCCACAAATGTTGGAAAAATTATATATAGACATAAACAGTACAATGAGAAACGAGAAACCTCATAAGGTTTCTTCAAATTCGGTTCAGAAAGTTGATATTTCAAGAGTTTTGAGGAGATTTTCACAGAATACACATATTTTTGGAGATAACAAAAGATCTTACAAAATATCCAAATATTCAACAACTTTTGTGCTTTCATTATTTTGGCTCTGAATCTTAATATTTATATCCTCGTTATGACCTCCAGAGTTTGACTTGTTGCCAACACTATAATTTAAAATTTTTGCACATTCAGCGATAAACTGTTATCGCATAGCATTCATTTATTTTTGTCAGGTCTCCATTGATCCAGTATGCTTTTGCCTTGATATTTTTTCATCTGATGTGAAGCATTGTTTCATCCGAAAATAAGGTATAGAACATTTTTTTATTCGGGAAACAATATCGTTTTTATATAACAAGAATAACAGTGGACCTAAGACCGTTCCTTGAAGTACACCAACAATTGAGAAAACAGTTCGGAAACGGAAAAATTTGGAAATTCGATGTGTTAATTCATAATACATCTTTCTATTATTTGAAATATCAAGAACCGTAACAAAAACTGAATCAATACTTGAATTTTAATTTCAAAAATTAACATATAGTAAAAATTCAACCTGTTTTTACTGTATGTCAATTTAGTTAATATTGCAACTGAAATACTGCATCCTCTTTTCAAGTTGAATTGTCTTGGTTCTTAAACATCAAACCGTAGTTTTTTGAATTCAGAGTTGGCAAACCTGCTCAAAGAGGAGTCTGTGAAACAATCCGAAATTCCTTCTTCATTTCTACATTGAAAATGAATTGTACAACTTTAGAAACCCTGGTATATTACTGCCAGAATGTAGAAGAACTTCAGCTAAACTTTCACCAATTTCATATCATTTTATCATGAGGAAATTAAACTTCCAAATTTCACAGTCGTCTTAATTTAATGACTCCGGAAGTAATTCAACAAATGCTACACCTATTCCGATATTGTTGGCAGTCACGAATGGTATCTGCGTGAGGTTATTGTAATGAACATACGTACCTTGAACTGTTTCCTCCGGAATTGTTTATGCGGATATATTTTTTTCTGATTATAGTATATAGATCTCGATTAGGTTTCGCCAATTTCTATATAAATTTGAGATATCAATGCATTTATTCTTTAGCAATACAAGGACAATTAACAATACAAAGAAATTTACTACAAGAAAAAAATTATGTACTTCTCGTGCTATATTATATTTGTAGATATTCTCTAGAAAAGTATGCTATTACTTTATGACTGAGATTGAAATCTCGCTTAACTCTTAATGAAACACAATTGAATATTAAATTAAAACAAACTCTTGGCTTAATATTTCACGATTATATTCAACAATATGAATTTCTCAACATGTTTCGAATTTTTCAACATAATGTTGATTGTAATCGTGAAACATTAAGCCAAGAGTTTAATTTAATTCAATATGCTATAACTTCTTTTCGATATTGTTTTGACAAATTATTTAAAAGAAAATTATAGCAGAGCTGACTATCTGAAACATGAACAATGTTTCAATGTCTATATTATCCTTCTAGGGATAAATGTTAGAGAACGTTGAAATCGATGCCTACATTTATTGAAAGCGTAACACAGTTACTGTTTCGTACTACAAGGTATTCATCAGTTACGCCATGTTCAACAAATGAAGGCAACGACTTCAATCCTCACATACCCTCCCATTGATTGTAAGACAGAAATATACAGTAAGACGTATACATATATAAGGCACAGATTAATGTACATCTCAAATCTTAGGAATCAATGAAAAGCACATGAATACATCTAACATTGAAGATTTCACACGTCCTCATCAATTATCAAGATAATACATTTCACAAATCTAGTTTTTTGAACGATTTCATCTAATTTGATGAAGTAATGCGCCATCTAGTTTGCGGTTGAAGAAACGCTAGTTGTCATTTCACAAAACATGAAAGAAATTTACTACAAGAAAAAGAATTCCATAGTTATCGTGCTATATTATCGCACTTGTAGATATTCGATATTAAAGTATAGTATGTATAACTTTCATTCGATAAGTTTTTATTACTTCAATATTATTTCAACATTTATCTCTAGAAGGATGATGGAGACATCGCATTTTTCATGTATCACATAGCCAGCTCTGCTATAATGTATTAGGTAATGTATTAGGTACTTAATATATCACGCTTTGTTTATTCAATAAAGTTATTTATTATATAACATGGTAAAAACCTCATACACATAAAAATATATCAAAAGACCTAAGTACAATAAAATAACTTTAAAAACATTTTTCTCAAAAACCAAAGCACTTCAGTGTTGTGAAATTGCAACGGTATTTCACAAAAACCCATGTCTCCAATGTGATAAATAAATGCTTTATAGGTCAAACGAAACAAAATTCAAAACAGAGAGTCACACAACACAAAAGTGATAGTCGTATTGGAAAAATATCTTGTGCATTAGCGGGTCACGTCCAAGGCTCTGAACACAATTTTGATTACGAAAATATTAAAATTTTGGACAAGGAAATTAATCACAAAGAGAGACTATTTTTGGAAATGACACATATACACAACACAGACAATACAGATTAATGCTAGATCAGATATTGAAAAATTGAGCATACTCTATCACAATATTAGAAATAGAATAAATCAAAACATTTTCCTACGTCAATGGTTTGAAAAATTTTACGTTGAACTCAATGTGCACCCCACACACAAGTTGATTCAGCTTTCTAGGGTGTTGAAAATCTGACCATTCAGTTTGGCAACATGTAGGGTACAAGTCGTAAAAAAATAAGAGGCGTTTGTTGAATAATGTCAGTTCTGTAATTATCACTGCATATACTCTAATTGTGAGTAGTTTTATATTGTTTACATACTGAATTTGATCATTGTAGTCATTACTTTGCATCCTGTTTCTTCGCCTGAAGAAGACACAAAACAAATTGTCGAAATATGGAGAATGGTTATGGATAAATGAGTATTTAAACACTTCACCAGACCGATTATTCTCGTTACCTAAATTATATATATATATATATGGGTTCGTATCCCAGTCGAGGTTGGAAACTTTTGTGGTGTAATTTCGATTTCAAATTTAAAATATTTCTTCATATACAATATGTCCGTACGTGTATGGTAAGTACGAATAATATTCATATATATATATATATATATATATATATATATATATATATATATATATATATATATTCATTCAGTTCTAGGTGCTGTTTATGAAAACGTCAACATATTTTTTGAATCCTTGATTTGAATGAACTGAGCAACCGACTTATATTCTTATGACCGCAATTATATTGTGACGTTCATCCTAAAAGTCTGAAATAATACATAATTGGAAATTCATACTACCTACAACATCTACTGAAAGTGGGCACAAAATAATGGTTTTGCAGAACAGCCAGTTCCGAAATAACATCCAGATAAAGCCATGAATCTCAGGATGTTACCAGTTACTCAATAAAAAAGTCCATATAAAAACCGATGATTATTTTGAAATGATGAATTGAAAAGTATTGAGATAACTTAATCAGAATATTGTTATTGTTATAATTTATTGAGCTGGTGATTACAAAGTATGCATTACAGAAATTCTACCGTTTTGAAAATAAGTAGAAACGGTTACAAAGGTCGACAAATCACCTTTATTATTTCCCTGTGTATGCCAAGAATAAGACTTGAATAACCCATTGGGATATCGGAAAATTGAATTGAAAATTGTCAAAGTTTATTTCACGTCAGTTAATGGTAACATGAACGCCTTACTCACTGGAGTCCAAAACTTCAGAGTTCAGTTCTATGTGTTTTTTTGTAGTTGGACACTATTCGATATATTTTCAACTTTTCGTTTCGGTATACGTTAGTTTTTTCAATTACTTGAAATTCTAGGAACAGTCGATATAAAGTAACCCTCACGATATTAACTATTCATTTCATCAATTTATTTTGTATATTTTCAAGTCATTGCAATCCTATATTCACTTTATTAATGTCAATTTTCTCCTCCAACAACATTTGGTTTAATTCCACGAAATTCTCTGGGAAACTCGACATATGTTTCTGGCAGCTCTTCATAAAGCTTATGAAGAGTTAACTATAAAAATTGTGGATACTAAAATACAATGAGGAACAATTTTTAACATAATTTCTGTTGACTTCGATTGTTACGCTGTTTTAGGGGTAAATTGACATGCTGATTCCAAAACTTTAATCAGTTTTTTTCTATCACGTCAAGTTTTTTTTTCAATTGTTGCTTATACTATTACGCTTCGCTGAACTGAACGCGAATTACAGAAAGCACTACTGTACTTCTGTTTGTCTTGAAGTGAGTTCTCCTCCACTATGGAAATTTATATGGTTCAGTCCCGATAGGTCATTCAGTTTCATTGAATGAAGAATACGAAGACATAAAGAAGGTCAATAGAAAGACTCCTTGCAATATAACTTACACCAATGGATCATCTGTGTTGTCCTTAAAATGGTTTGTTTCTTTCTTGGCCAGCAACGAGGATATACCAAGTATCCCTGTTTTCTCTCTATGTGGGACAGCAGAGCTGGAGAGAGGATATTGGGTGCAGCCAAAGTGCCTGTCAAGATCTGACCTGAAACCTGGTGATTCAAACATTCTAAATCAGCCACTTGTCGACAGAAAAAGCATTATATTTCCACCTTTGCATATAAAACTAAGTCTCATAAGACTGTTTTATGTATATCATTTTGGCATTTCCTAGCTTGTCATATGAGAAGATGAAGGCTGGTGTCTTTGATGGACCACAGATTCGGCAAGTTATTAAAGATGAACGTCTCATTGAAACAATGACCGAACTTAAAAAGAATGCTTGGTTGGCATTCAAAAGTATTTTCAAGGACTTTCTTGGAAACACACGAGCCCAGAATTACGTCGAAATTGTTCAACAACTCTTAGAAAGCTTTAAAAAGCTTGGCTGTAACATGAGTATCAAACTGCATTTCTTACATAGTAATCTTGATAACTTTCCCGAAAATCTTGGCGCTGTTTGTGATGAACAGGATGAGCGAATCCGCCAAGATTTGAAAGTCAAGGAGGCAAGGTATCAAGGTAGATGGGATGTCAGTTGATGACCAATGGATCATCTGTGTTGACCTTAAAATGGTTTGTTTCTTTCTTGGCCGGCAACGAGGATATACCAAGTATCGCTGTTTTTTATCTATGTGGGACAGCAGAGCTCGAGAGAGAATATTGGGTGCAGCCAAAGTGCCGCCGATTTCGCCAAGATTTGAAAGTCAAGGAGGCAAGGTATCAAGGTAGATGGGATGTCAGTATGATGGCTGACTACTGTTGGTGCATCAACATTCAAGGAAAAGTTATAATTGAAAATTTTTACCCTAATATCGTTTTTTATTTTTTGTATGAACACAATTTAACTTTCAATATTATGATAACCTTTGTATGAATAAAATATTTTAATATATTTGGTTGGTACCCACATAATTTTCCTCTGTATGCCCATTTTGTATGAATTTTAGGGTAAAGAGAGGGTATCCTTCAGTTTAAAAACTTGACACAATAGAAAAATAGTGATAACATTTTTGAATTCAGACACCAAAATTTAGTCAAAAACAATTCTCAGACCTAAGACAACAAAATTGCTGGTCCCCACTATAATTTCTTCATATTTTACTTCAATGTTCTCTTCATGAATCAAAACATTTTAAATCAGATATTGATAATGAAATTAAAAATTATCAAAATTGATCTATTCTTTTAGAAGATACGACACAGACAAACAGAAACTAATAGCAGACTTCTTTTTGCTTCGTGTTGAAAATAATTTGTTTCTCTGATCTATGTTTTAAAACCTGAAGTGATGAAGCAAAATTATGTATATTTTGTTCATATAAAATATTGTTTCGGGATAGAATACCGTCATCATGTTGATGGAGAAACTATTATTTATGATATTTTTCATATTGATTTTTTTTTTTCATTTTTCATTTTGAGGTTTTTTCATTCAAGCACTTTGTTTTCATCATTTATATATTGTATTCATTACACATATGTTCTATTTATTGACGGAGATCGAATTCTGGCCTTCCTCTTTGCGAAATATGATTGAATAGTAATTTAAATTGAGCTCCTGGCTTATTATTTCATTTCAATATTCATTATTATTTTTTACTATTTATTCTTTTGATTTATTTTATTTTTCATTCTTATATTATTAACTATATTACTATTTGAGAATTATTGATTGAACTATATTGATTATATTGACTATATTATTAATGAATTGAGATACATTGCATTTTAAAGGGATCAATAATAATATGATATTGATATAATAATAAGTTCTCTATTCTCAATAGGTGTCTTACCAATTACAGAAAATGATGGCATAATGTTGAATAATAACTAAATGAATAAAATGAAAGAAATATAACAAAGAGCCCAGTATAATCTGAAAAAAACTAAAAAAGTAACTAATAACTAAATAATACAATGAAATGAAATATTACGGAGAACTCATTCTGAATCAAGTGATTTTAGTCAATTTCCTTTTATCACATAACTCCTAATAATAACTTCTATGGAGTCGAAGTGAATGTCACAATTATTATCTACTCTATTGAATATAGACTCCATAAACCAAATGGGGGATTGTATTAGGGAGTTGGTCCTCGGAGTCTCTGGATGGAATAATTCTGTATTACGAGAATTTTGCCTCAATCGACTCAATAATTCGTTATAAATGACTCCTCATTGTGAATTAACTTTATCCTCCAAACTAAGAATTTCGAGAACCTTCTCTGAATGGGCTCAAGATGGCGCTGATGGAAAGTGTAAATAGGATGCCAGATCATGATGCCATACTCCATAACTTGATACGGATTAGGGTATTAAATAGTCCTATGACTGTAGAGGATTTATTGAAATATTTGCCATTGCGTAAATAAATCAATAAATAAAAAACAAGAATAAATAAAGAAATAAGCACATAATACTGCTTTAATGACCCGAAACAGAACCCCACACATATATACTGTTCATATATATTCCTACACATGCATATATATTTTATTTAGTTTTATCGAACGCCAATGAAAAATGGTAATGAAATGGTTATCAGTTGAATAGTTTAATATATTGAATAAATAACATTTGTCTTGGTTTCATAAAAATTAAATTAGTTGATTGACAATTTTTTCGGGGCGTTATCCCATTTTTAAAAGCAAAACTGAGATAATTTTTGTGAAAGTGAGTCGAGTTTTTCTCATTTAATAGATTCAACAATGTTTCACCAACGGAATAGCGGACATTCAATCAAATTATTTATTCATAATTTGTGAAATGCAACTGGCGCGAAAGTATAAAAGAAATCATGAAAGAAGAATGTTATAGAGGTATAGTATTTGACGGATAAACTCTAATAAAGTAGAAACTTTAAATTAAATTCAGTTTTGATCACTGGGCAAAACAATCATATTGAATAAATTTAATAGTTGTTTTGAACATGCCAAAATTTATAACATATTCTGTTCGATAAGGAAATTAACATTGAAGAAAGTTGTTCAAACTGCTAATTATGTGCAGAATAAATACATAAACAACTTACCTCTGCCGGGAAGGCGTATCCATTCACGGAATGTTCTGATCCAAACTGATCGTGAAGTCCGTAATGGATATGGATTTCTTGAAATTGATATTTATAGGAGAGAGGTCCACCAGTCACGTTTATGTGATGACGGGTGTCATTGTCCACTGTAAATATTACACTATGGCCAGTGTTCGAAATAGTACCGCTCACCTGTAATAATAAATCGGACCAATTTTATGGCGTATTCGAGAAAATATGGACGGTCATATTTCGTTTAATAGATATCTACATTCGGCGAATGGGATTTTTTGAGGTTATGAGTGTTAACTCCGGTAGTTATTTATTCTTATCATTATTGACATATGTCCCATAAAAAATCTACCATCAATAATGCAATTTTTCATGGGAAAGAATCTCTTCATCTAATTTTGTGATTTGAAACGTTATAAAAGATAATTTGCATTTTACTGACCGAGGTACTTACAATTTTTATATATATATATATATATATATATATATATATATATATATATATATATATATATATATATATATATATATAGCATGTAGTAATAATAATAAGCCTACATTGGGTATGTAACTATATAACTATCCAATTACAGGAAAATACATAATGAAATACAAAATATGGTGACTAAGGATATCAATAATACCACAGATACAATATAAAATAATGATAAAAAATTGATAATCGATGAGGCCGATACTTGGAGAAATTTAATATCCATAATGAAACAATATTTAGAATTTTCTCATAATTTAATATAAAATACGTATGACGACGTTTTGAAGTACTACTTCTTTATCAAATGCTGGATTGAAACTATGGGTAATTTTACAAAGTCAATACATATACCTATTTTCACAGAACATACCAGGTATGTTCTATGACTAACTTGAAATGAGGACCATTTTTTTTGTTAGATATCAGTGTATTCTATGGTCCTCATTTGAAGTTAGTCATAGAACATACCTGGTATGTTCTGTGAATATAGGTATAAGTATTGACTTCGTAAAATTACACATATAATTAATCCAGCATTTGATAAAGAAGTAGTACTTCGAAACGTCGTCATACGTATTTTATATTAAATTATGAAAAAATTTTAAATATTGCTTTATTATGAAAAATAAAGAATATTATCAAATAAAATGCTCTAAAACTATAATATCAATATCTGAATATTCAATTATTAAACTGAATCTCTAAACAATGAATAATAACTAGACAGTAAAACAAATCACTGAGAACTTAAACCAGAAAAATCAAGATACCTCAGTGGTTAAGATTTAAATACACATGAATGATCGAAACAAGTGAGGACCAGTGCAAATCACAGAAGCATGATACCTGATTTACAAAGAACATGCAAAGCTAAGCGGTGATTGCGAGAGAAGATTGCTTTTATGGATTTTCAAGTAAGATGTCTGGCTTATTTTGGTACACCTCTGAGGAACAAAGACATTAAGTTCACCGAGAACCTCAGGACAGTCAGGATCACTGAGCAAATTGAATAAAAATTTCAAAACATTCAAACTTGTCCTGGTGTGGAGGCTCCTAGTGTCAAACCTCGACAGCAAACAAGCATCATCAGAACTCTTAGGTGGATATGAAATGACAGCAATTTCACGAACCTCCTCTGCAGTGGCTCCATGCGGTTTATGTGGCAATTGTTCGCCAAAGACAGCCATACCCAAGTTTGCTTTTCACTAGGGCATTAAATAAATGGACCAGTGTTGAGTAATTCCAGAACAATCTTGCATTGCGGACGATGAAATCATAAACTTTGCTACATGATAAAATTAATTGGTTAATATGAGGTATGAATGAGAATTTTTGATCAAATACTAGGCCGAGATCCTTAATCTCCAGAAGTCGGGTCAGATTACCACCTTCAATGTTGTAATCAAAAGTTTTCACATTGTTCTTTCTAGTAAAACTCACCACATTACATTTCATGACACGCTCTTATAAATTTTAATATCGTCCTAATAAGGCAGCTTCATGCAGTCCATCTCTAAGAGATCGTTAACAAACAGGACAAATAGTAGGGGTCCAAGCTGGATTAATGCGACCACCTATGGACCAACCTATGGACTTTTACTGGAAACTCAAAAAAAGTCCAAGAACAGAACTACTCACCAATTATATGAAATAGTCCGCACTGAGTACAATAGAGGTTCCTTCAAAGTAGCTCCTATCGTAGGGAAAGTGGAAGAAAGTCGTTTACTCTAGTATGTTCATATCCAAAGACGCATAGACGTTGTTGAGAGAGTACTCAACATACCAAACTCAACCAGGGGAAGAGGCAGGCCTCCTGGCCCTCGGTGAAACAACGTTAAGGAGATGGAACAAGGCAGCATACTACTCAGAGCACTCACAACATGGTTCTTTAGCGCTAATGTAGAGACACACCCGACCAAATGAAGAAGACTGACAATGTTTTCGCATACTGTATACAGTGTGTTCCTTTTTCTCTCTAGACGATTTGATAAAACATTGACTCTCAATAGCTTCGAATACATCGTAGCTGATTTGAACATCATTTATTGGGAATGAAGGAACAGGTCAGTTGATTTATAATAAGGAAAAATAAAAATACATTGTATATTGTATATTATGTATCAAGACTTAATTTTCATCAATGTCACTTCCAGCTTCTGATAGTTTGCGATTTCATATTTCCACGTTCGATTATTTAACACAAACACATTGCCCCTTTTTCTCATGAGTTCATACGCCCTCTGAAGGGGTGTCACTGAAATCTACCGCCCTCTGTGGTCCTACAAAGGGCTGCACTGCAATGTGAACAGGAGCATTTTATCTAAATATCATTTAGTATAAGATATTTATAAAAGTTTCTCAAAATAGAGTTCAATTCGCGTTTAAAAGTATGTATGCGTGATGATTAATACATACATATGAATATTTTCGGAGAATGATTGGAAAATATGAGTCTTTATTGACCATTTTGTTCTCTAATTATATTGTTTTGACATTGGTTAAATTAAAAATAGAATTCTCTTCTTCTAATCATCAATTGAAGACTCACATAATTCTCTTTATTCTGCAGAATTTATGACAAATGAAGTGATAAATTCCGTTAATGAAAAAAGAAAGGATTGTTTACCATAAACATAAAATTTTAATTGCAAACAGGGTGGTTGCCCTGACACTGTCATATTTGTATTTTTCAAATTTTTAAATCTATTCTTTGCGAAATCTATTTCATTTGTTACTGATACAACAGACATTGTTATTGACAGCTAGTTTTCCTTTCCTTGTGCGAAGGTTGGAGCTACAGTTTAACGCAGATTCCGAACGACCCAAGGGCAGCGTGGGAATTGAACCCATCAACACCAGTAAGCTGAAAGTGTATAGGGCCACTATCGCGTTTCAGATTATTCTCAACACATTTCGAACACATTTCAGATTATTATTATTATTCTCACTGAACGTATAAAAAATTGTGAGAACCCCACGGATTTCTGGATATAAGTTCTTTTTTGAAGTTGTTTTCTTAATTTCGGCAAACTGAAACTGAGTGTAACTGAAGTTGTAACACTCAAAAATTAACAAGACATATTTAGTTATTTAGGAAAATTATTAGAAATAGTTATTGGAAATTTTGAAATGGTGACAGAACTGTCAATCGAAAGTGAAAGGAGTTAACTTACTGTCTCACGTTATTACTCAAAATCACACATTTCCTTTCATAATGACAGCAAATAGTTGATGTACAAGCATCACAAAAATCGAAGTCATTATTGTAATATACGTTTTGGTGGATAATTTGGCTAATGATGATCTAGTTTCAACGAAACTTGTTTCGTTATTTAAGCAAATAGAAATGCTTGAGCCGTTCAGAACTGCAGGTCGAAGTGAAAGAAGCTGAGGCCATAGTTAATGCCTTACGTTCTTACTCACCATCACAGCATTTGTGGTTATGTTGGCAGCAATAGTCTTGAAGAGCAAATGTGCAAGGATAACAAATATTCAAGCCATACTTGCAGTAAACATTTTGATGAATGATAAGAACGAATATTGTAAGAAGTGAAAAATTGTATTTAATTGACATACTTAACAAATTTTAGCTGTATCAATATTTGTTACAAAGTGAATGGCAATTTTCGGAGAGAGATTGCGAATTCCAAGTGACTATTATTTGATGCCTAATTTGGATAATGATTAATGAGTAATTAGTCATTAATCATTAGTCATTAAAAAGTCATAAAAATTGAAAGAGTTATTTATTCGCTATAAAAATCCTAATCTTCCATTTAGTGTTTTTCTACAAAATCGTGGTTTGAAATATTCTGCAAGAAAAATATTCAAAATGAAGTGAAATTTGACAAGGAGAATCTAGACTTGAAAATTTGTTCAGGTAGTATAAATAGTAATTCGTTTGCATAGAATATTAGGTACATAAAGAATGTTGTTATTACTAAGAGGATCACAAATAAACATTGGCTTCGAAGGCTTTATTCTTTTTGCTTCATAAAGCACATTTTCTGATATTTCGATATTTTGACATCGTCAAGAAAGGTTACTGTTGTAGACAAGTTGAAATTTGATTTCATTTACTTCATAATGTTTGTCGAACATATAGTTCAATGAACCTCTAATATTCAACAGGAAACATGTTCTATTGTATGTTCTATTGTAATCCACATGTTCACATTCTATTACTATTCATGAAGAACGATATGGAAGATCATGAACATTTTCGTGAACAGCTTAGAAATATACGCTGATATGTTGCTAGGTGAAATGCTTTCAGGAATGACACAAGTCTTTTCAGTATATCCCAATAATCCAAAGAATTTAAAAAGAATCACATAATGAATTCGTCAATATGAAAACTAGTTACTGAGCTGCCTGCTCGGTTGAAACCGAGCGATAACATTTGGTACCATTCTTACACATATACAGACAAAATTCTTAGGTTTTTGAATGAAACATCTACAAAGCTTCTGAGCACGCACTGATCTTGTTACTAGAGAGCGATCTGTCAATTCTGAGAGAGTTTATCTCGTTTTTTCGCTAGAGGGTGCTGCCGTGTTTAGTTCACGGATGAATATTCGCTTCATTTTGAAGATAGCCTAGGTGCGTTTGGACAGCCATCGAAACTTGACAGATTTGATACATAACAATGAAGATTCTCATAATAGGAGGAAACAATTGGTACTTCCAGACAACAAGTTCTATGATTTTCGAAACGCACTTAATATTCACTCTTCAAAGTGAAAGTTTGTGTTTTCGTTGTCCACATTTGTGTACACAGTTCCTTGAGAGATTCATTTGAAATATTTCGGAAATACATACATATATATATATATATATATATATATATATATATATATATATATATATATATATATATATATATATATATATATATATATTTCAACCTTGTTCTCAACGGATCATTCATAACAGCTGAATGTCTCCTGTGTTTTCGTCATTGTTCTCTGGAATCCATCACGTTGAGATTTCGATAATTACGCATTCATCCCTCTCAAACCATACACAAGTCACTACTGGGGTTATTTTGTTCTGTGTTCCCCGATTTTGTTGTAGATTACAGGGCAATTATTGGGTACTATTGTATAACGCTGGTGTGGTAGATGCTGTGATTCTCTCTCGCCATTGTTGTTGGTTTTCTGTGCTCCCGCATATTCGAATTTCGATTGCGATTGCGCTAAATTTAGGCTATCATCTCGTTTGTTGTATTCCTCCGTTCTGTGTATTTCTGTTGCTTCTCTGACTGATATCTGATGATATAGTTCTATTCACGCCGATTGTTCGGATCTGCGGTTGAAATAGTGACTTCGTCAACTGTTTCAAGTGGCAACATTCAAAACATTCGTATGTTTTTCCATTTTATATGACTTTTACTTGTTCCTTTGCTGTATGCAAGGGTAGGCAGTAGGGAGGTTCATGGTTCAGAATAAAAAAATTTTTCAAATTTTTCATCCAATGTATTAGGCATAATCCCTATCTTGCCCGCTTTGAAATTTCGTGTTTCTAGTCAAAATTCTCGTAATACAGAATTGTTCCACCCAGAGACTCCGAGGACCAACTCCCTAATACAAATGCCCATTTGGTGTATGGAGTCTACATTCAATAGAGTTACCAATAATTATGACATTCACTTTGACTCATTAGAAGTTATTATCAGGAGTTATGTGAACGAAGAAAATTGACTAAAATGAATTAATTTAGATTGAGTTCTCTGTAATATTTGATTGAATGCTATAATGTAGTTATTAGTTACTATTTTTTCAGATTAGACTGAACTTTTTGTTATATCTTTTTCATTTCAATTATTTAGTTAGTATTAACATTATTTTCTGTAATTGGGTGTTATACCTGTGGAGAATAAAGAAATTATTATTATTATTATTACCCCTCTTATTTATCTCAATTAGGCATTATAACCTCTTGGTGAAAAAAAAATGCGTAACGAATATATTACGAAAAACAAATATTATATATTGAGAAACAAAAATATTGAGTGATATATGAAAATTTTGCACAAAAAACATATTGAATATAACTTAAATTCAAACACTTGAACTTATGATTTACACTTTATTGACTACATTGCATGACGCGTTTCGTCGTTACAAACGACTTCTTCAGATGCTTACAGAATTCTGTATTCTTCTGAATTCTTACAGATTCTGTAAGCATCTGAAGAAGTCGTTTGTAACGACGAAACGCGTCATGCAATGTAGTCAATAAAGTGTAAATCATAAGTTCAAGTGTTTGAATTTAAGTTATATTCAATTATAATGGATTTACATCAAGTAAACGCCAACACTATTAAATATAAAAAACATATTCTCAATGAGAATTTTTCCCCGTTTCTAGTTGATATTTCATATATTTTGAATATATCTCAATTTTCATAAACATGTTCTTATTCCTCTAATAATTCAAAGAGAAATTCATGACCTAAGCAAAAATTCATCTAACAAAAACATACGTTGCGTTACAGCGGGGATTCCCAGGCAATAATGCCAACCATCGACCGAGTATCGACTCAAGAGTGACAATGACCATATTCTATGTATCTATATGATATTTTGATCGTCATCAAAGCTGAATAGAACGCACCTTAAGTATGCTTCCTATGAGCGGAATCGCAATGATGGATTATAATGATATGTAACCAATTGTTTTCGAGCGATAAAAACTGCAGAAAATTTCGGATCAGTTCTGGGAAACAGAATATAACATTCGTTTTCAAGTCATCAGAAATGATCAGAACCTCGATACTAAGTCAATGACACCACAAGAGGGTCCTGCTTATTGTAAAATAGAATAAGAAGACCAAAGAAGATTTGAAGTATATTAATCCAGATAAGTCTCAAAATATCCAATGTTAATACTGCATTCACTCCATTACAGAACCAAAACAGTATAATGACTTCCATTGAGTCGCACAGAGTGTAGTCAAATGGAAAATGATCACAACACCACTATAACACCAATAATTGTCCAAGACACAACACTAAAATCCACAAAGAATATAAGAACACAAACCATGAGGAAATATTATGAACTTTCTTCGAAATGATTAAAAAGAATGCTATAGCCAGCTATATTGACAGCAGCATGTACAATGAAACGTCTTTATTTTATGTTAGAGAATATTTATATTTATGGCATTCTTGATGGAAGCACGTGATAGATTCTTTTGTTCTACAAGCACTCCATCCATCGCCAAGTGTGGCAACAACTTCGATCTTCAATAACTGTTTTCACGATTTCCATTTGAGACTGTCAAGTAACGCATACATCACAACTCCATCTGGAGGAATCAATGCTAAATACATTTTGTAAAAACTTTAAATCAACAGCTAATACCGCTCACATCTGTTTTTGATTCCAACGTTCATTTTGAAGTGTGTTATCATATGATATTCTCACATTTCAATAAGTTGAGTTATGAAAGTATGGTTACTTGGCTATTTTACCTAAGAGTGATAAGAAGATTTTTGGAGATTGAAGTCGTTTGCCAAACAATGGTGATGGTATTGGCAAAAATTATGAATTTCTTGCAGATCACGTTACACATTTAGTTGCCATTTATTGCGATATTGATTTCAATATTCTCTAATTTTGTTTGTTGATGTTATAGTGCCCATTACCATATAGCCAGCTCTGCTATAACAACTGATGATTAAAAAACTCAATGGACGATGAATCTACTCTGTGATAGTTCATATTTAAATGAGAGGTAATAATAAAAACTTGTCTGAGTGAAAATCACTCACTGTGAGTGATTTTTAGACAAGTTTTTATTATCTCTCATTTAATTGATGATTAATTTCGATTTCTAAATGAATGTCCCCAGAAATATATATCTTTGTATGATTATATTACTAGATTTAATCTAGATCCTATTTAAATGAACACCTATTTTCGTGATCTGAAGTAGTTTTCATGTATCAGGTAAATGTCGTGTCGGTTTCTAGTTATCAAGTCTACGCATTAAAATTGAAGTGTAACAATTTTGATTGAGTTTAGAGATTTTGACGCTTCAAGTAGAGTTAATTCTCTGGTTTCAAAATTTCAATTGGAACGAATACAGCCATGCGAAAATAATAGTCTCAAAATTAATTTCGAAACAAGGACAAAGTTTGTGCATTGTTTTCTCACCGAGTCATAGACAAACGACTATTTGCCAGCAATAAATATTACGCAAATGGTGTTAATTTCACCCGGTCATCACTTCACTAAAGGGATGGAGTGGAGGATATCTGTTTGTTTCAGCCCCAAGTGGAACTTAAATAGTAAACCTCTTACCCTGTGTTTATCGATGTGTAAAGGCCTAAGGTTAGGGTCGAAGAGCAGCTTATTGGGCTCCAGATTAACCGGCGATTGTCTCCGACCCTTGTTGCACAATGACCAGTCGGGGTTGATCAGCCCCCAGAATGCGGGTCCTGAAAATATGAGAAAATATACGATTTCAGTAAGATCTGAAATGGAGGAAATGAAGATTTCAACTGTTTAAAGCATTTACGTCGATTTTGAAATGATTACGAAGTACCGTAAGTTGATTTATTCAACGAAATATTAAGATTAGTTGATTTATTTATGAGTGAATGCAATAATATATGTGAGAATCCAAAAAGGAATCTGTACCCGTCACGAAATAAAAAGAGTAAACCTCAGTTTTGGGTACCCATTTCAATCCCAGAAGATTTTTTTTCAGTATTATAATATCTTGTATCGCAGTGGAATTCTTACTTCATCGAATAAGTCATTAGGTCCGTTTACTGTCACGAATCATCATTAATTAAGAATTAGTAATTGTTAGTTTACTGAGATTCAGAAGTACCACAGATTTTTATATGATAGTCTAAATAAAGAATATGCTAAACTCAAACTTTTTGGGCTTTAATTATACGATAGATACTTTTTCATTTCTGCAGTTAAATATCACTTAGAATTTAATATCTTCTTGGTAATTCGTGAACATATTGAAGAAATAATTTTATATTAATAATGTACAAATACGAATATGAAAAGAATTACGAAGAAAAAAACAGTGAGACGTCTTTGTTGAAGCAGTGAAGAACAAATCTATCAAGTTGGCTGCATCTGGAGTCCATCAGACTCATTAACATGTTATATTTTCAGAAAAATAAACTCACCATGAATATTTAGATAAATTTTAGATGTTTAATTTATTATTTCGGTAGCATTATAATACATAAATAACACTTTCAGGTTAGTTTTCCAGTTTTAAAGTAAGACCTGAACATCCAAAACCATTTAATTCAATTCATGTTTATATTGATAGATATATTGATGCAATTCAAATTGTTACATTTAACATATACATAAGTATTTCGTTACAAGAGGATTCAAAATTAGAAAAATAAAACAATAAAGGTCGAAATAAAGAAGGTAATCAATTATCCAGTACAGGATCTGTTAGAAATTCTTCACGAGAGCACCTCTTTCGACATAAAAACAAAACAAAATTTGACTTGAAAATCCCTTATATGTCTCTTAATTTTGGCTTGGTCAGGGTTCTTCATATGAAAAGGTAACTTTTTACAAAATTCAGAACAGAAGAAATTTTGAGCATCATTTGATTTGCCCAGCCTGCTGGTAGATCTTGTTTGTTTCTCTAGTTATATATATGAAAATCTGCATTTTATCTAACATTTGTAAATTTTTTTCAGTTCCTGACAATAAATCAGGCATTCGTTAACAACAAGGCAAGGTAAAGTCAGGGCTCTTATCTGTGAAAATTCATTTCTACGGCAATTTCGATAGTCTAGATTTTCTAATAGTTTACTACACTTTCTTTGAAGTCCAAAAATACTCCTCACGCCAGATTATATTTCTGTGAGTTGTTATAAAATGATTGAATTGCCGTCATCAATTGAATCATCTGCCGATTGAAATCTTTTTGTAAAATTGTTTACTGAATGCGACATACAATTTTAGGACTACCAGAATATATTTTGTGTCTATATTGATTTTATAAATTCGGTGGGGACTCTAGTGGCCAGGTCATACTTTGAAACTTGTCTGGGGGTATTTTGAATGTAATCGTAACTATTTCACAACCACTAAGTTCATAATTAAATGAATTTCGACCTGTCTAACTGCAATTTTTCAGTTATACTTTTTGAAGAACTAAACGGTAACACAGTCACGAAATAAGAGCAAAACCTCTACAAGAATCACCATTAAAGAGGCACCCAGAGCGCGTTTCATTCATATTCTAACGTCTGCTTCAAATTTGTCGTTTCTTCAAACTTCAGGCCATATAAATAAATGCCTTTGTGCAGCAGCCCATTAATGTGTGTCATCAATAGTAACGTGATTTAGTTCAACATAACTCCTCGTCGAAGGACTTGTTTGGATCTAGATAATGTGTCATGTTATGACGATCGTATAATGGCTGATAGGGCCTATGTAGAGGATCTGCTAATTTCTCATATTGATGCAATTATCTCCAATTATGAGGACTACCCTGATGATTAACGCGGAGCACGTACAAGTACACGAGGACGGATAGAAGTGCAACAATCTTCGGAATGTAATATAACTTGATATATTACAAGTTGAATGTAGTACAATTAAAGTGGGCATTGAATCAGGTAATATTTCAGATTCCGGATGACCGTAAAAGACGACAGTTAGAATTTGTCGGATATTTTTCATGTCCTTATATAAAATTAGTTGAATGGAATTAATTATTACGTACCATATCTGGGATATGAAGACATATTGCAGGAGCATTTTGAACTTCAGTGCGGCGCGTGGAGGTTGAAGAATTAGTTTCAGATTTATGGACAGTATTGTGATAGTCGAAATGAAATCTATCCGATGATTGGCGATGGATGCTCGGGCAGATAACATTAAGAGACACTCTGAAAGACTGACGCTGTACACTCTCGAAAAGGTTTTGATCTCAAATGAGTACTAGACATCACACAATATTTGCCTACTCCAGGACGTACGCTTTACTCTATAAAACATAACAGTTTTATACAGTTCGATATAATCGTACCTGTCTTGAAAAAAGGTGATCCTTCTGTTGTAAACAACTACAGGCCAATATCCATCTTATCAAACTTTTCCAAACCTTTTGAAATTGTGGTCTATAATGCTATATATCCAGCCGTCAGAAATATCATCAAGATTGAGCAACATGGACTCATGTCAATGAGATCTCGTTCAAGCAATCTAATGCTGTTTTCACAGTACGTTTCTGAAGTTCTAGACTCCACTGGCCAAGTTGATGTGAACTACACAGATTTTCAGAAAGCATTTGATAAAGTTGCTCATGCGCTCCTGGTAGGTACAGAAATTACGCAATAAATTTGGATTCTCTGATAGCCTCACCAACCTGTTTCTTTCTTACCTGGTCGACCGACGTCAATTCGTACATCTGGAGGGTATACAGTCATCTCAGTTCATACCTACCTCTGGAATACCTCAAGGGTCTAATCTTGGACCACTGTTATTTATTCTGTTCGTAAATGATGTGATGGATAATATTCATTCTCCACATTTGATGTTCGCAGACGATTTGAAACTTTATCATGAAGTTAGATCACAGCCAAATATTTTGAGAGTGATTGGGTTGAGAATTTTTTGTTGATGAAGCTCTCTACAGTTTGGCGTTCGAATAAAAAAATACACGCCATTCTTAATTAGCAAAAACACTTACGAGCGTTATACCAACGTAATTTTGAATAATAATAAAACGGCCAATCTTGTGGGATCACGTTGCGTGCAGAAGTTGAAAGACGGTGGTGATAACGTGAACATAAAAATTATTGCTAGTGCTGACATGTGGGCGTTTTATATTGAAAAATAGAAGGCAAATAATGAAAAGAAAACTGGTAAAAGAGGTGTGTATATTCCAAGTACTCAAAATAGTAATAATTAACCATTCATTAATTATTTCAAATAGTAAGGTTCAATGTTTTTGAAAATTAAATTGGAATACTGCTGTTATGTAATAGAAAATTGAGTATAATTTGGTAGATTGAAAAAAAATTTTCGAAATTTTCATTGAATAATAATAAGGATGATAGCAAAGGATATCAATGGAATGTAGTGTTATCATGAAATTTTGTTCTCTACATATGACTTTGTATATATATATATATATATATATATATATATATATATATATATATATATATATATATATATATATATATTTTATAAAGGGTATTGAATGTTCGCTGATCTCTTAGTGAAACATTATTTAATATATTAAATGAAAACACTTGGCTTGGTTTCACAAAATTCAAAATAAATACTTGACAAATGTTTCGGTGTTTAACTTTCGAAAATGGGGTAACACCCCGAAACAATTGTCAAGTATTTGACGGAGATTGAATTTTCGCTTAACTCTTGGTGAAACATAATTGAATATTAATTTAAATTAAACCCTTTGCTTAATGTTTCACGATTTATTTAACAATATGGAAAGTCAACATGTTTCGAGCGCTAGCTTGAATTGTCTTGAAAATGAGCTAGCGCTCGAAACATGTTGACTATCCATATTATTAAATGAATCGTGAAACATTAAGCCAAGAGTTTAATTTAATTTGATAGGTCAAGTATTAATCTTGAATTTTGTGAAACGAAGCCAAGTTTCGAAAATTCTCACCTTCAAAATTCGAAGGTGAGGAAGTTCTCATTCCAAGGATCCCGATGATCCAAACCGACATGCCGTTTGAGTTTAAACGACTTCAATTCTGATCCGATCCGACTTGCATTCGCCATGACATTAAACAAATCACACGACCAATGCTTAAAAGTTTTTGGTCTGAATCTAAAAAATTTATGTTTTTAGGTCAATTACGAGTATATGTGGCATTATCACGGGTCGGAAAACCATCTGCGTTATTTGTTCTTGCAACTGATAACAAAACGAAAAGTGACGTCTATCACTAAAGAGTGGATTCCATGCACTCAAATCCATGGCCAATCATTAGAATACAATACTTTCTTTTTTAATCTACATTAATTATCCAAATAAACAAATGACCTTGATAAAATCGAAAGTCTTGTCATTTATTGCCTCTTAGTTGGAACAAAGTTCGCCGGGCCAGCAAGTTTTATATATAATGAGAAAATGGTGACTGAAACCTGAAGTACATTTTTAGAATTTCCAAGGAATAAAATATATTACTAATGTAATCAAAACGTCTTGTATTGTAGCAAAACCGTATGCAAATATTTTGAAAAAGTTGTAATTTGCTTTTGAGTTTTACATTTAAATAGAAAAAATATACAGCGGTACCATTATCACACCGTGCCAGAATTAAGGAGTTTATCAGCGTTTATTTTGATTTGTAGTCTAATCTTTCGAAATAGATAAACGAGAAAGTGAAAATCTCATCGTGTTTTTCCGATGCATTACTCTTTCCAAGTAATGATTTCTTTACAAGTTCACAATTTTCCGTTCATATTTTAATATAACAGTGTGAGCTATGCCTCGAGATGATCTTTATGTGCCATTAATAAAATTCAGAGGGGTCGTATATCACTATAATATAAAACTTTATGGTTTTTTGAAATAAGATCTGAGACAAAAGCTATTTGCAACTGCCTCAGGACGTTCGTTCAATAAGACCACAAGTGTAGTAAATGTGGGGAGACGACCGCAAAAAACCATATCCTAGATGAGGCGATTTCAGATAGCGACGCGCACTCAAATTCGGATCATACTTGAATAACAATTCTTTAAGCTATATACATAAGCAATTTATTTTAATATAGAGGCTCTTCAATCCAAAAGCTTTAGTAGTATTCTTCTGGAATATACACATACACTAGCAGACCTGGCCACGCGTTTGAAAATTAGAAGACAAACTGAAAAAAATACTATTATACCACATTGAAATGAGAAATGCAAAATGATTTTTAATTGAAGTTAAATAAAAATAATGAAAAAAAAATTTGTACAATTATTGAAAAAGTGTGGAGAGCTTTGTACCATTTTCTCATAGATATATTAATTAACTTTTGTAACTATGCGATAATACTACTTGACATGTATGTTTTTTTATTGAAGAGTTTTGAACAATGAAGCACAAATAATGAAAACGCAGGAATAATTTCACTGTATTATATTCACTATAATATGAGTTCAATTTACACTTCGTTTACTACAAAATAACTTTAACTTATTTTTTAGCCTCAGCAACACGTGGTGGTTATTCTATTGAATTGTAGCTAAAATGACACGTTTGTAGGTTTAACTTAGCAGCGCAATCTATTGATTACTTGCTCAATCCAGTCAACATATATCGCCATTTGTTAAAATCGTTTGGAGTTAACAAATAATTGTGAACGTTAAATAATAAACAAATAGTTTGCAATAAAATAATATTGCGTCTATAAATTAAGATGTAAACTGTCCTATCTTTCAAGTTTGATCATATTGCACAAGGTGTGCAAATTTGATTAAAATGGGCTGAGTAGTTTAGGAGTCTATCACGGACAAACTACGTGACACGTGATTTAGATATATTAAGATAAAACGTTTCCTAGGATAAGTCCTTTTTGAGCCTATAGGATATTTCAAAGAATACCATGGTTCTTTAATTGCAAAACTCTTTATATTTGTTGACGGTTCGATGCGAATTGCAACTTTGTCCAAATTATTGAATTGCTCTAGATATTGAAAGTTGTCTTGTAATTTTGAAAATCAAGTCGACTATTTTGCCCCTTTGATATTCATAGGAATGTTTTGGCGTCTTCTTTCGCTACGGAATTGTAGTATTCCATGGATTCAATGGAATTGTAGTATGATCTTCCATCCTATTTACGCTTCCCATCAACACAATCTTGAGGATATTCAGAGAAGGTCCTTGAAATTGAAGTTTGGAGGGAGGATAAAGTTTATCCACATAAACGAGTCAATCATAACGAATTATTGAGTCGATTTAGTTTAATCTCATTGCAGGGCAGGAGAGAAACTTCATCACTCTAATTTTTGTACAAGTTACTGCACAACAAACAGTATTGATTGTCCTACTCTCTTGTCCGCTATGAAATTTCGTGTTCCTAAGCAAAATCCTGAATTACAGGATTACAAAATACAGTATTATTCCACCTAGAGACCCGAACTCACTAATACAATCCCCCATTTGGTTGATGGAGTCTACGTTGAATAGAGTTGCTTATAATTGTGATATTCACTCCATATTTGAGTCCATAGAAGTTATTATTAGGAGTTATGCAAAAAAAAGGAAATTGCCTGAAATGAATTGATATAGATCGAGTTTTTTCGTAATATTTTATTAAATTCTATTATTTAGTATCAGGTAATATTTTAGTTTTGTTAGATTCGACTGAGCGCTTTGTTATATTTCTTCCATTTTAATTATGTAGTTATTATTCAACATTATGTTATTACATCTTCTGTAATTGGGTATTATACCCGTTGAGAATAAAAACTTATAATTATTATTATTATATTCTTTTCTATCATGAGAAAATCTCTGAAAAACTCATGATGAGCCAGATCATTCAAATGAGTATCATATTATTCTGAAAATTGGAATGTTCATAGTTAATTTGTAATATACTCATCCAGAAACTTCATATCTTTATATTCATTTTGTGTTCGCTTGTTTGAAACTTATGATTGATCTGGGAAAACAAAGTTTTTGGAGTTTGATGGTTTGATGATTCTTATGTGGTGATTCAATACACTCATTTTTCTCATCTGGCTTTTCAAGAAATTTCCAGGATTTCCTGTCACGGATTTAAATGACACGGAGGTTTCGCTTATCTCTCGGTGAAACATTATTTTAAAAGCAATAAAATAAAAATGAACACACTTGACATAAGTTTCACAGAATATATTAAAAATTCAGAGTTTTAAAGTTTTGAGTTTCTAATATATTCAGTGAAATTTGAATCAAGTGTGTTAATTTTTAATTTATTATTCGTCTGAATACTAAAGAGGCAGAAGAGCATAGTTGATTTTCAAAATGAAACCTTGACTGTTGACGTCCATACAAAAGCATTGAATTAAATTTTTCAATAGGTTTGGCAACGTTGCAATTCGCAACGAAATGTCATATATGATAAAGAATTTTTAATTGAAAAATATCTCATAAACTTCGCATAAAAAGTATACAGAAAAATATTATTATTATTATAACGATTTTTCCCATTAGAACAGCGATTGAACTTGAATTCGGAATCTTAAGGACTTCTGCTTCTGCTTTTTTGCATTCCAAATACGATTTATCCCCTCAGAATGCTCTTTCTTCCTTCCATCTGCCTGTTTTACATGATTTCTGCTCAAACCTCACATGTGCTAATTTATAGCGACACTCAGTGCGATCTTCGAGATTTTTCATATTGATCTGTTGTAAATCCTTTTGTTTACTTTTTAGCCACTCTGTGGCGCATGTATTCTTTGTTTTGTATCGAGTAGTTTCATCGGTATTCTGGAGTGTTTCATCCTGCTCATGAAACTTTGTTGTCGTTTTCTGATTTCTTCCGTTATTGTATTTATCTTTTGATAAAGTTAGTTCTGAAGTTTTTTAATTCAAATTTCGTTTCTGTTCATTATATCATAGAGTTATTTTCTTTTCAATATAAATTTTTTAGATACGCATTTATTGATATATTCATAAGTATTGCAGTTGAAGAGAGATGATAGATTACTTTCATCTGAATTTAGATACAGCGAAATAAATTTTTTTCGCTATCAAAAAATATATAATTAAAAGTATCTGAAACTCATTTTTGAACTACAAAGGAAAAGCAATAAGAAAAGTTGATTCAAACGAATTTTCAATTGGAAACCTGAAATTGGATGCTGCTTTTGGTATTGAAATCTAATTAACTGATAAATTTGTTGGTACAAAAATGTTTTTGAGAGAATTTCAATAATCGGTGGATGAATATCCTGACTCCTGATTAGATTCGTTCAAGAATATTTAATTTATTAAAGGACGTCCTAATTTTGTGAATCTACCACAGCTTTGCACCAGTCGGAGATGTTCTTCTATAAATAATGCACAACTTCGATTTTTTCGAGAAATAATATATTTTTTTTCGAAATAGAATCGGAAGATGTGAAAACATCGAAATGATATTTAACGAATGAATTCAATAAGTAGTGCAAATATGAATATCAGAATCATTGTCTCATCTTTAGGTCCATATAATAAAAAAAAGAGCATTACCAAAAGCTCGAACAGAAAACGAAAAAACAGCTCAGTATTTGGTCTGTGATCTCCAGAGTATGAGAATTAGAAAGTGAAAATAAGAAATGCTAGGAAAGAATTATCTTTAGGGCTTTGTTTGAGGCTGGTACCTCAATAATTAATTTAAAGATGAAACTGTACAATCGGCTAAGAGAGGAGAGTTTTATTTAAGTTTAAGATAGGTTAAGTTGGGTATTTTATTCGGTTTTTCTGAATTTTATGTTAATGTTATTTAAACTATATCTGAATACTGATTGATATTCATTTAATTTAAGTTTCGGGTTCAATATTTAGGTCTCTCAATGAGGAATAACCTGTTAATTTTTGGATCAATTTCTATAGTGTTGTGTTTTGGTGTTTTTTTGTACAAACTGAAGGAGTGGAAGATTAGTTTGGCTAAATTCCTGCCATTTGTTTTCCTGTATGTAAGGCAATAAAAATATATTATTATTTAATATGACCTTCCAGAGACTAATTAGTAGCGTCAGTTCTTCCATCAATTATAATTTGCTTCGAGATGCTCAAAGATGCTCACGAATAAGAGAAATTGAGAAAGACTATAAGTCCACATCTACAAAACACTGTAAAAACGTAGAAGACGGATGTAAATGACACCTAAAAGTAAGCTCAGATGGGTGATCTTTAAAAGACGAACAGTGTACTCGTCTATTTCAGCTTCCAAGAACTGCTCGACTGTTTTTGTCTTCGATTGGTAATGGCGACATCTAAGACGCGTCCTATATTAAATATCTCTATCAAAACGAGTGACGAGAGTAAGTTTTATAACCACAAACGACATCTACTTGTGCTCCAAGGTATCACACCTCTAAAAAGTGAAGGAAACAATTACAAATGTTACAAATTGTTACAAATTAGTCAAACAATGAAAGAAATTCGAATCATGTTCGTATTGAATTTTGTCTCATTATGAATTATTGTATTCTCGCTATAAGCTTATTCAAGGTGCTTTTTTGTGAAAAACTCAGTATTCCATATGCTGAGATCATTTTTCGAGAGTGCTATTAAAATGTGATGAAGTAACGAGTGGAATCTGATCCTTTTAGTGCGTCATGTAGTTCCGAAACCCAGCGCTGAGATTTACTGATATTGAGAAACATGGGAAACGATCCAGATGATGTGTATATATAGGAACTTGCTAGCGGCACAATCCCTCCTCACCTGATCTACGGCATACCATTTCACTCCTAAAACATCTAATGGAATTCAAATATATCCTTAAGAGTGCTTTTTAGCAGGAATCCACTCCTTCATCTACTTTACGATGTAGAATATCATGATACGGCATATTCGACTTCCAAGTCCGGCATTGATGAATAATGTGAACATAATATTGTGAGAAATTCGAATAACAATACTATTTTGCAAAGTTGGAAAGTATAGGTTTTCACTTGATGTTTATCCATTATAATAAAATATAAGATGAATTGAAACACTTGGACATAAGTCAAAGTGTTTCAATTTTTCTAAATTTACTCTTTCGTCGGTTTACCGAATTCTTCATTCGCTTCAACATATGAGTTAAAAACAACAGATTTGAGTGTATATGTCTTCATGAACAAATTTTGAGTTTGAGCCATAAATTCATTCTCAAAAGCTTTTTATTCTGAACCATAAGCTCTTTATCTGAAAAGCTTCAACAAAGGAGAATTAGAGATAAGTTATAACGGGTGCTTTTTTTTAGAGGTATAGAACTTTAAGTTGGCATTACTGTTGAAGATGGCGACCGATTTAACAGCTGAGGAAGTGATTTATTCTCAGTTTGGTTTGACAATTCATCATCGATAGACGCTTGAACAAGCAAGGAGTAGATTTTCGTTCCCGATTTTCATAAGCGAATTTTGTTTAGCGATGAAGGGCACTTCTGGTTGAATGGCTACGTCAACAAACCAAACTGCCGCATTTGGAGTGAAGATAATCCTCAAGTGTATGCCAAAACACCGTCACATCCAGAAAAACTGACTATTTGGTGCGCTTTATGGGCTAGTGGAATCATTGGTCCGTACTTCTTCAAAAACGATGATGGCCAGAACGTTACAGTCAATGGTGATCGGTATAGAACCATGATTACCAACTTTTTCATTCCTGAATTGAACAACCGTGATGTCCAGGAGCTGTGGTTTCAACAAGACGGCGCAACATGTCACACAGCTCGTGCCACAATCGACTTATTGATAGACACGTTACTGACCGCCTAAGTTCACGTTGTGGACCTATGAATTGGCCTCCAAGATTTTGTGATTCAACACCGCTAGACTACTTTCTGTGGGGCTATGTAAAGTCATTGCTTTATGAAGATAAGCCACAAACGCTTGACCATTTGGATGACAATATTCGCCGTGTTATTGCCGATATACTGCCACAAATGTTGGAAAAAGTCATCGAAAATTGGACGTTCAGATTGCACTACATCCGAGCCAACCGTGGCAGTCATATGCCAGAAATCATATTTAAAATGTAATACCACAAGATTATCTTTTGAATAAAAAATTCTTGTCAATTGAAAGATCCATCGTTGTTTTATTACAATTTAAAGTTCTATACCTCTAAATAAACACCCTTTATTATTAAATTCTGCTTATAAAATGGAATCAATTGCTCTTAAGCCGTAACAATGTTGACAGTGGCATACAGTGAGTATTTTTCAAGTCTAAAAATATCTACAAGTGATATAAACGCTTCTAAGAACGTTGAGAATGGCACCAATGGCGAACCTCTCTTTGGTAGTCATCAATTCATGAGAACGTTAAAGAAGTGTACAAATTAGTGTTGAGCAATCTTCATATAACCATAATGTAAGCTGCTGCTGATATCGCCATCTCATTTTGTTCGTTTTAAGAAATTTTTGAGTTCATTTTGGGTATGAGGCCTGCGTCAGCGAACTTTGTTCCCAATTTGATGAATTTATGGGTCCAGAAAAACTACAAACATGCTACAAACACCGGATTAACCGGATTTAGTCCCTTGCGACTTTTTCTTCTTTGCCAAATTTGAGAAACATTCGAAAGGACGGAGTTTTGCAACGATTGAGGACATAAATATTGCATAGCTGGACGAGCTGAAGGCCATATAACAAAGAACTTCAGATCTTCCAGGATTGGAAAAAGTCTAAAAGTCTAGGCACAAGTATTTGAAGGAGTTATTCTGAAGTTTGAACAAATTATGACATTAGGATTGTCTTTCATTGAGAGAAATTGTTTTACATATTATAATTCAATGAAAGAATGTTGACTTGTGAGATGGGACCTAAGTATTTCAATTATTGAAGGAGATGAATCCGATTTCATAGTTCAACCATTATTATTATATCGTATATTTGTAATATTCAATATATACGAGTACTCTCGATTTCTTTCGATTTTCGAATTTCGATTCTCGAACTATTCGATTTCTTCTTCTTATCGATCTCCACGGATTCTAACAACGAAGTTTATAACCTCTTCGTTTCGTTTGCAATATTTTAAATTTGTTGTTGAAGCAGTGGTTCTCTTCTGACGGGTGTTTTTTTTAGATGTATAGAACTTTAAATTGCAATAAAACAACGATGGATCATTCGATTGACAAGAATTTTTTCTGATTCGAAAGATAATCTTGTAGCATTACATTTTAAATATAATTTCTGGCATATGACAGCCACGGCTGGCTCGGATGAAGTCCAATCTGGACGTCCAATTTTCGATGACATTTTCCAACATTTGTGGCCGTATATCCACATTAACACGTCGAATATTGTCTTCCAAATGGTCAAGCGTTTGTGGCTTATCCGCATAGACCAATGACCTTACATAGCCCCACAGAAAGTAGTCTAGCGGTGTTAAATCACAAGATCTTGGAATCCAATTCACAGGTCCAAAACGTGAAATTAGGCGGTCACCAAACGTGTCTTTCAATAAATCGATTGTTGCACAAGCTGTGTGACATGTTGCGCCGTGTTGTTGAAACAACAGGTTCTGGACATCATGATTGTTCAATTCAGGAATGAAAAGGTTAGTAATTATGGCTCTATACCGATCACCTTTGACTTTTACGTTCTGGACATCATCGTTTTTGAAGAAGTACGGACCAATGATTCCACCAGCCCATAAAGCGCACCAAACAGTCAGTTTTTCTGGATGTAACGGTGTTTTGGTATACGCTTGAGGATTATCTTCACTCCAAATGCGGCAGTTTTGTTTGTTTCCATTCAACCAGAAGTGCGCTTCATCGGTAAACAAAATTCGTCCATGAAAATCGGGAACAACGGCAATCTCGTTTTGGGCCCATTCGACGAATCTAAGCCTTGCTTGATGATCGTGAGTCTATTCATGAGAAATTGCCAAACCAAACTAAGAATAAATCACTTCTCAGCTGTTAAATCGGTCATCATTTTCAACAGTAATGCCAACTTAAAGTTCTATACCTCTTAAAAAACACCCTTTTTAAGGTGTGTTTCATAAGTCCAATCGGTTTTTTTTCATAGCATCTTTTGTGCTCAGATACTTTTAGTCTGGAATTTCATACTTAGAATATCTGAACACAAAAGATGCTATGAAAAAGAAAAAACCGATTCGACGTATGCAACACACCCTATAGAAGAAAACCACTGCTTCAACAACAGCTTAAAAATAATCCATACGGAACGAAAATCGAAAATATTATAAACTAACCCTGTCAATGGAGATCAATAAGAGGATGAAATAATTTTCCTTTATTACATCGATTTTAGTGAAAGGCAATCGAAGAAAAATAATCTATGGTTGTTTCCCATACTTCAGAAGAAATATGTTCTATGGTAATTCCAAACACTTCAGAAGAAAAGCGTTGTATGGTCATTTCCCTACACTTAAGAATAAATGCTGACAGTATTCAATGTATTAGCTCAGTTTATCATCTACATCTGATGAAGCCATTGTATTGGCGAAACAATATTGTTATGTTTAACTGAATTATAGTGAAAATCAAGAAATTGCTCAGTTTTATTCAAATTATGTGTTTATTTCCATCAAGTATCGGCCCAATCGATTAATGATTTCTAATTATATGATATAAATCGAATTACTTCGGAAAATGAAAAATGCCAATGAAAAATATTCTGAATAAAATGTCCAGTTTGTGTTCATGCTCAAATTAATAGAAGACCATTTCAGTTTTAAGTAGATTTGCAATGTTTCAGAAATGAAACAGTAGCGAATTGTTTTATATATCTTCCCTCCTGGAATAAAGGAATTATAATCGTAAAATCCTCGAAAATCCTATTGCGAAAATGAGAATGTGCGAGATCAGAGAGACACATTTTGTTTGGCCATGTGATAAAAGTCGACATGTGGCATTTTCCTGCCGATTCGGATAATAGCACATTGAACTTTGATCAAGAAAGCTGAACCCACTTTTTCCAGCGAGCATGTTGAGTCACACAGCTCTCCGGACGTTTCTACAAATTGCAAAAGTTTTCCTATATTTTGTTTATTGGATTCCAGAGAAACCTTGACGAAATAAGATAACTTTACCCTGTTGAATTCAATATTATTCAAATGAAAGAATGCGATGCTTGAGAGATTATGCTTATTGGTTTTCGTATAACGTTTTCTGGATTTAGTGGATGATGTTTATGGTGTTTTTTCGTGGAATGCTGAGATAACTTCAGATTCATCGCAACTAGTCTGAAAGGTTTGATATACTCCAAAATATTTGAATATTTGCTTTATACGAAATAATTAAGTTCATTCGCATTTTTACTTTGATCGAATATAAACTTATGGATGAAAAACTTGGATTATCAAGATCTATAAATCAATAAATTGATAGATAAATAGATAATATTCATTAATGCA
The DNA here is from genome assembly GCA_030704895.1 of Henosepilachna vigintioctopunctata. Lineage (NCBI taxonomy): Eukaryota > Metazoa > Arthropoda > Insecta > Coleoptera > Coccinellidae > Henosepilachna > Henosepilachna vigintioctopunctata. The sequence goes on from JARQZJ010000034.1 coordinate 5,239,680, forward strand.
ATTCAATTTGCTACATTTTTAGCAGATATACAAATGGAGTTAAAATAAAAAAGGGGACAAAAAAGAAAATAAAAATTCTCTTTTATTGAGATGCAGATTATGATTTAAAGAATATTAAATTTTGAAGAATTCAAATGAGAAAAAGAAATAGAAAAGAAGAATAGAAAAAGGGGATATTGATAACGCAACAATAAAAAGACTTTGGGATATTCTTTCTATAAGAATGAACTCCAAATGATATTATACTCGAAGGATATCAAAACGGAATATTATAATTGTACATGCTATATTAGCATATACACTTATAATACAATATAATACAATATAATATAATATAAAAATACTACTACGAGGAGAATGTCAGTAAATTTATTTTTGGATGTTACTAGCTGACCCAGAGAACTGTAAATTCAATAAAAATAAAGAAGTTTTCTGATTTTCATCAATTAATTCGAAAGCATGACAATACTGTTTCGCCAACACAGTGATTTCATCAGATGTTGATGATAAACTGAGCTATTACATTGTGGACTGCTTCTATTTATCCTGAAGTGTACGGAAATTACCATAGAACACTGTTTTTCTTTTGTAGTGGAATGACTATACTTCTGGGAAATATATCTATTGGTATAGATATGTCGACGATATCATTACCTGCTTCACAGGTACCCATAGACAGGTTAATTTTTTGTTTTTAATTTTTAGAATTCACGAAAGAAATAGAATTGGAAGGCTCTATAAACTTCTTGGACCTTACAATAAAAAGAACTAATAATAAACATAAACATGAGTCTCAATTTTTCGTAAACTCTCATATTCTGATCAAACAATACATTGTTCGTCCTCACATCCGGACAACAGTATGATACACAGATTGATAAATATGCCTTTATCAGCAGATAATTACACTAAATGATGGAATATCATTGAACAGATCGCACAAAACATTGGATATCATCATTGTTTCGTCGATAATTTTTCAGGCAAAAGATTATATAATAAGGCCATTTCTCATGTATATCCTAAAGTAACAGATAGTCATAAAAATTTCAGAACATTAACGTATTTAGGAAACCCTAAATTCAAAATAATTCAACGAAAGCTTTCGAAACACCGGATTCCGTGGTTAGGTACATCAGAAATGCGAAAGATGAAATTTAGCCTGATGATAAATCGGGTATCAATTAGTTGAGTTGCGGTATTTGTCCCAAAGTATATGTTGACCAAACTGGCAGGAATTTCATACTTAGAATACACCAAAGATGCTTTGCAAAATATAAAACCGATTCTACGTATGCAACACATCTTTTAGAAGAGAACCATGTTTTTCGACAACAACTTTCAAATATTGCATACGGTAAGTAAAGATTATAAACTAACCCTGTTAGAAGCCATGGAAATTAATAATAAGAAGAAAACAAATAGTTTATTAAATGATAAAGTTTGATCAATAATTCTCCTTTATTAAATTTATTCCAGCAAAAGGCAATCGAAAAAAAGTATTCTATGGTCATTCCCCACAATTCAGAAGAAATATGTTCTATAGCCATTCCCCTACAAAAAATTCTCTTAGCATCTGAAGAAGTCTTTTGTATCGACGAAACGCGTCATGCTATTTAGTCAATAAAGTGTAAATCATTAGTTCAAGTGTTTGAATTTCAGTTTATATTCAATTTTGAAGTTCTCTACAGCTGCCTGAAAAACTGACGTTAATCTCTAAATGATCCGTCTATAATTGAAGATTTTTGATAATCTTTCATCTCATTCATTCGCCCACTTCACAAATTTTGATATTCTCGAAGATTTGATTTTCAATGTACAGAAATATCTTTCAATATGAACTTAGTCCTTAGAAAAACGAACACAATGGAAAACCGTGGTCCAATTTGTGGCAGTCATTTAGGAGTTATTTGCGTACAAACATTTTTTCAACTCAGTTTTGATAAATATTATTTATATTCCGTTTTTCATTTGATAATATGAACTAATGTGAAGTTTTCTATAAGGTGTTCCTGGCTAATCCAAATCTAAATATTTCAGGCAAATATTTAGCCTCAGTCGGATTGTTTTTCGAAATTGTAATCAGTTATAATTGAATGCAAATAGAAATAAAATGAATCGAAACTATTCAACCGTAACAATATTTCATGTCACGAGTAGAAACGTATTCGAAAGAAAATTTTTTCTAGGTGTATCCGGCAATTTTCCAATTATTTCAATGTTTGCCATACTGAAAATTGGATACGCTCCGCTACAATAATAACTAGGGTTTCGAAATGGCATTATGATTGTATTGCGTGCATCAGTATAATTTCAACGCCTTCCTTTAGGGACAATATTAAAAAGCACTTACGTCTGCAATTCATTCTACTTGCTGATATTAAAATATATAACAAAAATTACGTCTATTCGAAAATTGCCCCTGATTGTTGTATTTACAATTGTTAACTGTAGATTTAGGTTGCTATCAAATGCGATAAGTAATAGTCTAAGAGCTAGCAACGTTTTTGAGAGAGAATTTCAGGTATGCCCGTTTCTATATATAACATATCTAGAATCTCTCTCACTCTCCCAGTAAAATATCGACTTTTCAAATCATTTTAAGAAGTTTTGTTTTTTTTATTATTTTCATTGATCTATTTGCAACATGCATTTATATATCATCACTACATAGTATAAAGCAAAGTCGCTTTTTCTGTCCCTTTGTCCCTTTGTACGCTTTAATCTTTGAAACTACGCAACGGATTTTGATGCGGTTTTTTTTAATAGATAGAGTGATTCAAGAGGAAGGTTTATATGTATAATAGCATCCACTAAATAGTGGAGAAGTACTGTTATTTTTGAGGTTTCTAATGTGTTGTCGTGAATAATTACATTTTTTCCGCTTACATTGCAAACGCAGGCTGAACCCTACGAGTTTTATCAAAATAATGTACTAAGTATTGTACACATTGAAAAGGTCTACAGAAAAGTCCGTGATGGTATATGTCTATCTCTTATGGATAACCCACAATAACTTTTTTTTGTCATTTACTTTTTGCGACAAATAATGGCTAATTTTCGAAGCGATTTTAACCCATACAGCATTAATCCTTAACCAATTAAATACCTTGAATACATTGTTCATTTATATATATATATATATATATATATATATATATATATATATATATATATATATATGGCCCTTTACACCGTATGATTTGAGTGAATATTTTCGAAGATATTACAGATTTACAGAGAAAGCAACTTTGTTTTATACTATGTAGTGATAATTTTATGGCAAAACAACGTTGGCCGGGTCAGCTAGTTGCAAGATATTTTACTGTTGATTAAACCGTGCCAGATGATAATTTGAATTGAAAAATTTTTTTTTCAAAATATTTATGGGTATGGCTGAAACTTTCATACTATGTTATTCAAGTATCTAAAAACCTAAAATTATTTTGCCAAACAATAATTCGAATATTAAACCATCAGCCAGACCGATTCAAAAGTGGTAAGTGATTGGGCATGTTGGAAGAATACAGATAATCACAAATTATTTTACAGATAATAACTTATTACAAGACAATGACAATCCAGAAGGCGACGATGATAATGAAAATGACAGCATTGATGATGATAACTATCAATAATATGTTTAGTTTTTTGTGATACAATTATGAATTTGAGAATATAATTTTTGTTTATTTTCATAATATTTTCTTATTTTCTACAACAATAAAAAAATATTTTGATACTATAATAATCCACACATCAATTCGATTGAATTTTTTTTTCTGTAATTCATTCGCTAACCATTCCTAGACCAAGCAAAATGATCCCACATCATTTTAACTTTTAAATTGGTCTGGCTGAAGATTTAACAATCGAATTATTTATTTAATAGTGTTGGCGTTTACTTGATGTAAATCCATTATAATTGAATATAAACTTAAATTCAAACACTTGAACTTATGATTTACACTTTTTTGAAGCATCTGAAGAAGTAGTTTGTAACGACGAAACGCGTCGTGCTATGTAGTCAATAAAGTGTGAATCACAAGTTCAAGAGTTTGAATTTAAGTTAATATTCAATCGAATGATTGTTTGGCAAATTAATTTTAGGTTTATTGAATAACATCATTACTAAATAACATACTTAAATAACATCATATGAAAATAAATGTATACATATAAATTCCACATATAGGAAATGTCATCACGTACCAATAAATATCAATATTAAACTGTAATCAAACTCTTTCTCAGAATTCTGTCATCAGAATACTGCAAAATATTGGGGAAAATATAGAAGTAATGGAATTAGAATTTAAATACATGAAAATGTATTAACTAATAGGAGTATTTCCAATCATCAAAAGAGAAGAGGCTTTCACTTTATAAGCAACCCTCAATTATGTGTGGTTCTAGAGAATACAGTTATGAGGAGTAACATACGGTTGAATATATATCCATCCAACGTATATATAGATGAATTTCCTTTTGACAATTTCAAATTTGTACATGAAGTTTTGTGTGTGTCAACGACATTTTTCTCTGTCAGCAAAAAATTTCGTGTAGCCCAAATATATTCAATTTTCCGACCTGAAAGAACCCGAGAAATTTCCCGAATAAGTGCTTAGTGCAATTTCCGTAGATATTATAGGTGAGCGTGAAAAATTCACCTAACAAATAACAAATCAGTGGCGCAGAAGTCGAGAAAATAAACGATAGAGAAAATAGAACTATATTTTTCTTGGGAATTGCATCATATTTCATCCGTCTTGGTCGCTGATATACACAAGAGTGTTCCCAGAGTCTCGAACTCTTTATTGCTCACTCATTCGATACGTATTTGATTTGATTGTGGCGACAGAAAATGCGGGGCCATAAATATGGTAACTAAATTCAATGGAGCCATTGTCACCACAATTTATTTCTTTCTCTGGAGACACCCAAGATGTGAGAAATTCCGATTGCTTATTTCGGAAACCCGGACTTCTGAAAATTGGCCTTTTAATAATCTTCCATGATTCTTTCTCTTCCTGGAAATCCGATCAATTTGAATTTGGCCGTCTTCGAGACAGTATTTTCATATTTAAATCCATTTTCTTTCAAGGTTCTCATAATAATTGTATTCGATGAATAATTCATTTGAGAAATTATTTCAAAAGTTTGTTATAATAAGCATTAAAACATGGAAAGTATTACAAAAAATTAAAATTGAACAAAGAAACCAGGTGATAAAGAGTAGGTAAAACAATCAAAATTACACAATAGCAAACAAGATAATAAAGTTGATTGAATGTTCGCTGATCCCTTGGTGAAAAATTATTTAGTATATTAAATAAAATACCTGTGGCTAGGTGTCACAGAATTTCAAATGAATACTTGACAATTGTTTCGGGGTGTTACCCCAGTTTAAACTGAACCAAGTTCAGTTTAACTTTTGAAAATTGGGTAACACCCCGAAACAATTGTCAAATATACATTATAAAATTTTGAAATTAAGCACTTCGGTCAAAAAAGGTACGAATTTGTATTCTGTATATATAGAATTGCACCAATGTTAATTTAGTATCTGAAAAAAAAGATGTGAAAGAGATTCGAAACGCGCTTTATGCGTATAATAACAATGAGAATAATAATATTTATTTTCAATAATTATTACTACATTATCAATAACTACATTCAACATTACTACTATTTCCATATCGAAGGTATAGCAAGAAAAATGAAAAGAAGTCAATATAATTCAATTAGAAAAAAACAATACAGAAAGAATTGAAAGAAGTTCGATATTATTTTATCTTATCTCTATATAATATTTCTAATTCTCCTACACTATAGCTTCTAATCTGAGAATTTGTTTGTAAACCGATATCCTGAAAACTTTGTGATCTTGTACTTCTGCAATAACTGAGGCAATCAATTGTATAACTTTATACCCGGATATTGAGGACCCCCTCAGTCAGTGCAGAGCAATGTTTCGGGTATAAAGATAAAACTGTTTGCCAGGTTCGTTTCTGTTCTTAAACTCTTCAAAGTAGTAATCGTGTTGATGAAATAATAAAAGCAGGCAATCTAAGAGTAGATATGAACGCCATATATGATTAGGATGTTGTTTTGTCTGAAATAGGTTCATCAGGGACGACATGAGTCCCTGTAACCTAATCCTTAAATACTTCGTACAGTCCATTTTTGGAGCACAAAAATGCTTTCTTTGTATAATGAACCACTCAAAAAATGGGACAATATTAGGCTATAGCTTGCAATTAACGTAATAGATTACTTTCAATACATTGGATTTCATTTTCACTTTAAGAACATTGAGAGTATGAGTCACTAAACGAAGTTTTCTTTTAACTTGGTCAAAATGTTGATACTGTATCAATGATTAGTCCATTTGTACTCCCAGAAACTAAGCTTATTGACCTACATGAATTGTCTGGTCTTCGTAATGTACTATATTTGGTGGTGTCCAACTTTGTCGCTAGTAAAATGTAGACATTCAGTGTTCTGCACAATGATTATCAGCAAATATTTCGATAATTCCTCAACATTTATAGGATTATTTAATGTCCTAATCCGTAGTAAGTGATATTATGGCAGTATGATCTGGCATCCTATTTACCCTTGCCATCAACGCCATCTTGTGGTCATTCAGAGAAGCTTCTTGAAATTCTTTGTTTGGAGGGAGGCTAAAGTTTATCCTCAGAAAGGAGTCAATCATAACGAATTATTGAGTCGATTTAGTTAAATCTGATTGCAAGGACAGAAGAGAAAGTTTATCACTAACATTTTTGTACAAATTACTTCACAACAGTATTGATTGTCCTCCTCTCTTGTCTGAGTTGAAATTTCGTGTTCCTAGGCAGCATTTTGCTAGGAATTACAAAACTATTCCACCTATAAATTCCTAGGACCAACTCGCTTATACAATCCCCCATTTGGTTTATGAAGTTACATTCAATACAGTGGCGAATAAATGTGACATTCACTTTGACTCCATAGAAGTTATTATTAGGAGTGATGTAAACAAAGAAAATTTACTAAAATGAATTGATCTAGATTGAGTTATTTGTAATATTTCATTCGATTCAGTTAGTCATTAGTTAGTTATTAGTTAGTTATAAGTTACAATTTGAATATTTTTAGATTAGATTGAGCTCCTTGTTATATTTCTTTCATTTTATTTATTTAGTTGGTATTCAGCATTATGTTATTGTTTTCTGTAATAGGGTATTATACCCGTGGATAATGAAGAACTCATTATTATTATTATCAGTTTATTCTCAATACACCATTTGTCAATAAAATGTGAAGTCTGCTGAAATGTTGATATCATCCGCATAAATAATTGGTTGACAGTTATCTTCTGGTAAGTATTCGGCTATGTCATTTATATATACAATGAAAAGTAGAAGTCCCAAAATACTACCCTGCAGTATTTCCATAGGTGTCACTAGTTAATTTGAAGTATATATGATTCAATCTACAGTGGTATGAAATTTCTGCTCATTAAATTAAATCAAATTATGTTCATTTGGTATTGGTTTTATCAATCATCAATTTAATCTTAATCATCTAAAAATACACATCAAATCACTGTCTACTTTGAAAATTATCACAATCACGTTGCTGTAGGAACCAGATTCCCCTTCTTTTCGGAAAATTCTTTTGTTCTGTCATCTCGCGGCGATTGAACGAGCAACACGTCATCAACACACAACGTCAGACAAGCGTCTTTCGTAGGGATGCCCGAATTGCTCTATTTCGTCTCTTCTAACGTCTGAGTATCCGCTTAGAGTCTACATTTACGAATATTATATAACGGAAACAATTCGTCTTGCGGAATAATGTCTCGATGGTGGACTAAAAGTAAAAGCTAAATGTCAAGAACCGTTGATTTATCGCGGTGGCTTCTATGAATGGGGGATTTTGCATATAATTATTTCGTGGCCCTCGTGTGATTCCCCACATTTTGTCGAGTAGCAGAGATCTGTTTTCATCATAATTAATCTGCCGTTTGTACGTGACTTACACCGGCCGTTATTTTATGAATAAATATCATCACTGAAATATGAATTTCTTCACAGGTTTTGGTTGGATCATTTTGATGTGCTCCACCTAACAATGTTAAAAATGAATTAGCTGCTAGATTTCAAAATCTAGATCAGTTTTCACTTGAAAACATTTAGAGATACCTAACTAACCGATACGTCATGTGAATTCGATGTTTGATGCAACGCTGCGTTTGTTCATCATCAGTGAGAATTCATTCTATTTGTTTTATTGTATTTTATTCTCCATTTTAACTGTTTGGGTCTGTTCTGCTGTGGTTCACTTCATATTTGAATAAGAGAACTCAAATTATCAAGATCAATCTGTCTCATTGGAAAGGAAAACGTACAGGGTATCCCGCAAGGGGCGATCCTGGGACTTCTTATATATTAACGATATTAATCAGTATGCCAGATCAACACATTTGAATGAAATATTCAAAGGAGTATCTGATAATTTGAATGATATTAGAATCAAAATTAATGAAGACATAATACTAAGAGTCGATAAGATGAAATATCTGGGTATTATAATCGATCCGATTCTAAATTTCGAAGCACATCATCAGTGAGAATGTATTAATTTTGTTTCATTGCATTTTATTTTTTATTTTGACGGTCGCTGTCTGTTCTGCAGTAGTTCATTTCATATTCGAACAACAGAACCCAAATCATTAGGATTAACCATTCTGTCTCATCGGAAAGAGAGAATGTACAGGGTATCAAGCAAGGGGCGGTCCTGGGACCTCTTATATTCATTCTATTCATTAACGATATCAATAAGTATGTCAGATGAACAAATTTGAATGAAATATTCAAGTGGTTATCTGATAAATTGAATGATATTAGAATCAAAATTAATGAGACATAATGCTATGAGTCGATAAGATGAAATATCTAGGTATTATAATCGATGCGATTCCAAATTTCAAAGCACATCATCAGTGAGAATGTATTCATTTTGTTCTATTGCATTTTTTTTTTTTTTTGACTGTCGGCGTCTGACAGTTGGCGTCTGACGATGAGACAGACGTTCTGTCTCATCGGCAAGGTAGAATGTGCAGGGTATACTGGAAGGGACTCTCCTGGGATCTGTTCTTTTCATTCTATATATTGTCGATATTATTAATAAATAAATCAGATAAGCACATTTGAATGAAATATTCGATTGGTTGTCTGATCACGTGAATGACATCAGAATAAAAATTAATGAAGAAATAAGAGTGGGTAAGATGAAATATGTGGGTATTATAACCGATAAAAATCTAAATTTAAAAGCACATACGGATTGTATTTGGAACAAAATGTTGAAGAAAGTCCATTTCATCAGTGTATTAGGACGTAATTTAGATATGAATGCAACATTGTTATTGTTCAAATCATGTTGCTCTTTCTCATGTTGAATATTGTTCCTCACTATTGTTCAATATGCAAAAACCTGTATTGATAGGTGGTAAAAAATCTGAAATAGAGGTGTAAGAGTGATTCTAAAATATTGTAAACGAACACCAATCAAAGTCATGTTTTAGAAAATATACAGTTAAAGAGTGTTAATCAGAATATTATGCTCACTACATTGAGCTTTATATTTATGATGAGAAAAAATATGATTCCTCATTATATGAGAGAAGATTAATATTTTGATTAACTCATGATGACGAAACAGACTGGGTAACGATTTTCGAGTGAAGAGATGTTATAAATATTGAAAGAATGAATCAACAATGAATAGAAGTTTTGAAACACTAAATTAAAATTAACACACTTGGCTTGAGTATCAGTAGATAAGTGAATAGGAATAAGTGCATTCACTAATATTTAGTGAAACTTAAGCCAAGTGTGCCAATTTTAATTTATTGTTTTCAACATAATGTTTCACCAAGAGATAAGCGAAACCTCCGGGTCATTGAATTGAAGTTTGATTGTATTCAATAATTTGCCAATGTTTTTTTATAGGTATAGAACTTAAATTGCAATAAAACAACGATGGATCATTCGATTGACAGGAATTTTTTTATTCGAAAGATAATCTTGTGGCATTACATTTTAAATATCATTTCTGGCATATGACCGCCACGGCTGGCTCGGATGTGGTCCAATCTGGACGTCCAATTTTCGATGACTTTTTCCAACATTTGTGGCCGTATATCGGCAATAACACGGCGAATATTGTCTTCCAAATGGTCGAACGTTTGTGGCTCATGACCAATGACTTTACATAGCTCGACAGAAAGTAGTCTAGGGTGTTAAATCACAAGATCTTGGAGGCCAATTCACAGGTCCAAAACGTGAAATTAGGCGGACACCAAACATGTCTTTCAATAAATTGATTGTGGCACGAGCTGTGTGACATGTCGCGCCGTCTTATTGAAACCACAGGTCCTGGACATCATTGTTGTTCAATTCAGGAATGAAAAAGTTTGTAATCATTGCTCTATACCGATCACCATTGACTGTAAGGTTCTGGCCATCATCGTTTTTGAAGAAGTACGGACCAATGATTCCACCAGCCCATAAAGCGCACCAAACAGTCAGTTTTTCTGGATGTATCGGTGTTTTGACATACACTTGAGGATTATCTTCACTCCAAATGCGGCAGTTTTGTTTGTTGACGTACCCATTCAACCAGAAGTGCGCTTCATCGCTAAACAAAATTGTGAGCGATACGTATTCCGCACAGAACCATTATTTTCGAAATGAAATTGCACTATTTGCAAGCATTGTTCAGGCGTGAGTCTATTCATGATGAATTGCCAAACCAAACTGAAAATAAATCACTTCTCAGCTGTTAAATCGGTTGCCATCTTCAACAGTAATGCCAACTTAAAGTTCTTTACCTCTAAAAAACACGCGTCACTTATAGGCGAATCATAGACTTCTTGGAAAATCTCAGATACTTTATATTTTAGAATTTTTTCTTGAAATGTGTTATATGAATGTGAATGTTATTTCTCATGGTATTTTTATTTTTTTATAGCTCATTACTGAATGAAATTATTATTACCAGCATTATCAAACTGAAATTATTTCAATACCATGAGATACATATTAATATAAGATCTCTACCAAAACGGAATACTATGCTAACAAATGAACCCATTTGTTTTCAAAAAAATATTGCTCGAATTTGCTACAATATTCAAACTGTTAAAACGGAAACAATTTTTCGTATTTATTACCTACAGCTATATAATTCAAGAAGATGAACTGTTTCTTTCGCATAATGTCTTCTAACCGCTCTTCCGGAATAAAGCAGAACCCAAAGGAAGATCACCCTACTCAAAGACTTCAAGGCATTGTTGACATGTGCGGGTAAATCGTGTGTCTGTCGTAAATATTATCCAACAAAGGACTGCCAGCACACAAAAGGCTAAACCGCGAACTTCAATCAAATAAACGATGTTTTATCAGCTTGATTCCATTGGAGATCCTTCGTCGCTCTCCAATTCTGAAATATTTCTTTGTTCCGAACTCAAAGAGCGATAAATGTAACGTTAGGTAAATGAGCCTAACAATTCTGAATACGGAAACACGCAGAAAAACTGTTTAACGAAAAAAGTATGACTAAGTCGATTGAATGTTTGCACAATGTTTTTCATTGAATTTTTGCTTGATACGAGTTTCGAGGTGTTACACTGCTCTCAAAAGCTACGTTCAAGACTTTGGAGTAGGGTAGAATAGTAGAACATAACTACGAAGAAGAAGAAAAATGCAGAAGTCAATGGCTGGTCAACTTTGTACTTCTTTTCAAATAATTTGTATTTCGTTATGTATGTGCTTGAAAATGTTGAGAAACGTCGAAACTGTAGCCATACATTATAATAATAATAGTAATAATAAGCATATATTTCCAACAGGTAACTACTCAATTAGAGGAAAATACAAAATGAATAAGTTTACTATTATACATAATGGTTACTAAAACTATCAATAACAACATAGATATACAATATTAAAAAACGATTATAATAATAGGAAACATTATCAAATATAATAAAATAAATCATTAATGTCAATATCTAAATATTCAATCATAATAATAATCAGGAAAACAAATAACTTAGAACTCTAACTGGAGGAAATCAAGATGCCCCACTGTTAAGATTTAAGTACACATTAAAGATAGAAACAAGTGAGTCCAAGTGCAAATCACAGCAGCTTGATACCTGATTAGCAGTAGAACATGCAAAGCTAAGCAACGATTGCGAGAGAAGATTGGTTCTGTGGGTTTTTGAGTTAAATGTCTGGCTTATTCTAGTACACCTCTGAGAAACGCAGAAATTAAGTTTACCCAGAAGCTTAGGACAGCCGAGATTTTCATTGAGCAAATTAAATGAAAATTTCAAGGCATTCAAAGTTCTCCTGGTGAGACTAGGAGAATCACAACCACTAGGTGGATATACACCATCTTCTCCAAATGAAAGCCATTTCAAGAACTTTTTCTGCAGTGCCTCCAGACGGTTTATGCGACAATTATATATTGATCGTCAAACGAGACAGCCATACTCAAGTTCACTTCTCACTAAGGTATTAAATAACGGGTGTTTTTTTAGAGGTAAAGAACTTTAAGTTGGCATAACTGTTGAAGATGGCGATCGAGTTAACCAGTTTGGTTTTGCAATTCATCATGAATAGACTCACGTCTGAACAACGTCGAAAAGATTCGTCGAATGGACCCAAAACGAGATTGCCGTTGTTCCCGATTTTCATAAGAGAATTTTGTTTAGCGATGAAGCGCACTGGTTGAATGGCTACGTCAACAAACAAAATTGCCGCATTTGGAGTGAAGATAATCCTCAAGTGTAGGTCAAAACACCGTTACATCCAGGAAAAACTGACTGTGGGTGCGCTTTATGGGCTGGTGGATTAATTGGTCCGTACTTCAAAAACGATGTTCAGTCAATGGTGATCGGTATATAGCCATGATTACTAACTTTTTCATTCCTGAATTGAACAACCATGATGTCCAGGAGCTGTGGTTTCAACAAGACGGCGCAACATGTCACACAGCTCGTGCCACAATCGATTTATTGAAAGACACGTTTTTGGTGACCGCCTAATTTCACGTTTTGGACCTGTGAATTGGCCTCCAAGATCTTGTGATTTAACACCGCTAGACTACTTTCTGTGAGGCTATGTAGAGTCATTGGTCTATGCGGATGAGCCAGAAACGCTTGACCATTTGGAAGACAATATTCGCTGTGTTATTGCCGATATACGGCCACAAATGTTGGAAAAAGTCATCGAAAATTGGACGTCCAGATTGGACTACATCCGAGCCAGCCGTGGCGGTCATATGCCAGAAATCATATTTAAAATGTAATGCCACAAGATTATTTTTCGAATAAAAAATTCTTGTTAATCGAATGACCCATCGTTGTTTTATTGCACTTTAAAGTTCTATACCTCTAAAAAAATTACCCTGAATGGAAAATTGTTGAGGAATTCGGAGACAATATAGCATTGCGGACGATGAAGCCATAAACTTTGCTATATTATGAAATTAATTGATTGATATAAGGTATTGATGGGAATTTTTTATAGTATTTGATCAAAAATCAATGCATAGATGACACGCTACACTAGATTGACAAATGTAGTGTATTTTTTCTCTACGATAAAAATTGAGTAGGTTTCTTTAAATCTCTGCGTTTTTGTATTGGCGATATGTTATAATGAGGATTAATATTAATTAATTAATAGCAATTTTGAGAATTAAATAATGATCAAAGTTCCATAATGATATAAAAATTATGTCGAAAACAGCAGGATGGAATACATTTCTCCCAAATATTGAAACCACAGACTGTTGACATAGATAAATCCTTTCGTTGAACGGTTCCGAAAATTGCAGTTATCATAAATGGCGCAAATACGCTCCCCGTAATTAAAACTTTGATGATTCCAACAAATTAAACCAGATTAAGGAACTTGCTGAGTTCTGTAGACCTTCTCTCTCTAGCTGCTGATCGTAGTGAGCAATGAAGCTCACAAATATTTACTTCAATTATAAGGAGAGATCTTCTATTCGATCCCTAATCGGGATGAATTCTCGGCAGGGTGATTCAGCATAAATCGGTTTATAGACTTTGGGGAAAAGTGCAATTTAAAAAACAAAACTACAGGGAAAAGAAATAATAAAATAATTCATATAAAAACTGTACTTCAAATTAATAGCGTCAAATCATTTGAAATGATTTGATCAGATATTTGTTCATTTCAGTAGAAATGTTGAGTGTTTATAAATTTCTATGGCTTTGAATAATTACTCTGTTACTACAGATCAAAGCGAAATCAATCATTACATTCATTATTTCTGAATTCAGACAATTTTGAAACTCTACGATGTTGCTCTACTACTACTAATTGATGGTCAACTGTTGCCATTCGCTGTGATCTCTGCTTTTGCAGAAACAACCAGCAAGCAGTATTGATGAGAAGAAGCGAAGGTTTCTAGACAATTGCCAGGTTGCAAACCAGAGCATTGAAAACGAAAGAAGACTTCGAAAAATGTGTGTTGTCTTTCATACTATTACAATTCCTTGCAGAAAAATTATGATGGTGGAGGTGGAGATCGATGTAGATGACGTACCTCCGATTGCTTCTTCTAGACTCTAGAGGAAGCTGCAGACTCTGCTTGGTGCAGAGTCTGTATCTGCATGCCGTAGTGAAGAGATTATTGCATGAAATTGATATGAAGAGGACCAAATTGTTGCTTGTCTCACAGCAGAAGTTCTGATACAGCAGTGGTGTGATAATTCTGTAAAAAACATTGAGGTACATTTGTATTCTCAGTACTTTCAAAATACATAAACAAAGTTAGAATTAAAGGTTAAGCACTGACCAAGGTCAAGACTTGAACCATGTCACCAACAGTGGTCCTGTTACCCCATCGAAATTCAGAATTTTCTTCTGGAAATAAACAAATGGAGCAATCTAGTTGCTTCACATCATGTGTACAGAGAAGAAGAGCACATACATATCATTACACAACGTCAAATGAGGGAAAGAAAAGCGAAAAACTTGAGGTGGACCAGTTAACCAAAAACCTTATTGCAGTGATCATGTAAAATTACAAGATCTTCACTCAGTGGAGCAGTTTGCAAGACATAGGTCGCACTGGTTACTCTAAATCTTTCACAACAATAGCACATAAAGAAGGATAACAAGTGAAAGAACGCAGTGGCCTGAATGAGATTATATTGGTGTCATTTATGAACAACAAATAAAAAGTAAGTTTCTAGCATTGTAAGGTGTATATAGAAATGGAAGCAATAATTATAGAAAAAGGACGCATTGGCAAAAAAGTTTCAGAAAATGCGACGAGTTCATTGAAGATGAAGTTGATTAGTTAAAAAATTTTTCTAGTTTTCCAAAGATGAAATGAATATTTGAATATAACTTTTCGAATATTAACTTTTTCAACTATATTCAAAAAGCATTCAAACTATCCAGGAAACATATTTATATTTAGCTAGAATATCAGAAAATGAGATGAGTATAGTGTAAAAGACGCACAAACATCTGTGAACATAATTCTGTCCAGAGCCTTCTACGTAATCTTCGTTTCAATGAGACCTGAGCCCAATCAAACATTTATAAATCCCTATACCGATCTATTCTGTGACACATTCTGCAATTACGGTGGTCGTGGCCTGAAATTGTTCTGAAAAATTGAACATCTAATAAAACTACGTGTCTAATAGAAATGAACAAGACATATAAAGCTATAAGATGCGGTTAAACTGGGACGTAGCAAAATCTATTCAGTTATTTGTTTTGAAATATTATATCATTGTGACTTGGAGGAGTTCCAGGAATAAGTATACTGTTTTTTGAACAGATACTGGTATAATTAAGTAGGTTCCCAATGATTTATTTAAAGAAATATTCTTGCGGAATATGACAGCCAGTGTGAAGTCATAAAAAAATGAGTATACCAAATAATAATTTTATGAAATATATCAATTTTCTATCAAATTTACAAGGACATACCATTGTCAAAGTTTAATATGTTCAATGAGAATTTTATTAATTAACATTTAATCTGGAAAATATTGATATGATTCATTTTCAGTATATTTTTAGCATCTGTTAGAATATTTTAACGCAAAATATTGCTGCTATTTGAGAATGCAAATTGATATGTATCAAAGATGGCGGATGATAAGATTGATGTGGAGAGTGAGAGCTCCCAAAAATCATTAAAATTTAATAGTAAATGTGAGTGTTTTTGATATCACTGTAATAAGAAAGTGATTGAAATAGTTAGTGTATCAAGTGTGATGAAAATTTTCATCCCTCCTGTCTAAATCAAGCTGCTTCCAAGAAAAATGCAACGTGTGTACATTTACCCCGTAAAGTTGAAAGTAATTCACCAAAAGATGAACAGGATAGCATAATGCAGGTAGTAATGATTGAAAATAATTATTTAAAGCTACTAGTTTCTGAAGTTCAGAGCAAGAATGATATTTTCTTGCAAAATAATAAGTTACTATTGGAAAAAATCAAAGGTTTGGAAACTGCTTATACAAAAAATAATGTAAACAACGAATCTGATACGATTAATCCAGAAAAAACTCAACCTCAAACTCTTCTTTACAAACAGAGTGCATTGGAACTACCAGAAATGCCTGAAGACTGCGTACAAGCACAGAGTCGAAAACCTACCTCTGTGGTTAAAGTTGCAACTTCTTGGGATAGAGTTGAAAGAACTCGTTATTCAGTGATAAGTCCAAAGAAATCCAGTCTGAGTGAGGTTAGTACGAGTTTAAGAACAGACAGCAGCCGAGAACATATAGAGCTAACAACTAAGAAAATAAATATTATAAATGAGCCTAAAGAGGAAATTGATATACAAGAAGATCAACAAAACGAATGGAAGGAGTTAAACAAAAAGGAAGACTAGTTGAATACTTCTAAACTAGAGTGAAAATCAAAACATATAACTTTCACCTCAGTGGCGTATCTAAGGAGCGGTCCTGGAGGCCGAGACCACCACACATGACCCCCCCCCCACAAAATACAAAATTAACTTATGTGAAACGATAATGTGGAATTTTGATGAACAAACAAATGTGAATGAGTGGAGAGGAATCTTTAATTTTTCATTTATAACTTATGTGAGTTGTTGAAATCCATAATTTGAAAGATCTAATAGTTGATCGGGTCACCAGTGAGAGGTAAGCAATTCGGTTGATAAAATTCAGTCATCTATAGCCAATTCCAAAGAGGAAGAGGCAGTGGTTGCCCACTGAAATTGACTTTAAAAACTTACGTGCATTATCAGGTGTAAATAACTACTTCATTACCCAAATTCCATAACATTACCTTGGTCTTGGCCCCCCCTCAAATATTATGTGTATCCGTCACTGTTTCATGTAGAAAGCAACGAATGTCGTCTGTTTCATTCATCATTTCACATATTTCTAGATAAAACGTACCTCAAAATAACCTAAGAACATCGATAATAATTCCAATAAACTTGAAATTCATTTCAAATTTCCTCTGAGATAAGGCAGATTCCAATTTTCAATAGTTAAATGTCAGAGTTTGCTATCGAAGAGAAGTAGAACACTGCTCGAATATAGTATGGCTATATGTAGTTTTATATACAAGTGCACTCAGATTGACGAGGGTGTTTGATTTCAGATGAATAAATTTGTTGTTTATTATTCATAGAATAGATATTGGCGCGTTCTCTCATTTTAAGTTTGGCAGCTCGGAGTTGCATCATGAGAAAATCTTACATAACAAAACTACTGAGTTTTGTTATTACTATATCGAATATATACAAGCCGAGATGTTTTTTTTTGTTACATCTCTCCCGCATTGGCAGTTCACTAGTGAATTTTCAACCATCATTCAAGATCCTGGCTGGACACTCAAAATTTGTTGCCTTATATATAAAATAAGATGAATATTATATTCTCTTCTATGTCAAATGAGAAGAAGAAGGTGAGGTCTTTGAATGTCAGCTGATATATTCTTCTCTTTTTATTATTAACACAGTAAAAAAAAAAATTTCTTTTCTTATTATGATCAATTATTACTCAGTATGACTGGCTTCTGGAAACCCTTTTGGTATTAGTAGATCCTATTGTAAATATCTATTACTCTTTGACGTATTCACATAAATGAACAGATTTGAGAGAGGAAATTTTATCACTTTTTGTAGAGCCTTGAATAAACTCTTCTCAATGGATTTGAGTGATATATACAGTCCAAGTATAAACATCAACAATCTTGTCATACACTGTAACTGCGGAGTGAAAGCTTCTTATCTGAACGAGTTTTTGGTGTGTCGAAATCTGAAGACTCCTCGGTTGTCCAAGCTTTATAAATAAACGTCTTCAAAAATTAAATCACAATTACTTATTTTCAGTGCCACCTATGGTAACAACAAACATACTTCTGCTCACTTATTGTGGCAATATTTGAGTTATTCTCTAGACGTTATTTGTTCAGTTGCTTTATTGGATATATTTGTAGTAATAATGAAAATATAAATTGAAATTCAAGACAATTCATAAGTTTGGCAGACTTCTTCTTCAACAAACCAGGAACATCTGATGTATACAAATTACTGGACGAAGCAGATAATAATTATTCACCACTCAACCTCAAGTCATTCAGAAACAAAATTCAAAATGATGTGAGACAGTGAGAAGGGCGAGGAGTGTCCTTAGATGGAACACATGGCTGACATAACGATGGCCTAACTTAACCACGTATTGACCAAGAGGCATCGAATAGATGGCTCTCCAACGACAGCCTCTCTCTTGATACTAAAGGGATCATGAATGCTATCTCAAGATGAGGTGATAAATAGCAACAACTGTTAGAAATGGATCTGCAGAGATCCGAATATGCAGTTTGAGACGTTCAGAAAAGTGATCAGGCTTCTGAAACTATTCATCATATAACATCCAGTAAGGAGTGTTGGTCACTAAAGATTATCTTCAACGACACAATCAGATCTGCAATATTATCCACCAGAAGATGGCCAATAAATGTTGACCTATCAACACCTACGCGGTGTACTAAGTATAGGAAGCAAAGTCGGTGCTAGAGAACGATAACTTCAGACTTTACTACGATCAGATTTTTATCAATAATAGAAGAGTAAAGGAATAATCGACAAGATATTGTAGTGATTTACGTGCATCTCAACTCAGCGCTTTTCATGGACAAAATTCCAAATAACAAAAATATGGTAGATAAATGCGAGGAGAAAATGGCCAAATATTCAGACTTGGCATAAGAAATTGAAGAGATGGGCAATATTGACAAGGAGGAGATCGTACCTGTAATACTTTCAACCCCAGGGCCAATACCTACAAGCTCAATACAGAGTTTTGACAAA
The DNA here is from genome assembly GCA_030704895.1 of Henosepilachna vigintioctopunctata. NCBI lineage: Eukaryota > Metazoa > Arthropoda > Insecta > Coleoptera > Coccinellidae > Henosepilachna > Henosepilachna vigintioctopunctata. The sequence continues at coordinate 5,259,093 of JARQZJ010000034.1, forward strand.
ATAAGAATCAGAAATACGTAAATGGTCTAAAGAACGATCTGTAATGTTGTAATGGGTGTTTTTTTTAGAAGTATAGAACTTTAAATTGCAATAAAACAACGATTGATCATTCGATTGACAAGAATTTTTCTCATTCGAAAGATAATTTTGTGGCATTAGATTTTGAATATGATTTCTGGCATATGACCGCCACGGCTGGTTCGGATGTAGTCCAATCTGGACGTTCAATTTTCGATGACTTTTTCCAACATATGTGGCCGTATATCGGCAATAACACGGCGAATATTGTCTTCCAAATGGTCAAACGTTTGTGAATTTTCCGCATAGACCAATGACTCCACATAGCCCCACAGAAAGTAGTCTAGCGGTGTTAAATCACCAAACGTGTCTTTCAATAAATTGATTGTGGCACGAGCTGTGTGACAAGTTGCGCCGTCTTGTTGAAACCACAGCTCCTGGACATCATGGTTGTTCAATTCAGGAACAGAAAAATTTAGTAATCATGGCTCTATAGCGATCACCATTGACTGTAACGTTCTGGCCATCATCGTTTTTGAAGAAGTACGGACTAATGATTCCACCAGCCCATAAAGCGCACCAAAGAGTCAGTTTTTCTGGATGTAACGGTGTTTTGACATACACTTGAGGATTATCTTCACTCCTAATGCGGCAGTTTTGTTTGTTGACGTAGCCATTCAACCAGAAGTGCGCTTCATCGCTAAATAAAATTCGCTTATGAAAATCGGGAACAACGGCAATCTCGTTTTGGGCCCATTCGACGAATCTACGCCTTCCTGATGATCGTTTGGCTTCAATTCTTGCACGAGTTGAATTTTGTAATTACGCAAACCAAGATTCTTCCGCAAAATCATCCATAAAGTGGATGGACACAGATGCTCTGTGCTCAATGGCGGATGGACTCATTCGGGTCTTCTTCAATGATACGCTCTACAGTAGCTATAGCTTCTTCTGTACTTCTTCTGTGCCAGAGGCACCGTACGGCGTCTCTGGGGATGCGAGTTATCAATAAGAATAAACGTGGTGCGAAAACGTTCCATGGTTAAACGAATAAACTGCTCTGATGGACGATTTTGTCGACGATAAAATGGACGTAGTGCGCGATACGTATTCCGTACAGAACCATTATTTTCGGAATAAAATTGCACTATTTGCAAGCGTTCTTCAGGAGTCTATTCATGATGAATTGCCAGACCAAATGAAAATAAATCATTTCTCAGCTGTTAAATCGGTCGCCATCTTCAACAGTAATGCCATCTTAAAGTTCTATACCTCTAAAAAAAACACCCATTATGAGCCTAATCCCTATGATCTTTCAAACCTGGATAGGGAAATTTCTAGCACTCTGCTGTGAAATGTTAAATTCCAGATTTATATACTTTTAATCCACAATTATAGCAAATTCATGGATATTTCCATAACGAATTGACGATGTGGAAGATTGCTTCGAATTTTGTCACATAAAACCACTGATTGCAGGTTTTCCTCCACAAACCATCTAATGAAAAATGAACTTTGATTACCCAAGTTCATATGTGGGACTTAACTGTTACATATCTAAATATCTAGATGTTATCCCAACAAGTTATTACAGTTTATTCAGGAATTTTCATCCCGCAAATATCAAGTTTCGAATTTTCGGATTGCAGGGATAGTAAATAAGGATAATGAGATATACAGAAACATGGAAGACTCGTTACCTTTGAGCTTTGAATTTTTCGGAAGTGCAGAAAGTCGTATAAACTTCGATATCGGCGACTTTACGATCCGTTCTAATGTAAAAACTTATTTCATCTCGTCTCTGACAGAGATGTGATAACAGATAAACTCTGATGAAACATTTACTGAAGAACCTGAGACTTTTAATGACTTCGAATAATTAATGCTTTGCTTATTTGTAATTAGGCATGAAGCGAAATTAACAGTATTCTCGATAAAATAAATTGCTTACTTAGTACGAAGGAATGTTTAGAATTATTTGAAGATTCTTTTGAATTGATTACTAGAGAAACTTTTCATTATATAGTTATATAGTTTGCTCAGATACAGTTTCACTAATGAATCTGTGTTTGAAACTTTCAACAACTGAATGAAAAACTCCTGAAATGGAAAAAAAATTGAAAATAGGTTTAGATTCGAAAGTTTTTAACTGAAATGTGTTAAGCAGGAAATAAATTGAATGAAATGTTTTAGAGTCTTCTCGATGAAAACAGGTAACATGGGAATTCTTCAAATCTACCGATCAAATTGAATGAATTTGAAATATTCTGAATCTATTTCATTTGTTGTTTCGTTGAAATTGGGTTTTTAGTTTTCTATAACTAATTACACAAATAATTCTTATCAGAGACGAAACCACTGATGAATCAATCTCTGTTGAAAATTTTTATTTGTTATCTTAAGAGGCAAAACCTGCGAATGACGAGCAGAAAAGAATGAAGAATGCTCTATACAACTGGGGAGACCGCGAAAAAATCGAATATTCGTAATTGGAAAACATTTCAACGAAAAGATACCTTTTTTGAGAGGTAATTGCATTGTACAATTTTTTACATAATCATTTACTTCCACCTCATCGTAATAGACCTTTGAAAAAAAATGAAAAAGTTTGATTTTTAGTGGACGTTTCGTTGAGAATAGCAACTTCATCAAAACTTGAACAATTTTCATCTAATTACAAGAAATTTGACGAAAATTCGAAGTTTCGACAAAGCTTCAATATGGATAAGAATATCAACTAAAATTGAATTATTCCCATTTTGAGTTCTGTTATTGCTGAAAATCTTGAAAAAACTATAAAGCTGCAGTTGAAGATCGATTTGAATTATTTAATTTCAGTTGTAGATGTATTGCCAGAATAGAAAGATGTTTTTGCAGAGGAGTGACATAATCCAAATGTTTCAAATGTTGTAATGGCTATATCTTAAGAAACAACTCCCATATCACTGAAACTACTGAACAGATTTAAACTGATTCCATCGAGAATTATCAAACTCCGTCTGAGATGACGAAGAATTTTTACTTCTTTACAATAGGATGTTTGAAAAAGAAAATATCGTCATTTATAGATCATCAATAAGTTTGGAAGATAATTGGAATGAACCTCATTAACTTGATAAACTTTAACTCCATCTTCAATTTATAGATTTTGTGGATACTATCACAGAACTTCCAAGAACTGATAAGTAAATCTGTGTACTTCTGTTATTAATTAAATAAATAGATAGATGGCGCTAATAATTCCAACTGATTACAGCTAATCTCAATGAGCTTTGTAACATGGATAATAGAGGACGCCTAAAAGATCATTGAAATCGAATAAAGTAGAATATTCGTTATTGCACGACCTTAAAGTTGAATAGATTAAAAACTACAGACGTATATTGATTAAAACATCCTACCGCTGAATTCCTAATAAATATGTTATGTTAATTCTCAGTTCAAACGGAAGCAAAGAAAGATATTTAGCCAGGCTTCAGACAGGATTTTCTACTCTGCAGAGATTTATTCACCTATTCAGCTCATTGAACTGTTAATACGACATCAATCTTCACTTTATCTTGGCCAGGAAAGGAGCTTATCATTATTTTATCCGCAGTGTACAAACTAATAACATTAGCACTTTGTCCTTTCTTGTGTGATTTAGACCCAAATCCACGAAGGATCACTTCAAATCGGGTCGGACTTCCTTACCCCATAGAGGGAGTTTTTAAAAGTCTTCCAGCTGGAATTGAGGAAATATTATACATTTCAATCTGATAAACTCAATGGAATAGGGTGAGATTTGTATTATTTGTGTTGATAATTCGTTTTTTAAGATTACGCTGGGTAACAGAAATTTTGTTGTCTTAGATCTTAGAATATTTTTCTCTAACAGAACTCCAACAGTAGTCAGCCATCATACTAACATTCCTGATACCTTACCTCCATGACCTTCAAATCTTGGTGGAATTGCTCACCCTGTTCATCACTAACAGCGTCAAGATTTTCTGGAAAGTTAGCACGATGGCTATTTAAGAAATGCAGTTTGATACTCATGTTATAGCCAAGCTTTCTGAGAGTTGTTGAACAATTTCGACATAATGCAGGACTCGTGTGTTTCCATCAAAGTCCTTGACGTTACTTTTGAATGCCAACTAAGCATTCTTTTCAAGTTCAGTCATTGTTTCAATGAAATATTCATCTTTTATAAGTTGCCGAATCTGTGGACCATCAAAGACACCAGCCTTTATTTCTCCTATCACAAGCCAGGAAATTCCGAAATGCTTCAACAAATTGCTTCATGAGGCCCAGTTTTATATGTAAAGGCGGAAAATATAATAATTTTTCTGCAGTTTGCAATTGCATTCAGTAAATGCAATTGTATCGTAAAAATGAAATTGAATATTTACATATTGCCAATGTGACAAGAGGTATCCCACAGTGCACTATTCTAGGTCCGATAATATATCTTATATACAGCTTCGATTTCCATGATTGCCTCTCGAAGGAATTATGCACTGTTATGCAGATGATACACAGTTAATTCACAGATTCTGTTCCAATGATCCAAACATAAGCAAAGTATTGAATAAAGATCTGGAACGAATAAATGTTTATGCTAAAAATCATGGTCTGAAATTTAACGTAGACAAAACATAACTTATCTTCATTGGTTCCTCCTTAATTCACAAAAAATTGTCCCTTATAAGCAATGTTGTTCTAACATTGACAAATTAATTATAAATATAATTCTAAACGGACAAGTAATTAAACCTGTAACTACAGTTAAAAATCTCGGTCTGTTAATGGATCAACAATTAACATTCGAAAACATATAAAACTGCAATTAAAGACAGCATATCTTAAACTTAGAACTTTTTCACTGCTCAAATATATCTTAGACAATAAATCAATATTAACTCTGATAAACTCCTTCATTATGTCACGTTGTGATTATGCTAATGCCGCATATTTTATCTGTTTAACTGTACAACTCAAAAACGAATTACAACTTTTACAAAATATCTGCATACGTTTTTGCTACAATATAAGACGTTTTGATCATATAAGTCATATATATATATATTACAATGAAATATATAAAATATATATTATATATATTTAATCCAATGAAATTTTATGTATTTATATATAAAATTTGCCCCATCTTGCCCCAAATATCTGGCCGAAAAAATTGTTTTTAGAAATAAGTTACATTCTCGAATAATTCGTGACAAAATGCGGATAAATATACCAAAACATAATACCGTGAAGTTTCAGGCATCATTTTTGTACTTGGTCTCTGAATATTTCAACCAACTGAATAATGAATACAAAACGATGAAACTATTGCATTTTAGTATATGTATGTATCGCCGAAGCGAGTACAAAAATTTACATTTCGAAACACAAATGAAAAATTTACTCTCAGATGAACAGAAAAAAGGGAAAGCAAATCATTCTTAGGAATAATGTATTGCTTCTATGGGGTTAATAGTAAGACAGGCGATAGCCAATATTAACCACCTTTTGAAATGGTTTCCGTTGCTTATGTACTTCTACATGTTTGTTGTTATTATTTATGGAAACACTGTAATGACCTGCCATTGAATAAAGTTGTATTATTATTATTATTATTATTATTATTTTCTGTCGACAAGTGGCTTATTTACAATGTTTGGATCACCAGGTTTCATGTAAGATCTTGGCGGCCACTTTGACTGCACCCAATAATTCGCACGAGCTATGCTGTCCCATATCCATAGAAAACCGCGTTGGTGGGCAATAAGGAAACAAACCACTTTAAGGTCAACGCGGATGATCCATTGGTGTAAGTTATATTTCAACAAGTCAGTGACCTTCTTTATGTCTTCGTATTCTTCAAGCAGAGAAACTGAATGACCTATTGGCACATTACGAATCTAAACCTATTGCGCCGTGTCATTACCTCCTTCAGTCGTTACTGAAGAAAGTTCCGCTGACAGGAGTGCAGTAGGGCTTTCTGTAATTCTCGTTCAGTTCCGCGAAGCGTAATAGTATGCACAACGAATGCAGATAAAAACCTGAAGTTATAGATAAAAACTGATTGAAGTTCAGTCAATGATACATATCTATTTACCTTTAACACAGCTTAAATATCGAAGTTTACAAAAATTATGTTTCAAATTGTTTCCCAGTCAATTATTTATCCATTCAGGAAACTAATTCATTAGTTTTTGCCACATGTATAATAAACTCACTGTGTAATCTCCTTTTCAGCTAGGCCCATCGGTTGCGGTTTCAACTGCATCGTGTGATCGATGCATTACTCTATCTATTGTCAATTTGTCCATGATGATACATTCTGGTAATTTCGAAACGGCGTGAATCAATGTGATAAATACAAGCGAAATAAATTTATTTTAAATGGCATAATAAATGTCTAGCAAATAGATAACAAACGATTCTATGATACTTCATTAAATACACATTCTTCTTATTGTATTTGAGATTTGTTGAAATGCAGACCTAGCGAAACATCGTTACTATGTAATCGATAGAAAACAGGAAGGCATAGGAACATATTTTAGTCATTCGAGATCTTAATCGTATTATAAATGCCGAACTAATGTGTTCTAAATGAATGTAGGTTCTCATTGATTTTGTTAGCAAAGGCAACTTTGATGCTGAGGGTTTATGATGACTTTTAAGTCTAATGAGGTCGTTTTGGACAGATAATTAGAACTTGAAACAAGAGCAAGAGCTACTTTATAATACCTAGAAACATAATTGAATATAACCAATATACTTGAAGTGAAAAAGAATGAATGAACCAAGAAGCAAATATGCGAATATCTAAAAATAACGTAAAATAACAAATTATTGCCCCTACTTTGACTCACAGCATTCAAAATATATAAAAAGAGTACTAAAACAAGTAAATGAAGTTCCTTACAGGTTCATCACAGGATTCAAATACAGGAACACAATGTTAAAAGAAAACATAGAGATCGAAGATGCTCAGTAGCTGACCAGTAAAGGAACCTTATAACTTTTTCGGTTTATTGGTAATGGTGGGTTCGCTTCCCAACGTATCCTTTGGCCATTCGGAATTGGCGTTAAACTCCAACTTTCACACAAACACGGAGTGATAACCAGTATTCAATACAATTATTTGATATGGAATGAGAATTTGAAGTTCGCTATTGGGTTTAAAAATATCAAACGAAAATTTCTGAGAAATCATCGCATAAAACACATTTAAATACAATTGATAAATCAAAAACCTTTTACCTTTTACAAACAACTGATCTGCTTCAAAGCAGGGAATAAATAAGGATTGAATTCTCGATTATTGAGGAATTTGAGAAGCTACACAATCTTTATAGTATGCAGAACATTAGCTGTTGTCATGAATGAAATTTAAAACCATAATTGTATTGGAAGATAATCTATCTTCTTTCATAACATATTACTTCAGTTGAAATAGGATATATATTTAATCCAATATATATTTGAAATTTAAATGGGTTTTTTAAGAAAATAATTGGTATTATATTACGTTTGACATCTTCGAATCCTTAACGCAGGGTATATTTATTTTTCATCCTGTTGAAGTAGAGGACGATGGTTTTCTAAATGCACCCGGGCCCTATGTTCAAAATTTATCAGGTGACATTCATCAGTGAACTGAACACGTGAGCTCCCTCTAACGATGAAACGAGCTAAACTCACTCGAGCACAGCGAATATTTCTCTCGTGACAAGATCAGTGCATACTTGAAGGACGTTTCATCTTTATACATATCTACGAACAGAGTTCTGAGGTGTTTGAATGAAACGTCTTCAAAGCTTACAAGTACCAACTAATCTTGTCACGAGGAAGCGATCTGCAATCCTCGAGAGAGTTTTTTATTTCGTTCATTCGATAGAGGGAGCTCAGGTGTTTAGTGTACAGATGAGTGTCTTCTTCATTTCGATGATAGGACCTGGGTGCGTTTGCAAAACCATCGAAACTTATTTGTTTGGATGCATGCCATTGAAGAATCTCATATTAGAATGAAGCAATTGTTAATATTAACTCTCGAAAAAGAAAGGTTGTGTTTTCGTTGACAACATTTGTTGTCAGCTCCCTGAGAATTTTATTTGGAATAATTCGATTGAAAACCTCAGTATTGACTGACTGTGAACGATTCGTGAATCTGGAAATTTAAAATTTATATATTGAAAGTATACTATAACTTTCTCTCTATAATTTTTTAATTATTCAGAGTAATTTTATAGCAGAGTAGTAACAATATATTTCTGTCTTGTCATTCATAAGGGGATATTTGAAAATTGAAATTGAAATAGTCGATGCCTTTGGTTTGTTGGACGTACGTAACTGAGGAGTGTCTTTCAGTACGGAACACTGCAGTGTCTTACGTTCTTACATTCCTACATCTTCCTACAAAACATGTAGGCAAAGATTCCAATATTCTCTGACATTTATCTCTTGAAGGATAATGGGGACGTCATACTGTTTATGTTTCACATAGCCAGCTCTGCTCTAATATTCTTTTGAATAATTTGTTAAAAATTATAGAAGGAAAGTTTTAATATACTTTTGATATATATATATATATATATATATATATATATATATATATATATATATATATATATATATATATATATATGTATATAATGGGTGATTTTTAAGCGTAGTATTTTTTTAATCGAATAAAATACTAAATTTTCATCATGTATTTGAAATTTTTATTGAAATTGATATTGTCGGCGCCTCCGTAACATCTGGTCCATTCGGAAGGTCTAAGTTGGCGTCACTTTTTCCAGCATTCCGGCCTCTATCCCACGATTTACGCGTGTTATGTTATCCTGTAAGGCTTCTATCGTGTTCGGCTTGTCCACATACACTAATGACCTTACATAAACTCACAAGAAATAATCCAGAGACGTCAAATCGCATGATCTTGGCGGCCAATTCACAAGGCCATTTCAAGAGGTAAGCTGCTCACCAAATTCATCCTTCAACATGTCCATTGTTTCACGAGCTGTGTGACATGTGGCACTGCCTTGATGAAACCACATGTCAACTAAGTTCAATTCGGCCAACTGGGGCAAAAAAAAGTTGCGTATCATGGCTCGACATCGTGTGCCGTTGACGGTAACGTTTCTTCCACGGTCGTCTTTGAAGGAAAATGGACCGATGATGCCACCGGCCCATAAACCACACCAAACTGTCGTTTTTTCGGGATTCATCGGTAATACTTGTATGGCATGTGGCTGTTCAGCACTCCAGATGCGACAGTTTTGTTTATTTACATATCCGTTAAGCCGATTCACAAAAAATTAGACGTTGTGGTAAGTCATTCGGCTTCATTTCTTACAGAGGTTGAATTTTATTGGCCGTTTAACCCAAATCAACACGTAACATTTTCCATGTGGTTGAGTGACACATGCCCAATTGCTGAGAACGGCGACATTGACTGAGAATTGACATTTCACGATCCTCATTAACACTGTACGCTACAGCTGCAATATTATCTTTAGCACGCACTGTACGCATTCGATACAATGTTTTAAAGTCCAACAGAGTAACTTGGTGAGAAATTTGGTAATAACAGCACGAATTGTTGATTCCACAGGTCGATAATGACGACCATAATATGGTCGTATCAAACGATACACATTTTTCACAGAGCACGAATTTTAATAGTAAATTTCAACAATTTGCAATCGTTGCTCGTTTGTAAGTCTTTCCATGATGAAATGGCAGAGTATACTGAAAACTTTTCACTTTGACAGATGACGTTTGGATGCCATTATCAACCAGTGCAGCCAACCTGGAAAATTTAACTCTCAAAAAATCATCCGTTAATCATATAATATTCAATCTAAAGTTCATTGAATGTCCGCTGATCTCTTGGTGAAACATTGTTCAATATATTAAATAAAAACACTTGGCTTGGTTTCACAAAATTTTTAATGAATACTTGACAATTGTTTCGGGGTGTTATATATATTATACAAATATTTATTATCAATTCTGTGAGACCAAGCGAAGTATTTATATTTAATATAATATTCCCTACAATAAATAATCAATACAATAAACGGTCAAATTCAAAATCAGAAATTCATAAATGTAGAAAAAGAGAGTAAAAACATGCACTATTTTACATCAAGAATATATCCATGTTCTTCTCAAATTTCATGTACATCTCAATTATGAACTAAGTCAACTAAGCTCCTATTAGTCTCCTCTTCAACGTTGTTTATTCATAGCGCACCGATACCCTAAAAATATTCAAATGCGGACAGAAAAAATTATCCCCAGTAAAGAATGAAAGTTCAGACCGAACGTGTATAACAAGGATATAAATCATCCAACGACTTTACGGAGTTAAAAATATAAATGGTGACCCAGGCAGCGACGCAGCAGTTCAGAACAACATGCTGCTGTGTGATTTATCATTTCAGGCAAATTGCCGAATCTAGGGGTTTGCGGTATTTTATTTACCCAGTCAGGTCGGACCGAATTGCCTGAAACCATTCAAATACGCTAACAGGTACAGATAAATTAACTTTCAGTAAAAAACGGAAACGCGACGAAATTCATTACAGTCGTTGTAGTTTCGTGGTTGAAAATGTCACCCTTGAAAGGGATGTTAGTCCATCCCCAAGTTTATGTCTGTGGAACAATCTGTTAACATTGCCAGATTCTCGTACAAACACATATAATTCAATCGCTGATGAATATACACGATATAATGAAATCCTGTTATTCAACAACACGAAAATGTTTTTCCTTCAACTTTATTATTCGACAAATGAAATCAAAAGTTCTCTAAATCTTTTTTGCGTTTTGCAGCCCAATGTTCAATCATAATTTTCAACGCGCCTCTTCTTCACTGAAATCGTAATTTCAATTTCAGTTTGTAGCGGGTGTTTTTTCAGAGGTTTAGAACTTTAAGTTGACATTACTGTTGAAGATGGCGACCGATTTAACAGTTGAGAAGTGATTTATTCTCAGTTTGGTTTGGCAATTCATCATGAATAGACTCACGCCGGAACAACGCTTGCAAATAGTGCAATTTTATTTCGAAAATAATGGTTCTGTGCGGAATACGTATCGCGCGAATTTTGTTTAGCGATGAAGCGCACTTCTGGTCGAATGGCTACGTCAACAAACACAACTGCCGCATTTGGAGTGAAGATAATCCTCTAGTGTATGTCAAAACACCGTAACATCCAGGAAAACTGACTGTTTGGTGCGCTTTATGGACTAGTGGTCCATAAAAGTCCGTACTTCTTCAAAAACGATGATGGCCAGAACGTTACAGTCAATGGTGATCGGTATAGAGCCATGATTACTAACTTTTTCATTCCTACATTGAACAACCATGATATCCAGGAGCTGTGGTTTCAACAAGACGGAGCAACATGTTGCACAGCTCGTGCCAAAATCGATTTATTGAAAGACACGTTTGGTGACCTCCTAATATCACGTTTTGGACCTGTGAATTGGCCTCCAAGATCTTGTGATTTAACACCGCTAGACTACTTTCTGTGGGACTATGTGAAGTAATTGGTCTTTGCGGATAAGCCACAAACGCGTGACCATTTGGAAGACAATTCGCAATGTTATTGCCGATATACGGCCACAAATGTTGGAAAAATTCATCGAAAATTGGACGTCCAGATTGGACTACATCCGAGCCAGCTGTGGCGGTCATACGCCAAAAATCATATTTAAAATGTAATACCACAAGATGGCATGTAGTTGCATTGTGAGGGAGTTTGTAAATTGGTGTCGAATGAACAATCTGACGGTGATCGTTGACAAAACTGTATGTGTTCATTTTTGTCTGAAAGGCAATGGAATCAGTACCTTGAATGTTAAATATGGAAACAACACTATATCATCATCCCAACCAACTAAGTTTCTTGGAATATATGTTGACAGAAATTTGAGATGGACAACACATATTGATGTTTTATGTAAAAAATTGAGTAACTCATTTTTTGCAATCTCTAGTATTAAGGACATTGTACCTTAAATTTGTGTTATGAATGTGTATTACAGTTTTCTTTAGAGTCATTCAAATTATAATATTCTACTGTGGGGCTGCTCTACAGAAATTAATATGGTGTTTATTACACAGAAGCGAATACTTCGATTAATATTCAATATTCATCAACAAATATCTTGTAAATCTATCTTCATTTATTATTACATACTCACCCTACCTTGTTTATACATTTATAGATGTTTACTATTTGTTAAAGAAAATGAGGATAGGTTTATTAAATTGAATAGTAATCATGAGTACTCAACAGTGATGTGCAAATTATTCCTAAGCAATGGTGCATTTATACTAGGGGCAGTCGGGGCTAGTGCCCAGGGTGGCAAAATTTGGAAAGTGAGAAAAAATTTTTTATACAATATATAATTAACTAATAATAAAACATAATGTATGATAAATAATATATAATACATTATAAATCTCCTACAATCAATTTGTTATTCTAATTCTCAAAAAATAAGATATCAAAACTATTTAAATAAGTCATAAGTTAAGTTTAGGCATTTTCTTCAGTGCCCCAGGGCGGCATTTTCTTCAGTGCCCCAGGGCGGCACAAATTTAAATCCGGCCCTGTTCCTAAGCATAGAACAGCTAAATTCGAGCACTCACTCTGTTAACAGATTATTGAAATCTTCAACCATTTACCGTCAAATTTGAAATTACGGAAAGCTCATTCATTTAAGAAGATTAAGTCATTGATGTTAACAAAGGCATACTATAGTGTGGTAGACAGAGTACTTTGATGAGTTGAATCAATGCGTGTTTATTTTTTTACCACGAATGCCCCTCTCTTTCTTAAATTGTCTCAAATGTTCAAAATTTCTAAGGGAATTTTTTTCTTTTCTTTTCTCTTCAAATATACTTGTATATTATTGTAAATATAAACTGAACCAATATTTTTGTTCGAGGAGTGAAAGAAAGATCAGACTCGAAACTGAAATCAGTCCTTCTGTGAGCATTCTTCTTGGTTGTGATTATTATATCAATTTAATGAATGTAATTTTACAATGTAAGGAATGTTTCTCGATATATTTTATTATCATTTTATGTTAACGACACGAAAACGCTTTTTCTGTAACCATATTTTTCGACGCATGAAATCGAAAGATCTCTAAATCTTTTTTGCATTTTGCATTCCGTATTTTGCATCACAATCTTCGATCATTATTCTCAACCCCCCTTCCTCTTCCCCCTATTTCACTGAAATCGTATTTTTAATCTCAGTTTGTATTTATTTTGATTACATTTCGAAACTGAGCTATGTGGTCGATACATTCGAGAAATTCCAAGAAGTAATTTTAAGAAAGAAAAATGTATTGAATATATCTAATAATAATAATAATAATATTTGTTTAAGCATTAGCTATTACAAAATCATACATATATTCAGGTTCAAAATATATTATTTACAATTATACTAAAACGATCTTAGCTAGTTTATGCTTGAATACCTTAAGGTCACTAATTGTTTTTATGGAGCTAGGAAATTTATTAAATGCGTTGAATCCTTCATAAAATATACTATTCCTATGTTTAGAATGCTTAGAAACTTGCATGTAGAGATTGTTAGCATTTCTTGTATTATAACTGTGCATATCACTGACACATGTTACATTTTTTATTACTTTATATGGGAACAATTTGTTTTTAACTTCAAATATAAAATATATGTAGCAAAAAGTATTCTTTGTTTAACTGACATTAATTCTAAACAATTTAGCATGCTTTGGATTGGAGTATATCTATTACATTTCAAAATTGTTCGCATAGCTCTATTCTGTAACTTTTGTAATTGTTGAGTTTTTTCTTTACTCAATCCCAATGACATATTGGAACAATATTCAAGGTGTGGCATAATTATGGACTTAAAGAGCAATAACTTCATATATGTGCTCAGATTTTTTCCAATTCTCTTGAGAAAATTGATTTTCTTGGAGATTTTAGACGATATCAAGTCGACATGATAATTGAAACTTGATTTCTCATCTAACATAACGTCTAAGTATTTAACAAGTTTCACCCTTTCAATGTTCTGGTTTTCAATTTTAATACTTATATTTTTATTACTATTTACCTTAAGAATTTTATTTGTACCAGAAACTATAAATTTAGACTTTGTATCATTCAGCGATAAACTGTTATCGCTTAGCCATTCATTTATTGTTGCCAAGTCTATATTGATCCATTCTGTCATAGTCTGGATATTTTTACCACTAACAAAAATCATAGTATCATCTGCGAACATAAAGTTGATGCTCATCTGTTTTGACCTCGATATATACAATATCGTCTACATTTTCTCTATCGAAACAACAAGAAATTCTCCCCAGACAGAGTAGGATGTATTATTAATCGCGAAGCCTACCCATACTTTGTTGTCTAATTGTAACCAACACAAACGAAGTAGACCGAATCATTCAATGCCCCTGCGTAAAACTTCAGTCGCTCCCCTACTTTCCATCCCCCAAGAACTCCCGCAACAACGCTTGCGGTTTACATAAATATCTTACCGGGGGAGACTTGTAATTTTACCTTTACGGTTTTACTGTAAACTCTACTAAATCTCCGAGGCTTGGCGAACTTGTTTAACTAAAGAGTTGTGGGTTTACTGGTAGTTAATTCCAGCAGTGTATAATTATGAGATTACATTTATTTCTTGTATAATGGGCCGCCTGTTGATTAGCTACACGGAGTATGCTCTATTGAGAGTTATTGCTACTATTTACGCCTCTTGGCGAATATCCTAAACCGTAATAAATGCGCCTTTTGGGCCGTGCGATTATGAGTTACATATGAACCCTACCTATTATAATTATTAAAATGGATCTAGAGTCTTTCGAACCAGTGTTTACTATGATTGCCACTTGTTGGATGTAAAGGTGGGTACAGACATCAAACAAAATTTCGTGTCGTAACATCGTCGCGTACTTTATGAACGAAACATGTCAACGTTTACTCTCTACAGTTTTGTGACGTTTTGCAATACTTTACACTGGTTGATGAGATAATTATTAAGACCGCGTCACATGAAATAACCGTGGTTCGAAATGCACTGATGCAAAAAAATGGATCTAGAGTCTTTCCAACATGTGTTAAAACTATGATTGGGACTTGTTGGATGTAAAGGTGGGTACAGACATGAGACAAAATTTTGATTCGAAACATCGTCGCGTACTTCATGAACGAAATGTCGCCGGTTAGTCTCTGCAGTTTTGTAACGTTTTAAAATACTTTACACTGGCTGAAGAGATAGTTGAATAATATCGAAATGCACTGATGTGACTACGCATGATATTATACATATGAACCCTACCTATCAAAATTATTAAAATGGATCTAGAGTCTTTCCAACATGTGTTTAAACTATGATTGCCACTTGTTGGATGTAAAGGTGGATACAGACATCAAACAAAATTTTGTATCGTAACATCGTCGCGTACTTCATGAACGAAATGTCGCCGTTTAGTGTCAACAGTTTTGTAAAGTTTTAAAATACTTTACACTGGTTGAAGAGATAATTGTTAAGACTGCGTTTCGTAATAAACGTGGTTCGAAATGCACTGATGTGACTACGCATGATATTATACATATGAACCCTACCTATTAAAATTATTAAAATGGATCTAGAGTCTTTCCAACATGTGTTTAAACTATGATTGCCACTTGTTGGATGTAAAGGTGGGTACAGACATGAAACAAAATTTCGTATCGTAACATCGTCGCGTACTTCATGAACGAAATGTCGTCGTTTAGTCTCAACAGTTTTGTAACGTTTTAAAATACTTTACACTGGTTGAAGAGATAATTGTTAAGACCGCGTCGCATGAATTAATCGTGGTTCAAAATGCACTGATGTGAGTGAGCATGATAACATATGAACTCTAGCTATTAAAATTATTAAAATGAATCTGAAGTCTTTCGAACCAGTGTTTGAACTATGATTGCCACTTGTTGGATGTAAAGGTGGGTACAGACATGAAACAAAATTTCGTATCGTAACATCGTCGCGTACTTTATGAACGAAACATGTCGCCGTTTACTCCTTATAGTTTTATAACTGTTTAAAATACTTCACACTGGTTAAAGAGATAATTGTTAAGACCGCGTCGCATGAAATAATCGTGGTTCAAAATGCACTGATGTGAATACGCATAATATTATACATATGAACCCTACCTATTATAATTATTAAAATTGATCTAGAGTCTTTCCGAAATGTGTTAAAACTATGATTGCCACTTGTTGGATGTAAAGGTGGGTACAGACATGAAACAAAATTTCGTATCGTAACATCGTCGCGTACTTCATGAACGAAATGTCGTCGTTTAGTCTCAACAGTTTTGTAACGTTTTAGAATACTTTACACTGGTTGAAGAGATAATTGTTAAGACCGCGTCGCGTGAAATAATCGTGGTTCGAAATGCACCAATGTGAGTACGCATGATATTATACATATGAACCCTACCTATTATAATTATTAAAATGGATCTAGAGTATTCTTTTTTCTTCAAAACCTACTTCTATTTTTCAATGAGAATAGGAGGATACATTCCTGAATGTGAATGGCAGGAGTTGTTAGAATTTCCTCTTCTCTTCTGAATTTCCCTCTACAAGATTCACGAAAAGTTTGTTTTAGTGTTGTACGTACAGCTCCTTTTTCGAAGTCGGGTGACTCTGTCTTACTCTGAGGTAGCCCCATAAATGATAATTCCGTACATGATTTCAGCATCAAATACAGTATGGTAAATAATGGTCATGGTTTTCTTGTTCAGGTACCTGCTCAAAATTCCCAAAGAGTAACATATAGAACACAGTTCTGATATATTATTTCTTTCAATTTAGTTTATACACCAAAGAATTTAATGACTAATTTGATGAATTTAATAAAGGCCTTTGAGAGATCAATTGAAATGAATTCACATTCAATGAATGTGGAATAAGCACACTTTCTAACTTTTTAAAAACTTGCAATTTTTAGCGAAATGAATTTTGTGTTGACTTTAGGAATGATAGAATGATTTGATAGATTTAATATTCGTTTTTCAGTGTTTATATTATACCAATTCCGTAGTGAGGAAAATGGTGTGTTTTCCTGATGTTGTTTCCAACGCAGAAAGGGAACTCCGTACGAAACGTCTGCAATATTGAGCTAGCTTTGGTATAATTGAATATAACTGATAGCGTATGTAATAAATCAGAGACTATCTGATACGTTTCACCCCTATTCGAATAACATATTCTCAACTATCGGAATTAATCTTATAAGGATATAAATTTTCCACATACCGTTCAAGCAAGATTTTCCCGGATTATAAAATGAAATTAGGAGAAGATGTCAAAACAATGCGAAATGAAATTGGCAACCTCATAGGCGGTAAACAATTTAGCTGGTAAAGTACTTGATTTTAAACACAAAGAGAGAAGGAACTTTGTTTGAACATCAAAAAGCTAGTGGCGTGTTTGTTCACAGAACTGGGGATCAGTCAGAGTGCCGGTAATGAATCGGTTAGAAGTGAACCGCCCTCGCTTCTCTGTTTGTGACACCCCATCATTCGATCTTGTGGTTAGGAAACGATTTAAGTTTTCCCTTAATTGGAACAATATTCGTGTTTCAACATTTACGAAGTTTGTAGTGTCTTAACTGACAATCAACGCCAAGAATTTTCATTTTCCTGTCACATACTTTTCGAAAACACAAAGATGTACAAAAAATTAATAATTTAAATAGTTTTTATCAACTCAAAATCTGTAGATGTGTATATACGTGTATTTTTATCAACGTTGATTGAATTTTCACTGATTTATTGGTAAAACATTGTTACATACACCTATTGAATAGAAACACTTGGCTTGTTTTTACAGAAATTATATCAAATTAATTGCTCAAGAATTGTTTCAGAGTGTAACCCCATTCTCGAAAACTTTCCCCCTGAAAATGGGGTACCATATCGAAAAAATTGTCAAGTAATTAAACTAATTTTTGAGAAACCAAACCAAATGTTTTTTGTTCAATATATTTATCATTTTCTCTATTCATTACATTTTACATCGTATATATTCAAACAGCGAAACACCGAGCACCCCTGGCGCCTGGGTTCTTGTTTATATTAGTAGTGTTAATAATCAAAATTACAACAAAGTAGGTACTTTTGATACAATGTAGGCAGTACTCATTACAACTGCGCTTTGCATACTCAGGATGTTGGTTTTTCCTGGAGTTTTTCAATAAATTTGATTGTGGTATTTGTTATGAGACCTGTGGCTCCAATTATATCCTGGTTGATCATGGTTTTGGGTTCCAGGGTCTTTGTACTTCTATTAGTAACTCAATTGATTGAAATGATAATTTTAAGGGATTTTGCTTTTGCTTCTTTGCCTCCCAAAAACAGTTCTACCTCTCAGATGACTCCTTTGTTCGTTCATTCATCTCTCCATTTCATTTTGTGGAATGATGTTTCATGTTGAAACTTTACATGTGCGATTTTGATGCGATAGTCCCAGCGATCTTCGAGATTATCTATATTGATCTATTATAGATCTCTTTTGACCATTTCTAGTCATTATGGGGAGCATCTAACTCTTTGCTATGCTATCGAGTAGTTTCTCTGCTATTCTAGATTGTCTTATCCTGGAGATATGAGCATAAAACATTCGTAGTTGTTATCTGATTTCTTGCATTGTATTTGTCTTTGATATGGTTCAGTCTGAGACCTTCTTGTTCAAATGCCATTTTTATTGATTGCTGCTGAAATCTTCCTGCGTATTTTTCGTTTTAGTTCTTCTATTCTACCAATTTTTGCACGACCATCAATAAGCATTATTGTGGTTGCGTAGATTGCTTCTGGAAGAATTGTGCTATAATGCCTCAATTTTTGACCTGTCAAAATGTAGATCTCATTATAGTAGGCACTTGTTTGTTTTTAGGATCCTTGGTGCTTGGTAATCCATTGTTTGTTGGCAATGTGGTTCAATCCTGCGGTCCAACGTCACTATGTTTTGCATACTTACATATAAACTGATTGTACTAATACGTTCTTGGGGACGAGGAAAGACGTTTGGAAGAATTGTTAACGAAGCTGATAGCTCAAAACAAAGTAACGATCTCTGTTAACGACACTTTTCAACCCTTTATTGAATTCGTTCATTTTGTTCAGAGCTATTTCATCAGATTGCTTTTTGGTAATAAGTGTGTTATAACGCTTTTAGATTATCAATAACGTAAAATGTAAAACTGGTTGATATGTAAGTACGTACCATTTGAATTGCTGATTATAGAAGGAATAACTTGGATCTATTTTGCCTTAATGTTCAAGCATCCTGAGGAAGAACCCAATGTTGGCACGAACTATATCGACAAATATTGTCGATTGTCAAATATTCATCTCTTTCGTCAAACGGAAACGTAGAAAAAACTCAGCAGGAGGATGTAGTTTTTTGGCATTGTAAAGGGTGTTTTTTAGAGGTATAGAACTTTAAGTTGGCATCACTGTTTAAGATGACGACCGATTTAACAGCTGATAAATGATTCATTCTCAGTTTGGTTTGGCAATACATCATGAATAGACTCACGCACAATGCTTGCAAATAGTGCAATTTTAGTTCGAAAATAATGATTCTCTACGGAATGCGTATCGCGCACTACGTCCATTTTATCGTCAACAAAATCGTCCATCAGAGCATTTAATTCGATGAACCATGGAACGTTTTCGCACCACGTTTAATTTTATTGATAACTCGCATCTCCAGAGACGCTATACAGAAGAAGCTATTGCTGCTGTAGAGCGTAGCATTGAGAAAGACCCGAATGCGTCCATCCGCCATCGAGCACAGTAATTGGATCTGTGACCATCCCCTTTATGGAAGATTTCGCAGAAGGATCTTGGTTTGCGTGCTTACAAAATAGAACTCGTGCAAGAATTGAAGCCAAACGATCATCAAGCAAGGCGTAGATTCGTTGAATGGGCCCAAAACTAGATTGCCGTTGTTCCCGATTTCCATAAGCGAATTTTGTGTGGCTAAGAAGCGCACTTCTGGTTGAATGGCTACGTCAACAAACAAAACTGATGCATTTGGAGTGAAGATAATCCTCAAGTGTATGTCGAAACACCGTTAATCCAAAAAACTGACTGTTTGGTGCGTTTTATCGGCTGGTGGAATCATTGGTCCGTACTTCTTAAAAAACGATGATGGCCAGAACGTCACAGTCAATGGTGATCGGTATAAAGCCATGATTACTAATTTTTTCATTCCTGAATTGAACAACCATGTTGTCTAGGAGCTGTAGTTTCAACAAGACGACGCAACATGTCACACAGCTCGTGCCACAATCGATTTATTGAAGGACACGTTTGGTGACCGCCTAATTTCACGTTTTGGACCTGTGAATTGGCATCCAAGATATTGTGATTTAACACCGCTAGACTACTTTCTGTGGGACTATGTGAAGTCATTGGTCTCTGCCGATAAGCCACAAATGCTTGACTATTTGGAAGACATTATTCGCCATGTTATTGCCGATATACGGCCACAAATGTTGGAAAAATTCATCGAAAATTGGACGTCCAGATTGGACTACATCCGAGCCAGCCGTGGCAGTCATATGCCAGAAATTATATTTAAAATGTAATTCCACAAGATTATCTTTTAAATAGATGAAAATTCTTGTCAATCGAATGATCCATTGTTGTTTCATTGCAATTTAAAGTTCTATACCTTTGAAAAAACACTCTGTAGTTTCTTGACAATGTACATTCCTCCGTAGATCATAGAAATATACTCCTTTTTTCCGAAATTTCTGACCTATCGACTGTTTGAAGCAAAATTCGAACGATTTATAATTGCTAAGAAAGGTAATATTGACTTCAAGTACACACATATCTGAAAACCAGAAGAACAATCGATAATGAAGAGAAATATTGAGTATTGAATTTCAAATGAATATCAGCAGGGTCAATTCACAATTTGATTATTCCTTCCTGGATGCTCGATAATAAGTACCTCTCGTTCCGCTTTAAAAAGACGAATATTTCATCTGAACTCATTCACCTTCGAAACCCCCGAAGTAAACTATTTAATTACAACTTTTCTCATTATGGTATCGAGCATAAAAAGAAAATTGCTTAGGAGTGGAAAATCCAATTCAAGGAAATGATACGGATCCCGCAGGTTGTGATGGCTCGATAAACGAACTCTTCTCTTTATACAAAAGCTGGGCCTGATAAAACCCTCTCAAGATCTCAAATATTGATATGTATATCCTTGGGAGGAAGAGAATTCGGAAAACCACCAGTTTCGTGAATAGAGGAGCAGTATTGTTGTCTTTCAATTAAAAAATATTGGGTTCAATCTCGTCTTATGATGATTAAGTTAATATTTCAGTAAGTTATGCGGAAATACGAGAAAATTTTGAATAAAAAAATTAATTCATCGAAAGACATTAAGAATTTCCAATTTATCAAAAGTTCTGACATGGAATTTGGCATCTGACTTTCGAGAATTGATAAATGAGAAGAGATTGTACACACATTTAACAGGTTAACAACTGAACCAACTTTCTATATATATATATATATATATATATATATATATATATATATATATATATATATATATATATATATATATATATATATATATATATATATATATATATATATATATATATATATATATATATATATATATATATATATATATATATATATATATATATTTCAAGTGGAAGCCTAGTAGTGGGGACTTCCTTTGCAGGTGTGTTCTTTTGTTGTGGATTCCATCTCCAGGTTCGTACACCTTGAACTTGGCTACGCCGTTCTGAGGAGAGCCAATAAGCTCGAAACACGTGTCAACGGCTGCTTCCAATGGAGTTGCGGGCTATACCGATAATTGTGTTTTTTTTCTCATTTATACTTTTCACCGCAAGAAACTTCTTCATTCCTCATTTACCTAGTCGGTTGAAGACTCCGTAAAGGATAAATAGTCGCCACATCGGCGATACGTTGACCAAATCTCCAAAGCCGGAGAGTTCACGTGGAAGCCTAGTAGTGGGGACTTCCTTTGCAGGTGTGTTCTTTTGTTGTGGATTCCATCTCCAGGTTCGTACACCTTGAACTTGGCTACGCCGTTCTGAGGAGAGCCAGTAAGCTCGAAACACGTGTCAACGGCTGCTTCCAATGGAGTTGCGGGCTATACCGATAATTGTGTTTTTTTTATATATATATATATATATATATATATATATATATATATATATATATATATATATATATATATATATATATATATATATATATATATATATATATATATATATATATATATATATATATATATATATATCTTGAAATTGATTTATTGCTTGTTTAAGATATTTTATTTTGAAAGTATTTTTAGGCTGTTTTAGGGCTAAATTGATATACTGATTCCAAAACTTTAATCTTTTTTTCTACCACGTCAAATTTTTTGCGGAACTGAACGCGAAATATAAAAAGCCCTACTGCACTCCTGTCAGCGGAACTTATTTCATCAATAACAGTCAACTGACAAACGTCACTATTTTTGGCAGGCAAGCCTATTTTGCTTATTTTAAACTAAATATTGGCGACCGGAATAAATCATGGGCCCCTCACAAAGCCTGCAAGAGGTGTGTGGAGTGTTTGGGAATGTGACCGAAAGACCACCGTGAACCGAAAGACCACTCCAATAATTCTTCTTTTTTATAGTAAAAAGTGCAGGATATAACAAAAAAGCAAATATAAAATAGATTATCGTAGTTTACCGCCAGCTCTACGCCTTGTGTCGCATTTAGGTGAAATTCGAGTGCCATTTTTTCCAGAATTAACCTCTTTAGAAATACAAGAAGATGAGTTGAGCGACCCCAGCTATAAAGATTTTGAAGTTGACAATGATTGTCTCTAGAAAATTTTCAGAATATCGAACAGTCGACAGACACTTGTCGACAAAAAAACACTATATTTCCGCCTTTGCATATGAAACTGGGTCTCATGAAGCAATTTTTAAAGCTTTGTCGACTTAAGGTATCTGTTTTAAGTATATCATTTCGGCATTTCCTAGCTTGTCATATGAGAAGATAGAGGCTGATTGCCAACGACTTTCTTGGAAACACACGAGCCCAGAATTACGTCAAAATTGTTCAACAACTCTTAGACAGCTCTAAAAAGCTTGGCTGTAACATGAGTATCAAACTGCATTTCTTACATAGCCATCTTGCTACTTTCCCAGAAAGTCTTGACGCTGTTAGTCACTGAACATGATGAGCGATGCCACCAAGATTTGAAGGTCATGGAGGCAAGGTATCAAGGTAGATGGGATGTCAGTGTGATGGCTGACTACTGTTGGAGCATCAAGCGAGAATGTCTCCAGATTGAACATTCTAGGAAAAGTTATGAGCAGAAGGTTTTACCCTAATACTTTTTTTTTTTCATGAACACAATTTTAAAAGTATAATAACCTTTGTATCAACTAAATATTTTAATATGTTTGGTTAGTACCCACTTTGTTTTCCTCTATATGCTCATTTTGTATGACTTTTAGGGCAAAGAGAGGTTATTCTGTAGTTTAAAAACTTGACGCGATGAATAAAAATTGATTACATTTTTGAATTGAAAGATTAAAATTTAGTCAAAACCAAGTCACAGTTCTAAGACAACAAAATTGCTGTTCGCCAGTGTAATACTTATGACATATACTTATCTTATGTTTTGCGAACAGAGTAGCAAAATTATTCAGTAAGTCGAATGACAATCAGAAAATAATGATAATAAAGCATTTTCAAATAATAATGTTGGGTTCATGAAGAAATACAAAAGATATCAACTCATTTTAGAACATTTTTACAACTTGAATGAAGTGAAAATCGATTAACACCAAATTTTAATAACTTATATCTTCTCTTACGTCCTTAAGTCATCCCTTTCTAGTATTCGTCCTTTACGCAGATCTGCTAATATTCTATTCTGAGCACCTTTGTCCAACATTATTTCTTCAGCATACCTGTAGAGCGCTAATTTTTCATCGTAATTCTGAAGTACTTTTTTGGTCATTTCGTTGATGAATAATTTACAATGTTTTATATCCTTCCTGGATAACGTGTATATTTCAGAAATTTCCAACGACACTACTGTGAGTACAGCATTTCCACTCTGCTTTAAAATACATCTATCTCCAAAATGATCTCCGTCTTCAAAATGTAAAATTTCCACGGCATTTGGTCCGTAATAAACTGCAAGTGTTCCGAATGAAACCCAATACATCTTTGTTAATGGCTCACCATATCTTATCACAACATCATTTGGTAGATATATTTCTCTTTTAATGTAGCTCAGTACAGTACCAAGGATTCCTTTTGGTATTCCTTTGAAGAGATGAACTTTCTCCAAGATATTTCTACAACTGAATAAAACAACTTCGTTCTGCAAATGGACTGGCAACGTTGACAGAATTGTTTCTTCCTTAAAAAACCTCTTTTGGTATTTGTATTCGTAGTAAACTTTCATGCGTTTGTAAATATCCCTAGGGAGTTTCCTGCATCTTGCGTATTCTCGAACGCCGTAAAGCAGCTCGTCGTATTTGGTTTCGGAAATATTAGACGAACCAAAGGCAACTAATAGTGTAGCGGTTACATAGTTGCAATAAAGAAATCCTAAAATAACTATGACTGAACATAAAAACTCTTCTATGGGCAGAACAATCTCAACGTAACCTTCAGCAGCACCATAAAAATGACAAGCTGCTAACGTTAATAGAATTACGAAAGTATTTGGGAATGAATTGAATGGTTCAATGTTATCTGTATTAATATTTTCTTTCTCTTGTACTTTCCTTAGCAACGAATTTTCAGGTAACCCATTGTATGTATAAATAGTAGTGTAAATAGCAAACATAAAACATGCGCACCAAAATATTACGTAGAGAGTACTCATAAACAGTAGAATAGCTGTTGAAATACTCTCGGAAATATTACAAGAATCAAAAATGTTACTTAGGTAATTGATTAAGTCTCTCATTCGAAAAATTCTTAAACTTTGAATCACACTCAGAGCTCCTATCCTAGATCCCTTCGGATCTATATCGAAATTTCTTGTTACAATGAAATAATAAGGCACACAAGCAATAGACTCTGGTATAAGGTAAGTAAACACCTTATTTCTGAATATTGCCTTCCTGCAGAGAACTATTTCCTTCGTCAAAGGTACAGCATATCCAGTGCAAGCTGTTATTATTATATTGAAGAACAAAATAAAGTCTATCATAAAATGCAAGGCCATTATTCCATAACTTTCTCCTCCAAATGAATAAAAACCGAACCTCATCGGATCCATAACGTAAGCTATAATCCAGGTTACGCAAAGGATTCGTTCCCTGTAAATTGCACATTTACTGAAGGGGTGAATTGTCATTGGAAAATCTCTGATATGTCTCCTTTTTTCAGCCATGATTGCTGCATTACTTCTGAAGAACTTCTTCGTTTGCGGCATGTTTTCATCTAAAATAGTTAGTTTCCTCAATCTCATGAACCATTTGTTGCATTCTGGGATATAGGGAGGTATTCCCAATAAATTAGTATCTGATATAACAGGCAACTCGCATCTATGAACAAAAGCTGTACGTTTCATACTTTTTAGAGAGTATTACAGAGTTCGATTTGACTTTACGAGTCAGTAGGACGTCATTTTAACAGACGTCAATGAGCATGATGACAATTAGATCAGGGTCGATAATTTTGAAAATGGCAAAAAATGAAAAAACTGATAGTAGGATGGAACCCGTTAAAAAAAGACGAGAATGTTACAGAGATGATAGGAAGAATAAATTACGGGCAATCTGAGGTCGAAAATTGGAAGGGGGTGAGTTTTTGAGGGTAAAAAACAGCGTATTTCGATTTCCAGCGAAACTAAAAGTCCTGTGGAAAAAAATTGAATTACAAAGTTGAAGGTAATAAAGAGACCTACAACTTTTGTGATCACACTTTTTCACATAACCTCAAAATTCATGTGATAAACTCAAATAATCAAGTTTTTGGTTTTTTATTTTTATCTTATGCAAAATGAAATTTTTCTCCACGAAATTTGGTGAGAACTCACCTTTCTATGTCTTAAAGACACTATAATTTTTTCGATCTGAAATATTAAGTTTTTCACCTTATTTTGCCGTAATATCGAAAAAACACCCCAATTTTAAATCGAAAATTCTCGCATCAAAATATTAGCTTTTTAAAAGAAGTTGGGGGGTTTTTGTTCGCTGAAATATCTTCTTTCTGATAACGTAAAAAATATATATACATTACTATGGTGAGAAAATGCAACGAAAGAACTCGAATCCGAAATTGTATGTATTCTAAATAAATATTGAAATTGTATTGTATGTACAATTTTGAGCTATTTAGTGAAATTTGCTCTTTAATTACTTGAAAAACGTAAGATTCTATGTTACATTGATGAACAAAAAAATTTCGAATCAATAAATCATAAAGATTGCAAGAAATATAGGATTTAAAGGGAGGAAAAAAATTTCGGATTAGAGTTTTTTTTCTTTGCATTTTCTGAGAATATTTATCATAGTTATGTATATATTTTTTTACATTATCAGAAAGAAGAGATTTCAACGAACAAAAAACTCCCCGACTTTTTTTTAAAAGCTGATATTTTGAGGGTGTGATTTGGATATTAAGTCAAAATAAGGTGAAAAAATGCATATTTCAAATCAAAAAAATTACAGTGTCTTTAGGACATAAGAAGGTAAGTTTTCACCAAATTTTGTGACAAAAAGTTTTATTGCATAAGATAATAATAAAAAACCAAAAACCTGAATTTTTCACATAAATTTTGAAGTTATGTGAAAGAAGTGAGATTACAAAAGTTGTAAGTCTCCTTATTACTCATTACTCCTAATTACTTACGAATTTGTCATTCAATGTTTTTCCAAAGGACTTGTAGTTTTGCCGGATTTCGAGGTACACCGTTTTTTACCCTTGAAAACTCACCCCCTTCCACTTCCCGACTTCAGATCGCGCGTAAATTATTTTTCCTTTCATTTTTGTAATATTCTCGTCCTTTTTTAATGGGTTTCATCCTACTATAATTTTTTTTGGTTTCAAAAATTATCGACCCTGGTCTAAATGCACTACCTACCTTCAAATAAATATATTTGGGCAGCTTAAGGAAATGTGAATACGTATCAATCTCACTATAGGTATATTAAAATCTATAATTCAAAAAGTGAAACAATAGATTAACAACTAGTGACAAATAGTGTTGTCATTTCAATAGTCGCCACTTGAAAAAACCCACTCAATATTCAATACCTGTTTGATAATAAAACTCATTTCTAGCAACCCAAAATGACCGGAGTATTCTACACTAACACTTCTAAGAGGGCGAAAAAAAAGGTTGACATTTGTTATCTCATCAATAACAAAACTTGGGAAATTTTTCCAAATAATACCTTCAATCCATAGAAAAATCATCAGAATTTTATGGAGCTCTTCAAACTGTCAGAACATATGTCATTTCGTGACTGTTGAAATGTCAACATTACATCTACTTTTTCGTAAGTTGCGTTCTTTCAACAATTTCTTTTCAAAATGATCAAATGGATATATTTCGAAATGATTAACGCTTAATTTTCGAAAATTCATTATCGAATGCCTAACAAAGCGTTAGTAGAATGTCGTACTCTACTCACACATCACGAGAGCTGTAAATCAGTTGAATATGCAAGAACGAACTGCAAACTTCAACGTAATGGCACATTTGGAGTACAAATCAAATTACCCTGACAAATAATAGGAAAATGCAATTACTTTATTAATGCATAACAATAACAGTAGAATAATAATCGGACAATAATCCAATAATTCGTGATAGCAATAGAGATTCACGTTGAATTTAAATTGTGTACCATGTTGAGAAATACTCTACTTGAGGTTTTTTTCCGAATTTTGAATTGAAATTGAGAATTTTGAAATTATACGCATGATTTTGAGGTGTCATATAGTTTATTATTGTGAATAATTATGTTATGTTATATATAAAATTCTCTTGTCACAGTGTTAATTGCCATATATATTTTATATGTATAATCGGTAGATCTAAGAATCAGTTTTTTTTTATTTCTCATACCCTCAAGTGATAACTGTAGTCCACCCATGAAGAAATTTTTTTTCCCGAGCAAAATTTTGAAATTTTCCTTTGATGTCGCATCGATTTATCTTTGCATTTCTATTTAAATATTTAATAGTATTGGCGTTTACTTGATGTAAATCCATTATAATTGAATATAACTTAAATTCAAACACTTGAACTTATGATTTACACTTTATTGACTACATAGCATGACGCGTTTCGTCGTTACAAACGACTTCTTCAGATGCTTACAGAATAATCTGTAAGCATCTGAAGAATAATCTTACAGATTATTCTGTAAGCATCTGAAGAAGTCGTTTGTAACGACGAAACGCGTCATGCTATGTAGTCAATAAAGTGTAAATCATAAGTTCAAGTGTTTGAATTTAAGTTATATTCAAGCATTTCTATTTATTCGAAAATTTTATATGCTTTTGGGGCTTACAGTTTATGACGAAATTGAAGATGCTCTTTGAAATCTTTCAAATGAAGTAGTAGTAGTAAACTTTATTTAGCACAGCTAATACACTTTACAAAAAAGACAAATCAAATATACAACATCAAACAACATATTTCACTCTAGATATTGTTTTTTACAAAATGATACAATAATTGTTTGAACTCATTATGGTTCTTACATAATTTAACGTTCGGATCTAGACTATTAAATGCAATCATTCCTTTCGCACATAAATTATTTGGGCATTTATATGTACTGCACTTATCAATATAGAAATCATTTTGTTCCTTAGACCTTGTTTGGTAACCATGTACATCTTCAACGTATTTTACACTGTCAAAGATATAGCTAGGAACCTTGCCATATTTTATTTTATAAACAAAGTCTAGAGTTTTATATATTATATGCTGCCTAATATTTAAACAACTTAGTGTTTCTAACATAAGTGATACAGGTGTGTACCTATTGCACTTCAATATAATTCTAAATGCTCTATTTTGGAGCTTTTGCAACTTTTGAATATCATTCATCCTAATGTATCCTATATATGTCCTATATATCCAAATAATGTATCCTATATTTCAGTTATGGGTTGGAATGTTCGTAATTATAAACATCATTTCTATAAAAATCAGAGATTTTGATATATGTCTTCTATTTATCTTTCCAGTGATTTTACCTGTGACTCAAGATGTTAGTAGAAGGTCGGAGCATCTTACCTGGAATAGAAAATCGATTGTTTAGTACAATTTATTGTCAAGTAGGTTAAACTCAAAAAAAAATTAAAATTAACACACTTGACTTAATATATCAAAAACTCTACATATATGTCGGGTGGTTAACCCATTGTCAAGAGTATACAATACTACTGAATTTCAAAATGTACAGCTTTCACTTATATATCCTAAACCACAGAATTTAACACTGGTTTCACGGAAAATCCACCTGGTCATTACAAATAGGTAAATTTTTCTTTTTCGCTATCGAAATTTCCAAGACTTCCAGGCTATCTCATCTTTTGCCCTTACCTGAGTGTACTGTTTCGGTCTTCCTGGGATCTAAGAAACGATTATTTTTAACCTAGTGTTCCGAAAAACCCGTTTTAGGTTTATTCAATAATATTGATCTTCATCGATTCTTTTTGGTATAGAACGTCCAGTTTGACCTATGTAAAAACTATCACATTCACTTCAAAATATTCCAAAAGAACGCCACTTCTCTAAAATAAGTCAAGTTTGTCCTTGTTATTTACCAACATTGAACCCAAATTTTTTTTGGTGGTGCATATAGTATTCACGTTATTTTTATGTAACTTCTACAAATTTTACTGCTCAAGTTAGGTATAATTAATTGAATGGAATTTTTTTGTTGTTTTTCTGAGTGAATAAGAAAAATTCTTTGTAATGGTATCCTTCTCTGTTTATTTTTGATCAATAAATCAATAAAGAAGAATTTTAGAAGTAATGAAAGATTTGTTAACTCAATCAAATTGTTTTTTTTTCGTCTGGACATGGATAAAGCATGATAGTAGAACAATGCACATTTGGGATTCACTACCGATTATGAGATGATTGAGCTTAAATTTTTATTATATTTCCTGAGTCATGGTTAGTGTGCAAGTACAATCAAGCCCTATTCATAGGGGACATTTTCTCTTGAATTCACTCCGAAAAATAGGAAATTACACAATGAAACATTATTGGCGACTGCAGGAGATTAATAGTACCAAAGATCTTCTATATACTGATGGATATACTCAATGTGTGAGCTCAAGCTGTCTACTCCATGTACTGATAAATATATCAGTACTAAAGTACTTTATTAATTTTATAAATTATATAAATTTTATTTCTAAAATTTTATATTGTCGAAAAACTCGAATGAAACGTATGCACGAAGAGATATACAAGCTAAGACAGATAAGGAAGTTGAGGTTGAAATAAAGAGAAGGGAGGACTCTAAAAACAGTTCAGCACATCGAAAATGACTTATTTTTGTGTGAGTAGGCACATTCAAGGCACATGCATCAATGAATTTCTCCTGAAGATGGCTACGCCACTGAATTGGTAAACGTGTGGACTTCAAAAATCAATTATTTTACAAGGTTTTTCCTCAAATTTGAATAAAGCATGAAAGCTCAATAAGGTTCAATATGAATGTCATGACCTCCAGTCCAAGTTTATTGTATCAACAAATATGAACAAAATTGATATGATTCTGACAACAAGTTGGAGTATGGCAGCATGATCTGGCATACCATTTACACTTGCAATCAACGCCATCTTGAGGCCATTCAGAGAAGGTTCTTGAAATTCTTAATTTGGAGGAAGGATAAAGTTTATCCACAGAGAGGAGTCAATCATAACGAATTACTGACTCAATTTAGTTTAATCTCATTGCAGAGCAGAGGAGAAACTTTATCACTCAAATTTTTGTACAAATTACTGCACAATAGTATTGATTTTCCTCCTATCTTGTTCGCTTTGAAATGACGTGTTCCTAGGCAAAATTCTCGTCATACAGAATTATTCCACCTAGAGACTATGAGGACCAACTCCTTAATACAATTCCCCATTTGGTTTATGGAGTCTACATTCAATAGAGTTGCCAATAATTGTGATATTCACTTTGACTCCATTGAATTTATTATCAGGAGTTATGTGAACAAAGAAAATTGACTAAAATGAATTGATTCAGATTGAGTTCTTTGTAATATTTCATTGAATGCTATAATGCAGATATAAGTTACTATTCTTTAGATTAGTTTGAGCTCTTTGCTAAACCTTTTTTTTATTTAGTTACGTATTCGACATAGTTATTATTCTCTGTAATTGGGTGTTATACCTGTTGAGAATAAAAAACCTTTTATTATTATTATTATACAATCAGTTTCAGCAGTCGAGAGGCGTGTACGTAAACTAGTTCACACTTGATTTATGTGGAACTGGCCCGCCGAATTACAGATATTGATTGAATCACTCGAAAATCAAACAAGAATAATTATTCATCGCTGGATTTATATTAAAAACTGGTAGCAATTGAACAATTAATCAAAGAGGATTCCGTTCGTGTTTTATGTAGCGATGATATGATTGATCTAATTAGATCCTGTGTAACACAGATTAATTTGCAAAAATGTTATTTTATTCTCCTTAGTTTTTGAAAACAATCGAATATATCTTTCAGGTTTGACAATTGAATCGATAGCTAATATGAACATGAACAAAAACTGTTTGAACATTTGGACTATGTGAACAGCATTTCATCGATTTTCGAAACTAAGAGTGTTATCACTGGTAAATTTTTCTATAGTTGATACATATTGTGAATTGAACACATTTCAGTCTTAGATCCCAAAGCGATCAGACATAACAAATATTCACCTGGATGAAACCTCAAGTTCTTAGTAACTTCTCATGTGCTTAGAATATCTGCGATTTTGTGGAGTTCGCAGGTACCAGGTGAGAAAAGTAACCAAAAACAGAAGTCAACTTGAATTTGTATGGCTGTTTTAAAATATGTTTTGTAGAATTGTTTTCTGAAGTAGTCTTGATATGAATCAGACACTTTCCATGGACCAGATCTTCTTTCAGATGTTTTAAAGCTCCATGAAAAATATATGAACTTCACTAATTTATACATGTCAGAATTTCAAATGTCAGTATTTGATGTGACATGTCAAAGTGAAAGTATATTTTTTGTAGAGCTTGAAAGCGTCTGACAAAAGTTCTAGTCAGGGGAAAGTGTCTGACACTTATGGATACTACTTCAGGCAAGTATTTTATGAAACATAAAAATGATTCATTCAAATTTAAGTTAAATAACTCTTATTTTGAAGGTGTTCTAAGCACATGAGACTCTAATGGCAACCAAACGTTTCATTGTGTGAAAATAAGTAGCTATGTCCGATCGCTCTGGGATTTTACTCCGTTCATTTTTGTGGGGTTCTAGTTTATTTTCTCATCGTACAGGGACGTAAAGCATAACAAAATAAAAATGAGATAAAAATAGAAGTCTATGGGTTCTATGAAATTCACGGTCATCAGGAATATAAGTCATTAGTGGTATAAAAAGCCTACAGGAAACACTGCAACTACTGAGATTCATCTTCACTACCAGAAGTAATTGGTGTTTTTTTTAGAGGTATAGAAATTTGAGTTGGCATTACTGTTGGAGATGTAACAGCTGAGACGTGATTTATTCTCAGTTTGGTTTGGCAATTCATCATGAATAGACTCGAACAACGCTTGCAAATAGTGCAATTTTATTTCGAAAATAATGGTTCTGTGCGGAATACGTATCGCGCATTACGTCCATTTTATCGACGTAGCACTTCTGGTTGAATGGCTACGTCAACAAACAACACTGCCGAATTTAGAGGGAAGATAATCCTCAAGTGTATGTCAAAACACCGTTACATCCAGAAAAACTGACTGTTTGGTGCACTTTATGGACTGGTGGTCCATAAAGGTCCGTACTTCTTCAAAAACGATGATGGCCAGAACGTTACAGTCAATAGTGATCGGTATAGAGCCATGATTACTAACTTTTTCATTCCTGAATTGAACAACCATGATGTCCAGGAGCTGTGGAACAAGACGGCGGAACATGTCACACAGCGCGTGCCACCACCGATTTATTGAAAGACACGTTTGGTGGCCGCCTAATTTCACGTTTTGGACCTTGAATTGGCCTCCAAGATCTTGTGATTTAACACCGCCAGACTACTTTCTGTGGGGTTATGTAAAGTCATTGGTCTATGCGGATAAGCCACAAACGCTTGACCATTTGGAAGACAATATTCGCCGTGTTTTTGCCGATATACGGCCACAAATGTTAGAAAAATTCATCGAGAATTGGACGTCCAGATTAGACTACATCCGAGCCAGCCGTGGTGAATTCTATGCCTCTTAAAAAACACCTTTCACATTAACAATTATATATGGATCATGTGAAGTTGTTAATTCATTGATTATTCAACTGTCTTCTGTTATTGGTTCACAATTTCTTATTTTTGTTATTCTCCTTTACTTTTCAGTATCATGCATATAGATATCTAGTAGTAGTATTGCATTATTATAGAGTATTATGCAACGTTGTTGTTACCTAGGTGGAATGTAAAAAAAATATAAATAATATGATTGAATAACATCAAATATTCAACCAAAAAACAAAATTAATTTATATATTTGCAATCCATATAAACAGAAAAGACATTAATTGATTGGGCCGATACTTGATGAAAATCTAAATACACAATTTGAATAAAACTAAGTAGTTTCTCGATTTTCACTATAATTAATTAAAAAACATAAAAATATTGTTTCTCCAAAACGGTGGCTTCATCAGATGTTGATGATAAACTGAGCTTTACATTATGGACTACTTGTATTTATCCTGAAGTGTGTGGAAATGACTATAGATAACTGTTCTTATTTTGTAGGGGAGTGACTATAGAACATACTTCTTCTGAATTGTGGGGGATGACCATAGAATACTTTTCTTCGATGGCCTTTTACTGGAATAAATTTAATAAAGGAGAATTATTGATTAAAACTGGATCACTCAATAAACCTCTTGATTTCTTCCTCTTATTAATTTACATGGCTTCTAACAGGGTTAGTTTATAACTTTTGCGTTCCGTATGCAATATTTTAAAGTTGTTGTCGACGATATGGTTCTCTTCTACAAGATGTGTTGCATACGTAGAATCGGTTTTATTTTTTGCGAAGCATCTTTGCAAAACCGATTCTACGTATGCAACACATAAAAATTATATGTCAGAATGGAATATCTTAGGTAAAACCCAAAGTGATAGGATCCCAAATACCCTGATATTTATACCTGTGTTTTTCAAAATATTGTTATTATTCTGTAAGCATCTGAAGAAGTCGTTTGTAACGACGAAACGCAACATGCTATGTAGTGAATGAAGTGTAAATCATAAATAAGTTCAAGTGTTTGAATTTAAGTTTATACTCAATAAATAGTATAGCACAAATAATGAAACATGTCTCTCATAATTTTCGGAAATACGCACGAAAAAATATATGGCGGTCAAAGTTAGAAGGATCAGCTGATTTTCAGTAATAAATAATTCCGAAAAGCCCTAAATAACCACATTTATCAAAATAGAACACAACTTTTTGGGATGAAATATTATAAACTAGAGCATAGATATTTAAGTCTGGAACACCCTGTATACAGGAGAATAAAATAGGTGATATTTTATTTTTCATAGATCAAATTTCATTCCAAGTAATAAAGTGTGACAATGAAAGGTCGATAGCTGTCCTGAAGAGTTGAAGAAGGAGTAGACGTCCATTGTATCGCTTAACTTATTTTCGAGAAAAATAACTTTTTGTATCAGAACACAAAGATTTCGGAGGTGTTAAGACAGCGCCACTCACTAATCTCAGCCACCTGGGAACTCCCATGGCCTCTCATCCCCGACTTCTTCCCGTGGGACCGTTACTCCAAATCCGTCTCACACCGCATTCTACTACAGTTCTGCCCACACGTGGAATTTCCTATCAGAAGTTGATAATTTATCTTTTGTTTCGTCAAGCGTATTCTTCTAGACCCTCTGTGGCATTCTTAGAGGTTTTTATTTCTTTTCAGCTCTTTAGCTTTGGATAATGAGACTTTTTTCGGTAGTCATTTCGGTGTCTACATTTTCCCGCAGATCTGCTACTTTGTGAGATCGATTAGCACTTGACGAAGGTTGTATTTTCTTTGAATTCGTCGACAATTAATTTCTTCATCCTTCCTATTCGAACACGAAAAAAAAACAGTAGAAATCACTTTACTTTGTAGATTGAAAAAGCTTGAATGGGCAGCTTCATTGACTACACTGTGTTCATGCTTTATTATCAACAAATGTAGGTTTCAATTAATTCGAAGAGAAACATACGAGGAACTTACACACACACACTTATATATATATATATATATATATATATATATATATATATATATATATATATATATATATATATATAAATTCAAGATTCACAAATCATTCATACTAGTAAATACTGAGACACTTGATCGAAATATCGAAATATTTCAAATAAATCTCTCAGGGAGCTGTCTTCAAAAATGTTGTCAACGAGCACGAACCCATCACTTTCGAGAGTGAATATTAAGAGCGTTTCGAAAAATTCATCGATCTTGTTGAATGATATTTGTGAATTTTCACTGAGAACTACTCCTCTCATTCTGGTATAGGACTTATGAGCGTTTTTAAAGTCATCGATTCTTGATTGATTGAATATAGACTGATAATTCATAATAATGCTGAATCAATTGTATCCTATTATCATTCAACAAGATCGATTAATTTTTCGAAACGTTCTTTATATTCACTCTCGAAAGTGATGGGTTCGTGCTCGTTGACAACATTTTTGAAGACAGCTCCCTGAGAGATTTATTTGAAATATTTCGATATTTCGATCAAGTGTCTCAGTATTTACTAGTATGAATGATTTGTGAATCTTGAATTTATATATATATATATATATATATATATATATATATATATATATATATATATATATAATGAAATGAAGCTTTTGTGCTTATGGCACTGAATGAAATATTCAAGAAAAAAAACACTAGAACATTCATTCGAAAAATTCATATTATAGTAGAGCTAGATATGTGAACGTGTACGTTGTGATGCCTCCATTATCCTTCAATGGATAAATTTTAGAGAAATATCGAAATAGATGTCACACATGTTGGAAATAAGAGACAGCTGTTTCGTTTTACAAGGAACTCTTCAGTCGCATTCCGTCTATCGAAGTGAGGCAACGATTTCAATCCCCAAGCATCTTCTTATGGCTACAAGTGGAACACCGTCAAGTAATGAATACTTCACAATTCTATCTATAGGAATCATTAGAAAACATTTCTCAGATCATAGACACAACAAGCATCCAACGTTCACATCTATTCTTTAGCTGTTGGTATATATTAAATTGCAACGTCTATTTGACAAATGTCATCATATGATGTTTTCAAATGTCAATAGGTTGCGTTAGTAGTACGCTCGCGATTGTACCCGTATTTCAGGGGCCTAATCGTAACAATGTTTCAAAAATATATTGAATATTTCATATATTTGTAAAATATTGAGAGAAGTTTGATTTTTATCGTCATTTATCCATGTTTCACCAAGAGGTAGGCAAGAATTCAATCTCGGTCATTATCTTAGTATATAATTTGTTTGCATTTTCTTTATAACTGAGAAATAACCGAAGAGCAATCAAAAAGTTCATTATGTTATCGTTTCATACTTTCTTCTCATTTACTATGTATTTGAACGATTTTGTGGGTATACCCCACTTTATCACGATTGTGATAAATGAATGAATAAATAAATAGATACATGAATGAATGAATAAAAAATAAATTAGCCAATAAATGAATGAATATATGAATAGATGAATATTTGAAATATTAAAGAATAACACAGATGAATGAATAATCGAATGGATGATTCATTAAATTAATAAATGGATAAAAGAGAAAACAAATGAAAAGAATTAATAAATGTACCAATAAATAAATGCATATATGAATGAATAGAAAAATGATTCAATAAAAAGAAATGTAAATAAATGAATGATCTTTCACTAATTTCATTGATTGTTACATTCCTTATGCTGTGAAAAATTCAATTCTCAAACTTTTCAAAGCATCAGTGACATAATATTTCTTGCTTTTGATGAGTATTATATTTGTGTTTTCATTTTTTCTCTATGCCAACTCTGTTTTCGGTTTTTTCTATTTTATATTCTTCAAAATTTTGGAAGACATAATCGAAAAAATATTTCTCGAATATTTTGTTAGATATTGTTTTCCGCGCGAATAAATAAATAAATACATGAATGAATGAATAAAAAATAAATCAGCCAATAAATGAATAAATATATGAATAGATGAATTTTTGAAATATTAAAGAATAACACATATAAATGAATAATCGAATGAATGATTCATTGAAAGAAAAAATGAATAAAAGAGAAACCAAATGAAAAGAATTAATAAATGTACCAATAAATAAATACATATATGAATGAAAAGAAAAATGATCCAATAAATCGAAATGTAAATAAAGGAATGATTTTTCACTAATTTCATTGATTGTTACATTCCTTATGCTCTGAAAAATTTGATTTTCAAACTTTTCATTCAAGTAAGAATTTTCAGAAAATCTTGTATATGTTTTGGAAGTATGAGTGACATAATATTTCTTGCTTTTGACGAGTATTATATTTGAATTTTCATTTTTTCTGTAAGCCAACTCTGTTTTCGGTTTTTTCTATTTTATATTTTTCGAAATTTTGGAAGACATAATCGAAAAAATATTTCTCGAATATTTTGTTAGATATTGTTTTCTGCGTGAATAATAAGTTCTATAATAGAAAGAGCAAATATGTTCGAGTATATCATTACCTCTCAACTATTCGATAAATGAACAATCACGTTTATATTGAATGAAACATGATTGAATTTCTGTTTCGAATTGCTTTCTATTTTTAGAGTGAACTTCAAAATGCATATCCCACTTAAGTAACTTGCTCAAGGTTCAATTTATAACATGTAACACATTAAAGCCATCTACAAATACCTTTGAAAATTGTTCAAATCTCCGAAATCCTCCAGAGTTCATCACGAAATGAGAATTCTCGATTTACATTACGTGGATTAAATCATTTGAAAATTAATCCTTAACTTTGAAGAGAAACGGCAAACAAACGTAACAATATGTTTTGCGAATTTTATCAGTGGAAATTTATAAAATATTCATTTGGAAATGTCTAGTAATTGGGATAGATACTGACGTATCTGTCTCTTGTATCGTTTAGCTTGGTTCTTATAATTTGTATTAGGTTACCTATTCATTATGGATCATGACACAAATAATAAAATATTTATTGAATTAAAATGAACTCTTGGCTTAATGTTTCATGATTATATTTAACAATATGAATTGGTCAACATGTTTCGAGCGTCAGCTCATTTCAAGACTTAAAGACAGTAAGGAACTAACAACAAATTTATATCTATACAATGGATGTAAGGAGGGAGGATAATTGAAAATCTAAGTGTTCTTTTATGATGTTTTTTTTTCTTCAAAGAACTGCATATTTCAATTGCCTCTAAAAGGTCTAAACGTTTCCCTTCATTACCTGCGTGTAAGTACTTGGTTTTCCCAAAGTCTATGAAGTGGTTAGAGAGTCAATAAAATATGTTTCTAATACCGTGATATCTTTCGTTGTATTTCACATAATCATATTCGTTTTTGAAATTGAGCTGATTTTTATACACATTCGATAAAAACTACAAACTACGAATGCAGTAGTAGTAATCTTTATTGTAGAGAAAAAAATTTCCTTGTTACAAATGGTAGG
Organism: Henosepilachna vigintioctopunctata; assembly: GCA_030704895.1. Lineage (NCBI taxonomy): Eukaryota > Metazoa > Arthropoda > Insecta > Coleoptera > Coccinellidae > Henosepilachna > Henosepilachna vigintioctopunctata. The sequence continues at coordinate 5,298,183 of JARQZJ010000034.1, forward strand.
AATTTGACGAATCATTCTTTCACTTCTCCAAAATAAAATTAGCATAAATTAGAGAATCTTATACAATAGTAGGTAAAGATACACTTAATCCTAGTAAAACTAATGATTGAAGTTTAATAAGTATAAACTTAGTAAACTTAAATAATTAATTAACCATAAAACTGAAAAAAAAATACATATAATGCACAAAAAATAACACATAAGAAGTAACACATAAAAAGAAATGGTGAGAATGTTCATATTAAAGACTCTGCCTTGAAGTGTTCCGACCACTCGCTGACAGAATAGAACCAAAATCTCAGAAGATATTTCTTGATGTTTATTTTGAATTTGTTGAAAGAAAGTTCTTTTAAATGGGAAGGTGAGATATTGTATAAATTATTATCAATCTAGTTCTTTTTGACTTATTTAGACGATATTAAGTTGTTCGGATATTATTTGCGACTCTTGTATTGTAATTATGTAGATCAGACTGTTTGACCAACGTATCTAGATCCCTATGTATTTCTAAAAGAACGTTATATATCCACAATGTAGACAAGGGCATGATTTCATATTTTATAAATAATGGTCTGCATGAATCCAAGTAAACAACGCCTGCCATTATTGGAATTTCCTTTTTTTGCAACCTGAAAACTACCAAGGCATTGGCACAATTTCCCCACAGGACAACACCAAAACTCAAAAATGGAATAGAGAGAAGTATGTTATTCTTAATGTGGTAATGCTCATTATAGTTCTCATTCGTCTAAGCTAAAATAGAGTACTAGAACAAAGTTTTCGTTGCAGTTGTTCAATATGGTCGTTCCAAGTAAGTTTGCTATCTAGTGTTACACCATGCAGCTTTGCAGTACTTTCTTCCGCAGTATTATCATAGAAATTCGATGAAAAGACTGTATTTTGAGTTTTTTCATCATTCAGTTGTTGGCATTCAGTTTTCATTTCAGTTGGATGTGTTGGCAGTGAACCACAATTGAGATATGATATTTACGTACATGGTTTATCTCCTAGCCTGAACGATTGCCATCAGAGTAAACAAAAGTGGTCTCATCTGCGAATAATACCGTTTTCAGTGAAGCCATAATGTTGAGGGTTTATATATCATTTAACACTGGCCCAAGAACTTTTCCTTACGGGACTCCACGTCTTACTAGCTTAAATTCAGAGGACTTCAAAGGATTATCCCTGACGCTGTAAAAATAAAGTTTTTTTAGTAGAATATTATGAGAGACACAAATGACGGCCTTTGAGAGATCACAGACGTAAATTTGGTTCAGTATGTATGAATTACTCTTAGAATAAGACTTCATACGTTTCGATAAAAATGAAATTTTTTTGAAATTAAACTTTAAGCTATCATGCTCAAATATCAGTGCACTAAGATATTTTGCGAAAAAGAGTTCGCAGGAATTTTAGAGATATCGTAGACGAGCTGGCTATGTGAACACATATAATTGAATACCTTCATTATCCTTCAAGGTATAATATTTATACCTTGAAGGATAATGAGGAATCAATTATAATCAGCTATAATTAGGAATATTGGAATCGATGACTACCCTCAATAGAAACACAAGATAGCTGTTTCGTTCTACAAGTAACTCATCAGTTGTGTTCATCGTTCAGTGTTAAAAGTTTGATGATAAAGATTGATGCATTATGTATCTATGTATCAATTTATTGTGTCGATCCTCTAAGTTTCTGTACTCTGAATTAGTGATATGATTTCTAACACTATTCAAATTAATAACTGCCACAATTCCATTCTATTCAATTTCCATCAAAGTAATAAAATCGGTTGTTTTGTCAAAAAACATCAGTGGTATGCGTAAACATATTTGGTGAGATAGGTGGGTCATAGAGCTTGAGATTAACGCATTTTTGGGAATAAGCATCATAAGTACCCAGGAGCGCAATATAATAGAAAACACTTGACTTAATTCCATTGAAATTGTTGAATACACTTGAGATATGTTTCGGACTACTAAGCCATTATCAAGCGTTGATACAAGGGTTTTATAAACGGATTGTCTATCAGCTGATTATACGAGTATCACAGCAAAGATGTTCTTCATATTATGTAAATCAAAGTTTCGGAAAATCATATTAGACACCACACATGATGGTGACACTAGTGAAGCCTGTTTTGGCTTTTCAGAAGATCCTCAACTGTATCCGGCTAACACCAGCAACGGTCACTACCAATATTGTTATCAGTTGAACTATTCCTTGAAGATTGCAACTTTCAATTAAGACTACCATGTTATCGTAACTGCAGAAGGCACAGGAAATATAATCGAAACGATGGAAATTATGTGATATCGTAATGAAATCGTATGTGAAATCGTAGCTTAAGTCTAACCAGTGCTTTAATACTTAGGACAACGAAACAAATGTTTGTAAACACTTTTCAAACAATTTACCTAAATCGTATGTATTTTGTACAACCGTATTTGGTTGTACGTTTTTTTTATCGCCCACAATTTTGTCACAATATGACATCCATTATATATTTTAAGAAAATAGGGAAATTTCAAACTTTTTTCATTAAATAACAATTTTCACTTAGAATAATATTGAAATATTAAGATGCGAATATTATGTGCTCAATGTTTTGTATTTTCTCTCCCTATTCTCTGTAAAATTTCTTGCATAGCTTCCTCTTCTTCATTTTGTTGTTCTCTGTGAGGAGACCAACAGTAATCACCCATCATATTGACATTCCTCCGTCCTTGGTATCGTTTCTCCATCTCTTTTATGTCCTGATGATACCGCTCCCCTTGCTCTTCACTCACATCGCCTAAGTTTTCAGGGAAAAATCAAGATGGTTATGCAAGAAGAGGATTAGATACGATAATTTCATAATTAGGAGTTCTCACATTATCCAAAAACTTAGTCACAACTTCTTTAAATGATATCCAAGCTTCTTTCTCTTTTGTACTTATTGTACAAAAGACAAATCAACTGAAGTAGGGTTAGGATATTGAATTTCTTATTTTTAGATTTATATCCAGAAACATCTATGCTGCAAAAATAACAATCGTTTAAATGGCTTTTCTGCTCTCTCCATACCATAGGTACTGCAACTTTAAATGCTTTCTTCCTCTTCTTAAACCACTTCCGAAGATACTCGACACAAACGTGGTAGTATTGAAAACACGAAAATAAACATTATAATAATGACTCACACTCATTATCATAATTGCTTTCTTCTATTGTTGTCACATACTATTCAATCTTGGAGATTTACTTAATCAACATTTGCTTTCATCACAATTGATGGAAGCACAAGACATACTGTTTCATTCTAACCGGTGATTTCTTAAGAGTTAAGTTTTTCAGGTTGGCGGCAATGGCTAGTAATGTCATCCACACGTCATCTGTTAAAGTGAAAAGTTTTCAGTATACTCTGCCATTTCATCGTGGAAAGACTTACAAACGAGCAACGATTGTAAACTATTGAAATTTACCATCAAAATTCATGCTCTGTGAAAAATGTGTATCGTTTATTACGACCATATTATGGTCGTCATAATCGACCTGGTGAATCAACAATTCGTGCTGTTATCACCAAATTTCGCACCAAGTTCACTTTGTTGGACATTAAACCATTGTCTCGCATGCGTACAGTGCGTACTGAAGAGAATATTGCAGCCGTAGCGTACAGTGTTAATGACGATCGTGAAATGTCAATTCGTCGACGTTCTCAGCAATTAGGCATGTGTCAAATTGGACCTTCCGGATGGAGCATTTGAAACGGAGCCGCAGACAAAATTTACATGAAGTTATCTTTAAAATGTGAATGGCAAAGGCCAAGTTATCAATTTCAATGGAAATTTTGAATATGTGATGCAAATTGAGTGTTTTATTCGATTAAAAAAAAAACTACGCTTAAAATATATATAGATATATGGAGAGAGAAAGATATGAAAATCCATGACTTTAGTAGGTATAATCTGAAAATTACGATCTCTGATCTCTGACTGCGGTTGTAAGAATCAGAATCTTTCTACAAATAACAAATTCTTGATAACGAATAATTTGATTCAGCTGTGTCTGAACTACTGGATAATTTCAAGATTAATATCGTCAATAATTATGAATTATTATGTCAAACGTTTCATGTTGAGATAAACTTATCTCATTCCTTTTGAATGTGTATTAGTTTATTGATATGCAGATTCAAACGAATCTATTTGCGAATTTTTATTTGCTTTTTTAATTTTGTTCAATATTTGCTTCGAAATATGTATTGCTTATTCAAATTTTTACAAGGCAAGACTTTGAATATTGGGATTATACCTTGAAGAATTTGGAAATTTCATTTATATTTGTGAGCAGAAAATAATTTTTCATTATGTCATAGGATTTATCCCGTAATTTTAAGATATAAGGCTGCGATGCGTTCGGAAAGTGCAACGAAAGTAGATTGTTTCGATACATGCAACTGATGATTTCAAAATAGGATAAAACAGCGCTGAAAAGTATTTTCAACGAGGTCAATGTTGTTCGTAATACACCAAATATTCACTCTCAAAACTTTATTGTTTTTGTTCCCAGACCATCGAAAGAAGAATAACACTTCATACTTCACTGATAGGTGTGCTTTAGCACTACATTTCTCAAAAAACGGACATCGCTTTGATTTTGAAAATTTTAGAGTACCGGATGTGGCTGGTAGCTACCAAAAAATTATTTTCCTAGAAATAATCTACATAAATAAAAATGTTGATAGTATCAATAAGAGGTCGGACATTGTCAGACATCACCAGAGTTTTTATAGATATTTTGTGTTACTTACGCGTGATGACATTTGTTTCTAGCGTGTTTCACTCTTTTACCTTCTGTGTTTTTTCGGTGACATTTATCTGTGCTTCAGCAGTTCTAATTTATCGGTTCTATCGCAATTTTTATATTTTTATATTTTATTATTATTAACAGCCAGTTTCTGTGTAATATCATATATATATATATATATATATATATATATATATATATATATATATATATATATATATATATATATATATATATATATATATATATATATATATATATATATTTGTGTAGAAGTGCACACACTTCTGCTTATGGTGTTGGTCAAACAGTTAACCTTGTTAACCGTCAGATGTAAGAATTTTTGTCATGGCATTTTACTAAAATCGGTTATTTTATAGAGTCCTGATGTAGATTATAACCTTAACAAAAACATAGGCAAGGGTAAGAAGTTGGTTAAGTTTCAATTGTAGTGGGCCTACGTTTTGCAGAGAACTCATGAAAACATTTTCTCTTGAAATTATACGTCAATACTCCTTTGCATTATTGTGAAGGTATATATATATTGTTCGCCTCCTTTGCTGCATTTCATCGGAAAAACGGCTAAAATCAGCAAATATAATTTGCATATCTATAAGTATTTCAAATCCTCCTTGATTGTTTATTCAAGATTTTACCATACTTATTTAATATTAAAAAATTACCATAAAAGCTCAAATATTTAAATAAGGATTTGGAATATTTTTGTTGTCGTAGAAATCTGATGTTTTAAATTAAAAGAAAAGTTGAAAGCTATTAAAATCACATCATAAATTATCGAGAATATATCCGAAAAACAATTCTGAATCTCAGCGATATTCTACAATTTTCATCTGAAATGTAAATAATCAACATATGAAATTCTGAGAATAAAAAACTCGTTGATGTTTGATAGTGAAAGAATGCAATTGTAGGTAGGGTCATTGATTTTGTTTTAATTACATAGTTCAGTATCTAATTCCACTAACAACTCGAGTCAACTCTCGAGTACAATATATACAGTGTGTCCATGGATAAGGTGCTTGAGAGGAATACTATTTTCGATTTCAACGAGAAATTGGTATTCTTGAATTAGTTGTTCATATACTATACATAACGAATTGAAAAGAAAACAACTGATTCATTTTATATGCATTTGAGTAACTCAAATAATGTGTGAATATTTTCAGATACGTGCAGTTTTTGAGACATTTCTGGGTAAATATCAACTTCGATAAATAACTTTAAATTGTCATTCTTTCCAAACAATAGAGACTGAGTGAAAAAATTGTATAGTTTACTTAGACATTCAATAAAAATTAATAAATAAAATAAATTTATTGAGAAACATTCTTCACATTGTAGAATTATATTCATTTCAATTGATACAATAATTACAACTAGGAAGAATGCTCTCAAAAGGACTGAATTCAGTTCTGAGAGTGGTCTTTCATTCAACCATCGAGCAAAAATATTGGTTCAAATAAAAATATTGGTTAACTTGATGATAACAATAATATACAACTGTATTTGAAAACGAAAAAAAAAATTACCTCAGAAATATTAAACATCTGAGACAATTTCACATGGTTAAGAACATGTGTGTTAAGAAAATATAAAAACATATGATACAAAAAATTGATTCATAACGTTATTGTCTACATTCGAATCATCGAAATACTCTGCCACACTATAGTATGCCTTTGTTAAGAGCAGAGATTTAACTCTCCTCTCAAACAAATGAGCTTTCAGTACTTTCAAATTCGATGGTAAATGGTTGAAAATTTTATTACTCTGATAATAGAGTGCTCAAATTTAGCTGTTTTATGCTTAAATTAAGTAGCAATAAGTAGGAATAAGTAGCACATCACTGTTCCTTGTTACAAACTAATGACTACTTTTCTATTTAATAAACCTATCTTCATTTTCTTTAACGTATAACAAACATCTTTAAGGTGAGTATGTAATTATTAATGAAGATAGGTTTACAAGATGTTCGTTGATGAATATTGAATATTAATCGAAGTATTCGCTTCTTTGTAACAAACACCCTAATTATTTCTGTATAGCAGCCCCACAGCAGAATATTCAGATGACTATATACAAGACTGTAATACACATTCATAACACAGTTTCTAGGTACGATGTTCTTATATATTCAATATATTCAAATAATTCAATATCACAGCGTGCCAGCTAGAAAAAATGTACCATGTGTCTCCTTCCACTAACCATATAGAGTAAATGTAATAATATCATTTCAATAACTCGGAATCAAATTATTATTGTCGCCAAGAAAGTCTCTAATAAACTTACGTCTGGTTCTGATAAAATACCAAGTTTTATTGTGAAAGATTGTATGTATGCACTTTCGGATCCATGAACACATATTTTTAATCTAATAATAAGCAAAGCCACTTTTCCCAAAATATGGAAATCGGCCAAGAGAGTACCTGTCTTGAAAAAGGTTGAAGTTAGATCACAGGACAACTGTGTTCAACTTGCTAGTTGAACATACCATGTTACTAGTTGGTGTGAGGACAATTATTTGAGTTTGAATGTGTCAAAGAGTAATGTTGTTTCTTTCACAAGGAAAAGAGACCAAATTGACTGTGTTCAGGTCAGGTGGTCAGGTTCTCTCTCGTTCTGATAAGGCGAGAGATCTTGGTGTAGTATTCGACGAGAAGCTTTCCCTTGCCCCACACATCACCCAACTTATTTCATCTGCCGCAAAAATATATGGATTCGTTATACGTAATGGTAAATATTTCAATAATTCCTCAACATTAATAGGACTATTTAATAACCTAATCCGTAGCATGTTGGAGTATGGCAGCACGATCTGGCATCTCATTTAAACTTGCCATTTACACTTGCCATCAACGCCATCTTGAGGCTATTGAGATAAGGTTCTTGATATTCTTAGTTTGGAGGGAGGATAATGCTTATCCACAGAGAGGAGTCAATCAAAACGAATTATTGAGTCGATTTAGTTTAATCTCATTGCAGAGCAGGAGAGAAACTTTATCACTCAAATTTTTGTACAAATTACTGCACAATAGTATTGATTCTCTTCCTCTCTTGTCCGCTTTGAAATTTCATGTTCCTATGCAAAATTCCCGTAATACAGAACTATTCCACCTAGAGACTACGAGGACCAACGTCCTAATACTCCAAAAAAAAATCCTCCATATGGTTTATAGAGTCTACATTCAATAGAGTTACCAATAATTGTGACATTCTTTGACATTGACGCCATAGAATCAGGAGTTATGTGAACAACCAAAATTAATAAAAATGAATTGATTTAGATTTGGTTATTTGTAATATTTCATTGAATGTAATAATGTAGTTATAGGTTACTTTTTTTTCGGACTAGATTGAGCTCTTTGCTAGATGTTTTTTCAAATTATTCAGTTATGTATTCGAAATTCTTATTATTTTCTGTAATTGGGTGTTATACCTGTTGAGAATTACGAACTTATTATTTGAAAGTTGCATATCAAAACTAAACCTTTTCTGTTAACAATTGAGATATTTGAATGAAGATAGCTCAGAGGCAAATAGGTACCTTTATACACAGAGTTTTCTGAATGGATGTGAATATTCAATAGGGAGTGATTCTTGAATCGATTGCCAGAAGAAAACTACCTATGAAGTTATTTCTTAAATGTCATGAATTTCGAGGTACAGGGTGATATACTTCTTGAAAAAATATTATCTTTCAATAATATATGAAATAGTAGTCTAGACATTCTGATAAACTTTGATATATGTGTAGTATATTTTATCAAGAAAAATTTTTCGATGTATAGAATGTTCTCAACAATTTACTTGTGGATTCGGAGTTCGGCCTTCATGTTTTTTCCTGTTTTTCCGAAAACAAGTTTATTTCATGATTGTTTTCAGTCTGTGCACACTTTTCGGCCTAAAAAGATAAAACCTGTTCCTCTGTATGGTCCTTATATCATTAATATTACATTTAAATTAATGTATTGCCTTTTACATAAATCATATGAATCACAGTTGAGAAAATAGAGAAATTCATAACCAGATTAGGATTTGGAACTAACATCTGCCTCACAAAACTTTCCTGTCGATAAAAATTCAAAATCAAGTTAATACAATACAAATTGGGAAAATCAATTGTATTTATAACGAATCGAACAACATTAATCTGCTCGAATCATAAGAAATAGTTGACACCTTTTTCAAATTGAACAAATATAACTAATCTTATCAAGACGATAATAAGATACGTTGGGTCATCTTAAATTAGAATAAAAACACATCTATATATATAAATATGTTCACTAGATCTTACCACAATAGGTTTCCATCTGTTCAAATGAAACCAGCGCAGTAATGTTATGTGTTTTCAAATAGAGATAAAAAATTTTTGTTTATTATACACTAGAGAGTGAACTTGCTCCATCCAGAAATATGATTAAGAAAATATTGTCTATATTTGAAGGCTGTGGACCTCAATTACTGGCAGTATTAGCCGGTAAGTCTATTTTTATTTATAATCGACTTGAATATTCCCAATGAGTGGTTGCCAGTGGCCAATGTTCTATCATAATTCGTTTTAGTTTTAAGTTGAACGTTATCAGGTTTGTTCTGTTGGAGACGATACCTCCTTTTATGGTTTCTTGTATGCTTTCGAACAAGGTAATCACAACCCATAAATAATTGAACAAATGAAAACAATTGTACCAGTATCGTTTCAGAATCTGAAGAAGATTGATTTCGAAAAGCGCGCGATACATATTTTTTAAAAATTGAGGAAATTAGAATTAGTATTTCATTATGGATATCAATTTTCTACGAGTATCGGTCTTATCACTCATTAAAATGGAAACAATTTCGAATTATCAATTTTTTTTCCATTGAAGTTCAGTGAAATCAAAGAGAATATAATCATTCAAGGCTGTAGACGAACATTACTAGCAGCTTGATCAAATAGTAATATTGTGTTAATATGTGTTATAATATGTGTTTGTATAGTATCTGCCATTCTAGCACTAGTGTTTGCAACGTTTATTTCAATTGATTCGATATATTTCTGATGAAAAATTTCTGTGTGTACTTATTCTCAAACTCAATTAACGCAATTTATTTTCATAGTACGCTTTAAGTTTTCTCTCCACATATAAATATATAGAATAAATAAAATAATAAATATAATAATAATAAATATATAGTCAAAAAAAATTATTATATAGATCATTAAAAAATTTATTCCAATCTTGAGGTGAACGTGTTTATGATTTGATAACCGCTACACAGGGGTCTACAGTTTGACACCAGTCACTATTGACTACTGGGTTTGTCATTTGGATATATCACCTATCGAATTCATCAATATTCCAACCACTTAATTATATTCCTAGTTAATCACTCAACTCATAGACAATAACAAAAGGCTTGTGGACTACTGATTCTCTAAACTTGGATTCGAACCTAGTATATATTCTCCACAGAACTGGCTCTTCAAGTGTTAGTTTTTCGAACAAACAAATATACATTCAATTCAATTAATTCACTAGACTCACGTATGGGTTTAAGCAGAAGACTAAGGTTCTTCGCCATACAAAGTAGGCAAGAAGTCAAGAAAAGCCCATATACGAATTATTTTATGCGAGTAGTTTTCATTTCAGATTTATTTGCATAAACATCAGAATATTCTCAGGTATATACAAATCTGAGAGATATCTGGGAGATACACTGTTGACGTGAAATTTCTAAATTAAAATAAAAATGCTTATCAGTGTTTCAACTCAGATTTCCAGAGTATGTTTCAAAGAATTGATAGCAATTGAATGTCTAGTTGAAAACTGAAGTGAAAAATTATGAGAAATCTTGAAACATCATCAAAAAAGAATAAATGTCACAATTAATTCAAGAATTTTCCTTTTTTTTCTTGATTTTCACAACACTTTCAGTACGCTATCAAATTGTCTAGAGTCCTTTGCACTGAGTTTGAACCCACTAATCCTTTTTATAAAACTATTTTAATTCAGTTATATTATGATATAACAATGACAATGGAAAACCAGAAGGGTTCCATCGTATAGCAATCATTGTATGTGGAATTTAGGTATTTTGAATTGAACTCTCTCACTTTTATCTATGTTCCAGTGAGTGTTCTGTCAAGTTGATTGACATAAATATTTGGGAAAAATCTGACCACATATATGAAGTTATTGCTCTTTAAGTCCATAATTATGCCACACTTTGAATATTGTTCCACTCTGTTATTGGGATTGAGTAAAGAAAAAACTCAACAGTTACAAAAGTTACAAAATAGAGCTATGCGAACAATTTTGAAATGTAATAGATATAGCCCAATCCAAAGCATGATAAATTGTTCAGAATTGATGTCAGTCAAACAAAGAATACTTTTTGCTACATATATATTTATATTTAAAGTTAAAAACAAATTGTTCCCATATAAAGTAATGAAAAATGTAACATGTGTCAGTGATGTGCACAGTCATAATACAAGAAATGCTGACAATTTCTACATGCAAGTTCCTAAGCATTCTAAACATAGAAATAGTATATTTTATGAAGGATTTAACGCATTTAATAAATTGCCTAGCTCCATAAAAACAATTAGCGACCTTAAGGTATTCAAGCGTAAATTAGCTAAGTTCGTTTTAAACATAAAATTGTAAATAATATACTTTGAACCTGAATGTATGTATGATTTTGTGATAGCTAATGCTAAAATAAATATTATTATTATTATTATTATAAATCGGTTAGTCAATATAATATCAGTATCAAGGTTAAAAATTGTGTTCCTATTGAATTCTATAGATGGCATTATCATGTATGCGTCACTACGACATTTCGATTTTGGATTCTCTAGATCTAGAAGATTATTGAAAATTCAATTCTTTACCTTGCCACGTCAAAATGAGACAGCTGACGAGTACCTTGTGGAACGAAACAAGAAATTGTACAGAATGTTACATCGTATTCAATATTCTCTAAAATTTTCTCTTGAAAGATATCAAAGACGTTCCACCCAACATGCTCATACAACCAACTTCACTATGATATTCTTTCAATTACTTTCGAATTTTATATGAAATGTTTCAGTGTTTTATGTGTTTCACAGTGTTATTTCAACAAAAGCGTTCTATATTTTCTAGCTGGTAAACTGTGTATATTACCCATCTTGTATTCACTAACTTGCACACTTGAATCTATTTTACATTCCATATCTTCCCTAAGATTCGAACCCACATCTTCTCAGTCAGGCTATGGAGATGACTGAAAATTTTGTGTTCATATATATGAAAATTCAATTTCTGTCATCTGAAACAGGTATCTGTCAATAATTGTGAACATAACATCAGTCAAAATACGCGACCAAATACGTTAATGTTTCGTGAAATATGATATTTCTATCAAATTACAAACAGTTTTGTGAAAAAGCTGTGATTATTGACCTGAAGAGTATCAGACGTTGAACTCATTTCGATTTGGATTCGTACCATTTTCAACAAATTGATTATATCGCTCATATCAGATTTAGATAAATTTCGCTCATTTTGAAAGATCCTAGGAGATTACTTTAAATAGAAATTCTAAAACTTGGTAGTCTAACGAACGAATCAATCGATCCAGATTTAGATAAAGTTCAAGAATTAAGTTAGTGATATCATTTCTTTGTTAACAAACTTCAAAATACGCTATTTTTGATAATTCTCTCAATTATCAAAACATGCTTTTCTCAACTTCAAAACATGGTATTTGTTATAGTTCTCCTAATACAGTAACTTCAAATATACACGAATTCCTTTGTACTTGAATAAGAAGAGATTAATAACCCACCCAAAATGAAATTAATTCACTAAATTGATAGATATCCTTAAAACCCATGGGAAATAATGGAATAATTTTAAATACTAAGTTAATATTTGGAGGCCAATCGTTGAACACGTGCTATAAAACGTGCTATATTTTTATAATGATTTCGATCATTTCCTGGAATAAAGATATAATTATTAGAATATACTCACGAAATCTAGGAAAACAGATTGATATCTCTCGATTGATTAGATTATCGAGAAACTTGAGATTAAAACGAAAATACAATATATTTTTCCTGAGTTATTTTTAACGTATAGTATATTTGTTCTAGTTCGTTTTATATTAAACGTAATAACATTTTGGTAGAAGCAAATTGACGAATTTGGAACATCTTTCAACATACCTATTGCTTTTCAAAAAGCTATTTTATATTGTTTTGCCTAATCATAACCAAAGTGGAACGATTTAAATTATTTTTTTCCATCGTTTCAAGTTGCTTACGGAGTTTTCTTCAGTTCTACGAATCGAATTTTTTAGATGATATGTGATAATTTTTTGGATTTTGGAGGATCATCTGAAAAAAAGGTTTTTTGTCGTTGTTGTTCATATTATTACAATTGCAGTATTTTTATATCTACTTACAACTCACAATTGAGTCAAACTTCCTTCAATTTTTCTCAGAAGAGTTCAGGACTTGAAGTTGGTTCATATTTGTCGGAGAATTCAGTCTTTTATCATCTAGTACCGTTCATTTTATTTGAGATTGAATTTTGAGCTATTCCTAATCAAAAACTATAATTTCACAGGTTTACCCTGACATAAAGAGAATTATCGCAATCATAAACATTGAAAACAAGTAAAATCATCTGAATGAGTCCAAAATCTTGGAAAGTACATGAAATTTCTCTCAAAAACAAATATCAGTTTATGAACCAACAACCGATTCAAAAATGGAGAGAAAGTTGAATGGAGAATCAATAGAAAAGCCATATCGAACCTAAGATATAAGTTATATAGAATATTTTATGACAAATATCTTTGATGTACCTAATTTTAGATATATCTGGCAACACCACAAATAGAAAAGATGAGAGGTAATGAGAAGTACTTGTCTAAAAATCACAAACTAGTTTGTGATTATGTTTTTCTCATTATCTCTCATTTAAATATGAACTATCACAGTGTTGATTCATCGTCATTAAATTAATTAAAAATATTTTGATATATTTCAATTTGTATATCAAGAAACATATACCATTTTACAGTAATAAGATATGTCTAAATTGAATCATAATACAGGTCTGATGTTATATTACTTGTAATGAAAATACTCACTAGTAACAATTACTGGTTTGATTTCATTAGCTAGATTCCATAAGTGTATAGTTCCAATATTTTTCAATTATAAGATGCGTTTCCAAATATTTGTTTTTCACTCATTTTCTTATTATTGAAGTAATTTTGGCCTTTAACTAAGATTTTAAAGTATGAAAAACAATTTGTTCGTCAATTGATTATTATGTGAGTTTGTTCATGTGTATTTTTTATTTCTAGGTACAATCAATGCTGTGTCTGATGGAATGCAGTTTGGATGGTCCTCACCCTCTTTGCCTATTTTATCATCTCCAGATTCCCCTGTTCCAATTACTGCGAACGATGCAGTATGGCTGGAGTCATTGTATATGTTAGGAGGTTTGATAGGCATGCCATTCTCAATCTTTTTTGTAGACTTCGTTGGAAGAAAGCGAACAGTGTTGATGTCTTCAGTTGTTGGAATCTGCGGATGGATACTCATAGGAATTGAATCTAGTATTTACCATCTCTTCATAGGACGATTTTTACTTGGAATAACTGCTGATATTGCTTTCAATGCGTCCCCTATGTATATAGCAGAGATAGCGCACCAAAAAATCCGAGGTTTTCTTGCTGGTATAATTTACCTGATGATGCTATTAGGCATAGTTATTATTTATTCAATAGGGCCTATGATTTCAATAAGAGCATCTGCCATTACTGGTGGCTCTTTGCTTTTGATACAATTAATAATATTTCCGTTTATGCCTGAATCACCTTACTATCTCATCTACGTCAATAAACCAGACGAGGCCAAACGAGCTCTTGAGAAGTTGAGGGTTGAGAAAGATGTGAGCAAAGAGCTCTTGGAAATTGAGTCAGCAGTAGAGAGACAAAAAACTGAACGAGGTAAACCTCAAGACCTTTTCACAGTACAAAGTAATCGAAAAGGTTGTAGTATTGTCATGTTGTTGAACAGCACTCAACATTTTGTAGGTATCACTATTTTGATAATGAATGTTCAGAATGTTTTGGAAAGTGCTGGTGTTGAGAACGCCTCCAACTCTGCTATAGTGTTTTCAGTGTTGATGTTGTTTGCTGCCACAGTGGCTACATGTATTGTGGATATGTATGGTAGAAAAATACTTCTTGTGTTGTCAGGAATTGTGACTAGTATTTGCTTATTTATAATAGCGATATATTTCAACTTGAAGAATTCTGATGTTGATCTCACTGGACTAACATGGATACCAATGGTGACAGTTATGGTATACGCTGTTAGTTTCAAATTGGGTTTGGGTATTGTACCGATTGTAATGACAGCCGAGCTATTTCCTGCAAGAGTTAGAGCATGGGGTATGGCAGTCTCAGACATGGTGTATGTGTTAGCTTCGACTTTGTCGATATATGCATATGACTGGCTCAAGTCATATGGAATGCATTATCCCTTCTATGTCTTTGGAGTCTGGTGCATAGCCTCTACAACTCTCATATCTTTATTTGTGCCAGAAACCACAGGAAAATCTTTAGAAGAAATACAAATGATCTTGAAGAAATAGAAGAATCTGTATTTTACAAGCATGTCATGAATCCTATTCATTGGCAAAAGTGATTGGAGAAGTACCTTTAATTCTAAAATTGTGATATTTATAGATATTTAGAAGAAGGAAAACAAAGACGCAAAAAATTGCCAGATGAATGTAAATGTTCAATTTTTTATTGAATATTTTACCATGATAATGTGAATGAATATTCGAGGAAATGTTTGAAAGCTAATATTGAAATCATGCTCATATTGAAGCAGTTTGTGAATTGTTTAGATTGTAAGGGCTCTTACCTTCATAAAATCATGTTAATTGAAACTCGAATTAGGAATGGAATGTTGGATATCGAGAAATATAAAAATAAAACCAATTTAAGGGTGTAAATAAAATATACCCAAACTGATCATTGTAGATTTTTCTGAAAAGTGTAGGTATTATTCCTTCGAACTTCATCATTTTTATAACAGCAATGAGATGGCAAGGAGAACCATAAGAAAATGGAAATTTATTATTCATTAACATCTCTGTGCATAAGTTTTTGGAAACGTAATTATACTCTTCTAATTATGAATTTTGTTCAGAGGCTCCATCCACTAGCTGCAGAAATTTGTGAATGAAATGGTGGAGAAGCATTTTGTGGTTGATCATGTATAAAATTGATATCAACTTATTCCACATGCATCCAACTTAAGACCAGTGAAATAAATGTTGTTGAAACATGATAGTAGTAGGTACATAATCACTGAAATAAACAACTGCTCTTTCTTAATTTGGAAATAAATGATGAAATTTTGAAACAGAAATACTCATGGGACTTTCGATATTATTGATAAGTATGAATCTTTCTTTCAAAAAATTTAAATACTTTCAGAAAATAATAGATTTCTAAGACCAAAAATTATATTTCTTGTCTGCTTTTTCATGTTGTCATTCAAGAAAATTTTTATTCCAGTGTTTTGACAAAAATAAATGTTTTCATTTTTGCTATGTAATTTTGCTGATTATTAGTCCAATTATATAACCTTACTTCTATTGATAATTAGGTCTAACCTATAACTATGATGTTAGATTTTTGCACATTCAGGGATAACCTATTTTCACATTGTCTAAAAAACCCTTCCAAATCAATCAATCAATCCGAATCTGTCATATTCTCAATATTTTTGCCACATATATGGAGTGAATGAACGTATAGAGCATTTTTAAAAAGGACTACAACGGACCTAAGACAGTTGCTTGAGGTACTCCGAAATCAACGTCCGTTTTATCCCACACCATGCCATTGAACTTAACTTCTTGTGTACTCGATACCAAATAAGATATGAACCAATAATTATTAACTACTGCTTCAAAGCTGCATATAATAATATTCAGTTGAAATATTGACACTCGAAAAACAATATACTTTCTGGGTAAATATATTATCCTATAACAACCACCGTATCTCTTCGTGATTTACTGTGAACATTGGGAATATGAGCTGGAGGCACGTATATAGTTTTACATCGCAATACTAGGTGTAATATCTATTTAAAATATCAAGGTTTTTCACGTATATACAATTGTTTCTCTTATAGCTTTACTCCTTTATTTCATTCAGATTTTTATTACATTTGTATGCACAATTTTTCAAAAGTAAATGCATTGCTTTACGATATAAGCTGTGTCAACTGATAATAGTTGCAAACTACTTCATTGCATACTAGTTTATTGCAACAAATTAATTAAAGACATTAAATTGTTTTTCTTATATTACTCTTATCCTTTTCGTGAAACGATAAAACGATTTTTATTAACCATAAATTAGCTGGAAGATTCGTAATTTCCATAACCATTACCAATTCCAATTATCATTCCAATACCTTTACCAATTAACCAATTGCGTGAAAAGTTTCATCAATCAATATTGTGAAAAATGTAATTATATTGGACCAAAAAAAAGGTGAGTAACTCAAGTTAACACTAAACTCTGTAACGATTTGACAATGTATCAAAATGTAAATAGGGGCCCCTTAGTTTCTGTCAGATCAACAAATGATAACCGAGAAATGGATTTTCTTTTTAATTCAGTACACCTACAGTTTAACGCCGGTTCCGTACGGCCATTGGGCTTGTAATCAATTTACATTACCCAGCACTTATCATTCATTGAACTTAAATCATAGACATACACAAACAACCATGCCTTCAGCGGGGCTCGAATCTGAGTTCTACCGCACCATAGTCCGGAGACCGACAAAAATGAATTTATTTTGAGTTAATCGAATGATTATGAAAGCCATACTACTTGTGTATGAGTTTTTACATTATACATCCTCATGATGACATTCATGAAATCTATCATAGAGATGTGAAGTAAAGATTGGCATGGGAAATAGATGACAGAATTTGAAAGAATACTCAGAAACCGTTCTCAATAAAAATGAAAGACCTAACAGTATATAGGAAATATTTCATCTTTCAAAGCAAAATAAAATTGAAGACACATTGCCGAAGGTAGAAATTACATAGATTATAATTTTAAAAATGATGGTAACTAACTGTAGTGGTGAATGGTCGTTCTCCAAATTGAAAAGAATGAGAATTGAGATGTACAATGTTACCATAGAGATTGACTAGATGCTCACTAATGGCCATAGAATGTGATATGCTTAATACTATAGATTTTTAAGAAGTGAATAACGTTTTTTTGCCCACTTCACTTCCAAATCCTCTACCCCCTACCTCGGAAATCAACTACGATTCGATGCTTAAAGAGTTACTTTTGTAATAAAATAATTACTAAGAATTATATTTAATGCAGGCAAACTAAAATTAAGTAAAACACGTTGAAAACCTACACATTTTATATTTTTAGGTTTTACGTAATATATATATATATATATATATATATATATATATATATATATATATATATATATATATATATATATATCAGAAATTCACTACAAGAAAAATAATTCTCTAGTTTTCGTGCTACTATATTGTCGCACTTGTAGATAATACTACTTATAGATATTCGCTATCAAAGTACACTATATCTTTCCTTCGATAATTTTTGACAAATTATTCTAAAGAACATTATAGCCGAGCTGGCTATGTGAAACATGAACAATGCGATGTATATGAATAATCTATGCATTATATATACATACGACTTTTTGTCTTTATATTTCTGGCTTACAATCGAAGAGAGGGTATGTAACCAATAACTCAAGTTTTATGAAGTGAGTAACACGTATGAGAGAAAAAGAACTTGCCTACTTCCATGAATGAAATCTACCTATGGCGAACGTTCATTTTGCACTCATTTCCGTTTCCTCATCTTTACTTGTCATACGTCAAAAATAATATAGTGGGTATGCATGCCTTAGAACTCGAAAATTTCAACAAAATCGGTCTGTTTAGGAGGAATTCAACCACACACTTAAGAATTATATAAATAAAGATATATATGATATAAGTGATAGATTATGCTAACATCAAATCCCCTTGGTGATAGTAATTAATTGTAGGTTATATCAAACGTTTGTACTTGTACATAGTGCCATCTAGTAGATGGCACTATGTACAAGTACAAGTACCTTCTCAATCCAGTCATCGAAATACCTTACAGCGCCATCTGTTAGAATCTTATCGAACTGACAGAGATAATCGTGACTATTTATGAATGAAGATATAATTCGCAATAAAATGATTCCTAATATGAATTGACATATAAACTCTCCTATATATAATGTATAACTATGAAATGAACCGATAGAATAATTAATATATATTTAACAATTCAATAGCCTTCAAAATGGGTCATTAGTTTAGAACCGTTTCTGAAGGACGATTGAGAATATAATGCTATAGATTACCCATTAATTTATCTTTTAAAGTATGCACCAAACCAACAGATATCGTCACTACGTCACTACCTTTACCAAGGATCGAACCCAGCACTGATCCAAATGCCCGTTACACAGGTTTCTTCCTCATTTATATTCTTTGTCAGTTTCGTGATAATGTAAACCAGTTGTTGCGGAAGAATAACCATGGCAGATTAAACACCTGCAACGCGTTGTAATCGTACACCATTATGATTCATTCAACTGAGAATCAGATTGACGTGATATAAACAAAACACATTCATTGATGAAAATCCCATAGCCCACTTAAAAAGGAAATTTCTGCGATAGCTTCGAAGAATTATCCATATCTGTTTAAAATAAATCGAATATCGAGTATGTTAATCATTTCATTTGAATTTACCTGATTGATTATTCAGTATATACCATTGGAATAACAAGAATTTGGATTGTTATCTTAATTCTTTTGACCACTAATGTGTACGACCAAGTAGTCAACAGTTGCTCCTGACATGTTTGTGACGTTCTATGTGAATGGGAAATTCCTTTTACAGAATTTCCTATTTCATTCAAGAGAATGTAGAGGTAGTGCACTATGAGAATACAAGTGACTAAAAATTATAAAGCTCAAAATAGTGAGAAATACGAATATAATAAGAGTTCCGATTGAATGAAAACCCCCATAGACTAAAAGGTAACTATTATTTGAAATTTATAATCTAGAAGCTTAATATTTATGTTCAATGCAGCTCTTTTTGAAACTCAAAGCTCGAAGTGTGTGTTTAAAGATCGAAATATTCGTGAAGGTCATAAATAATTTCAACTTTTCAGCGAAAACTTTTGATACTGATATTTTAATGAATAAAATCAGCCTTAATTCGGATTGGAGTTTTTCGTTGTTTTGTACGTAGTTATCTCAACAGCTGTTCCATAAAAAATTGAGGATAAATTTGAAAAAAAATAGTGAACTTTGTAAAAAAAAATATATTTTTTTAAAGCTTTATAGGTCAAACATCGCAAAATCATGAAGAACGAATTAATGTACATCAATATGAGAAACTAAAATAACAGCTTTACATAAACATAAAATAACCGAAAAATATGATTTTTATCACGACAAAAAGATTTTAGCAACTGAGAAAAACAAAAAATGTGGAGAAATTTCAGAAATTTTCTAATTTCAGAATTTTTACTTTCGTAAAAATATGGAAAACACAGTAAATCATTTCTATTCACAACGATTTTATAAACTTCACAAAGAAGAGTCAATAAAATACACAACAATCACCAAACATAATGTTTGGTGATCTCAAAACTTCTTTCCTGATATACCATCAATGTGACACACATAAAACCATAAAAATATTTCAATATACATATTCTGCATAAGTATCTATATAAAACACAACTATGTGAAATTATATGTATCTAATGTACATGTGTATATGTATATTATATAAATCACTTATTTGAATCACCTGATTTACCATGAGTTTTACAGAGGTTTCTTGATGGTGATGAAGACTAAAACTTCCGAAGCGAATGCAAAACCAGAAATATTCCACTGAATACTAAAAAGACAAAACAGCCAATTTGATATTTTTCTCGAAAAAATAATTTTGACATTTTGATATCTATGGTAATTCATAAAATTCAATTATTCATTAGTTTCGACAAAGTTGTGATATACAAAGAAACGTCAACAAAAATAAAGCTTTCAACTTTGAAAATATCCTGCTATTGCTAAAAATATTGAAAATATAATCTCAAACTGGCAATGAATTAATTTTAAAAATATATATATATATTTCAGTGCTGTTTTTATCCTTCAATACTAATATAAATATCAATACTCAATTGAGCTGGCTAAATGGGCAGGGAAACTGATTCGCCAACGTTTCGTCGAAATTTATTGATATTCTCATGGTTGATTCGGTTCTAACACTCTTGTATGCCACTATTTCAAATCGTCCTTCTGAGAAATTCAGCAGACAAAGCCATGTGAAGAACTATTCGGAGTAGTGGATAACAAGACTATGAAGAACTGGATCAAATTTGAGAACGTCGATAATATTCGAAGAAACGTTGCCAAATAATTGGTTTTCCTCAATCATATTCATATGATATATATCGATTCATTTGAAACTCGGAATGATATATAGAATGAAGCCAGATATTCAACCGATTCAGACTTATTCTGTATAAAATTAACATATGCGTCACGGATGGACAAAAGCACTCGTATCCTTGAACCACTGGACAAGTGACAGAAAAGAAGTTTGTTAGTAGTCGAAAAACTTTTGTTGGTCGATACTGTCGATTAAAATTGACGTATTCTAATTTAAATGAGGAAATATTAAAAGTTTACGGTCGACTAACTCTAGGTTTATCTCAAAGAGAATTGGTTCATTTACACATGATAAATAATGCAGAAATAATTATGTGAAAAACTTAAAACAATTTCTCAATAATTGTTGGAATACACAAAACCGCCAACTTGATTAAAGACTAACAGAATGATTATTGAGATTTGAACTGAGTAAACACAACAGTTAGTTTCTTCATTGATTTTTGTGTGAACACCTCTTTGAATTTTCAGAGTGTACTCCTGAAAACTGAGAGAATTACGAATAGTGAAAAAATAATGTTGAGCATTTCAATTTGTTTCGATTAATATTCCGAAATGAAGACTTTTATACCTGAGATGTTCGTGGGGAGTAGTCCACAATTACTGGCTGTTTTAGCAGGTGAGTGTTTTGAACATATTGACTTTTTTCTTGAATTATCAAACTGCATTAAGCCGAATCTCATCTCAAATATTTCGTCTATAGAACATCTTTCATTTGACCGTTAGTTCTAAGAAATTATTGAAATAGAACCTCACGATATTCATTGACATAAGTTTTGACATTACACCAGTCTGTTTCAACCTTTTCTCCATCATCAGCAACAGTGACTGACAAACTCATGTACCTAAAACCAAATGTACCTGAACTGACATGGATTGAATAAACCCAATAAATTATATTTCTTGGACTATGTTCCTCTAAATTTGAACAGCTGAATGAAAATATGTAATATATATACTGAACAAAGGAATTATTTCCTTCATATTTATATATTGTATTACGTATATTCATATTTTTATTTATATTTGTTGTTATATTATATGCTTCGACAATGATCTTATTCTGTACAGAATCTCGAATAAAGAATTATTATAAAATATCCTAACATTTCCTTCAAATTCATTATTTTCAAGATAAACTAAACAAATTGGCTACGCTGTTCTGTCATGAGCGTCATCAAGCTCCAAACAAGAGTTTTCGGCTGCTTCGACGTTAGGGTGTAATATAATATTTCATTGATTTCTGACCTTCGATATTAACTGACTATGTTTTTCGGATCCCATCAATCTGATGATTGATTCCATGAGAAAGAGAAAATCAAATCTCCCAATCTAAAGAATTCATACAGAAGTTGCAACACATTCGTTTTATGTTTCATCCTCAAGATAATACACCCTAAATTCGCCAACGCTATTCTAATAATGTCCAATAAACTGATACCACGCATTCATCGGCTGCTTTTTGTATAAGTGTTACCAATAACTTATTGTTCCTATTTTAAAATTCCTCTGAAAAACAATGTGCTTCATTCAAATTCTGTAAAGAAGCCTATTTGGTGGAAAAGCGGACCTTACATCTTCCAATTCTCTGAGGTCACAGATAAGAATTATTTGAACGTTTGTTCCTTAGAAAAAATATCATTTGTGATTCATTTTTGAGCTTGTCATTTCAAACATGGTTTTATTGTGAGAACGAACAAAACGAAGCTCGGCTGTCAATCGGCAACAATCGGTCAATCTCGGCGATTCGAATCATTCGTTACCAACAGCAACAGTAAGTGATTCAGAAGACTTTATTTTCCGCGATCTCTAGATGCGAACAAATGTAAGCGCATTCAAAACACTATTTATTTAAATGCGAATGGATAATCGTAACTAGCGTGGATAGTTCATGTACTTGTCATTCTATACTTCATTTATACGTCCTTGATCTCTTAAATTGTTCGAGAATAAGAGTGTAGTATTCATCAAATCAAACTCGAAGTTGATATAACTCTTATACTGTTTCTGTTAGCTTTCGCGTCACTTTGACGATTCATGAGACATCTGAAAACAATTTTCGATGGTCGTAGTCACCTTTAATCTCAAAACAGAAATATCTACAGGAACATATAAAACAACGTGAATTTTTGTTGAATTGTATTTCTTGTTAAATACGTTTAATGAATATTCGAGACAGAAGGAAACAATTCGATTATATGGAAATGTACAGGTACCATTTATATTATTCCCAAATCTGTTAATTTATTGAAATGAAATTAACTTCTGTTCTAGTTGACAGAAGAATGATGATGTGTTTTCTTATGTCATGCGTATTAGCCATGTAGGTACATTTTCTGAGGACAACCAAACTATACCCCTGAATAACTGGAGAAAAATATTATGAAATCTTGAAATTTGATTCTGAAATACACGATTAAAACCTGTTCTTTCACAATTACTAAACAATTATAAACAAGTTTCAATCAAGAATATTATGAGAATCACTCGTTCTTTCTCTTTCCTGCTGGTTGATAACACCAGTCATTCTGCCTTTTTTCGTGGATAATATTTTTATCTATTTTCTTTCAGTTAAAAATTCTCAATTGTTATTTATTATTGAGTTTACTGTAGTAATTTTTTTTTTTGAATTGTTGTCATTTCCAAAATATTCCTTTCTGTTCACTCAAAGTGAACACTCTTCTTTTACTCATTGACTGCTTCTCATTCTGAATATCTTTCGGACAATGTACTTTTTTTTGTAGAAATTAGTAATAATTGATCTGATATAACTGCATATTATCATATTATCTATCTAAAACATATTATCTGTCATTTTGATTCACTGATTGTTCTTCTCAGCAAAAAGAGACAAAAAATTGAAAAACTTATTTCCTGTTAAAGTAGACTACAAATTTTAGCTCTGCCAGAAATTCCAAAGAAATAATTTCCACTAATAGAAGTGTAAAACACGAAGTGATAACCAAAACTTTAGATCTCTAGGTTTTTGATATTTCAGGAAATTACTGGCTAAACATTCCATTTGAGAGAGATTCATCTCATTCACCATCAAGAAATCTCTGAAAAACTCTTTTTGAATTTATATCAAAAAAGTTAAAGGTCCAAATATTTAATCAGTTTTTGTTTCTGACACTTTAATCCTGTCAATCAGTGAAATTTACTTCTCCCAAAGTTTCGATAAAGTTTCCATCCATTGCGAAACAAAATGAAACGAAATTTTTGATTTATGATTGCTATTGAAAACAATTTTCAGTTTTCATATTGATACATATTTTATATATATGACTGAGATTGAATTCTCGCTTAACTCTTTCTCTCAAAGTTAAATTAAATTAAAATTAACACTTGGCTCAATGTTTCACGATTATATTTAACAATATAAAATAGTAAACATAAGGTGAACATGTTGACTATTTGATATTGTTAAATAAAATCGTTAAACATTAAGCCAAATGTTTAATTCAATTTAATATGTATATATATATATATAATTAATGAGATTGAATTCTCGCTTAACTCTTGGTGAAACATAATTGAATATTAAAATAAATTAAACTCTTGGCTTAATGTTTCACGATTTATTTAACAATATGTATAGTCAACATGTTTCGAGCGTTAGCTCATTTTCAAGACTGTCTTGAAAATGAGCTAACGCTCGAAACATGTTGACTATACATATTAAATTAAATAAATCGTGAATTTATTAAATATATAATATTTAATTTATTTTATATATATATATATATATATATATATATATATATATATATATATATATATATATATATATATATATATATATATATATATATATATATATATATATATATATATATATATATATATATGTATTTAATTTGATATGTATTCATATATCATCTATTTTTTTTTCAGGCACGATAAATGCCGTTTCGGATGGAATGCAGTATGGATGGACAGCCCCTACAATTCCAATACTTCAATCAGAAAATACTCCTGTACCAATCACCCATTCTGAAGAAGTTTGGTTAGAGTCCTTCTACATGATCGGAGGTTTTGCCGGACTTCCTTTTACTATCAGTTTAATAAATATAATCGGAAGGAAAATGACAGTATGGTTCTCGTCCATTGTAGGCATATGTGGATGGATATGCATTGCTGCAGGAAACAATGTTTACTATTTGTTCGTTGGTAGATTTCTTTTGGGAATAACTGCTGACATTGCTTTCACTGCCTCACCTGTTTATATTTCGGAAATAGCACATCAAAAAATCAGAGGGTTTCTTGCTGGTCTCATATATCTGATGTTGTTAGTTGGTATAATTATCATGTATGCCATAGGACCTTGGATTCCTATATATGGATCAGCGATTGTAGGAATATCTCTTCTAATGGTGCAAATTATAATTTTTCCCTTTATGCCAGAGTCGCCATATTACCTGGTTTATGTGAATAAAATTGAAGAAGCAGAGAAGGCGTTGAAACGACTACGAGTAGAAAAAGATGTTTCACGTGAACTTGAGGAAATCAAGACAGCCGTGGAGAGGCAAAAAACCGAGAATGGTCGACCACAAGATCTGTTTACAATCAAGAGCAATCGGAAAGCGTCGTTTATCATGATTTTACTGAATTTCACTCAACATTTCGCTGGAATTTCTGTACTTATTATGAACCTCCACTCAATTTTGAATGAAGCTGGATCAAATTTTGTAAGTCCTGAAGTTTCAGCGGTGCTGTTCCCTTGCTTGATGTTGGTGACTGCTTCCATAGCAACCTTGATTATTGACGATTGTGGAAGGAAAATTCTCTTAGCAATATCAGGACTACTCACAACGATCAGTCTGCTGATATTGGCAGTTTA
Source organism: Henosepilachna vigintioctopunctata (assembly GCA_030704895.1). Classification (NCBI taxonomy): domain Eukaryota; kingdom Metazoa; phylum Arthropoda; class Insecta; order Coleoptera; family Coccinellidae; genus Henosepilachna; species Henosepilachna vigintioctopunctata. Next base: position 5,324,463 of record JARQZJ010000034.1, read on the forward strand.
TTTTCATTTGAAATATTTGGAGGTTCAGACAGATCAATTCAATTGGGTGCCTCTACTTGCTGTAATGGTCTATGCACCCAGTGTTAAATTTGGATTGGGCATTGTTCCTATAGTTATAACAGCAGAGCTGTTTCCAGCTAAAGTAAAAGGAATGGGGATGGCTTTAGCTGATTCCGTATACCTCTCTTCGTCAATTCTTTCTATTTATTGTTATCAGTGGTGGAACCGACAATTTGGAATTCATATTACGTTTTATTTATTCACGTCAATATGTGCACTATGTTCTTTGTTGATATCGTTTTACGTACCAGAAACGAAAGGTAGAACTTTGGAAGAAATTCAAATGATTTTGAAAAATGAGGCTACTTTCAATGATAAAACACAAGATACGAAACTGTAGTTATACGTAATGATTCTTTGCATTCATTTGATGCCATGTTTTGAAATGTTCATTTAACTAAGTAATCGTGACTAAATTCCATAAAATCCTTCCATATGCCCTACATATGATTCGGGCTACTTACTCATTATCAAGAGTTCCATATAATTCCAACTCAGATGCATTAAATTCTGACAAGACGTTAGTAGATCGAAGTTTTTGTGGACTCAATTTAGAAACTTGTTAAATGTGGAATTTAGTCAAGTAAGTTGTAACGATAAATTGAAGAACTTTGGTTTTTATCAAAGTATGGTTATCGTACTATGAAAACGTATAGATTCTGAAAATACCAAAATATAAACAAAGCAATTTATTCTATCAGATACATGAACCATTTGATTTTATTCAAATGATTGTTTACATGTTGTCTATAGGCTCTATTTAAAAATGTTATAACTTTTCAAACTGAATAATCTGTAAGTGCCTTACTCAACCAATTCAATTTATAGAATTGTTTCATGAGTTAAGTCAATCAATTATTCATTGGTAGGAAAGGTTCTTGGTGAATTTATGGAGACGTAAATTACGAGCCTATATAACAAAGTTCCGTCATGTTGAGACCAAGTATAAACATTTCGTTTGAAAATAATTGTAATTTGAATATAAAATTATATAAACAGATATATTGATGTAATGGGACGAATTCTTGATGACATTTTCAAAGTGAAGCTCTGTATCTGAATTATTTGGAAGAGGAATTACATCGACCAGCTTGTCATGTGTTTTTTATTTATATTTTTCTGTATTTGCCATTTTTGTATATTTTTTCTGTCAAACACATAAAATACAAATACGAAGTTTGTACTCTCTAATCTATTTCAAAATTTACAATTCAGAAACACTGAATTGCAGTTATAAGTTCATCAAAAATAGTATCTCCTTAAGGTTCTTTGAAAGGAACCTTAAATTCAGATTTATGGAATTATTTTTCCAACTTCGACTGTAAGTTTCAAAATGTTTCGTTCAATTTTTAAAATAAAAATAGTAGTTTCAATGATTATTTCAATTGATACCTATATTGATATATGGATGTCTTGAATACAATTACTATATACATATTTCTTATCTATTTATATGTAGGTACATTCATGAAAAAAAAAGCAATAAGAAAGGGATGAATAGAAAAAATTAAATTGGAATTGACGCTGACAACACTGGTATATCAAAATATTTTGTGTTAATTCAATCTATTTGTAATGGCGAAATGTCTGTCATCAAATGCAAATATTTACATTATTATAATAAAAAAGTAATTTTACACTAATATTCACTAAAGATTTCCGAACCACCTACGCTGGGAACGAATTTTCGATGAGAATAAATAAGCCACAATTTGTTAGAGTTCACCACTATTTTTTGTTTGGTAGCTACAGCTTAAAAGGAATTTATACTATTGATCATAAATTCAGAAAACTCATATAAGTGTTTCTCTTCATATTTCTATCATAATCGAAAATCAAAGTTTGGGGGTCCCTTCGTATTTTCCATTGAAACAATTCATATTATTAGTACAATCTCAATGTTTTCTTGAATAGGTACAAAATTCGGAATTTTTAGGTTTTCTATAAATACTCAAAAAATTTTTGTACTATGTTTTATAGATGTGAAAAAATATTACTATTGGAGATAATAATAATGCTATATGTTCCGGGATGTGGGAGCGAATAAGTTTTCTGTCAGTGATGTAAGATGCCTAGAAGTTAGGATCGAGCAAAAAATGCTATTTGAAACAGTACAGTTTGAAGTGTCCTATCAAAAACAGCATATATAATCAGTATCAATTACAAACTAACTATTGTGCATAGATTGTCTAAATGACGTAAAATACTCCTACGAAAAAAAATGAAGAAACACATCAGAACTTCAGAAAATAAATAATAAAAATGATAATAATAATAATATTAGAGAATAATGTTCTTTATTCTCAACTAGTACAATACCCAATTACAGGAAATAATAACATAATGTTCAATAATAACTACATAACTAGATGAACAAAATGAAAAGAAATATAACAAAGAGCTCAATCTAATCTAAAAAAAACTACAAAAGTAACTAATTACCAAAAAATTGAATTAAATGAAATATTATAAAGAACTCGATTTAATTCAATTAATTTTAGTCAACTTCCCTTGTTCACAAAACTACTACTAATAATTTCTATGGAGTCAAATTGAATGTCACATTTATTAGCAACTATTTTAAATGTTGAATCCATAAAACAAATGTGGGATTGTAATAACGAATAGGTCCTTGGAGTCTCTAGGTGCAACAATTCTGAAGTACGAGAATTTTGCCTAGGAGCACGAAATTTTGACCCGGGCTATAGAGAAGGACAATCAATAATGTTGTGCAGTAATTTGTACAAAAATTTGAGTGGTAAGGTTTCTCTCCTGCCTTGCAATGAGATTAAACTAAATCGACTCAATAATTGGTCAAGATTGACTACTCTCTGTGGATAAACTTCATCCTCCCTCCAAACTAAGAATTTCAAGAACCTTCTCTGAATGGTGTCACGATAGCGTTGATGGCAATTGTAAATAAGATGCCAGATCAGTTGCATACTCCAACTTGATACAGATTTTATAGCTTGTAAATATTTCATTTTATGCTCATTCTATTTGTTTAATTCTGTTTTATTTACGCTTTTTTAGAATTGTCTTATCCTATAAATTGGTCAAATATCTTAAAGGATTAATAAATAATATTATTATTATCATCATGAAATAAAAAAAGAGACAAAGTGGATGAGGTGGAATAGTTTCAATTAAAACTTCGATGTGAAGATTTATTGGAAAAATCGTCTATATTTCACCACGAAGCAACTGTAGAATTTCAAGAGAATCATTTATATCAAGGAATTGAATTATACAAGGACTATGATGGCGTTGAGGAGTTTATATGGATGGCGTATTAATATTACTTGTATAGCTTGTAAATATTTAATTTTATGCTAATGCTTTTAGTTTTATTCTGTTGTATTACACTAATCTTGAATTGAGTTATCTTATACATTTGTCAAGTGTCTTAAAGAATTAATAGATATTAATAAATTCAATGGACGATGAATCAACTCTGTAATAGTTTATATTTAAATGAGAGGTTATGATAAATACTTGTCTAAAAATCACTGACTGAACAATTCTTTCATTCGACTAGTTTCGCCTTTTACAGCATTATCAAAAATGAATACATATTACAAAGACAACCTTTAAATATTTGCAGATCTGTTCGGACCACAGAATACACCCCAAATTCGGTCAGAGAGGTGGAGGTTTCCAAATTATCAGAGATTTAACAGCGGGGAGTGGTTTAGGTCTAACTGGTCATTGAGAGATTGTATTTATTGGATTTTTGAGGTTTATTTATTCCCATGGCTTCCAGGTAGTTCAATTTCATACCTTTTTCACAGTAATGGAGAATATTAGGTTCAAAACAACATGAGATCTTATGTCCTGTCGAGTTTAGATGTTCCCGAAAAGCAGATTGTCCGTTTTTTACGTGTTCTTTTAGCCTAGTTTCAAAACATCTTCCGGTCTGGCCAACATATGACGACTTACATTGTTCACAGTCCAATCTATAAATTCCAGACTTCTTCATTGGCTCGGATTTGGACAATTTGTTCACTTGTTGATTGTTGACTTGCAGAAGTCTGGAATTTATAGATTGGACTGTGAAGAATATAAGTCGATATATGTTGGCCAGACCGGAAGATGTTTTGAAACTAGACTAAAAGAACACGTAAAAAACGGACAATCTGCTTTTCGGGAACATCTAGGGTCGACAGGACATAAGATCTCATGTTGATTTAAACCTAATATTCTCCATTACTGTGCAAAAGGTATGAAAATGAACTACCTGGAAGCCATGGAAATAAATAAACTCAAAAAATCGATAAATACAATCTTCTCAATGACCAGTTAGACCTAAACCACTCCCCGCTGTTAAATTTCTGATAATTTGGAAACCCCCACATCTTTGACCGAATGCAAGGTGTATTCGGTGGTCCGAACAGGTCTGCAAATATTTAAAGGTTGTATTTTTAATATGTATTCATTCCTGATAATGCCGTTAAAGGCGAAACTAGTCAAATAAAGAATTGTTCATTCAGTGATTTTCAGACAAGTATTTATTAGTACCTCTCATTTAATAAATATTATAACTATTATTATTATTATTATGAAATAAAAAGCAGACAAAGTGAATAATGTGCTATAGTCTTAATTACAACTCCGATGTGAAGATATATTGAAAAAATCGTCTATATTTCACCACGAGGAAACTGTAGACAATATAAATTATTTTGTCAGGATGGAATTGTTCCCGATACGAAGAATCAGAACCCGTCATGGGCAATACATTTCAGATAAGGGGAGCATTATGAGCGATAGTTCGGAGAGATTCCAGAAAGCACGAAGCACAGGAGAGACATCCGAGTTGGGCTAATTCTGTACGAACACGGAGGGATCATTTTACGGGACCGTTTCCATTTATTGCTTGTTAAGGGTGCCATTTCAACCTCTCACTTGTTTGTTAGAAGCGCCACGGGTGAGTCGCCTCGAGGGAAAACCTAGGAATGCTCCCACAGATTTTCATAATTGCTAATTGCGCCGAAGCGTCCCTTTCTGCTGCGCTTGTTTCGACTGCTGGAAATTCGGCTTCGAATGTTTGCAGGAAGCGGGAAACCTGAGGAACGTCATTATCACGATTATTTTAGTTATGACGGACATTAACGTGCTTAACTAGCTTTCGTGCGATTTGACGATTTGAGGATATATTTTTTGAAGGAACATCTATTTTTGCATGGTTAATGAGTTCATATTCATTCAAAATAATTACTCAAAAGATGATATAATAATAGAAAATTGAAATCGAAATGCTTGGCCTAAGTTTCACTGGATATATCAACAACTCTACGTATGTTTCGGGTGGTTAGATGATTATCAAGATTATTCAACAACAACAACAATGATAATAATAATAATAATAATAATAATAATAATATAATAATAATAATAATAATAATAATAATAATAATAATAATAATAATAATAATAATAATAATAATAACACTAATGATAATAATAATAATAATAATGATAATAATAATGAAAATAATAATAATAATTTTACTGCCAACCAGATCATAAAGAAACAGCAACGCCAGGTAAGCACTATCAGAACATTGTGATTACAGACATAAATAGAATATTTATTTTCATTTATTTATTTATTTATTCAACATGCACTGTTTCAGAGGACAGGTTCTAACTACAAAACAGGACACACAATAGATACAAAAAACAAAATTGGTAGTACAAAAGTTTCCATTTTCTACTTTCATTTTGAATGAAAGAGTTTGTGATATGAATCACAACTGATAGAATGAGATATAATAATTATAGGAATAAAAGAACTTTTATGCTGACCAAACTTATACAAGCATATAAATTTAAACACACAAATACATTCACATTCACATATTAACAGTTATACACACATAAGTATATGTAAGAAAGTATAATATAAATATAAGTTTAATATAATATATAACAAAAGTGAATGTATAATAAGAATTCATATGAGTGAATATAAATTCTGTTCGTGAATACACATAAATGATTGTTCTAGTGGAGATTATGGATATGAAGGAATCTTGCCTCAATATCAGTAACAGAACAGTTTAAAATATCGACCTTAGCTCCCAAAATATTACATGTTCACACATCGTGAGCAATGGATAAAATTTTCGTTCTAGCTGCTGGAAGGTAGAACGTGAATGCGCTTCTGAAAGAAAGTCTTTGAACAATAAAGTTAAGCTTTAATTCCTGACATTGCAATAATTCCTTACATTTCAATTTATTATTAATTATTTTATGCAAGAAGATTATTGCATGGCATTTCCTTCGCGCACTGAGTTTGTCCACATTATGTTGACTTGTAAGCGTTTCATGTTGTATGCATATAGGTAGGTAGGTATACTCCATTAATTCTGAAGATCAAAAGTTTCAGGAACTTCCGTTGTATTGACTTCAATTAATCAATGTGTAACTGATAACCAGGATTCCAGACATTGATCCGTATTCAAGTTTAGATCTTACGAAAGCACAATACAATGTTTTCAGAGTTGATATATTGCTAAATTCCTTACCAATGCGAATAATGAAACCATATACTCTACGGGCAGCGCTTCTGTAGCATTGATATGTGGCACGAAAGTTAGTTGAGAATCAAAGGTACCGCCAAGGTCAATAAATGCATAAAGTCATCCCAAAATATTATCACCAATTTCATAGTTGAAATTTATCAAATTAAATTTTGTGGAGAACAACATAACATGACATTTAGAGATGTTGAGGTTTAATTTGTTGAAATCACACCAATTTACAATATTACGCAACTTTTTTGCAATGCGTTCGCAGTCACCAATGCTGGAAACATAACGAAAGTATTAAATATAATAGAAATCTGAATAATTATTCTCCTAGTTTTCAAAGTTAAAGCTATAGAATGACTAACGCAACAAATACTCGATGGTATATTTTCTAAAACGTATTAGACTGTTCCCTGCTTAAAGATATATGAAGTGAATTATAAGTTTCAACTACCATGTAACATGAGACCATGATAGTATTCATATCATGTTGGAGAACATACTCTGAATTTTTATTCGAATATTACTTTTCCAAGAACTGGGAAAGTGGATATCATTATTCATCCTTACAAATGACAATATAAAGTCAAACAATGAAACTAAACTTGGAGTATACTCAGTTAAAACGTTGTATTCTTGGCCCTAATAAATTCATGACAATTCAAACAATTACAATGGTTAATTCACAAAGAATCTCAATGAACATATATATTACGCTGCAGACAAAAAGGCGGACGCAGTTCGGATCCTTCGGGTATAAATACAAAAATTTCCCCGAGAGCAGCAAAGAAATGAAACGAACTCAACGGAAGAGTGTTCAGCGAAAGAAGTGGAAGGCTCATTGTACTTATCTGCCCTGGGGTAACATTATGCAAAGTAGGCTTGGAAAAATGCATGACCTGTTTGCAATAAAGAGACAGGTACGGTCTTCTTCGATGTAATGAATGCTAAATTACTTTGTCTTGGTCTTGTATACAAGACGATCTCTGCTGGTTTATGTAATTCAAGCAAATGGGAGTAATTCAATTCCATTTTGGTTTTGAAATTTTCGAAATTGTGATAACTTATATATTATTACGAATGATGGAAAAACGATATTGAAAAATGAAAGAACGAATATGAATAGAAAGTACCACAATTTCAGCACCAAGTTACCAATATTTAAACATACAAGAAATATTCAAACGAAAAAGAGGCGAACGATTTTCTGAACTAGAATGAGTAGAATATCTGAAGATGTTTAAATGATTTCCATGGACTCTTGAACTCCCATGTTTCCTCCACTGACAACTCCAAAACAAGAAGAGTTTTGTTTCTATTCAGCACCAGAAGATGAAGGTAAAAATCGAAGACAGCCATTTCAAATGAAAAAATTATATAACAACATTCATGTTGTCAGAGCTTTAATTGTTTTAGATACAAAGAATGGTTGTCAAATAATTTCAAATGAGAGAACAATATGGATTTGTAAGCAACGAAATATTAGGTATGCTTCATTTCAACACGTTTAGAATTGGAAAAATGAAGAGGTGCACAGATTTTTGGTCCGTCAACCTTCACCATCTCTGGTTTCCTTCACAAGTATAAAAGATTCAGAGCTTCCTCTACTTGAAGGCACTTTTACAGGTTTGGAGAATGTTGTATATATTTTTGTAATTCTGAAAGTTGAAAACGTATCATCATTACAAGCAACTGCGCAAATGAGAAAGTTTGTCTGAATAAGTACATAGTTCTCAGGATCTTCTCATTCAAAGTGTGCTCATCAAAGATCAAACCACAAAAGTGCCATTTTCATCGTGAAATTTACATCCACGAAGGAATTTTTGGGTCAAATTGTTTCGCTTCGCAAAGGGTTTTCCCCGCTGAAGGAAATTTGGTAACCTCTGTTTCAGGTTATAACATTTGGGTGCAAACTTGAACCACAAATCATTTTCCTTTGTGTAATCGTACATTATTTTTCCAAATCAACTATTTGAAAAGATTGAGTCACAAATTGTCATTTTCATACAAATATTCTGTTACTAATAACATCAAGAAACAGATATTTCGGTTTCCAAAAAAAAAAACTCGGTTTACCGAAGAAAGTTTAACAACCGCTTACTCAGGATGTGTATCAAATGAATTTCTTCAAAACGTAGAATTTTGGAAAATCGTCCACGATTTTTCATATTCAACTATTCGAAAAGATTGAGTGACAAAGGGTTATTGGCATACCAATATGCTGTTAGTATCATGAAGACTTCAATATCATGACTTAATATCATGAAGAGACAGATATTTCGCTTTCCAAAAGGCTGTGGTCTTTCCAAAAGACTTTGGCCACCGAAGGATGTTTAACAACTGCTTAATCAGGATGTGTATCAAATCAATGTTTTCAAAACTTGGAACTTTGGAAAATCGTCCATCATTTTCCAAATTCAAATATTCGAGAAGATTGAGAGACAAAGGGTCATTAGCATACCAATATGCTGTTTTTTAATATCATGAAGAGACAGATATTCAGCTTTCCAAAAGGCTTTGGTCACCAAAGAAAGTTGAACAACCGTTGTTTTAGGATATGTATGAAAACAAATTTTTGTGAACTTGCAAATCTGGAGAATCGTCTGGAGAATCATTTTCCAAATTCAAATATTCGAAAAAGTAAGCGTCAAAGTGCCATTTTCATAACAATATTCTGTTACTTAATAACATCAAGAGAGAAATATTTCCTTTTCCAAAAGGCTTTGGTCACCGAACCAAGTTTAACAACCGCTTACTCAGGATGTGTATCAAATCAATTTTTTCAAAACTTGGAACTTTTTAAAATCGTCCATCATTTTCCGAATTCAAATATTCGAAAAGGTTGAGCAACAGAGGGGCATTTTCATACCAATATTCTGTTACTTAATAACATCAAGAGACAGATATTTCGGTCTCCAAAAGGCTTTGGCCACCAAAGAAAGTTTAACAACTGCTGTCAATGTATGTAATCAAATTGTTCAAAACTTGGAACTTTAGAAAATCGTCCACCATTTTCCAAATTCAAATATTCGAAAAGAGTAAGCGTCAAAGTGTCATTTTCATACCAATATTCTGGTACTTAATAAGATCAAGAGAGAGATATTTCCTTTTCCAAAAGGCTTTGGTCACCGAACCAAGTTTAACAACCGCTTACTCAGGATGTGTATCAAATCAATTTTTTCAAAACTTGGAACTTTAAAATCGTCCATCATTTTCCGAATTCAAATATTCGAAAAGGTTGAGCAACAGAGGGGCATTTTCATACCAATATTCTGTTACTTAATAACATCAAGAGACAGATATTTCGTTCTCCAAAAGGCTTTGGCCACCAAAGAAAGTTTAACAAACGCTGTCAATGTATGTAATCAAATTGTTCAAAACTTGGAACTTTGGAAAATCGTCCATCATTTTCCAAATTCAAATATTCGAAATGGTTGAGCAACAAAGGGTCATTTTCATACCAATATTCTGTTACTTAATAACATCAAGAGAGAGATATTTTCCTTTTCCAAAAGGCTTTGGTCACCGAACCAAGTTTAACAACCGCTTACTCAGGATGTATCAAATCATGCAATCAAATTGTTCAAAACTTGGAACTTTGGAAAATCGTCCATTATTTTCCAAGTTCAAATATTCGAAATGGTTGAGCAACAGAGGGGCATTTCCAGACCAATATTCTGTTACTTAAAAACATCAAGAGACAGATATTTCGGCCTCCAAAAGGCTTAGGCCACCAAAGAAAGTTTAACAACCGCTGTCAATGTATGTAATCAAATTGTTCAAAACTTGGAACTTTAGAAAATCGTCCACCATTTTCCAAATTCAAATATTCGAAAAGATTGAGCGACAAAGGTGCCATTCTCATCCAAAAAATCTGTTTGTTGATAACACGAATATCCTGCATTTTTCGCCATTCGCAATCACATTTATCCTCGACAACCACGAACTGACAAAACGTCATATTCGATAACGCGTTTGTTCGCAATCTGGAACATCTGACTAATTTCAATTCAAAGCTCGCAGACAGTCGAACGCTCGAATGGTTCCAAATTGAATCATCCAATTCTACCCCGTAAGTTATCGAAATAATTTAGTGAAAGAGATAATAAATGATCATATGGCTGTGACACATTAAATGAAATAAAGGGAAAATCCTTTTCAATACAGCAGCGTAGCGACCGCAATCCTGCAATCCTGCCGGACTGGGCCGCAAAGCCCTTCTGACGTTCAGTATTGGACATAACAATCAATCCTGGATACGCGTCCAGCTTCACAATGAAGCAGAACTAGTATAAATAAGAGATAACGACAAAATGTGCAATATAAAAGGGCAACACCAACGGCTTGGAAAATATACCGGTGAGATCAAATGCTGTTTTTGAATAATTCAGATTCTCCAAGGGAAAATTTCAAGATATCGCTCTGAATTTTATATTGGCATTTTGTGATAGATCACGATCACATCCATGTTGTTTCGTTCATAGCGAGAAATGAACGGAAAATGCTTTCTTCTTCTATCACTTGTTATTTCTGTGAATTGATGGAAATATCGGAGTTTACCGCTTTTACATTTAGCTTCATTTAACAGACAATTACCATGAATCCAAAAATTGTCCTCGTATACCTAAATTTCATGCAAAAAGCAGTATTGTAGACTTTCGCCCAGATGGTCACCAATTTATAATGCGTCATCTCTACTTCCTCCTTTAATTTATATATCCATACATAAGAAGAGTAGATTGAATCGAAGTGAAACATTGTTCAATATATTAAATAAAAACACTTGGATTGGTTCCACAAAATTTATAATAAATACTTGAGAAATGTTTCGAGGTATTACCCCATTTTCAAAAGTTAAACTGAACAACATTTTTCAACCAACATTGCAGGTAACGATGTATATGTATATAAGAATGTTGGTTCGAAAATGTTGTTCAATTTAACTTTTGAAAATGGTGTAATACCCCGAAACAATAGTCTCATTATAAATTTTGTGAAAACAAGTGAAGTGTTTTTATTTAATATATCATACATAAGTGTTTATATGAAGCTTCATTCAACAGATATTTACCATGAATCCGGAAAGTAACCTCTATTTCATTTGAGTACCCAAGTTCGTGCAATAGCGGCTTTCACTCCAAATAATAATGCGTCATCTTAACTGGTTCTTTGATTTACCATATGTGAGAGGTTATATTGAGCTTGACCCAACACTCAATTTCCTTGATAGCAGTGTTCTTGTTTTATTTGAATAATAGGTTTAATGCACCAAGAAGCCTGGTAGATTATCATTCAAACGGTCTACAGATAATAATGCGTCATCTGAACAACCTCCCTGATTTTTCACAGAACAGGTCATATCGAGTTTCATTTGATAGACAATTACGTCAACTGAAAAACTGTCCTATAAAATTTATTCGAATATTTAAGTCCAATGAAGAGAAGATCCTTATAGGCTCTAATGTAGACGGTCTTCAGGTAATAATGCGTCATCTTAACTACCACCTTGATTTTCCATATATATAGGGGTTAAATCACTCAATAGAAACTAATTCGAACCCAGAAAGTCTCCTATAATTCATTTTATTATCTGGGTTCAATGTAAAGAAGGCCCTTGTACGCTTTCATTCATATGCTATGAAGTAATAATGCGTCATCTCAATTACCTTCTCTTGATGAGAGGGCCGAATAGGCGAATTATAAGAGCATACTGGTTTCTCTTTTCTTCTGGCATGGCGCTAATTATTTCTTAATGGTTCAGAAAAAGATTTTGAAATGCATACGGAGTTTTAAGAGTTATTTTCATTTCCAAACTGAATCACAAAATTGGCAACAGATAGAAAAAATATATATTTTTACAACCAATCAAAAGATTATATTTCAAGAAAAGGTAAAATTAGAGAACTTGCTTTGATAAATCAGGGAATTGAGAATAATAATCTACTATATAATTGATCTACTTCATAGATCAGATTATCCAGAAACACTGCGCTTCTTGAGCAGAACGAGAAGATTAAACTCACTAGGGTTTGAGGTTATGTCAATATATTCTGTTATAAAACTACTTATGAAGTGGTTGCCAGTCTAAAAAATATGTTGAAAATAAAATTGTTGTATTGGAATTTAGTCAATTGATCGGATAATATCTACTGCTATAGTTTTGAGCAGTATTCTGTTCTATGTGAAATATTCGTTATTACAATAATGATATTTGATACAGTTTTCTATTCATATAGAACGAGAAGAATTAATATCTAAATGTTTCAATTATATTAAACATATTCCGTCGTGAAACCTCAAAAATACGGCTATTGGAAAACATTTTACTGGGAATAAATAACTGCGCTTTACATTGTATAAACGTTTTTCCAAGCGATCCAACAAACGAGGTATATTTCCGTGAAACTTAAGAGCATAACAAAGACAAAGGGTAACGTTCAAAGATGAAAGAATAAAAGAACATAAGGGCATTTGTTTCGTTAAATGTATTTCTTCTTTATCTTCGAGATTCCCAGAGTATTCATTCGATTGTTGTTTTGTTTGATGTTGACAATAACTTGTGCCCTATATTTTTTCTGTCTTTCAAACGAGCGGAGTGAATTTCAGAACAAACGAAAACATATTCGTTTCGTTTATTTGTACATGAAATATCTGTAGAAACTCAACATATTTCTTCAACTCATTTCAGGATATACTTCATTGATGATTATATAACTGATAAAAAGGGACTCTTGACGGAAATTTATTCACCTAAAACTTTTTTATAATTCTATTGGGCAAAAGCCCTTTTGACGTCGACTTGAGTCATTAGTCAGCAATTGATAAATTATAGACAAATGTTATTGTGACGATGAGTTCAAATTCCAAACAATTTTCTAAAATAAAGCCACAAATAAACAACAACGCTGATATTTACCATTTTCAAGTGATTGACAAGGATACTGTCTGACTTTTTTCCTTCATACACAAACCATAACTAAACCTTGGTAAGAAAGGTATTTACATTAGGAAGGATACATAAGAAAAATCAACGTAGATACTAGAATTTAAGTTTGAGCAGACTGATATATTCCATTAATAATTCGTAAACTGTTATATCACCAATGGACACAAAAAATTCAAATTAAATGGTTGATTAAATTTCGTGAGGGCACTCATTTTTACTTGAAGCTCAAATGATGGGTGTTGGATTTCACCACACGAAATCAGAATGTGATTTATAGTTCCGACTTCACCACAAGCGCATAATGGGGAATTCTTCAAATCAATTTTGTGTAGGTACTGCGGACATAATACATGACCTGACATTAGACGAGATATAATTCCAATAGACATTGTTTTAAAGTCAATATGATAAAACCAGATAGTTAACATAGGCATTGGCTGAATATTTTTTCAATATGTTGAAACTTTACAGTTAGACTGATATCAGCTTCTCATTTATTCCAAACTAACCTCGTGAAATGAAGAAATAAATCAGAATAGGTACATCTTGAAACCTCAGCTACCTTATTTGCAGCAGATTACCTAACATAAGCGTGAACATTTTTGGAAGAACACATTTTCACTCCATATATCTATAAAGAAATAAGTGATTAATTAAACTCAAAACTTCATAGGTGAGTAACCTTTATATTTCTTATTCGTATATTGCCAAAAGGAAAGACCAGATGATATGTTTGATCTGATATAAACGATTAAGTTAACTTCCATATTCATCGCTGACAACACTAAACATTTCAGATACCATCAGTCATGTTCGTTAAATTGCCATCACCACCTTTCAGTCTACATCCATCATGACCTAGGCCTTCCTGACTTCCCCCCAGATAATTTGATAGATAATCTTTGTGAAATTTATTGAGACAAGCTCGAAAAGATTTTGATATAACCATCCAAAACGGCACTGCAATTAAGCGCTGTAACAAATTCAATTGGTACCGATGTTTACTTCAGTTTGATTGCTTGAATCTGAAATATATGAAAACACCCGGTATTGTGTTGATAGTTTGACGTGAAACAAACAAAAATAATTTTCGGATTTGCTTTTAATGTAAACTTTCAGTTGATTAAGTCACAATGGATGTTAATGGAACTTCAAAATCTATTTGTACAGATTAGAGAATCATTGACTGTTGTTCTAAACTAGTGGGTGAGTTATTCGAATTTTGAATTATTGAAATTCAACCATACTACATGATTATATATATATATATATATATATATATATATATATATATATATATATATATATATATATATATATATATATATATATCTAAATATTAATATATGTCCTTCTATAGGCACGTTGACAAAAATTGAAAAGGACTTAAAGATTACAATAGACTTCAGTTGGTAAACTTCTTCCATATCAAACGAAAAATCAAATTAGTTGGAGATTTTGTTCTTTATATGGTCTTGGGATGTTTTACTATTTATCACGACAATATCAGGTTTGTTTCGAGCTACTGCTCTATCAGTTATAACAATGATGCCCCAGTACCACTTAAAAAAATTTTTTTCGGAAATATCTGGCGGCGTGTACATTATTTTCGCTTTCAGTTTAGGTGTATTTGGGATTTATCACAATGGCTTGGTGATATATTTCTTCATTCTGATTGTGATAGTCAACGTAACTCAAGTATCTGGCAATGTATTTACAGTCAAAAAAACACCAACATAATGGAAAATCTTGAAATCATCATCAAAACATGAATGTTGATATCTATGATATCTATTATGCCATTAATGAACATTCTGAATAGCAAATGACCAAGGATGGAATATTAGGGAACTCCAGATTAGGTGGGGTATTCAACTGATTCATACCCTCTGCTAAAAACATATTGCTTTGTGACCATTCAGTAAGATTCAGAGAGTTCAGTGAATGATTTCAAGAACCCGAAAGTGACAAAATCATTCAACAAAATACCGTGGTCGAGTCTGTAGTAGGCTTTAGAGGAGTCGAATATAACTTAAATTCAAACACTTGAACTTATGATTTACACTTTATTGACTACATAGCATGACGCGTTTCGTCGTTACAAACGACTTCTTCAGATGCTTACAGAATAATGAATGCTATATAGTCATAAAGTGGAAATCATAAGTTCAAGTGTTTGAATTTAAGTTATATTCAACTATATTAGATTTACATCAAGTAAACGCCAACACTATTAAATATTTAGAGGAGTCCATTTATCCATCAGTCTTTTCATGATTAGCGATACCCTGATCGATGTACAGAGTGATACGTGTCGGATTCATAAAGATTTAAGTATATCAGCTACATAGATATTTTAGTAGCTCAGATAGCTTTGGTAGCTTAGATATCCCTAATTACACCAGCATCCCTTTGGATATCAAATTTCGGTAGAAATTGTATATTTGATACTATATACAGAAATGTTCTCCTCAAAAATGTCAAAAATTATATTTTCTTATACACCTTTTAAATCACCTTCTTTCTCAACCCAGTGACTTCTATATTTTCAGCAGTATTCTGAAGATTATGAAGTAATTCTTTTGTTGATAATAAAACGAATACAAACATGAAAAACTGTTTCTCAAAATCGATTGTATGATGAAATCTTCTCCAGGTGATAATACAAGTCATATTTTCCTATGATTGGAGATTTTTTCCGTATAGTTATAGCGCTTTTTGCATGAAAATTCGACGGAAATTCAAATATGCCATCGTGTCGTGTCGTAAGATGTCAAGGCAACAGGGTAAATTTCCTAGACGTGAGGATCAGAGTTAGAAGGTTTGAACTAGGGTTGTCAGTAGCGGATAATGATTGTGATCCTATCTAAGCTTAATATTATACAAATGTCGCCCCGAAATTCCTGCCAACAACCATCTTTGCATCCCCATTATCCTGGGGATTGTTTGTCTTTAATTTATGTCTCTCGGTTTTTTCTTTCAAGATCGAAAGGCCTTTTATCAAAACTTTTCAATATTTTGTCGGGTGATATTGATATCGATTGGATGAGAATCAACACAATATTTTTACTGTTTCCGGTTCAGCTCTATGGTTTTTTGTATCCGCTTTGTTATCCATAAAATTATTGAAGCACTACGTTTCAACTATAATAGCGGATTATAAAAAATTAATTAAAGTTTATATTAGCCTAAATGTTGGAAATTGGAAGTATAAAAAGTGATTTGTAGCATATATTTTATTTTTGCATCAGACTGTACCTACAGGTGATGTATTTGAACAAAAAAACAAATGACACTGAGATTTCGCTTGCTGAAATGTACTGAAAAATGTTCAGGCTAGCTTACTCCAAAAAACGTAATTTTTTTTAATATATTTTATTTATAGTGCAAAACATGTTGAGCAATCAAGTTTTTTACATATGAAAGCACATATATGAAATTACTTGAAAAAACATTTTTTTTTTCAAAATGGCGGTCCTGAAAATGGCTGCTGAAACTCATCTGAATCGTAGATGAACGACATCATTTCTTCGAAAAGAATTATTTGAAAGCAAAAAACAAAACGGTTTCATGTTCTGTATCGAATTGGATATGACCTCAAGCAGAATTAAACATTTTCAATGGAAAAAACAAAATGGCGGACTATTGAATTTTTTTACCTTTTTTTTCACTTTAAATTGATTATAACTTTTTTAAATGATAATGAATATTTCTGGTTCTGCTTGAGGTCATAGCCAGACATCTAAAGAGTAAAATGCCGTTTGGTTCATATCGATAAGTGCGATAGTTTTGAAATGAGAGTGTAATTCATGCGAAAAAATGTGGTTCGGAGAAAAATCAGTTCAAAGTTTTTATTCGTGAAAAATGTTGAAAAAACTGAGTTTTACTCACATATCCATTCCAGATTCATACACAACTCCTTCCTGGTCTTCGTAAGCATCAATCTGAAGAATTCTTGCATTTCTCAAAGCAGTTCAACAAAATAACAATAAAACAAAGAACAAAACAATAAGACGAGCCCAAGGCATGCAGCAGCTGCCGCTACAGAAGGCGTTCGAGCGGCCGGATTTACTGCAGCGTTCCCTAATCTTTTATACCTGCTTCTCGGTCTTGCTGACCTTCGGGACTAATTCTATACTATTTCTACAAATATATAGTAGCAATTTATGAAAAAAAAAATTTAGATTTTTTTAAAATTGTTTGGAGTGAGCTGGACTTAAATAACAAATTAATTTTGAACACTCAGTTTTAGTTTCACTGAGTATATTAACATTTCAACATATGTTTCAGGTGGTTAGTAGATTGTCAATAGTAATAAAAATATTAACATGTAAATATCAGTTACATATTTAAACATGGTCTGTATGGATTTTATCTGCTTCGATATTTTGAGATCATCCGCATAAAGATCTATATTGGTATATCTAAAACATTCGCCAATATCATTCAAAAATGAAAAAAGAAGTGGACAAAGATGTGAACCCTGTGGTACACCTGATGTCACCGGTAAGGAATTTGATCTGGAACCATTCACAACCACATACTGTCTTCGGTTGTTCAAATATAAAGCGAGAAAACCCAGGAGATTTCCATGCACCCCGAAATTTTCCAGTTTTGTCATGAGAGTTGGGTGGTGGACCCTATCAAAAGCCTTGGAGAAGTCAGTGTATATTACATATAGAGATGTTCTTTCTTCGAAATTCCTCAATATCCGCTGTACAAAAGGCAGAAAGTTTGACACAACAAACCGAACAGAGAAAAATGTCGACTAAATACTGACTGATACTAAATACTTCACGAAATCCAAATACTTGTTCCGTGGGGTATGTTTTGTCCTTTTTCAGAATAATGTTCAATACCCATTTTTTGCAGAATCTCTAGATTACCATCGCTGCTCCTCATACTAATATTGGGTAATCTACAAGCGCCTGGAACAGCGAAAGATAAAGAACCTGTAAAATAAAAAAATTTTGGTACATATAAGAACTGTGCGAGATGCTTGAATCGATATAATTGTCCCCTTAATTTCGGAATAACATATTTAATATGTACGTGCCATCTCGAATGGTTATCGTTGTTAAGACCTTCCGTTTAATCAAAACCACTATATTTTCAGAATTAAATAGAGTTACAAGATATTCGACAGCAGCCTCCATAACATCGCACTTCAGTGAAGTATGTAACTCCAACGATGAATAGATATCATTATGGAAAAGAACTATATTCCGACATGAACATATTCGATAAAAAAATTTCATCAGTCCCATCTGGATATACGATTCGTATAGAACACACCACTGATTACAGGATAAGATTATTCTCCTCGCTTTCGGTTTTCATATCCGGAATCAGTTAATGGGAACGTCTCGAAAAATCCGCGTATTCACAAGGAAAATCCGAAATAAATTCGACTCTATCGCTGCTTGAGAGTCGTTTAGTACTTACAATATTTCCAAAGTTAATGGGACCTTGGTAAATACCTTCTTTGATAACCTGGGCTTGGAAGGAAGATGATGAGGCTGTATGAGAGCGAATAATTCTATGAATACAGAAACGATTGCATGGAATGGCCTGAAATTTTCTCTCCTGGAGCCTTGCAAATTGTAAAAAATTCCAAACTCAGAATTTTATCCTTCAAAGGGGCATGGGAAAATTCCTTATCTAATTACTTCAAACTCGAGGAGAGATGATTAGAATACTTGGAAAACCAGGAATGATATCGAATTTTTCGATAAGTATTTCGTTTATTGAAATAATATCTGAAGCTCTCCAGGATTTTTTTCTGAAATCGAACATACACTTCTTACACCTGGAAAAAATAGAGAAATAATAATTTTCTGTTTCAAGTCTGTTATTGCTTACAATCATAATTTTTGGTAGAATATTAACATCGATTTTCCGAAAGTTTGTTTCTTGCAGATTTGAAAGAATATAAATCATAAATGCCTAGGTTTGAAATTATCAGAAAAATTCAACAAATTTCGAATATTATTTGTGAAACCTGTAGAGTAATTCATTAGTGAAATTCTAAGAGAGATACATTTTTCTATAGTAGCACCATTGAAACTTCCGTCGTTCAACACAAACTGCTGCACTCTCGTTTGTAGAGTACATACATAACTGTTTGGATGATTGTTATTGCGTTGCAGGTTTGTTTTTCTATGCGTCTAGAGCTTTGCTTATTGCTTAATTCTACACTAAACAAGCTTTATAATCTGAGTTTCAGAGTTATAGTTTTGGAATGGTTTACGTTCCTTTATACCGAATCGTTACATGGTGGTCAAGTTAGGGGTTCCTCAGGGGTCTGTACTGGGACTCCTACCGTTTTTATTGTTTATAAACGATTTTCCGGAGGTAGAATTACTATTTTTGCAGATGATACCTCTTTCGATATTTCAGCAAGTACGTCTTGTAATCTTTCGAAGAAATCTGCAAAATTAACCTCATGTTTCACTGAATAGTGCCGTAAAAATGCTCTCATTTTAAATGTGAATAACACTGATTGTATCTTCTCCAATACACGTGCTAGTGTGGGTGATAATCTGAGGTTTCAACATAATGGAGTTATCATTGTATCTAAAAACAGCATCCACTTATTGGAGATCCAAATGGATAGTGAATTGGGATGGTGTGAACATATTGACTCACTATGTAAAGAACTTATGAATTAATGAACCTGTTACGCTTTAGGCAGAATTAGGGATTCTAAAAAATTCTGTTGTAAGTGTATATTATGGTCATATTTGTATCATTCTTCTTCTCTTCTTTCTTTCTAGAATAATATACCTTTAATTTCAGTAAGTTGCTATGACCTGTCCAACACAATTGTGCATTGTCATACTGGATTAATAAAGATGATTATCATTAATGGGTGTTTTTTTTAGAAGTATAGAACTTTAAATTGCAATAAAACAAAGATGGATCATTCGATTGACAAGAATTTTTTTATTCGAAAGATAATCTTGTGGCATTACATTTTTAATATGATTTCTGACATTAGACCGCCACGGCTGGCTCGGATATAGTCCAATCTGGACGTCCAGTTTTCGATGACTTTTTCCAACATTTGTGGCCGTATATCGGCAATAACACGGCGAATATTGTCTTCCAAATGGTCAAGCGTTTGTGGCTTATCCGATAGACCAATGACTTTACATAGCCCCACAGAAAGTAGTCTAGCGTTGTTGAATTACAAGATCTTAAAGGCCAATTCACAGGTCCAAAACGTGAAATTAGGCGGTCACCAAACGTGTCTTTCAATAAATCGAATGTGGCACGAGCTGTGTGACATGTTGCGCCGTATTGTTGAACCACAGCTTCTGGACATCATGGTTGTTCAATTCAGGAATGAAAAAGGTAGTAATCATGGCTCTATACCGATCACCATTGGCTGTAACGTTCTGGCCATCATCATTTTTGAAAAAGTACATACCAATGATTCCACCAGCCCATAAAGCGCAGCAAACAGTCAGATTTTCTGGATGTAACGGTGTTTTGACATACACTTGAGGATTATCTTCACTCCAAATGCGGCAGTTTTGTTTGTTGACGTAGCCATTCAACCAGAAGTGCGCATATGAAATGGACGTAGTGCGCGATACGTATTCCGCACAGAACCATTATTTTCGAAATAAAATTGCACTATTTGCAAGCGTTGTTCAGGCTTGAGTCTATTCATGATAAATTGCCAAACCAAACTGAGAATAAATCACTTCTCAGCTGTTAAATCGGTCTCCATCTTCAACAGTAATGCCAACTTAAAGTGTTATACCTGTCAAAAAACACCCTTTATTATCGTAACGAAAGAAACCTCTCGAATAGAACGAACTCTTCTACATTTGCAATTGATGATATACTTCTCAATTTCAATCACAATTTTTCCACGAGACTTGATCGTATGTACAAAAGCTCAAAAGCAGAAAAAACTATGCGAAAAGGTCCGATATCAAACAACTTTCTATATCAGTTTTTCTCCAGACGGTAGCACTCATTTTTCGTCGTCGCGTAATTACCAATTTGTCGAGTCTTTTCAACCCCATAATTGTTAATTTTTGCCCGATGAATGTCAAAGGCATCGTTAATCTTCCGTCCCAACGACCCTACACAATGAAACTCAAGTATTTCACAAGAGCCAAATAGTTTGCTTTTTGTGAGTGGCAGAGGAAATATGACGTCGGAGCTCCTGTGATTAATAGTCTACTTGAAGCGAAGTGAACTCGAAAATATAAATATTACTCGATACTTTTAAGGGAAACTGTTTGACGCCGCCAAAATTAATATGTTCTGTAAATTGAAAAGGCCTCATGAACTGCGAAACAAAAGTCATGTATTTTCCATTTGACGCATATTAGTTTTCCTATTCACAAACGATTATGGCAGCGAACTGATGACAGTATGGATTGTTATTAATTGTTTCAAAGGTGGAAAGTATGGTAGTAAATTAACACGTTCAAAGCTTCAACAACATGGCTGACTTTGTTGGTTACACCTGGCATACTTGTGTTTTTAACAGAGCTTCATTTTTTGATGTTTCCTTATGAGATATAGACGATTTGAAAATTGTGTAGGTACTCGTATTTACCTTCCGTTGAATGAATGACAATTGAGATAAGATTTAT
Organism: Henosepilachna vigintioctopunctata; assembly: GCA_030704895.1. Classification (NCBI taxonomy): domain Eukaryota; kingdom Metazoa; phylum Arthropoda; class Insecta; order Coleoptera; family Coccinellidae; genus Henosepilachna; species Henosepilachna vigintioctopunctata. The sequence continues at coordinate 5,346,620 of JARQZJ010000034.1, forward strand.
TGGATACTGAAATAATTATAAGTTGAAAGAGAAATGATGTCATTTGTAAATGACATTGCAATTCCACGACACTGTCACTGCAATGTCATTCACAAAATAACGGGTGTTTTTTTAGAGGTATAGAACTTCAAGTTGACATGACTGTTGAAGATGGCGACCGATTTAACAGCTGAAAAGGCATTTATTCCCAGTTTGGTTTCCCAGAGACAAAATGAACAACAACTTTTTTCCAGAAGAAAATCATACTGTTAACATTTTCATTTTGAATTGAAATCTCAAGATATCCACATGATGAGGACTTGCTTGGTAAAAAATAAACGAACATATGATACAAAAAATTGATTCATACATTATTGCCTACATTCGAATCATCGAAGTACTCTGCCACACTATAGTATGCCTTTGTTAACAACAACGACTTATCTCTCTTCCTTGTTGAATACTCATGATTACTATTCAATTTAATAAACCTATCTTCATTTTCTTTAACATATAACAAACATCTATAAATATATAAACACGGTAAGGTGAGTACGTAATTATTAGTGAAGATAGGTTCACAAGATGTTCGTTGATGAATATTGAATATATTAATCGAAGTATTCGCTTCTGTGTAATAAACACCCTATTTATTTCTGTAGAGCAGCCCCACAGCAGAATATTATAATTTAGATGACTATATGCAAGACTGTAATACGCATTCTTAACACAGTTTCTAGGTAGAATTTTCTTAATTCTAGAGATTGTAAAAACTGAGTTAGTCAATTTTTTACATAAAACATCAATGTGTGCTATCCATCTCGAATTTCTGTCTACATATATTCCAAGAAACTTTGTTGATTGGGATGGTGATATAATGTTGTCTCCATATTTAACATTGAAAATATCTAAAATAACTATAAACGAAAATTCCGATTATTGTTTTTGTGTTCAATATATTTTCCAATAAATTATTATTTATTTTTCTATTCTACATTATGTATCAGCATATAAATAGCCTTGATGGCATTTAGCACTGAAAATATTACGAGAGTGAATCGAGACTTTTTTCGAGACAAAATGAACAACAACTTTTTTCCAGGAGAAAATCATACTGTTAACATTTTCATTTTGAATTGAAATCTCAAGATATCCACATGATGAGGACATTCGTGGTAATAAAATAAACAAACATATGATACAAAAAATTGATTCATACATTATTGCCTACATTCGAATCATCGAAGTACTCTGCCACACTATAGTATGCCTTTGTTAACATCAACGACTTAACTATCTCCTTGTTGAATACTCATGGGTACTATTCAATTTAATAAACCTATCTTCATTTTCTTTAACATATAACAGAGATCTATAAATATATAAACACGGTAAGGTGAGTACGTAATTATTTGTGCAGATAATTTTACAAGATGTTCGTTGATGAATATTGAATATTAATCGAAGTATTCGCTTCTGTGTAATAAACACCCTATTCATTTCTGTAGAGCAGCCCCACAGCAGAATATTATAATTTAGATGGCAATATACAAGACTGTCATACACATTTTCTAGTAGAATTTTCTTAATTCTAGAGATTGCAAAAAATGAGTTACTCAATTTTTTAAATAAAACATCAATGTGTGTTGTGTCCATCTCGAATTTCTGTCCACATATATTTCAAGAAACTTGGTTGATTGAGTGGTGATATAATGTTGTCTCCATTCAATATTCTTCAATATATTTTCCAATAAATTATATTCTATTTTTTTATTCTACATAAATAGCCTTGATAGCATTTAGCACTGAAAATATTACGAGAGTGAATCGAGACTTTTTTCGAGACAAAATGAACAACAACTTTTTCCAGGAGAAAATCATACTAACATTAACATTTTCATTTTGGTTTGAAATCTCAAGATATCCAGTAAGGATTTCCGGAAACGTGCGGCGTAATATTTCAGCAATTGTGCTTGCCAGCCTCCAGAAAAACGAAAAAACTTTCGCCGTTTACTGGAAGTTTAGGGTGGCAAATATACAGCTAACTCGCAAATCAACCTAGGCCATATATTCTTGCAGGTCGGAAAGTTTGTACTTCCCACACATCAATCACTTCTTGAAAGATAGGAAATGAACGAACCTTACTCGCTCCTGACTTTCATATACCGCAGAGATTCATGTACGTCTTTTGTTCCGTTATTTTGTGATACAGTGCTGATTGACTCACACGCTAAGGTTCTATAGAAAACTTCACCCTTATTTTCATATCATCTAGTTGAAATATTTCCAAGCAGTTTTCCACCTGCAGAATTTGCGGCGGCGCCTTTGATCGCCATCGGCATTATGAAATTTTAAACTGAATTGATGTGGTTCCAGAATAGAATGATGGTGGTTCGAATATCATGTTATAAATTAATGATAAAAACATTGCATCCCCAACACCTTCACGAATATCAGCGAAAATGAAAATAGTTGACCAATGCAGATTTTTCACTATTATGTCCGACTTATAATTATTATTAAAATTACTTTTTTATTGATGATCATTTTTTAAACGTTTGCATTATATCATAGGCAAACATTAGTTAATACTGTATATATATTTTTGAATATTTCCTGCAAACAGGTGTGTTTACCTGTAGAAAAATAAAGAGTTATTAGTAATATTATTATGATCACTTTTTATTGATAACCATTTTTTAAACGTTTGCATTATATTATTAAGTGTTAATACTGTATATATTTTTTTGAATATTTCCTGTAAATGGGTGTTTTTACCAGTAGAAAAATAAACACTTATTATTATTATAACATTGAAAATGTAATGCATCATAATATCGATACTCGAAATCTAGCTCGAAGGACCAATAAAACTAGTTGTTATTACGCAACTGCCATTTCCGCGTCACAGAATCCGTGTAATTCATAGATTCGCATAAATAAGATCGTTTAGCTACGACAGAAGTGATTATCTGATTGATTGCGCGATGTAAATATGACAGTTATCCTACCTGAAATGCCGTCGTATGTCCACCAGTCCTCCCAGCTCACTGCCAGAGTAGCTGAAACAAAAACATCTGTTTGAATAGATCGCTGACAATAATTGATGAATGGATACGGAGTCCGGGCTGAAGCCCATATTTCGTCAGCTTAGGAGGAATTAGAAACGACCGATGCCGCACGCGTCGCTCTGCAGCACGTATCTCATTTTTAATCCGGATTAGTCGGCGTCTGCGTTGTTTTTCCGGAACAGCAAAATCCAGGATTTTTCGCATGAGATACGAAATGGTTAGCAAATCGTAATATTGCTCTCCTCGAAAGGTGAAAGCTTGCACAGATCTTCATCGATTGCAATAAAATTATAAATATATAATATATATATATATATATATAATATATATATATATATATATATATATATATATATATATATATATATATATATATATGAATAATGTTCAACATAATGTTGCTTCAGTGGAGAGTCTGTTTCTTTCTTGTTTTTCCATCTCCAGGTTCGTACAACTTGAACTTGGCTACGCCGTTCTGAGGAGAGCCATTAAGCTCGAAACCCGTGTCAACGGCACTAATTGCAAGATATGCCGACAGTGTCTACTTTTGACTATTTATATATGTTATGTATGTTATTTAAGAGTTTGTAGGATACTATTTATAATAATTTGTAAGGGTTTATTGAATCAGTATTTGCAGTGGTAATCTTTTCTCTTTACCAAGCTTTCGCAATCTACTTTATTGCTTCTTCAGGGTTCTAAAATATATAAAACAACCTTAACCAACATCTACATCTACATCTGTATTTTTCAGTCTTACGGATAATTAATCACTAAGTTTACGAAGTCTACACTTATTAGACTTCAATCATTAGTTTCATCTTGGTTTAATTTTGTATCTTTATCTACTATTTTTGTATTTTTATCTAATGTATGTTCATTGTGGAGGAGTGGAGCACACTCCTACCATTTGTAAGAAATTTCTTTTCTCTACAATAATTATATTCTACTTGAGTAACATATATAGCTACTTACTGGATATGGAACAAGAAATGAAACACGACAAAAAAGAAGAAGAAAAGAAACAACTGGTATCAGATGATACGTGATAAGAATATAGACATTTAACCTGAAATAATATATTAGAATTAAATATTGAGATTAAATTGCAAATGTTGGATGAATTTGGCAAATTACGCTTATGTTATTTCTGTTAAATAGTTCAATGATTGTTACCTAAGCAAACAGTGCAAATTGTGTTGTATATGTTGGTTAAGGTTGATTTATATATTTTGGAAACCTGAAGAAGCAATAATAAGCTTGAGTAGAGCGAAATTGCGAAAGGTAACGAGAAAAGAGTACCACTGCAAATACTGAGTCAATAAACCCTTACAAATCATTATAACATATATATATATATATATATATATATATATATATATATATATATATATATATATACATGGAGCCCCGATATATAATATATATATATATATATATATATATATATATATATATATATATATATATATATATATATATATATATATATATATATATATATATATATATATATATATATATATATATATATATATATATATATATATATATATATATATATATATATATATATATATATATATATATATATATATATATAGTATTAGTAAATACTGAGATTATTAATCGAAATGTTGAAAAATCTCAAATAAAACTTTCAGGGAGCTGTCTACACAAATGTTGAACGAACTATCACTTTCGAGAGGGAATATTAGTGCTGTTCGAAAAATCATCGAACTTGTTGAATGATAATAAGAGACAATTATTTCATCATTATTATGAATCATCAGTTCTTACTTAATCAATCAATCAATAATCGATGACTTTCAAAACGCTCACAGGTCCTGTATCCGAATGAGGAGAACATCAGATAGTGAACTATTCACGTGAGCTCCCTCTGTCGGAGAAGAGATGTACAAACTCTCCCTAGCATCTTGATTCCTGTTCATGACAACATTTGTAGGAGTACGTAGAGCATTTGTTTTCGAAGCGCACTTAATATTCCCTCGTGAAAGTGATAGGTACGTTCTTATTGACAACATTTGTGTGGACAGCTCCCTGAGAATTTTATTTGAAATATTTCGAGTAAGAGTCTCAGTATTTACTAGGTATGAGTGATTTGTGAATCTTGAGACTAGCTGCCTTTTTCCCCGCCTGGGCGTGATCTGGAGTGATTAGGCATGGGACTATTCTTACACAATGCAGACAAAGTTCTGATGTGTTCGAATTAAATGTCCACGAAGCCTCTAATTTCGCTCTGATCTTAGAGAAAGTGAGGTGCTATTTTCGACAGAGTTTATTTCGTTTCTTCGATAGAGTGAGTTCACTTATTTAGTTCACGAGTTAATGTTCATCTCATTTTGAAGATATGGCATGGGTGCGTTTGGAAAATCATCTAAACTTGATTCTTTGGATTCATGTCACTGTAGATTCGCATGATAGGATGAGCACGATTTGTCATATGGTATACCACCATGTTGCCGGTACTTTGTCTATTTGCGTGTTAATATTCTTTGTACGTCAAGGTTACATTTTAATATTACATATATGATATCATCTTTTGAACCAAGTTGTCCTCAAATATCAATATATTGAATGAATAAATCTCTTCATTCAATTTGCAACATTACATTGTACAAGTCTGAAAAATTAATTTGTAGATGCCTCTTTCAAACTGAAAAATCAATTGAAATTTCCGTTATATATTCTTTGAATGAAAGCTTATTATATTATATATATATTTAATAATATTTACCAAGAACTCTTTATTTCTAATTGGTTATCAAATGCCTATTGATTCCAGAGTTTTGAAAGGTCTAATATAGAACTATCGTAAGGATCAGTGGTTCCAAAAATAATTGCTATTTTGTTGGCACCTACAGTTTGTTATTTTTCTGTTGAGTCCACTCCCACTATGTTTAATAGCCGCAACAAAAGATATGGCAATGAAAGCAAATCCTTATATCTTATATTGTTCACCTCAGAAACAAGGAGCAAAAAGCCATGATACTTATAAATGGATGATAACCCAAAGACGAAATTGAATTCATTCTGATCTGTACAACGTTACTTCTCCATTAAATTGAGAAAAAAGAAGGAGTAAGCTGAATTGTAATCGCAGTAAAAAATATAACCTAATTTTTTGACAATAAACTTAGTGATTGACAATAAATTATCACGAAATATAGATGGAATCAGTAATTTATGGATTCTAATTGATGAGGCCGATACTTGGAGAAAATTAATATTCATAATAAAACAACATTCAAAATTATCTCATATAAAATTCTATAATATTATATATACAATATATAATATATCCATATATTCTCATATATATATAAACAATAAGAGAACATTCTAAATATTGTTTCATTATTTATGTATTCATTCAAATCGGTTTAATTATAACTGCGAATACTAACAGTCATGAAATAAATACTGTGTATCTCTTTTTTACTGAAAAATGGAATAATCTATTCAAAAGTACGTATGGCAAACATTCCTATTTTCAAAGGAGATTATTTGAAAGTTTTTCAAGCGATAGATTGTTCAGTGAATTGAAGGCTTTGGACCCGAGACAGTTGTACACAAAATCTGTGATTCTTTTCACTAGTGTAAACAAATCTAAACTGGTGTATCTTTCCTCCGCTCATAACACTAGGCAAAATCTGCACCAGTGTGTACGACTCCATAAAACTGTAGAAAGAAATGTGAAAAAAGGCTTCTTTACATGATTCCAGCTATATATAGGGTGTTTTTTTAGAGGTATAGAACTTTAAGTTGGCATTACTGTTGAAGATGGCGACCGATTTAACAGCTGAGAAGTGATTTATTCTCAGTTTGGTTTGGAAATTCATCATGAATAGACTCACGCCTGAACAACGCTTGCAAATAGTGCAATTTTATTTCGAAATAAATGGTTCTGTGCGGAATACGTGAATAAGCAAATTTTGTTTAGCGATGAAGCGCACTTCTGGACGAATGGCTACGTCAACAAACAAAACTGCCGCATTTGGAGTGAAGATAATCCTCAAGTGTATGTCAAAACACCGTTACATCCAGAAAAGCTGACTGTTTTTTGCGCTTTATGGGCTGGTGGAATCATTGGTCCGTACTTCTTCAAAAACGATGATGGCCAGAACGTTACAGTCAAAGCTGATCGGTATAGAGCCATGAATACTAACTTTTTCATTCCTGCATTGAACAACCATGATGTCCAGGAGATGTCGTTTTAACAAGACGTCGCAACATGTCACACAGCTCGTGCCACAATCGATTTATTGAAAGACACGTTTGGTGACCGCCTAATTTCACGTTTTGGACCTGTGAATTGGCCTCCAAGATCTTGTGATTTAACACCGCTAGACTACTTTCTGTGGGGCTATGTAAAGTCATTGGTCTATGCGGATAAGCCACAAACGCTTGACCATTTGGAAGACAATATTCGCCGTGTTATTGCCGATATACGGCCACAAATGTTGAAAAAGATATCGAAAATTAGACGTCCAGATTGGACTACATCCGAGCCAGCCGTGGCGGTCATATGCCAGAAATCATATTGAAAATGTAATGCCACAAGATTATCTTTCGAATAAAAAAAATCTTGTCAATCGAATGATCCATAGTTGTTTTATTGCAATTTAAAGTTTTATACCTCTAAAAAAAACACCCTTTACAATATTCTACCCACATCTCTTAACCAGAACCAAATCTACCATGCTCTGAAGAGGAACTCACAAGATTGGTTATTGAAATGTGGAAGAATATTCATTCACAGAATATTTGAAGTTAATGTTCATTCTTGTTAGCCTTTGTTTTCTTTAATGGTGATTCAATTGTGACTTTGATTGTGATTTTCTCTGACTTTCAAACTTGTGATCAGCTTGTTTAAGCAAATGCCAAATTTTTAATTGATTCATTCCGTACATCACAAATTGAGCCCATAGTAAAGTTTCTTGGAGAACTGACGTGGGTCGCTGAGCATTCAACTGTATGAATTGATATATTTGATTCTGAAATTATGTTTTTCACATTATTATTATTCCTGGCTGAAACAAAATGGAATATTTTGAAACGACGTACACGGAAAATGACAGACTTCATTTAGGGAATAAATCAATTCGTTTGAATGGAACTGTAGAAAATGAAGAATTGTAAAGAGAAGAAAACATCTGACTGAAGATATATCGTCAAGAGAACTGAAATATTCAATTACGTTTCTCTGCAATCATCATTAGGGCTGGGTAAATAGAGCAGGGCGTGAGATCCCATGAGAAAAAGCAGGTACTACTTGTCTGTCCTTATAAGGAAAGTAATCATTAACATAGACGGTAAATAACTAATACGGGAACCCGGGGGCCGGGGAGACCACGATAAGATTGCAAACTGCTCCTGTTACAAATTAGGTAGCTCAGCGTTGCTAAATCCGAGGATTTGCGAAGCGCTAGAAAAATTAACCCATTTATTATTAAGAGACGAAAGGAACAAGGTTAACCAACTGGGAATTGTTTCGACGTCTTTCTCTCGCCCTGCATATTTTTTTCACTTCCGTATTTCAAATACGTTGTGACAAGTTTATATGTAAGAATAACATTAATAGATGAAATGCACGATTTCTTAGTCTGCGTTCTGCATATGAAATTCTGGTTTCTACTACGTTCAAAATGGGGCAAAAACGAATTTTTTTTTATCAAAGTTTCTATAGAAACTGCTTGTATTTCTAATAAATGATACGGAGGTTTCGCTCATCTATTGGTGAAACATTATGTTAAAAACAGTAAATTGAAATTAACACATTTGACTTAAGTTTCACTAAATATATTAAAAACTCTACATATATTTCGAGTGGTTAATCCATTATCAAGAGTATACAATATTAAATATTGGGTTAACCACCCGAAACATATGTGGAGTTTTTGATATATTTAGTGAAACATTAAGCCAAGAGTTTAATTTATTTTAATATTCAATTATGTTTCACAAGAGTTAAGCGAGAATTCAATCTCTTAAACTTAAGTTTGTTAATTTTAATTTATTCTTCTTGTATTTCTTGACATATTTATAATTTTCGTGCAAATTTTATATCGAACGAAAATTAAAAAAATTTTTGCTAAATATTGTACTCCTTTTCAACTGCAAATGAATGTGAAATGAAATAACTTCAAGTTCAAAAATATATATTTTGAGTGTTTATTTTATGTTTATATGGACTGTTTCGTATTGAGCCTCTACTGAAACCCACTATCCTAATTTCCTCTACTGCTCTAGGTGAGTTTGTCTAAATTCTATGACATCTTGGTGAAATCATTTTTCTTTGAGAAGCCACCCATATTATTTTTGAATCGATCCAAGATATAGTTAGGATGGGAAGTTTATTAGATTTTGCATTGCGGTTCATATCCTTCAAGATCAGAAGCACAGTTTCAATCAATTCTTCATAATTCTCAGCTCAACTACTGCTTCAATACTTTCCCATTCTTCTACGCTTGTTTTCCAAAAGATGAAAATTTTTTGTTCTCTTCCTCTTCTGTGTTGTGTAAATCTAGTGAGGATGTTTTAACAACGATGGATTTATATGTTTGAAGGATTTTTCTTTATATGGGTTGTTATTGAGTAATAAATAATGGTTGATGTCTAACTGTTCGTTGAGGAGAGTATGAGTGTGAAATTTTGGCATCTGTTGATTTCCATTCCTCCTAGGATGTTCAATTTTTGTCCCTCATCAATACAAAATCTTCATCTATACATGATATACAAAATTTTTGATCGGTAAGTTGATGAAATAGAGTGTTTTGAATTTCTGAGCTGTTTGAAGAATTCAGACTACCCTTGGTGTGAGTACCTGTTTTATACTTTTTATGCACATAAGATCTGTTTTGGAGAGTCCATCATTAAAGATCATCCGGTCGAATCTACTTTGGCAAGAAAAAGAAATATTTATTTGATGTTCTTCGACATGTGCCAGAATAAAATCCTCTAGAATATCCTTTACAACATCTAAAATTTTTGAAAAGGCTTGTTATTGTTTTTCTTGTTGATAAAAAGATGTGAGTGGAGGATGAACGTCTCATGACTCAATTAGTAATACTTCTGAAGAAGTGTTCACTCATTGGACATGTAAAATGAAGTAATATCAAATACCAAATTACAACTCAACAGATTTCATTTAACGAAGTATGTTTTCACTAGAGCTAAATGAGTGAAAGTACGTTTGTAGTTGAACTAGGTGACTAGATGACTAGGTTTGAAAACTGCTACATCTATGCCATTTCTGAAGAGGATTATGCGGCACTAGGATTCTAGAGAGCACCAAGTACTCGATCAGATAAAAAAATCTGTCTAATCGTAGTTTTTTATTCTTTATTCTCAACAGGCATAAGAGCCAATTACAAAAAATAATAACAATGTTGAATACATAACTAAATAATTAAAATGAACAAGATATGATAATAATAATGAAATATTACAAAGAACTCAATCTAAATCAATTCATTTTAGTCAATTTTCTTTGTTCACATAACTACTGATAATAAATTCTATGGAGTCACAGTGAATGTCACAATTATTGGCAACTCTATTGAATGTAGACTCCATAAACCAAATGGGGGATTGTATTAGGGAGTTGGTCCTCGGAGTCTCTGGTAGAATAATTCTTTTCAAAGAAACAGAATAATTCAAAGTTTAGCCTATGACCCCGTAGTCGATTTTCCACACTCAAAGTTAGAGTTGATTCAAGACTTCAATAGTTGTAATAACATCTCCACGCTTCAGTCTGCTCCTTTCGGTTATGAGGTCAAAGAGAGGTAAACGCTGCCCGTTATGAGATCTATTGATACCATAAGGAGTTCTGGTAGCCCTTCTCTGAACACTTTCGATAAGGTTCTGGTCGTACACTATCACTGGGCACCAAATGGAGCAACCGAATTCCAGCAACGGTCGAATATATGCCTTGTGAATCGTGGATGCATTCTGATCAAAATTCATTTTTAAAATCTCTATGAATAGATACAGAAATGAGTTTGGTTTCCTGCATATCACACTTATGTGAAGAACAACACATAACTACGACATATCGTTCGAAATCACAACACACAGATCTCTCTGTGTAAAGAACGATAGTACTTCTGATCCGTTGATAAAATGAGGCAGATTGAGGCTATTCTTTCTGATATAAAACATTGAACATTTACTGATCTTCAGAGGAATGAACCAGTTATCGTTGCATTGAGATATAGTTAATTTGTCAGCCTGTATCATATACTCTGTTGGATCCTCATATTTCTCAGTACCATCACTATATTATGGGCACTTATAATTAAGCAGTTCTAGAGAGTCAGGTGAACAAGGAAAAACAAAGGAAATAGTTGAATATTTCAATCCAATCAGTAGTGTTTTTGAGAGCTGTCTTGCATAGAAGCTTCATTCAAGTTTATATGTATCTCTGGAATTTCGTGATTGAAGCGATCAAATTCAAAAATTTATAAACAAGAAATTATTAATTTCACAAATTAGTAACTATTTAATGACACCGGTATATCTCATTCGAAATGATATCGGCTCATTCAAATCTGCAGTTGCAATACTGCAAGATTGAGACAAGAAGAGGCAAGAAGATTCAATACAAATTCGTCTCTCCTAAAGTCGTTCACCACAGATTTATAGACATATATATTGAACCTCAGCAAGGCAACCACCAACATCCAATCCTTTGTCGCTTAATGTAGGATTTACTCATTTAATTCAGTAATTGAGCTAGTATATACGTCTTCTCTCACCCTTGAAACTCGGTGCCTAATATATTTATCTGGTGTGAGCTATAGACAGGGAAAATTATAGTCGGTTAAACTTATAGTTAAGCTTCAGATAGTGAAACTTTTGCTCCGATATATAAGTTCCCATTCACTGAAGGTGGTGGAGGTTTAATCTGTTAACTTAAGCTTATAAATCTAATGTACAGACGTTATTTTCCATTTTCCGACAAAGTTGATGATAATATATGGTAGTGATATTTGAGAGCCAGAGACGCATTTAGCAGCCTCTTCGGGGACAGCAACCGCAAACCTGTGGGCTTCAGAACTTATTCTTTCCTATAAACTGGCTTCCCGGTATTTTCCTGTCACGTCTTTATTATATCCCTCCCCAGAGTAGAACAAAATGTTACATAACTTCTTATAAAAGTCGAAACCTTTCTACCCTCAGGAAATTCTTGGCCTCCGTTCCATTCGATTTTCATTTTATTGTTCTATGTATTTATATTGTATTTATTCCAGATTCTCGCTCTTTTCATTTTTCCACCTAATTTTCCGTTACGAAATAAAGCGTCAAGAAGACCTTCGAATTTACCGTTTCCAGAACCAATTGCCCGGATGGGTCTAATGAAATATCTTTTATCCCTTCACTTAAGGACTATTATAGGAAGGGCGGAATTTCCGTTCTTTTATTCTCACCGAGATTGAGCCTTTTGAAATTTCAGAATAACTACTACGTAACAATTTTATTATTTTTTGGAATTCTGTGATTCTTCATGTGATTGGGAGAGAGTGTCGACTGTTTGAATGGAAATTTGTGCCATTTTTGATGAAAATATGAAGGGTGTTTTTTTACAGGTATAAAACTTTAAATTGCAATAAAACAACGATGGATCATTCGATTGACAAGAATTTTTTTTATTCAGAAGAAAATCTTGTGGCATTACATTTTAAATATGACTTCAGACATATGGCCGCCACGGCTGGCTCGGATGTAGTCCAATCTGGACGTCCAATTTCGATGACTTTTTCCAATATTTGTGGCCGTATATTTGCAATAACATGACTAATATTGTCTTCCAAATGGTCAAGCGTTTGTGGCTTATCCGCATAGACCAATGACTTTACATAGCCCCACAGAAAGTAGTCTAGGGGTGTTGAATCACAAGATCTTGGAGGCCAATTCACAGGTCCAAAACGTGAAATTAGGCGGTCACCAAACGTTTCTTTCATTAAATCGATTGTGGTACGAGCTGTGTGACATGTTGCGCGGTCTTGTTGAAACCACAGCTCTTGGACATCATGGTTGTTCAATTCAGGAATGAAAAAGTTAGTAATCATGGCTCTATACCGATCACCATTGATGTAACGTTCTGGCCATCATCGTTTTTGAAGAAGTACGGACCAATGATTCCACCAGCCCATAAAGCGCACCAAACAGTCAGTTATTCTGGATGTAACGGTGTTTTGACATACACTTGAGGATTATCTTCACTCCAAATTCGGGAGTTTTGTTTGTTGACGTAGCCATTCAACCAGAAGTGCGCTTCATCGCTAAACAAAATTCACTTATGAAAATCGGGAACAACGGCAATCTCGTTTTTTTGTAAAATTGCACTATTTGCAAGCGTTGTTCAGGCGTAAGTCTATTCATAATGAACTGTCACACCAAACTGAGAATTAATCACTTATCAGCTGTTGAATCGGTCGCCATCTTCAACAGTAATGCCAACTTAAAGTTCTATTCCTCTAGAAAAAAACACCCATTAGCTCTTCTGTAAGGATAAGGGTGCGTGTTAGATCATATTCTTTCTGCGGTTATTTCATTACTCTAATCAAATCGAAACTTACGATATAACTACTTACTATCAATTATTAAAATCAAAGTAGGTATATCTACGTCACATAACTTGAAGAAACTTTTCATTTTCAAATTATATCGATTAGATGAAAAAAATTCCAAAGAATGAAATACCCAATGAATCGCATTCTGAGGTGGTTCATTGATAGTAAAAGAATTCGATTGGGTCTCAAACTGTCTTTAAGGAGTTAAATGTTTGATAACGAATTACAATACGCTAGATTAGATTCACCCCATTATTTTTCTGAATTCAATTACTGAGTTCATCGTTTCATCTTTGATCAATGCAAAGAAAACTCTTGATAACATTGATAGTTATTCAAATGGAATATCGAAGATGACTTGAGGAAAAAGAATCATTCTTGGGAGAAGAACAATAAGAAAGCGGGAGGCCAGAGAACTAATAGAAACTTCTGATAGCTTTAGATTTTCATTTGAAGAATAGGACCATGTGCTAGGAATGTGAATACTATTTAATAACAATGAGAATATATTGAAATACTCAGTTTCAATTGTTGAATTAATGAAAATTGATTTGCCGTTGTGCCCGATTTTCATAAGCGAATTTTGTTTAGCGATGAAGCGCACTTCTGGTTGAATGGCCACGTCAACAAACAAAACTGCCGCATTTGGAATGAAGATAATCCTCAACTGTATGTCAAAACACCGTTAGATTCAGAAAAACTGACTGTTTGGTGCGCTTTATGGGCTGGTGGAATCATTGGTCCGTACTCCTTCAAAAACGATGATGGCCAGAACGTTACAGTCAATGGTGATCGGTATAGAGCCATGATTACTAACTTTTTCATTCCTGAATTAAACAACCATGATGTCCAAGAGCTGTGGTACAATATGGCGCAACATGTCACACAGCTCGTGCCACAATCGATTTATTGAAAGACACGTTTGGTGACCGCCTAATTTCATGTTTTGGACCTGTGAATTGGCCTCCAAGATCTTGTGACTGAACACCGCTAGAATACTTTCTTTGGGGCTGTGTAAAGTCATTGTTCTATGCGAATAAGCCGCATACGCTTGACCATTTGGAAGACAATATTCGCCGTGTTATTGGCGATATATGTCCACAAATGTTCGAAAATTCATCAAAAATTGGACGTCCAGTTTGGACTACATCCGAGCCAGCCGTAGCGGTTATATGCCAGAAATCATATTCAAATGTAATGCCACAAGATTATCTTTTGAAAAAAACATTCTTGTCAATCAAAAGATCCATCGTTGTTTAATTGCAATTTAAAGTTCCATACCTCCAAAAAAACATCCTCTAGTAATTAGTCCTTTCAAAAGTATAGGTAATCCACCCATTCAGAAAACCATTCTGAATTCTAGGAGTGAAGGATAGAATTTCTGTAATGAGAGCTCTATTTGTATACATTTGTTTCATATTTTTGGTATTCCTTTATGTAGGCAGTCATTATTGTTCTATCGTTCAAACTTTCCAAATTTCCAACTTAGAGAAAATAACCATTAAGTGATATATAATAGGAGATGCGAATAGAATAATTGAATATGATTCGATAACCGAAAGTTTAATGACAGCGAAAGGGGTTTGGTTTGATTAACCTACACTTCACATTGATCGATTACATGAAACATAGATGGAGAGAGTGATTAACAGAAACGCCGGGTAAAAATTGAGGATCTGCGTTGAATTCCCCATCGATGTCCGTGTTATGAAATGGGTGTGTAATTCAGGATAATTCCTTTGCGTGCCATAAAGTTGAACGAGCCTCCAGCTGTGAATTACGTTGGTAAATCGATAATTTCCCCCAAAATTTCATATGGTCAAGAGTTTCTATTCTACAAAAAACTTGGGTAGAAACTACGAATTTACGCATAATAACTTCTTCGCCTTCATTCTGTAAGGTCTGGTCGAGAATTCCAAGGAAATTTTCATCGATTTTTTTCTCTTTATAATTATGAAATCAAAAATACTTCATAAAACTTCACAAGATATTTCAAAAACACGTCATATATTTAAGGCTTCTAATCTATTATCAATATTCCAAGAAAGTATGATTTCTATCACCCTCTGGATTTTACGCATTAAAAATGTTGATCTTATGTTGAGAGAGCGTCAATCAATAAAAAATTTCATAATGAAGTGTCCTTATTTTATTTTCAAAATCCTTCGCGATGTACAGCAATGCTGATCCATTAACCCAGTTCTAAATGAAAATTGAAGAAATGTTGAAATACCACCTAGAGAAATAGTTAATACACCAATGAAATATTCTGATGATATATTATTCCGATATATAGCAATGAAATATTCTGAATAACAGATATAAATCGAAAATTACAACATTACAGGGCATATTGATCAACTTAAGTTGATCACTTTCTTTTATAATTGAAATTGTAAGTATTCATTCAATAACTGATTAAAATGAGGAAAAATTATCATAACTCGAAGGAACATAACTACATAATTTTCTGGTTGAAGAAGAGTAAGGTTAATTTTATTCGGTTAATTATCAAAAAATTGTAAAATTCTTCTGCTTGGTACCTCGTGTCCAAATATCTTGGCCAATATTTTTTTCAAATAATGAGTGCCCATTTTTCCTCCATCTAATTTTGATTAATCAGTTTTCAGTTTTTCCTCAGACAAAGAAACAATGACACTATGTTATAAATAACAGCTTAGCAGCTTTTTTTTCCTGAAGAAAACACAAAAAAGTGTCGAAATATCGAAAATTGTAATGAATAAATCAGTTCTCAAACAATTCACCAGATCGATTATTCCCGTTATCTCACTCTCTCATTTCTCCCTAAATTTTCATATAAAGATTTCTTCATATATAGTACGATCCGTACGTGCGTGGTTAGTGCGAATTATATTTACTTTACTTTAATCTCATGTTCCGTAATGAAAATTAAAAATACATTTGGGAGGATGAGAAGGTGTTTACTCATTTTCGTTCAGTTGAAAGACGACAACCCGAGCGTCGAAGACTAGCTTGAAAATAAAAAAGTGTAATAAGACATAGTCGCGAATTGCATCACGGGGTGTAGACCTCGGTAGCTTAGTTGGTAGAGCTACAGGACGTAAACTTGAGAGACCGTGGTTCGTATCCCAGTAGAAGTAGAAAACTTTTGTGATGTAATTTCGATTCCTACAGTGGAACAAAATTTCCATTCATTCTTCACTTAATACCCGACTGTAATTTATAAATGTAGAAATTTCAGAGTTGCACGAAATACTTAAACTGAAGTAACGTTGAATAACCATCTAACTAATTCCAGCAGAACATGCAAGTCACTCATCAACAAATAATTCACGTACTTATTTCAGTGAGATACTTCGCATCTGTGAATTTATTCTACATTTCGAGCTTCTCTTGAAATATAAAAATTTATAATGGCTATTGTCATTGTTTCAAATTTAAGTTAGCCAATCAACCAACAAATCAGTTAGCCAATAACTGAGGATTATCAAAACTAATAATTGGTAACGAGGAGAAAAACATGAAAATAAATCATTTGCAATAATTGAGGTTTTATATTGCGATAAATTTCCCAACTTGATTGATATTTTACAGGTAAGGGGAGCAAGGAATTCCCAATACAGTCCAAACTCGTATGACATGCAAGACGCATCAGTGTCCTACAAAATATTTCCATTTTCTATTACAAGTTGGGAACAGAAACTATTTCCAGAAAAGTTCAACATTATTTGCGATGATTTATGACTTTTCAAATAGCAGTTTCCTTCTTCTGCATTCTGGTACCCATAAACTTCTAACTCAGAAATCCGGAAATGTAATAACCAAGTTTTTCACGAAAAGAGCGCCAGAACCGAAATCGAAGAAACGGGTGGAAATTGAAATTAACAAAGTGAAATCGGGTGTGCTGAATAATAGTGGGGTGTAGCATCGCCGCCGCCATGTCGAACTAATGTATAGGAACGCCCTAAATCTTATAGAAGTATTAGCAATTACTTGCGTTAATTCACCGTGTAACACCTGGGCTTGCTTAAATTGCACTTTTCGCGATCAGCACTTCGCCACCTCTCAAAAATTTAATATATTCTGGGAGTAATATTCACATTTTCCTTAACTTAATCGCTGTTCCTGGCCAGGCAGAGTTTTGCCTCTTTTCGTATAAATTTCCTTTGAAATTGTTCAAGCCTGACAATGTTTATTGATAGAGAAACGAATGTACAATATAATGTTTTGACTGGAAGAATTGCGAGCGTAGTACTAACGTAACCTATTGACATTTGAAAACATCATATGATACAAGTCAAGTAGACGTTTCAATTTAGTAGATACCTGCGGGTATAGAAGAGATGCTTATGTTCGATACTTGGTGTGTCCATGATCTGAGAGATGTTTTCTAATTATTCCTGAAGATGAAATTGTGAAATATTCATTACTTGACGGTTATTCCCTTAGAGTTATAAGAACATGCTTGGAGATTCGAATCGTTGTCCTTCTTAGATGGAACTGGTGAAACTGACGAGTTCCTTGTAGATCGAAACAGAGGTCCCGCACTTCCGTCAGGTGTGGCATGGATTTCAATATTTCTCTATAATTTATCCCTTGAAGGATAATGAAGCCATCACATCGTACACGTTCACTTATCTACCTCTACTATAAAATTTCAACAGTGATTGCTCTATTCTTCAAGACGATATCTCAAATTCAATTGAAATCAGTGGTGTAAAAGAAAGCTACTGACACTGAATATTTCTGAATGCAACATAATGTCTTTTTTTCGTAAAAAAAGTATAATTCATTTCGGTTACAATGAGAATAGTAATAAAGTACCGAATTCAGAGATTTAGGAGCAACTTTCGACACAAAATTAACTGAATATAAACTTAAATTCAAACTCTTGAACTTATGATTTACACTTTATTGACTATATAGCATGACGCGTTTCGTCGTTACAAACGACTTCTTCAGATGCTTACAGAATAATGGAATTACATAAAGTGTAAATCATAAGTTCAAGTGTTTGAATTTAAGTTTATATTCAATTATAATGGATTTACATCAAGTAAACGCCAACACTATTGAATACAAAATCAACTTTTGTTACTCACATTAATGATATTGTTTCAAGTTGTTACAGAACATTAGGTTTTGTTATAAGAAATTCTAAATGGCTCTCTCAATCTGAATCAACTATGGTCCTATACAATACCTTAATACGTTGAAAACTAGAATATGCTAGTGTCGTTTGGAATCCAGGATACTTGTGTGTAATATAAGGAATTTTGAATCCGTGCAAAGACGATTTTTGAAATATTTATAGTTTTGCTGCGACGGTGTGTATCCAGAACCAGGTACAAATCATGCGTTACTTATTAAAAGATTTAATGTTTCATCACTTGAAACACGTAGAAAATATTTGGGATAATGGTTCTATACAAGCTGATAAGGTTTTCTGTTGATTGTTCTTTTCTTCTTTCCCTCATAAGTTTCCGTGTTCCGAGAATAACTTGTAGAAATATGAACATTTTTCATCCACCTCTGGCTCGTACTAATGTTCTGGCTTTTTCACCACTTCATAAAATTTGAGGTACTTTGAGCCATTTCATGACGTCATCGACATATTTGCATGCATGCCTATTGATATCAGACGAGCTCTCGCCTGACTGTTTTTTAGTTTTAGTTATAAGTTTTTTACATATTAGTTTTTCCTCCATCTTGTGGGTGAGCTTCAATGTCAGCTTGCCCACAGAGCTTTCGTTCATGTGTATTGTTTGTACGTTATTGATATTATTTCTAGTTTCATTTTTTTTATAAGTTGTAAACTATGTAGTATTTTCCCACTCAGTAATTGGCCCAAGCTGTTGAGTGGTGTATTTGTAATTAAATAAATAAATGGAAAAATTCTTTCGGTTAATAGAATGGAATGGAAATGTTTCGAATGCATGTTACAGTGTTCTTTTTCATATATATATATATATATATATATATATATATATATATATATATATATATATATATATATATATATATATATATATATATATATATATATTTCTTGAAATTGATTTATTGCCTGTTTGAGGTATTTATTTTGAAAGTTTTTAGCATTAACAGGCTTTTTAATATGAAAAAGTTTATTTCTGTTGACGTTTCGTTGTTATATTACAACTTTGTCAAAACTAATTATTAGTTTTGACAAAGTTGTAATATAACAACGAAACGTCAACAGAAATAAACTTTTTCATATTAAAAAAGCCTGTTAATGCTAAAAACTTTCAAAAAATATATATATATATATATATATATATATATATATATATATATATATATATATATATATATATATATATATATATATATATATATATGTACATATTTTCAAATTCTAAATATATCGATGGTCTAGAATATTATGGATGCTGGTGGCCCCAAGCAAATCCATATTAAAAAGCAAATTGGCCTAAATAAAAGCACAAAACTAAAAACTTTTAATGACTATTTAGAAGTACCAAGAAAAACGAAAAAGTTGTTGGTTTCTGTTTCTGTTCGTTTTCAACTATCACAAAGTGTTGCCCCTGTTTGCTACCCGGCAACTGTCCGAAACACTGAAACTAATAACATAAATTCTTAGAAAATCCTTCTTCTCAATGAGTCTGAGACGAGTTTCACACACAACGTATTCCCAGATTTAATTTGTGGTGAATTTTTCATTCGTATTCTCTGAAAAGGTACATTAATTAACTTGT
Source organism: Henosepilachna vigintioctopunctata (assembly GCA_030704895.1). Classification (NCBI taxonomy): domain Eukaryota; kingdom Metazoa; phylum Arthropoda; class Insecta; order Coleoptera; family Coccinellidae; genus Henosepilachna; species Henosepilachna vigintioctopunctata. The sequence goes on from JARQZJ010000034.1 coordinate 5,366,990, forward strand.
ATTATCCAGGAAAAAGGTCATTACTTTAATGGAAACATCAATTATCCTCTCGCGAAATCCGTTCTCTTACAAGGTTTTCCTATTATCTAAATTCGGTCTGGCTGAGTATTTGAACTTTCTCAGTATATTTCAAACGTCTGAGGCGCAACATTCGGAAAAATAATGATCACAATTGAAATTCTGTATTGAATTCTTATATTGTTTGCATGGCCGTAATAAACTTTTTCTTCGCCTTTCTTTGAAATCGAATCTCAGATTTATTCAACAATAGAATATTGCAGAAAATAACATTCCTTGGGTTGTCAAACATTCCTCCGTAACCTAATCAAATATCAGACATTATTTTTTGAAGCATTTATTCCATATATATGCGTATTTAAGATTTGAATACTAGCAGCTATAGAGATTTTGAACCTTAGGAATGAATGAATGAGGTATAAGGAAGATATATACAGAGTGTTTCGAGTGATAAATATAACAACATGGCCTGAATGGGGTAGCATACGGAATATAGAGTCGTTAGTTCAAGTAACACACTATGTGTGGAAAACTTCAGCGTGAAATCTTGTAGACATACACTAAGTTTGGGTGTACCTCAAGACTCTGTGTTGGGTTATTCAATGTTTTTTATGTTCGTCCATGACAATTCTGATCATGCTCCAGTTGATTTAATCACCTGAATCAAATTTTAACAAATTTCAATTATTCTATGACAAAAAAAAACCATAAGATGCACTCAATATAAAAACAATTACAGTATTCAACAAAAAGACAATACGATTAAATCAAGCTAAACATATCATAAATTTGACAGTTCCCAATATAAATGCATCGAAACCACAAAGCCAGCGGCTGTCTGTGGTCTACTCATCAATTCACATTTATCAAAAATACAGATTCAAACGCTATAAAAAAACTAAGTCTAACCAGAAACACAAAAGAAAACAGATCTCAAACTCTGCATCGAATTACGTCATGCAACTTCTCACAATCAAATTGCATCAAAAATTTTCTGACAGCTCTGGTAAAACTCCTAATATTTCTAATACTCCTAATCTCTACCGGAACATGTTGTAAATCCCAAGATACTCTGTTGCTTCGTTGACTGAATGATTTGAAGGAAAATGGGGTTTCATACCGTATACCTTTCTGACGAGTGCTATAACTGTGGTCCACAATTGACAAACAATGTTTTGATTTGTGAACTGTTTTTAAAAGTACCAGCGCAAAAGCTTTTTTAACTCAATACTTCTTAGTCTAAGCCTCAAGTCTATTGTATATATGTATATAAGAATGTTGGTCGAAAAATGTGTTCAGTTTAACTTTTGAAAAGGCGGTAACACCCCGAAACAATTATCAAGGTTTTATTATAAAATTTGTGAAACCAAGCCAAGTGCTTTTATTTAATATATGTTGCAAGACAAGCTGAACATTATATTAGAAATATGTTAGAATGCAAGGCTGATATATTACTAGCGATTTGGTTTCTAATAGCAGGACTTTGATACGCTTGAAATGCAGATATAAAGTTTCATCATCTGTTCTGCTAGTCTGAAGAAGTGTGATTATCTTCTAGATGATTCTTGGGGGTTAAATATTAGATATTTTATTGATTCTTTAATGCAAAAACAACACCTCACCTCTTGGTTACTTCTTCGGAATATTGAAGTCGAATGAGAAGTATATTAACAACTTGTAGCGAAAGTTCAAAAAGTACTAACAACGTTAACATGAGTTTCTTCTGAAAACTGCTGACTTTAAATTATAAGGTGTGATTTGAATTGATGATTTCATGAAGGCTAAGAGAATATAAAGTCCTAACTTTCATTTTATGTTCTAAGTATGTTGTAGGTTATGAAGAGAACATAACTTAATTGGATAACAGAAAATGACCGAGTGAAAAATCTCGGAAATATTCGAAAAAATGGGATCACAATTATAATAAGTTGTAGAAAGGAGTATTCTCCGTTTCACACACATCAGTTCCAGAGATTTCAGCATATTTTTGATTATCTATCGCACTCAATTATGCTAACCCGTTAACGAATTCATTGAAATAATTTTCACCCCTAAACGGCCGTTAAGACGTCCTCGTGTTCTGTCCGAAATGAGAAATTGAATGAAATGTAAAGAGATACGAAGTGAAACGAATGGACTCTCTTTGGTCCTATATTTCCTATCATATCCTCTTGATCTTTCACAGATACCCGGGTTTGACCGTTTGGCCGTGTCGTATTTTAGGCAAATTGATTTTTTACTGCAGGCCTGTCGCAAAATTTAATTTAATTCGGAGAATTATTCCAGTACTGCTTTTCCGGCTACGGAATTTATCCCCTTGACCTTACCCACATTATAATGAAGGAGAATGCAGTGCAGATTTCTCTGTGCTCGTAAGACTTAAACGAATGAATTATACTTAGTTGTCAGCGGGTAAATGGAAGAGGAAAAATAGGGGTTGAATGAGACGAAGTGAAAAAAATTCCACAATGTGGTACACGATATAACTTTTTGAATTCATCTTATATAAAACGTTATTCAAAATTACAAACTCACTATTATGATGACATATTATCATATATTCAAAGCATGATAGATGAATAGAGATATATTTCTTGATGCAATTTAAATTGTTACATTTTTAACATATAAAGAAGACATAACATATAAATCAAGAATACATTATTGATAATGCTGTAAAAGGCGAAACTAGTCGAATAAAGAATTGTTCAGTCAGTGATTTTCAGACAAGTTTTTATTATTACCTCTCATTTTATATAAAGAAGGTTTAAAATTAGAAGGAACATGAAAATAAAAGTCGAAATAAAAAAGGTAATCAAAAATTCAGTGCAGAATCTTTCAAATATTCATCACATGAGTAGATGTTCTTTCGAAATAAAAAACCTTCAATATGTCTCTTAAATTTGGACAACTCAAAGGATAACTGTGTTCAACTTCAGCTCGCGCTGGACCACGTTGCCAGTTGGTGTGAGGATAATTATTCGAGTTTGAATACGTCAAATCGTAATGTTGTCTCTTTCACAAAAAAGGAAGATGGAATTGAGTGTGATTATAGCGTCGGTGGTCAGGTTCTTTCTCGTTCTGATAAGGTGAGAGATCTTGGTGTAGTTTTCGATCAGAACATATAATAATAATAATAATAAAGTAATTTATTTCATAGTTCTTACAAAAATGCATTATATAGCACCCAAAGAAAGAAAACATAGAAACAACGTCAAAAAACTGGTTCAAGAGCAAATTCTGAAAATATTAGGATTCAGTTGTACAGTATTGGTAGAATTCTGCTACATCATAGGGTTCACATTCCATGATCAATCCATAAATCATCCTCTTAAATTGGTGAAAGTCCGTTATAGATTGGTATCTCTTAGGTAATACATTGAAAAATTTCATTGACATATACTTCATCCCTTTCTGAACTAGTGCTAAATTATGCCGCGGATACTAAAATAGTTCTATTCGTCTTGTTAAATTTCCACTTTTGTGTTGATTAAAGTAAATTTATTCCTATGTAGAAATAGCAGGCATATAAAAATGTATATACCATTTAGCGTCAGAATTTCATTCCTCCGGAATAAACTTCTACATGAGTTCCTCAGTTTCATCCTGTAGATAGTCCTCAGAGCAAATTTCTGCATGACAAAAATACGGTTACTGTGAACACTGTGTCTCCAGAAGATAACACCATAAGTGAGAAGGGTTTGAAAACTTGACGTATAAATTATCATTAAAGTATCCACTTCAACGTGATGTTTCATAACATTCAATGAATATATCACACAACAAAGTCTTCCTGCCAAGACATTCACATGCTCTTTACATTCAGGTTGAAATCTAGATGAATACCTAAGAATTTGTGCTCACAGCCATCTGTAGGTCATTTCCTTCGAGAGTAATTGACCTAGGCACGACAAGGTTAGATTTATCAGTTTGAAACAGTTTGATATCCTTCATTCCACCCATCACCCAACTTATTTCATCTGCCTCGAAAATATATGAATTTGTTATACGCAATGGCAAATATTTCAATAATTCCTGAACATTCATAAGACTATTTAATGCGAAGGTTCTTGAAATTCTTAGTTTGGAAGGAGTATACAGTTTATTCACAGATAGGAGTCAATCCTAACGAATTATTGAGTAGATTTAATCTCATTGCTGGACAGGAGAGAAACATCATCACCAAAATTTTTGTACAAATTACTGCACAACAGTATTAATTGTCCTCCTCTTTTGTCCGCTTTGAACTTTCGTGTTCCTAGACAATATTCTCAGTATTACAAAATTATTCCACCTAGAGACTCCAAGGACCCACTCGCTAATACAATATCCCATTCGGTTTTTGGAGTCTACACTCAATAAAGCTGCTAATAATTGTGACATTTACTTTGACTCCATAGAAGTTATTATTAGGATTTATGTTAACAAAGGAAATTTACTAATATAAATTGATTCAGATTGAATTCTTCGTAATATTTCATTTAATTCTATTATTTAGTTATTAGTTACTATTCTAGTTTTGTTTAGACTAGATTGAGCTCTTTGTTATATTTCTTTCATTTTATTTATTTAGTTATTATTCAACAATATGTTATTATTTTCTGTAATTGGGTATTATATGTTTTGAAAATGAAGAACTTATTATTGAATTAAATTAAACTCTTGGCTTAATGTTTCACGATTTATTTAACAATGATAGTCAACATGTTTCGAGCGTTAGCTCATTTTCGTACTCATTTTTCAATGCTAAGTTGATTTTCCAAAACTCAAGAGAGTTTTTAGTAAAGTGGATTTAACCTTGGATTTAGACAGACGTTTTTGGAGTGATAAGTCTGGTGTGTTCTTCTTTATAATCTTCTTCCAATGCATATTCACTAATGAAGGTTTGCGACCACACGCTTCATTTCTGTCCTGTCTCTGGCTGTATGTATTAGGATTTTCACTGTTCGTAAGCCTGTCCGTTGCCTTATGTTACGTAGCCATGACAGCTTCTTCCTTCCCATTCCTCTCCTTCCTTCAATCTTTCCTTCGATAATCAAGTGTAGGAGCTGGAATTTCGTGTCTCGCATTATATGCCCCAGGTATGCAGTTTTGCTTTTTTTGATCATCAGCAGTAGTTCACGTTGTTTGTTTACTCTTCGTAGGTCATTTTCGTTGGTCACTCGGGTCGTCCATGAGATTTTCAGTATTCTGCGATATACCCACATCTCGAAGGCTTCTATTCTATTCATTGTGACTACCTTCAGTGTCTAGCTCTCCACACCGTACAACAACACCGACCAGATGTAACACCTCACAAATCTCACCTTCAGGTTTAGGCTAAAGTCCGCATTGGTAAGAATACGTTTGAGTTTCATGAATGTGTTGCGAGCATTCTCTATTCGACATTTCATTTCCAGATCAGATGTCCAGTCCTCAGTGAGCCATACTCCAAGGTATTTAAATTTATTCACACGCTCAATTGATGATCCATCAGATGTTAACCCTGCATTCTTGAAAGTGTCAGGTTGGCGAGTAATAACCATATACTTTGCAAACCATATTCTTCAGTAATAACCATATTCTTTATAATGGGGAAGGCTAAGCCTTGAGCTGAGCATAATCAACATAAGAATCTCCAATATATATCCAAACCGAATAACTAGGATCAAATTACTTTTTCACTATTTGAGAATTGATAGATATTTGAAAAGTTTGAAACTATATCGTTGAGTTTGATTAATTCTAGAAGAATTGTACGTAGAGCATAACGTTTCATTTCTTTTCGAAATATAAGTTCAGCTGGAGTTCAAATACGTTTCTGGCCATTTGGGAAATAATTTTCGAATCAGGTAATAATCCACAATTCTTTTGGGTCGCCCCATAGTGAAGCTAAGAAATCAAGTGTCAATTTAAAGTTCGCCGTAAACTTTATTATTGCTCTGTGAGAAGAAAGCAATTTTATGTCATGAAATGTATCGACACCCAAGATAATTCCTGTTCATACACATTGTACCTCCGTGTGTAGAATATATCGCCATGGATGTAATATCAGAAAATCAGAACTATTCAGACAATGTTTCCGTTTTCCAAATCAGTCATCTGATATCTATTCCTGATATCTATTCCCATTATCTCTTTCAGATAATGTAGTTATTTCATTGAAATTTCCATACTTGCACAAAATTTCCTGATAACAATTATGAAACGAATTCTTTTCGTTCAAAAAAATGGTAACAATTTCAATTAAATTGTGGTAACATGAATTGGGGTTTCATCAATATTACTGTCGAATAACTTGTGAAATATTTCATCACGTTCCAATCTCTATTCATATCGGAATGATCTCCATGGAAATCAGGACATAGGAAAATTAAATAATATTGTCCCGATATATGGACCTGAAAATGTGACACGATTTATGCTATACATGAACTGAATTTTGTTTCAAAATACTGATAAAGTATTCAGATAAGGCACGTGCTCAGTCATTAAATGCGATTCTGATCATTACCGATGAATTATAAATAAATTATTGATTTATGAAGTTTTCACGTATTTGGATGTACATATTTCATGAATGACTTGATAAAATACTATTTGAAGTGAGTTTAAGCATTTATCTGCCAATTATTTAAGTATATACAGTCGCTCTTCCATAAATCGAAGTGAATGTTTATCAATTTTTGCTGAGATCATTGATTAGATAGCTCTCATTTCGAGAAGATGGTGTATATCCACCTAGGAGTTGTGATCACTTATATCACGATATTTGTTGGGATGAATCATCATCCCAATCAGAAGAGTGCTGTGCTTCGATCTCTTTTAAACAGAGCAACTAGGATTTGTGAACCACAATTACTCAAAAATGAACAGAGTCATCTCCATCAAGTTTTCAGGCCAACAGATATTCTTTCCAAGAAGTCACCAGAGCATTGCAACCCAGAAAGGTAACCAGAGTCCAATCAAACGAGGAACCCAAACAAGGAGTGGCAAAAATGCCTTTCATCAGAGGAGTCATGGATCGAATCGGAAAATTCTCAAGTTCGGAATTTGTTGCGGTCAGCGAAGGATCCACGGGACAAACTATCTTCAGCCGGTGTTTACAAGATACCCTGCTCATGCGGTTCGGTTTATATTGGTACAACGAAACGTAGTATCAAGACACGCCTCAGAGAACACGAAGGTCATTGTCACCGAGTTCAGCCTGAGAAGTCAGCTGTAGCGGAGCATGCTTATAACAACTTGGAGCACAATATCAAGTACGACGACAGTGTGGTTCTCTCCACCTATCGAAATTACCACGCCAAGCACCAACGAGAGGCTGTCGAGATATACAAGCATCGCAACAATTTCAATCGTGAAGAAGAAACTATGTGAATGAGGAACAATTGTCACCCTGCGCTAAGACGGAAAGTGATTGGTCCAACAGTAGCCAACGAACGGGTTGAGGTAGACCAATCAGAGCGAAATGGACATATTGCCGAGCCACGCACACTTATAAATATCGATGCACCAGTCAACCAGTCATGCAAAGCGAACCAGTCACTTTTCTAGGGTTGAAGAAGGTCGAAACGGCCTTATAACCTCCCTCCTTTGTTTTTAAAATGTAATGTATTGTAAAAATGCCATAAAAATTAATAAACGAATTACTACTACTACTACAACCAGTCATAGACCTCAATTGTACTGCGGATCAGTGGCATGGAACTGCGGCGAAAGCACATCTGAATAAGATAGCAAGTGCAGAAAATAGATTTCTAAGGACGGCAATTGGAGCACTCTGGTTTATTCGAAACAAGCAGATTCACAGAGAACTGCAATGGGATCCTATACTGAAACACTTGAAGAAGAAAGCGAAGAAAATGTTCGAAGCTATAGAAGAGCACGAAAATGAAGAGCTCAGAGAACTGACGAGCTACGACCCAGAAGGAAGAACAAATGTCATACAAAGGAGACACAGGAGGCCAAAATCCCAAAGCGAGACGGACAACTAACGGGATAAGACGCAGCGTACCATTGGAGTTACAAATCGTTGGAGCCTTTTCAGGCTACAATCTCAAACAACTGTTCAGATACCTAAGTTATCCCAGGAGGGACAAGTAAATCTGCAGATACAAATTGTTGTAACTCAATGTACAGAAATATCCCCTTTCAGAACTAGAGTGCATTTTTTCTGAAAATTCACCTGAACTCTGTCAGCATCCCTATCCTTCCACATCCATATGCTTGAAATACCCACTTTCTTTCTTTTACAGGCGCCGCGAACGCAAGAGACTACCACTTGAGGCTCGGAAATGCCCAAGGATAGGAATCAGGTCCAAGTGCTGACCGCAGCACGAGAGTCCAATTCATGTATGAGACTGACGTTTTAGAAGGCTTTAAGCCCGGAAACCGAAAGAACAGAAGAGGTTTTAGTGGGTAGGCAATTGTAGGAACAATTGAATCCCACACAGGCCATGTTCGCAACCGGTATCGCCTTACGAAGGTTTCCTCCTCGATAATAAAAAAAAAACGTTCAACAGTTGCTCCAGAGTCGTCTCGTCGCCCAGTACACAACTACGTCGAAGCACTCGCTGCCACTGAAGATTTCTCTCGCAGTTAGAGACGAAACGTTTGGAAGAGGAGGAGTTCCAAATGACCACTGCCAATCAGCCCAGAAAATTATATCACCATGTTTCACAATGGACACCGGCCTTGAAAGCCTACACGATTGTGATCACGCTTGTTGCTGTCAAGGATTGACACTAGGAGCCTCCACACCAGGAGAAGTTTGAATGCATTGAAATTTTTATATAGTTTGCTCAATTTTAGATAATCCTGAGATTCTGGGTAAACTTAATTTCTTCGTTCCTCCGAGGTGTACTAGAATAAGCCAGACCATTTACTCAAAAACCCAGAGAACCAATCTTCTCTCGCAATCGGCGCTTAGCTTTGAATGTTCTACTGCTAACCAGGTATCAAGCTGCTGTGATTTGTACTGGGACTCACTTGTTTCTATCATAAATGTGTATTCAAATCTTAACATCGAGGTATTTTGGGTTCTTCCGGTTTGATTTCTGAGTGATTTGTTTTCTTGATTATTATTATGTTTGAACATTTAGATATTGACATCATAGATTCAGATTATTATATTCGATAATGCTTTTTATTATTATAATTATTTTTCAATATTGTGTATTTATGTCGTTGATATTTTTTGTAACCATATTCATTTATTATGTATTTTCCTGGAATTAGGTAGTTACCTGTTGGAAATATTTGCTTATTATTGAACATAGATTTCAATCGAAATGTGGTATACTTTTTCTGAATCTAAACAGAAATTCACAACATAAATTGAAATTGAAACACTTGGTTTGAAAATCACTGAGTATATTAATAAGTCTACATATTGTATTGCAAATTTTTTTTTCAGTGAACTGAATGTCATATTATGTTTTATTCTTGAAATGTCATCCATGCTCACAAAGAAAACCTCATTCACGAAGAAAACTATCCGAGAATTTCCATACAGATTGGACTTCACATTCGTTATACCGACAAAACTGAAATGAAATTAGAAAAAGACACGACGAGAATTCCAATCCTACCTATAACTAGAAAGATCAATTTAAATTTTTCCCTCCCTTTTCCTAACTCGATGATTCGATGAAGTCCCTGAACGTGTTTCTATCAAGAACACAAAAAGATAAAGGCCTCTCGAACTCTCATTCGCCCAGACCTAATGAAATTAGCAAATATTATTCTGGTCATGGAGTTTCGACTCGGTTTACTGGTCACTTTCCCTGCGTAAGGTAGGATATCTGATAGCAATACAATTAAACTTTGCTCCTAACAAACTTTGTATAAGCTTCAGCTCACTGAACCTACGGAGTTTTTCGTCCTATTAAAATTGAACCGATTTTTTTTAGTTGATTAGAAGAAAATTAGGTAACTCGTTCATGTTGTGAAAGCAAACCATTCGTCAACTGCTTCACATCAATTTTCTAATTTGAACTACGATCAAGCTCATATGTATGCCTACATAACTCAAAATATATCAAAGATTGACGGCGCTTTTACTTGGAGAAAATAGATTATCAAACATCATCAATATTCCTTTTTCAAAGAAGGAAATTCTTTGTTTTGATGATGACGGTGATTCTCTATGGTTGGCTGAAATAGATTTTGACCCAACTAGTGTTCCTGAAATTAACAACCCAAAACCAGAACTAAGTGGCTGCTATGCCAGTTATAATTGATTAAAAAGAGTGGGTACAATTCATTGGTTCAATAACATTAAGTTTTGTCTAATTAATACAAGTAATCGTTTTTTGTTTTGTTAATCTCCTAAAATATTCGTCTCTTCATTTTATCAATTTTCAACTGTATTACTTCGTTCATTCCTCATTATATCATTGTATAATCTTAATCTATCGGGTACATCTGATGTATGTGATAGAGGCTCAGAGAATGAGCGGTGTAGGGACCTTAAAACGCTTTGGACTTACTGGTGCTGGTGGGTAACCCCCGCAATCTTGGGTCGTTCGGAATCGACTGTAGGTCCAACGGAGCTACTCCATGAGTCTCTCACTTTCGGTCTTAGAGCAATGATAATATAATAATAATAATAATTAATGTTTCCAATTACAAAAATCGGTGCTGCGTGCCACAGCAAGGACTGTCAGGAAGTTGATAGGACATAACGGAAACCAAGGCCATGAAGGTCGCCGGCGTAAAGATCGCCACCATGGGGACCGCCGTCACGGACCTGATAACGTGGAAAAGGCCCCACAGAGCTAAATCCCTCTGATATATAATATCTGTGATAGGTGAAAGTGAGAGGTGTGACGCCGTAAGGCTTAAAATCCTGCATGTTTCCAAAGTATTGACGATAAAATCGTTGTTTAAAGAAAATATGTAGAAAATTATATAACAAAGTTAGTTTTCATATATTATCTACCATGCAAAATATTATTTATCGACTTGGTGTTTATTCAGCAAGCCCAAACTAAGTGATTATTCGCTTTCCACTGAAAAAACTTAAATAACTCGAGTAAAACAAACGTTCCAGATTCAAAAATGAAACTTTTCGGTTTAGAATCAATCTCAAACATCCACATGTAATTAATTGAAGCGCATGATGTTATCAGGTATGCAGTCACAATAAAATATATCTCTCCCGCAATGCTGAAATGTATCTTCGTATTGATTTTATCACATTGTAGTTTATGTTATGCTATATACAGCAAGGCTTTTCCCATTTAGTAATTATTTCTAGTCCACACCTTCTGTTGGTTATTTTTCAAAGTCGTTTAGCTCATCTAGTCACGAAAACATTCTTCAATAGTCGACAGGTTCGGTTTTAGCAGAACATAATATAGATAATTAAATTGTTTGGAAGTGAGTAGTTCGAACTGACAATACTTTTGCACATGAAATATGGATTTTCATATGGAAATTGCTGAAATTACCGGTAACAAGTTGAAGCCGGTTGTAGACGGGCAAAACCTGACGTGGTATTTAATCTGGACTAAAATGCACTTGTTGAATTAGATTCGACATAAAAATGACCCCTTTTATTATAATAATCATAAAACCCTGAAATGTACATTTGTGTTTCTATGACAGTTTACAGCTGTAATATAAAATATTGAGCTCAAATAGTGTCCCCTATTCCACTGAACTCCTTTCTGTATGAAGAATCTGACATACTGGATATACACCAGCTGTTTGTTTAATAGCTGCTAAATTTCACGAAAAAAAAGATAGACAGTTGTTAAATTATTGAACATATCATGAATACCAGATAGAGCAGGAACTCATTATCAATTCCGCAAAACAGTAAATCCATAGGTCTTCGTAGCTACTCCTATTTGGCACCAAGAATTTATAATGAATTGCAATTTTTTGAATTAAAAACTATGGCTTACATTAAAAAATTCAAGTATGCCATAAAAACTGGACGAAAACAAAGGACAGATATATGATTCATCGACTGGTGAACATGTAAAAGCTAAAATGGTTGTAAAACAATATAAGATAGTGTTACACATTTTTATAATATTGATATCCGCTTGTCCCCAATATTGTTATCAAATTTTTAAATTGATGGGTTTTTTCTCAAAGTATTAAAAGGATACCTCGATATGTATATATGTAGGTTATAAATATTGCAGAATGTAAAAAGACATTCTTCGTACTCACCACAGGCTACGACCTTTGTGAGAAAATGTATTATCTTTGTTTGGGCAACAAAATTGACAAGATAGATTTTAAAATTGGAATACTATTGTTTCACCTATATAATTGTATTACGAGAGCATTAAATAAAGATTTCTATTATTATACAAAGAAAATCTGTAAAAGACTGGATTTTCTCCCAATCGAAGTAATTCATCGATAGATTGATTGATCTCGGAAATTGTCAGTTATTTTGATACTTCCGACTTTGTTTACTTTTATGTTAGCCGGGATACTCCAAGATATTTTCTAGTTTTTTGTGTTTCATAAGTGGAACCTTTGGACGAAGCAATATTAGGTGCTTGGCGTTGACCTTGTTGATGGACGTGGCAAAGTTGATGAGTTCCTCCAAGAACGAAACAAAGTGTCAAGTGTTTCCATTGGATGTGGTATCGGTTTCATTATTCTCTAACATTATTCCTTGAAGAATGATAAAGATCGTATTAGTATATATGTCTTTATAGCATTCCTCAGTTACTAATCCGACTAGTGCCCAATGTTGAGCTGCAAAGAAAATCAGAATATCGTCAAGTGTTAATCATAGTTAATATTTAATCACAAACAAACATTGATGAAACTCATGATATGCTGGGGAGGTTCTCGAAATGGCTCTAATTTCGAGAGGAGTATTTATATTCACCTAGGGGATGTGATCAAGCTTGTTTGCTGTCGAGGAGCCTCCACACCAGGAGAAGTTACAATGAATTGAGATTTTCATTCAATATACTCAATGTCAATCTCGACTATCCTGAGCTTCTGGTTTAACCTAATTTCTTTGTTCCTCAGAGGTGTTCTAGAATAAGCCAGACATTTTACTTAAAAACCCACAGCACCAATCTTCTCTCTCAATCGTCGCTTAGCTTTGCATGTTTTGTTCCAAACCAGGTATCAAGCTACTGTGATTTGCACTCGGATTCACTTGTTTCCGTTATTGATGTGTATTTAAATCTTAACCATTGAATTCTTTCGGTTGGAGTTCTAACAGACTTGTTTTCTTGTTTAGTTTTTACTCTCTGTTTAGAGATTCAGTAGTAATATTATATATAGGTTAAATAATTATATTTAGATATTGATATTTTAATATTGTTCATTATGTTATTATTGATTTTTTAGTCGCCAAATTTTGCTTTTCGTTATTCATTATACATTTTCCTGTTATTGAGTATGTACCTGTTTGAAATATATGTTTATTATCTTTATTATTATTATATACCTATTCAAAACACAGATCGACTGTCATAATTTAATGCAAAAATATTCCACAAAAAAATAATTTTTTTTTATTTTATTTATTTTTACATACAAGGGCTCACTCAACAGACAGTTTAAAACTGTCCTATGACAGAGGAGCATATATTACCAATATTTATCACTACATAGTATAAAGCAAAGTCGCTTTTTCTGTCCCTTTGTCCCTTTGTACGCTTTAATCTTTGAAACTACGCAACGGATTTTGATGCGGTTTTTTTTAATAGATAGAGTGATTCAAGAGGAAGGTTTATACGTATAATAACATCCACTAAATAGTGGAGAAGTACTGTTATTTTTGAGGTTTCTAATGTGATGTCGTAAATAATTACATTTTTTCCGCTTACATTGCAAACGCAGGCTGAACCCTACGAGTTTTATCAAAATAATGTACTAAGTATTGTACACATTGAAAAGGTCTACAGAAAAGTCCGTGATGGTATATGTCTATCTCTTATGGATAACCCACAATAACTTTTTTTGTCATTTACTTTTTGCGACAAATAATGGCTAATTTTCGAAGCGATTTTAACCCATACAGCATTAATCCTTAACCAATTAAATACCTTGAATACATTGTTCATTTAATATAGATATATATGGCCCTTTACACCGTATGATTTAAGTGAATATTTTCGAAGATATTACAGATTTAAAAATTGCGGGGCGTAGCGTTTGCGGCGTGCGAAGCCGGGGCGGGTCGCTAGTTACTTATAAACTAAGTTATATCTATATATATATATATATATATATATATATATATATATATATATATATATATATATATATATATATATATATATATATATATATATATATATATCTTATAACTAGAAATTTTAGAAATTTTTCATAGATCTCATCAAAAAGAAGTTTTCGATGCATTGAGTTAAATCTTTTCATCTATGAACAAAATACCTAATTCTTTTGAAAAAGATTAGATAAATACATCATGAAATGATAAAACTCTATAAAAACTGATAATTATTCTATTATCGACCTTTAAATAATCTCTTTTTCAAATGCCTCTTAAAAGCTATGAAAATCACAGGGAAAAAATCCAAGTTGGACTCTATACTTATCGGAGTAAAAACTCTGAGTTTCAACAATAATAACATTATAGGCTTATTGTTGTTTGTGAGCTTAATTCAACCCTGGCGGCGATTTATTTATGGTTATACTTGTTTGTGCGTGAGACCATGATTAGATAAGATCATGTGAAAACGTTCGTTCTATGGTGCTGACTTTCCTCAGAGATGTGAAAATTACTCCGTTAGACTGGTGTATTTACAAATAGCCCGAAATATATTTCAACCCTTGTTATTGAAGCACAATCCAACTGACAGCAGTATTACATGTAACTGATATTGAAAGCAAATCAATGTAGAATAACCACCTATGTTGTTGATATACTGGAAAGATGGTCGACCATAACCAAGGCTGTGTTTATTTTATTTTATATGGGTTAACATGTTGTTTCTACTATTTATGTCATTTTCTTTATTTACTTTCAACTCTGTAATAAATATTTGGCACGTCATCGGGAACTGACTGATCCCATCACTATACTACGGACCTTCATAAACACAAAGAGAAACCAATTTCAATATTCTCAATCAGTTATTATTTTATTGGAATAATTTGTTGAATTCCACTTACTTGATTAATAACATTGAATTTTCCGGTGTTAAAAGTATCATCAGAGCTCGAGTTAGAGCCACAACAAAAGCCGCTAATCCAGACAATCCCAGTAAAAATTCAATGAATACTACTGGATATCTGTTGATAGGTTCTTCAATATGGTGGTCGAGCAGATGACAATTGTACGATGAAATAGTAATGGATATTTCTGTTAAATGAGAGCTGGTTATCATTAATCTGGTATATGGTGGCGAATTTTCAGATATTTTCATTCAATTAAAATTCATAACTCAATTCCGCTACTATCAAACACGAGCCATATGGACAAATGAATCAAATTTGTACAGCAGTACATTGCATTTCAATATCAACGGAAATTGTACGTAGCGGTTTCAGAATTGAACGACAAAGAATATCGATATTATTCAAATGAATCAAACTAGGAAACGATTGAATTTCCCGTCAACCACATCAGACTGCAGATTAATACCCAGATTTCGATTCCATTCTTCATTGCTAATACATCATTTCAATTAATAATGTCGATTGTCTTCTCCCACAAAATCATAGCTGAATGTATCTCATAACGAAAAACACTCGATATCATTTCAAGAAATTATTTAGTACCTCATAAACACATGCACATGTGTTTCAATATTCTAGAAAATCCAATAAAGAAAAAGCTATGCCAACTTGGTCAACAAGACCTTGAGCTATTTGATTGAGCAGGAATGTCAGAAGGAGCAAATACTACCCATTTGTAGTGGAAGTGCATTTACTGAAAGCAAATCCAGATTAAGTTTTCATCCGTTTTCCTGATGAACGAGAAGATACAATCAACCTAAGTAACTGACATCTTATCGAAAAACACCTGGATTTAAAGATCACGAAAATGGTACAGGATCCAAAAATTAACCTCATGAACTAGAATAACAAGTGAATGATTCTGAAGCTCAATAATCTCAGTTTGATGAAACTCAAACAAATGATACTGAGTTTGACGGAAATTTTCATGTGAACTAACCCGATGAAGATGATGTATCAGTGCAGGTGGACGAAAGAGACATCCTCCAAAATTTCAAACCTAGGCCGAATGTGATTAAATACTCCATGTTTTTCAACACGAAATCTTGTATTTGTAGTTGTCATTGTAAAATATCATCTGACAAATCAATTCAATGCTCTATTCTGTCAACCAAAGCCTCATTTCCAAGCGCAATGATAACCTTCAAGGCATAAATGCATCGATTCAAGAATATTTCTTCTATCAGGAACTACAACAGTATTTTTCAACCTATAATAAGCAACCATTCAATTGTCTCTCACATTTATGCACATTGCGCCACATTTTTGAAACGACTGCGAGAAAGGTCACGGGTTCCCAAAAATTGAGATTAATTTTTTCTGAGAAATTCATTGTTCCTTCGCCAAATCTGATATAACCCTTCTAATTTTTAAAATAGAGCTTATAATTGAAATGGCATTTTTTGTACTCCGTTATGCTTTCATCTCATCCGCATATATTTCGTGCTGATATTTCAATGAACAGAAAAAGAGATAAAACAATGTTCAATTATAATTGTATGTTCTTTTCTCTAAAGTATTGCAATTGAATGAACCCTCCAATGGAGAACACAGAGAGGAGAGAACAGTAAATATTGGAGCCTTGACAGTGAGAGATATCAAATGCATGCAATACCTCAGAAGAAAAGATTTATGACAACAATATCTGTGAAATTTAGCAAATGTTTGGCTTCTATAGTCTATCATTCTACAAGTGTTATTCGAGGAGTTAGTGGACAATATTATTAATTCTTATTTGCTGCTGTAGATATAACTGAACTAGCCCTTAAATCGATTTTAGAAACGTTCTGAAGTGGTTTAGAGATAGCTCAAAATACGTGTAGCCTACTATTCATAGAATATAAGATTTCATAATCTGAATTGAACGAAATTTTTTCGTGTAAAAGAAAATTGGCGTAGTTTGAGTTGGTAAATTGAAATTCTGGTAGAAAACAAAAAAACTTTTTACAGGATAGACTACCCTTATCATTTAGGGAAACCAGGTTAGGTAGAAACCAATTCTTAGATCTATCGAGGACACATAAAATTTCATCGACATCGTTTTAGCCGTTTCGGAGGGGCATGACAAGTAAACTGTGGGACGACAGATTTCGATAAAAATTGTGCAATTATTTGGCCTGGATGTTAATGAAATTGCGGTTTCAGTCGCGTGTGTGGCTTAGTCGGAACAACACTTGACTATGGTGGGATAGGATTCGGGTTGCAGTTCTAGTGAATTCATGGTTTTTATGTTTGTCTCTGCTTTAAGTACTTCAATGATAAATGATAAACTGTTGGCTAATGTACATAGATCACAAGCCCATTGGCCGTTCGGAAAAGGCGTTAAACTGTAGGTCCACCGAATTGAAAAAACAAATTGATGTTTTAGATTTTATCGCAAGTTGAATCAGTTTTTGCAAATGTTTTCCATTCCAAACATTGTCAACCAATGATTTACCGTTGTTTACAGCTAGTTTTCCAATCATCAAATATTTTAAGGAACTAAAATATCTTTTGGCTCAGTTTTACAGATTTTTTTCATTCAGTGGTCCTACAGTTTATCGCCGGTTTCGAACGGCCAATGGGTTTGTAATCAATGTAAATTACCTAATAGTTATCATCATCAAACTTTAATTAACAAATAGACAAACACATTCACCCATGCTTCTACCAGGGCTCGAACCTAAATCCTACTGCACCTTATTCGGTTGTTTCTCCGACTAAGCTACGGAGGCCAGCTTTTCACTTAATTATATTTACTGCTTGAAAACTGTTTGGAGGTGTTACCCCAAGTGTGTTCTTTCTTCAATATATTGAATCATGACCAGGATGATTAAATTCTTTTAAGCATTTGATAAAGTTGCTCATTCGCTCCTGGTACACAAATTACGTAACAAATTTGGATACTCTGATAGCCTCACCAACCTGTTTCATTCTTACCTGGTTGACCGACATCAATTCGTACAGCTGGAGGGTATACAGTTGTCTGAGTTTATACCTTACTCTGGGATACCTCAAGGGTCTAATCTTGGACCACTGTTATTTATTCTGTTCGTGAATGATCTGATGGATAATATTCACTCTACATATTTGATGTTTGTAGACGATTTGAAACTATATCATGGTATTAGATCACAGAGCAACTGTGTTCAACTTCAGCTAGCGCTGGACCATGTTGCTAGTTGGCGTGAGGATAATTTTTTGAGTTTGAATGTGTCCAAGTGTAAAGTTGATTCTTTCACAAGGAAAAGAGATCGTATTGACTGCGATTATAGCGTCGGTGGTCAGGTTCTTCCTCGCTCTGATAAGGTGAGAGATCTTAGTGTAGTCGTCGACCAGAAGCTTTGCTTTGTCCCACACATCACCCAACTTATTTCATCTGCCTAAAAATATATGGATTCGTTATACGTAATGGTAAATATTTCAAAAATTCCTCAACATTCATAGGACTATTTAATACCCTAATCCGTAGCAAGTTGCAGTATGGCAACATGATCTGGCATCCCATTTACACTTGCCATCAACGACATCTTCAGGCTATTCAGAGAAGGTAATTGAAATTCTTAGTTTGAAGGGAGGATAAAGTTTATCCACAGAGAGAAGTCAATCATAACGAATTATTGAGTCAATTTAGTTCGCATTTTCGCAAATCTCATTGCAGAACAGGAGAGGAACTTTATCACTCAAATTTTTGTACAAATTACTGCACAATAGTATTAATTGTCTCCCTCTCTGGTACGCTTTGAAATTTAGTATTCCTAGGTAAAATTTTCGTAATACAGAATTATTCCACCTAGAGACTCCGAGGACCAACTCCTTAATACAATCCCCATTTGGTTTATGGAGTCTACATTCAATAGAGTTGCCAATAATTGTGACATTCACTTTGACTCCATAGAGGTTATCATCAAGAGTTATGTGAACAAAGAAAATTGACTTAAATGAATTGATTTAGATTGAGTTCTTTGTAATATTTCATTGAATGCTATAATGTAGTTATTAGTTACAATTTTTTTCAGATTAGATTGAGCTCTTTGTTATATCTTTTTCATTTCAATTATTTAGTTAGTATCCAACATTGTTATTAATTTCTGTAATTGGGTACTCGTATTATACATGTTGGGAATAAAGAACTTAATATTATTATTATTATAATCAGAGATCAGCAAATATACAATCAACTTCATCAGATATTTTTCTTTCAAACTACTATTCAACATAGTAACTTTTGTAAGTGATTCAAATCTTTGTGATGTAACTAATCGGATAGATTTGAGAATATATAGAATTTCATTTGGGGTAGTACAACTATAGGTCGTTGGAAAAATAAAGAAAATGTAGAGGAGTTTCGTAATTGCAAGTAGAGTTTCAGTACATAGAAGTAGCAAACTATTTTCTGCAAAAACCGATCAGAGACGATAAAATGTGCTCATATTGGCCAGCTTTCCGAACTATGAATGCGGATTACTTGTACTACTATTTGTTTAAGTTAGCGACTTTAACGAGACTCCCTATAATGCCTTGAAAAAAGAGAAAAGACAGAAATGCTGAAAATACATCGGCTTGGGCTGACCAAGTCCAGTAACTTTTCACATCGTGGAAATATTTACGTTACTCCAGGCTCTCTGGAGTGCAATTAACTCTACCGAGATGGCCCCTTTGTGCAAGTTCCGTTGTAAGAGGGCAAGTAAAATAAGCCGTGAAGTAATTTTCCCAGATCGGGGGAATTAGAAGTTGGCACAACAATTAAATATCTCTACAGCAGTTCTATCAGTAGAACTGAGACTTTAATTCGACTTTAAACTACTTTTCGATATCTCGTTTTGACTGAACCTTCAAAGGAGGTGCTAAAACTTTCGATGAAATCCTCAATTCGACGATGACGTTCTAATTGAGATTTTCCGAACGAAGAAGTTTATAGTTCTCACGTTTGTTAACATTACTTACTATATGAGAGTTGATACAACTTTGCAATTAGTTGGAGAATAAAACAATGAAAAATATTAAACCTACATGAAAAATAGAACTTAAGTACGAACATTTGAAATTTTAGAGTGTTCAAATTGAAATTATCAACATCAATCTGATGTTCACATTTATTGACGCTTTGTGTAACAATATTCGCATTTTGATCTGGTTTTCTATCATTGAAATACATTACGGGCCGTACAAGGCCATGATAAACTATAAATACAATTTAATTGTAATAACAATTAATATACAATTAAACTATTTACGGATAGCATTTGTATTTACATAAATTTCAATCTACCTGGTTGATCGACGTCATACTTTATCATCAATAAATTTAAATATTAAATAGTGTTGGCATTTACTTGATGTAAATCCATTATAATTGAATATAAACTTAAATTCAAATACTTGAACTTATGATTTACACTTTATTGACTACATAAAGTGTAAATCATAAATTCAAATGTTTGAATTTAAGTTTATATTCAAAAAATTGAAAATTAATACACTTGAGTTAAGTTTCACTGAATATATTAAAAAGTCTACGTATAATTTTGGTGGTTAACCTATTATCAAGAGTATACAATATTATCAATTTGAGAAATACTGTATAATCTTGATAATGGGTTAACCACCCGATTTATTTTTCAATTTATTGTTTTTAACACAATGTTTCACCAAGAGATAAGCGAAACCTTCATGTTTTTTATACTTTATCATACCTACTTCTGGAATACCTCAGGGGTTTAATCTTGGGCCATTGTTATTTATTTTGCTCTTAAATCTTCTGATAGATAATATTGACTCTCCAGATTTGATGTTCAAGGACGATTTGAAAATATATCATGCAATTAGATCACAGGACAACTGTGTTCAACTTCGTCCCGCGCTGGACCATGTTGCTGATGGGTGTGATAATAATTATTTGTGTTTGAATATGTCAAAGTGTAATGTGGTTTTTTTCACAGGTAAAAAAGATCGAATTGATTGTGATTATAATGTCGGTTGTCAGGTTTTTTCTCGTTCTGATAAGCTGAGAGATCTTGGTAAATTGTTCGATCAGAAACTATCCTTTATTTACACATCACCTAACTTATTTAATTTGTCTCGAAAATATATGGATTCGATATAAGCAATGGCAAATATTTCAATAATTCCTCAACATTTATAGGTTATATTGTCCTCATATTATAATATAATGCCCTCATCTGTAAATATTGTGAAGAACTCAATCTAAATCAATTAATTTTAGTCGATTTCCTTTGTTCACATTACTCCTAATAATAATTCATATGGAGTCAAAGTGAATGTCGCAATTATTAGCAACTATATCGAATGTAGACTCCATAAACCAAATGGGGGATTTTATTAGCGAGTTGGTCCTTGGAGTCTCTAGGTGGAATAATTCTGTAGTAAGAGAATTTTGCCTAGAAACACGAAATTTCAAAGCTGACAAGACAGGAGGACAATCAATACTGTTCTGCAATAATTTGTACAAAAATTTCAGTGAAAAATGTTCTCTCCTGCTCTGTAGTGAGATTAAACTAAATCGACTCAATAATTCGTAATTATTGACTCCCCTCTATGGATAAACCTTATCCTGCCTCCAAAAAAGAATTTCTACAACCTATTTTGAATGGCGTTTGTGGCAAGTGTAAATAGGTTGCCAGGTCATGCTGCCATACTCCAACTTGCTTCGGATAAGGGCACTAAATAGTCCTATGAATATTGGGGAATTATTGAAATATTTGCCATTGCGTATAAGAATCCATATATTTTTGAGGCAGATGAAATAAGTTGGATGGTGTGTGGAATGATCAAAAAGATATACGAGTTTCACAATTCTAAGAGGCTATATGAAGAAGAAGACTGCGCGGCGAAGGAAATACTTGAAGAAAGAAGAGAAATGCCGACTCTATGGACAACTCTCTAATTCTTCACAAATAATCCCAATTTCGTTATTAATGTGCTCGAAAATGTTTGAATATTGCGAAGCAGCAGTCGAAAATTAATAGGTACACAAAGTGATAAAAAACCAAAGTGTATTTTCTCTATAATATTATGCATTGTCACGAAGTAACCGACGAATCTATCCAATTCTGCAAAGCAAAATGATCCAAAGTAGGTATTAAAACTCTTCCACGTCGCCCTAACTGTTAAGAGATATAAATTTTTGTGTCGTCCTTGAAGGCCAACATGTCATTCGTATCAGAGCAGTACAAATCAAAACACCGCAGTTGGAAACAATGCCCTCTGAGAAAAACATCGGAATTTAACCGACACGTTCCGTATTAAAATGTCGAACTTCAGCAGGCGGCACTGAAGGAATATTTATATAATATTGAACACGAAATCAAAGTCAACTCGAGACATAAAGAAGCCTGTGTGACAAGCACAACGCTCAAAGACTTGTATTCTTCACGAAGAGATAGACGAGAAAACGACTCTTAGTGTCAGTCTTGAATTGTTCGAAATATCAAAGAATTCTCAAAATGAAATTCAGAGTGGATTATGGTGCTGAAAGTTGAGCTTTTATTAAATGTGTTGACTATTGTCATCTTTGCGTAGTAGGCGTTGAATCTTCAGAAGGAGCTTTGACTTATTCCTTTATGAAAGCTATATTTTTGGAGCTTGGACAATCGTCCCTGTCGATGTAATAATGAACAATGCTTGCGACTTGAATTGAGAAATTATTCATTAATGTTTTCAAGTAGATCTGAAAATATTTAATCTTTTTCTATATCTAAATGGAATATCGATACTTGATAATATGGAATGAAAATCATTTTGAATATCCTTTAGAATTATGATGGAATTGCTAGCGAGTGAGACCAATAAAAGTTAACATAATTTATAAGATTCAATGGACGATGAATCTACTCTGTGATAGTTCATATTCAAATGAGAGGTAATAATAAAAACTTTTCTGAAAATCACTGACTAAACAATTCTTTATTCGACTAGTTTCGCCTTTTACGGCATCATCAAGAATGAATGCATATTACAAAGAAAACCTTTAAATATTTGCAGATCTGGTTGGACCACAGAATACACCATAAGTTCGGTCATAGAGGTGGGGGTTTCCAAATTATCAGAGATTTAACAGCTGGGATTTAACAGTTTAGGTCTAATTGGTCATTGAGAAGATTGTATTTATCGGATTTTTGAAGTTTATTTATTTCCATGGCTTCCAAGTAGTTCATTTTCATACCTTTTTCGCAGTTATGAAGAATTATTGGTTTAAAACAGAATGAGATGTTATGTCCTGTCGACTCTAGATGTTCCCGAAAATACCCCGGAAAAAAGTTCCCGTAAAAAACGGACAATCTGCTTTTCGGGAACATCTAGAGTCGACAGGACATAAGATCTCACGTTGTTTTAAACCTAATATTCTCCATTACTGTGAAAAAGGTATGAAAATTAACTACCTGGAAGCCATGGAAATAAATAAACTTCAAAAATCCGATAAATACCATCTTCTCAATGACCAGTTAGACCTTAACCACTCCCCGCTGTTAAATCTCTGATAATTTGGAAACCTCCACCTCTATGACCGAAAATAAGGTGTATTCTGTGGTCCGAACAGATCTGCAAATATTTAAAGGTTGTCTTTGTAATATGTTTTCATTCTTGATTTAGATTACATTTACATACATTATTTCACACCTGTATAAGTTAAGTTACATCAAGTTGATTAAAACTGTGATCAAAAAAAAATCGGGAAAATTAAATACTACGATTTAAATACCGTTGACGTAATTCAACTAAATATTGGAATCAATTTGAACATATTCGTCTATATACAGAAAAATAGAGTACTCAGAATGTGTAATCTATTTAAATAATTTAAAAAATAAGTACAAGTAACCTTCACACAAGGTTGAAGTGAAACTTCATCGATATTCTGACAGATGTCATGTCAAACCTAAAAAGAGTATATATTGATAATACAACAACAGTAATAAATACACTTATTCATATCGAGCATCATACATAATAAGTTCAGTAATGCTTTTATTATTTGAAACAGTAAATTTGATGAACAATTTACGATTGCAAAACTTAGAAAAATGGAGAGATTATGACAGAATGGAAAAATAGAGATTTGGCAGCAATAAATGAATAGCTAAGCGATAACAGTTTATCGCTGAATGTAGCAAAGCCTGAATTTATATTTTATATTGGTACAAGTAAAATTCTTGAGGTAAATAGTAACAAAAATATAAATATTAAAATTGAAAACCAGAACATTGAAAGTGTAAAACTTGTAAAATATTTAGGCATTATGTTAGATTGAGTTCCAATAATCATGTTTACTTCATATCATCTAAAATCGCCAATAAAATCAACTTTATCAAAAGAATTGGAAAAGATCTGACGACATATGTGAACTTATTCCTCTACAAAATTTTGAAAAGAACTTTTGGTTAGAACTAATGTCAGTCAAACAGAGAATACGTT
Organism: Henosepilachna vigintioctopunctata; assembly: GCA_030704895.1. NCBI lineage: Eukaryota > Metazoa > Arthropoda > Insecta > Coleoptera > Coccinellidae > Henosepilachna > Henosepilachna vigintioctopunctata. The sequence continues at coordinate 5,391,599 of JARQZJ010000034.1, forward strand.
TCGCTACATATATATTTATATTTAATATTAAAAACAAATTGTTTTCATACAGAGTAATAAAAAATGTAACATGTGTCTGTGATGTGCATTCTTATAATACAAGAAATGCTGACAATTTCTACATGCAAATTTGTAAGCTTTTCAAATCTAGAAATAGTATATTTTATGAAGGATTCAACGCATTCAATAAATTACCTAGCTCCATAAAAACAGTTAGTGACCTTAAGGTTTTCAAACGTAGATTAGTTAAGTTCGTCTTATAATATAACATATAATGGTAAATAATATAATTTGAACCTAAATGTATGTATGACTTTGTGAAAGTTATTGCTAATTAAATATTATTACTATTATCATTAAACCAAGACCTCTAATCACTGTACAAATTGCTCTGTAGCAATACTATGAGCATAAATATAAATGGAAGAAAATTTATGATAAACGAAAAATGTATTCTAAAGTACAATTTGAAATGTGTTAAAATAACTACATATATTAAGGAATATAATGTTGATAATATGAACATCTCGAGTAAAAAATAAACTTTGAATATAGTAGACTAAGTTATTGCTAATTAAATATTATTACTATTATTATTAAACCAAGACTCTACTCACTGTACAAATTGCTCTGTAGCAATACTATGAGCATAAATATAAATGGAAGAAAATTTATGGTAAACGAAAAATGTATTCTAAAGTACAATTTGAAATGTGTTAAAATAACTACATATATTAAGGAATATAATGTTGATAATATGAACATCTCGAGTACAAAATAAACTTTGAATATAGTAGACATACAATTTCCAGAGGAATTTGTTCTCTAGAAAGAATTGACAGATCTCTGCGTATAAATTCACGAAAAATAATATATAAATCAATCATACACCGACATTTTGAGTACTGCTCTACAATTTGTTCAATTTATATCAAACTGAGTTGAGTGAGTTTCAGGTATTGCAGAATAAGGCAATGAAGCTGATAGACATCAAAGATAGACATAATAGATAGGTAGACATAATAGACATACACCTGTGAAGACATATTGAAGGTTTCGAGTATGATTGATGTAGAATAAAGAGAAGGATAAAGAACGATTGATTCAATCTATTAGATTGAATCAATCGTTTGAATTACCAATTAGATTATGAAATTGGACATTGAATTATTGAAATAATTAATTTCAATAATCAATTAGATTATGAAATATAGAAGCTCCTCTTCATCTTATTGATAGATTTTAATTCGTCAGTCAAATGTACGATCACAAGTCAGAAGAAGTCAAAGTAAAAGAGCTCTTACCTAATTCTATTTATTCAAAAGGGCTGAGAATGTTCAATAGTTTCAATATACCTGTGATGAATAATTGTATAAATAATGAAGAGAAAATTTTAGACATTCTTCGAAAGTTGATACACCAATGAAAATAAAGTGATGAAGCTAAGTGAATACAATGATAAAATAAAAATAAATTCATAATATAAAGCAGCTTAAGCAATTTTCTATTTAATTTGGGTATATATTTCATAGTCTTCTTCAGTTCAATTATATCTCGAAGAGTAGTAATAACTAATTCTTCTTGAATTGACTGATATATTTCCATTTAACTCCATTTTTAGGTTAGGTTTTTGAGGTTATAGTCAGAACAAAATGTTTTATATCATTTCTGATTACTTTATCCTGGTGCCTGCTTTGTAACCTTTCAATCGCGAAATACTACGAGTATAACTGATTGAAAGTTTCAGTTTAATTTTCCTTTGAAATATGGCTCGGCCGAAGATAAATCGCAATTTTGACAGGAGGACCACATTCGTCAATCATACTTCCGGATAAATACAAATCGACATTATGTGCACGTCAAAGGGAAATCAGGAAATCAGAAAGATCGAAACCAATCGGCTGACTCATAAATTTTTCCGATGTGAAAAATGTTCGCAGTTTTATGTCCTTTATATGCATATCCGAATTGGAAAGATATTAAGATGCATAAAGCCGTCCGTATACGTTACATCAGGTTGAAATATTTTCGAATTTATCCCGATGAAAATTTCAGGAAGGTTCAAAGGTTTTCACGCTTTTCCGATTTTTTACATCGTTCGGAATCACGTATATGAGACGAACAAGAATGTATGTATTCAGCAGGTTTCTTTTTGCTCTTTATATTCCATTATTTTCACAGAAATACTGAGTACCATTTTTTTAATGATATATGTTATTCGATAAAAATTTGACGAAAATTGAACACAAACGCTTGACCATTTTGAAGACGATATTCGCCGTGTTATTGCCGATATACGGCCACAAATGTTGGAAAAAGTCATCAAAAATTGGACGTCCAGATTGGACTACATCCGAGCCAGTCGTGGCGGTCATATACCCGAAATCATATTTAAAATGTAATGCCACAAGATTATCTTTGGAATAAAAAAAAATTCTTGTCAATCGAATGATCCATCGTAGTTTTATTGCAATTTAAAGTTCTATACCTCTAAAAAAACCACCTTATAATACAGTGAAATAAAGTTTATATGTGGTAATATTATGGACTTATACAATAAAGACTTTCCACAAAATGACAGTTCTAATGACAGAAACGAGTAAATACCAGAAATTTCACTATTTTGTTCATCGTTTTCTCATGGTAAAAGATAACATGTATGTTATCCGACGTATACGTCGGAAACGAATTAATATTCTTAGCAATCATCTACTTCAGAAGGTCTCAAAATTTAGAGAAGTGTAGTTTCATTCCATTGTGTGTTGTAACTCTGAAAAATTTGCTCTGATTGTTTATGATGATTTAAAATTCACATCCACAAAAATATCCTAGGAAATTTGAAGAAGAGGTGGCATTGGACCGTATGTAATCTATAGTTCTTACAGCTCTATTCTTCTAATAATAATAACAATTCGCAATATTTGTTCTTAACAGTTTCATTCAAAAGCAACAATTCATCAAAATAATTGAGCTCTGATAAATATAAAATCCCACTTGTTTCGAAGAATTCAGGGATCAAATATATTCATATATTCGTGGGACTACATAAAGAAGAAAATCACAAAATATCTTATTGTGTTCTTATTGTTATCTTGAGTGTTCTTATTGAAGAATTTATCGAATTAAATCAATTATGAGAGTGGATTGTTACTACGTGTGTGCTGTTTTCAAGAATGTTTATCCACTATGCCGATTAAATTTACCTCCCCCACGTCAGTTTCTCTAATAACAAAGAACATCCCTTGTTCACCTCCACAATGCCAGTAATGCTATTGTTGTCAGTGATAGTTCGCGTTGTGTGGGATAGAAAACGGATGAAATTAGAATACCAAAATATTGAATATTATGATTACACAAAGCCATATATAATTAATACTCTTCATTTTACTCAAATACTTCAAACATGCGTTCATTTCAACAATAATGTCAACAAAAACTTCTAGTGTTTTGATATAAAGCGAATGAAGAACACTTAACTGAGTTCCATAGAATTATATTTATGGTTTGAGAATTTTTTCTGGAGTGTTGTTTTCCTTTCTTCAAAAGTTGAACTCGAAAGTTAAAATTTTAGAAATATGATACTTTTGAAATTGGTTAAAATACCTCAAAAATTGTTGAACAAATAAATGAATTCTGTGAAACTTAGCTGAGGAATTGTGTTCATTAATCACTTGATGCTTGAAAGTGGGGAAAAAAGTTGAGGTTTGCATCTCTCAATATCACCAGGAAAGGGAAATCACGAGATTACACATGTATCAATTCTTTATTGAACACTTCATAAAACGGACACTTGTTCACTGTTAATATCGAAAAGATTTTCGCTATTTCGTGGTCCTGAGATTATGATTATTAAATATATTCCTGTAAAAATATATAGTTTCCACACCTCTTTTTAATATTTTTATGCCAGTCAAAAGCAACCCACAACCTTCATATCTTTCTGGATATCTTTATCGGAATGCTCAATGTTCAAAAACTTCATAAGAATATACCTGTATTTGATGACGATATTTGGAAAATTTCTATATTTTTATACTCAAAAATAGACGTTATTTTGGATATAGGGGGTTTCAGTCAAAAACTTCACCAGAGAAAAACAAGAGTAAAAACTTTACATGATCAATGAACGAACCCAATGAAAAATTAAACAGATACAAAAATTGAGGGCTGTGTGAACAATTTTGAAATGCTTTTTTCAATTTTGAATCAATAGATGAACCCGAATATTTTGTATTGTACATATATCGTTTCAATCTGTTATTTGGTTCGAGCAGAGAAAAACATTTACCAAAATTGTGGGTTGTGAGAACAATTTCGAGATGTGATAGTTATATTCTTATCGTGTATATGTTGCATTGTTTAGAAACGGATGACCAGATGCAAGCAAAAGTTGCTGAAATAACTTTACATGATAAATGAACCTACCTAAATATTTTGTATTCAAAATATATTGTTTAAATCAGTCATTTGGTTTCAGACGAGGGAAAAGTTCAACAGATTCGAAATATGGGCGTTGTGTGCACAATTTTCAAATAAATGGTGTTTTTTTTTTAGAGGTATAGAACTTTAAATTGCAAGAAAACAACGATGGATCCATTCGATTGACAGGAATTTTTTTTATTTGAAAAATAATCTTGTGGCATTACATTTTAAATATGATTTCTGGCACATGAACGCCACTACTGGCTCGGATGTAGTCCAATCTGGACGTCCAATTTTCGATGACTTTTTCCAACATTTGTGGCCGTATATCGGCAATAACACGGCGAATATTGTCTTCGAAATGGTCAAGCGTTTGTGGCTTATCCGCATAGACCAATGACTTTACATAGCTCCACAGAAAGTAGTATAGCAGTGTTAAATCACAAGATCTTGGACGCCAATTCACAGGTCCAAAACGTGGAATTAGGTGGTCACCAAAACGTGTGATTCAATAAATCGTTTGTGGCACGAGCTGTTGCGCCGTCTTGTTGAAACCACAGCTCTTGGACATCATGGTTGTTCAATTCAGGAATGGAAAAGTTATTAATCATTGCTCTATACCGATCACCATTGACTGTAACGTTATAGTCATCATCGTTTTTGAAGAAGTACAAACCAATGATTCCACCAGCCCATAAAGCGCACCAAACAGTCAGTTTTTCTGGATGTAACGGTGTTTTGACATACAATTGAGGATTATCTTCACTCCAAATGCGGCAGTTTTGATTGCTGACGTAGCCATTCAACCAGAAGTGCGCTTCATCATAAAATGGACGTAGTGCGCGATACGTATTCCGCACAGAACCATTATTTTCGAAATAAAATTGCACTATTTGCAAGCTTGTTCAGGCGTGAGTCTATTCATGATGAATTGCCAAACTTAACTGAGAATAAATCACTTCTCAGCTGTTAAAGCGGTTGCCATCTTCAACAGTAATGCCAACTTAAAGTTCTATACGTCTAAAAAAAACATCCGTTATAATAGATATATTCCAATCGAGTGAATGTTTAATTGCTTAGAAATTATATCAGATGAACAGAAAAGACTCCAGGCTACACTCATATTTTTATTCAACATCAGAAATAAATTGTTCCAATGTAAATTAATCAAAAGTGTAAAAGTGTCAGTTATAATCACGCTTATAATACTAGAAATACTGACAGTTTTGCATGCCATTTTGTAGGCTTTCTGAATCTATGTACAGTATATTTTATGCAGGTTTTAATGCATAAAATGAATTGTCTCACTCTAAAAACACTGTAAGTAACCTCAACTATTGAAGAGTAAATTACTCGAGTTCTTTTTAGTAAAAATAAAATGTTAACATATACTTATGAATCCAGTTATAACTGTGGTGAACAAATATCATTATTATTATATTTATATTAAACCATGTTTTTCAAGAGCTAAGCAAATCATCAACCCCTTTACTGCTTTACTGCTTTTCAAACTCCTATAAATTCCAGTATATATTTGATGATGGAGTATTTACTTTGAAAAGTGCTTGATTAATCTACTTAATCCTGTCGATATCCCTAAATCTTTTGTGAAAATATTGGTCTAATCAAAATTCAATCAATATGAACTTAAAAGGAAAATTACCTGGGTAGTAGAGGGAGTTGAAGGATACAACAGCAGCCAGTAAGTATAGTAACATTTCGGAAGGACCTAAAAGTCACTCAATGCATTTCAATGGCCGATGAGTCATTAAAAATCAATTAACGGCACTGAATTGAAATGGCAGCTATACGTTCGCAAACTCAGGTCATTATCATCTTTTCTGAAATAGAAAAGAGGAATTATAATTGCAGTAACATTAAAGAAATCTCAGAAATAAATTATCGATTACAGACGAAAAGCTGAAGAAAATGCCGCCCTAGATTTTTTGACGGATATCTCATTTTTTAAGAATTAGAATAACAAATTGATTGCAGGAAATTTATTAAATAAATTATATTAGTTAATTATATATTGTATAGAAAATCTCACTTTCCAAATTTTGCCGCCCTAGAAAATTTGTCGCCCTGGGCACTAGCCCCGACTGCCCCTAGTATAAATCCACCATTGGGTATATATTCTTCTCATGTTTATATAACGTAATTTTTTAAATAGATAAACAATGAATATTGCATTTTTGGGATATCCGCAAAACTTTAATGATATGAATTTATATTTTTCTTCCTTCAATATGCTTGAAACATTTCAAAACAAAAATTTGGAGATATGCATAGTTGCAAGCTTGTTAACAATAAATGAGAGGTAATAATAAAAACTTGTCTAAAAATCACTGACTGAACAATTATTTTTTCGACTAGTTTCGCCTTTTACAGCATTATCAAGAATGCACGAAATTAGTCGAATTAATAATTGTTCAGTCTCAGTCCGTTATTTTTAGACAAGTATTTATTATTACCTCTCATTTAAATATGAACTATCACAGAGTAGATTCATCGTCCATTGAATTTATCTTGTTAACAGTGTTGAACTTCACGTATCATCTAAAAATGTCAGCAAAGTGTTGGAGTAATTGTCAAATTTATAAAATATTGAAGTTTATCTATCATAATATATTTTATCATGTTTCACCTAAACTTATGCTAAAATTGAGTCGAGTTTCCATTATTATGTCATTTTTACTTTCTGCTGGTGTGAAGTAATAGACATAATGAAAAAGAATGAAATAGTAATCATTCACAAACACCTTAATAATATACAAACTCTCGATCAATTGGAACTAAAGGGTGTTTTTTTAGAGGTATAGAACTTTAAATTGCAATAAAACAACGATGGCTCATTCGATTGACGAATGTTTTGTTTATTCGAAAAATAATCTTGTGGCATTACATTTTAAATATGATTTCTGGCATATGACCGCCACGGCTGGCTCGGATGAAGTCCAATCTGGACGTCCAATTTTCGATGACTTTTTCCATCATTTGTGGCCGTATATCGGCAATAACACGGCAAATATTGCCTTCCAAATGGTTAAGCGTTTGTGACTTATCCGCATAGACCAAAGACTCTACAAGCCCCACAGAAAGTAGTCTAACGGTGTTAAATCACAAGATCTTGGAGGCCAATTCACAGGTCCAAAACGTGAAATTAGGCGGTCACCAAACGTGTCTTTCAATAAATCGATTGTGGCATGAGCTGTGTGACATGTTGTGCCGTCTTATTGAAACCACAGCTCCTGGACATCATGGTTGTTCAATTCAGGAATGAAAAAGTTAGTAATCATGGCTCTATAACGATCACCATTGACTGTAACGTTCTGGCCATCATCGTTTTTGAATAAGTACGGACTAATGATTCCACCAGCCCATAAAGCGCATCAAACAGTCAGTTTTTCTGGATGTAACGGTGTTTTGACAAACACTTGAGGATTATCTTCACTCCAAATGCGGCAGTTTTGTTTGTTGACGTAGCCATTCAACCAGAAGTACGCTTCATCGCTAAACAAAAATTCGCGCGATACGTATTCCGCACAGAAAGATTATTTTCGAAAAAAAATTGCACTATTTGCAAGCGTTGTTCAGGCGTGAGTCTATTCATGATGAATTGCCAAACCAAATGAGAATAAATCTCTTCTGAGCTGTTAAATCGGTCGCCATCTTCAACAGTAATGCTAACTCAAAGTTCTATACCTCTAAAAAAAAACCCTTTACCTTATCATTAAATCAACAGGTATACAAAATTGAATACTGATTCAGAAAATATTTAGTTTGATTATTTGAAATGTCATATAAAAATGTGAAATATTTTTATTCATACACATTACCTACTTCTGGATAATCAATTATAATGATTTATCTATTTTGTATCAGCATACAATTTTCTTTCTCGTAGTTAATTTTAACGAAGAAAACGAATGTTTTTTTCATTGTTAATATGAATTCTGTATATTCCACTTTTCAAGATAACATAGTCCAAGAAATTGAATTTATTTACAAATATTAATTGACCTAAATGATTGACTTAGTTTGACAGAATTATATTGAGAACTTAACAATTGTTTCGGGCTCTATCTCATTTTTAGAAGTTGATTTGAGTAAAAATACCCGTTAATATATATTAATACAATTGTCAAGCTAACCTTAAAAGTCTGTTCAATCAAGGCAAGTGATTTTTTTCTATTTCTTTCAACATATATTTCAACAGAATGTTATCGAATCATCAATCAACTAAATTTCATAAAAGTATATTTGAGTACAATATATTCATTTGGAGTGTTCAGAATGGTTATATTTCACACACAAACCATTAACATACAAACCATAAAGTTCTAATAATATTTTATGGAATCATTTCTTGAATTTTTTTTTCAATTCAAATTAACGTGCCTTTTCAGTCATTATTTCCGACAATATTTATTCGATGAAATAAAGGATTTTCTGTTGCTTCTTGCATTCTATTGAAAAAAATAGTCCCTAGTTTACGTTATAGAATATGTGGAGATTCTAGAGATACTATGTGTGAGATGCTGGTTCATCTTCATAGTTAATAAATACTAGTACTCGGGAGGTATTTTGAACCCTTAATACCATTATCTACGAAGATGTTCTTATAAAGGTTATGTAGCTCTTATTTCATGTTTATTGAGTTTTTTTTTCAATATTCAAACAGAGAGTAGAGTTTTCAATATATTCAGTGAAACTTAAGCCAAGTTTGTTAATTTTAATTTATTGTTTTGAACATAATATTTCCCCAAGAGATATGCGAAACCTCCCTGTCATTTATTAAATTCAATGAACTCAAGTAAAATGGAGAAATAGAGAAAACATTGTTGCCTAGTTTAACACACTCCTAAAAACACTCTCGACGCACCACTGACAGTTCGAAAAAGTCATCGTAATTGTGAAATGTACCACACAATTATTTAATGAAAGTGAGTACATCTAGAGAAGAGTGTTTTATTCGCCATTTTCTTCAAATATGAATGTTTAAATTGTTTGTTGATATATTTCTACATGTGTATTCTACTATGATTTTGATTTCTGCTTCACAAAAAAATATGAAATTTAACAAGGAGGTTCAAAATTTAAATTCCTAATAAATTGATGATTCATCGGAGTTTAAATTTTACAGAAATGAGCCTTCTATCGAATTCGAATTGATATTATCGATGTCAATGTTCCCAACGTTGAAGAAATAAATGAAAATAATTTGTGAAGATATTTCCACAAATATTTTAATTTTCAATTCGTGAAATGTTGAAAGGATATTCTTCAGATATCGAAAAAACTTTTGAAGACTTTGCCTTCATGTTCATAGAATTTCGTAAACGTTTTGAGATTTCAATGCTCATAACTGAAGAAGAAATTCGAAATTTTTATCAATACTTATAAAAATAAAGGCAATATTATTTTTGATAAGAAAATTGTATTCAAGAAATGTAACGCAGTTATAAAAGATGGCTATGAAATTTTTCAAGTCACATTACAAAAATTACAAAGCTGGGCATGTACTAATTGAGTTCAAAATTTGAACTTGATAATCGCTTTTCCAAGAAACTTTTTCATCTTTAGTAAATGAACCTTCAATTTTATCTTCCTTTATTCTCTGTTACTAATAAAAATAACACAAAAACATAACTTACAACAACTAAATATTTCACATCTCCAATTGCCGTACGAAAAACATCATAACTAACGAATTCTTTCGCGAAGTTTGAATTATTCACGCAAATATGCGCGTGTTTGCGTGGTGCGCGAAACCGACTCGTCCCCGGTGGCGTCCGCAAAACATGTGGCGTCGCATCATCCTGCCCGCTTAAATGCAAGCCAGACGGCGGCGCCTCTCAGAAACCGCCACGGCGCTTGCGGTGGGATGATCTCGCGATTTCCACCTAAGAGGTAAAACTTTGAATCTCCAGGGATTATACATATTGATTGATACGATAGTATTGCTGTTAATTTTCGATGAGGATAACGTGCTTATTTCGCTTTGTTTACGTAAATTCTGGAAATACCTATATAATCACCAACGGGTAATTTTTCAATAGTTAAGTTTTTCAGGTTGGCGGCACTGGTTGGTTAAGGCATCCAAACGTCATCTGTCAAAGAGAAAAGTTTGCAGTATTCTCCGTTATTTCATCATGAAAATACTTACAAACGAGTAACTATTGCAAATTCTTGAAATTCACTATCAAAATTCGTGCTCTGTGAAAAATGTGTATCGTTTGTTACGACCATATTATGGTCGTCATAATCGACCTGGTGAATCAACAATTCATGCTATAATCACCAAATTTCGCACCAAGTTTACTTTGTTGGACATTAAACCATTGTCTTGCATACGTACAGTGCGTACTGAAGAGAATATTGCAGCCGTAGCGTACAGTGTCAATTCGTACAATGTCAATTCGTCGCCGCTCTCAGCAATTGGGCATGTGTTACTCAACCACATGGAAAATTTGACGTGTTGATTTGGCTTTGAAAGCCTATAAAATTCAACTGCTGCCAGAATTGAAGCCGAATGACCCACCACAACGTCTCATTTTTGGTGAATGGGCCTTTGGGAATTTGGCGATGAGGCTCATTTCTGGCTCAACGGATATGTAAATAAACAAAACTGTCGCATCTGGAGTGATGAACAACCATATGCCATACAAGAATGACCGATGCACCCCGAAAAAACGACAATTTGGTGTGGTTTATGGGCTGGTGGCATCATCTGTCCATTTTTCTTCAAAGACGACCGTGGAAGAAACGTTGCCGTCAACGGCGAACGATATCGAGCCATGATACGCAACTTTTTTTACCCCAGTTGGCCGAGTTAAACTTAGTTGACATGTGGTTTCATCAAGACGGTGCCACATGCCACACAGCTCGTGAAACAATGGACATGTTGAAGGATGAATTTGGTGAGCAGCTATCTCTCGAAATGGCCCTGAGAATTGGCCACCAAGATCATGCGATTTGATGCCTCTGCATTATTTCTTGTAAAGTAATTAGTGTATGTGGACAAGCTGAACACGATTGAAGCTCCACAGGATTATATTACACGCGTAATTCGTGGGATACAGGCCGAAATGCCAAAAAAGTGACGCAAAATTGAACCTTTCGAATAAACTATTAGATACGGTACAACATTCAAATGATGTTATCTTCAAAATCTAAATGGCAAAGGCCAAGTTATCAATTTCAATGAAAATTTTGAATATATGATGCAAATTGAGTGTTTTATTTGATTTAAAAAAACTACTCTTAAAAAATCACCCAATATATATATACACACCAATGGAAGTAGTATTGCCTTGTAATTTTAATGGAAATATTATGGGTTATCTGCAAAATAGGAGGCTACTTTGAATAATTTTCAACCAATTTGTTTGCCTGGTCTATATTTCGACTATGATTATAGTCTTCATCAAGACTCTGAAATAACAGATGTTAACAAAAATATCATGATGAAATTTTCTTTAACAACTTACGGCTAACTAGGTAAAAAACGTATTGCCAATACCATCAACAGGACTGTGTGTACTTAAAATATATAAAATATTCTACGATATCTGTATTAATCCACTATTCATCAATTTAGTATAGGATAGCATAGGTGCTAGTGATGATAGTTTGTGGACAACATAACATCAAATTATAAAGAATTATAAAGTGTTTTGTGTTCACCGATTTAATCGAATCAGAATGGAATTTGTGTTATGTTTTGAGTAAGGATTACTTAGATATAATTTTTTTATGAAATATAGTGTAGGGGATAGGTGTCCCGTAGGTGATTTAGTGAAGTTTCAAGCTTGGAATAGGTGAAATTCTAATGAGTATTTTCTCTTGAAATGACGAATCTTGTTGCATTCGTAGTTGTAAATCAAATTATAACAGCACCCTGAAGGCGGGTGGAAAATCGACCTTCAGTTTCCATAAGAATGAATTAGCAAGAGAAATTTGTTTCACCTGGTGGGATTGTAAGCATACTTAGAAGAACGAGATCCGTCCCTCACGCGGTTCCCTTTATTTTTCCAAATTTTTCCCATTATTTTTAAGCCAAGAGGAGAGGCGGAGAAATTATAAAGCTTGCAATGATTATTTCAACATCATTTTTGAACAGTCAGATTTAATTGCCAATTTTCAAGATTTAATTCATTACTTCATTGAAATAAATATTCCTTATTGTTGGAATGATAAAATGGGTTCAGTTAACAACAAAATTCAGTTTTACCTTCCTAATTTAAATGAAAAAATTATTACCATAAATAACCAAATTACAGTGAATGAAGTCATGTTAGTAGCAGTATTTTTGAATGGAAAGTTGTTGTACACTGATTTAAGTTGGATTTTAATTTAGATTCATAGTGAATTACTTGTTGTGTTATAAGATTTGAGACGAGACATTTACGAAGAGAAAATTCACATTAGAAAGAGGATACCTTCAAACCTGGAACTAACTCCTATTGATCACTTGTGGGGTGCACTAAAACAAGCAGTTATAAACCCCGTAGCATCTCTCAAAGCATTTGGATACTTCAAGATTGTTAGCTTGTTGAAACAGAGAATATTTCACAAGTCACCACCTTCAACTTAATCGAATATTCATAGAATTGGAGTGAATAATGTATAGAAAAAGAGAAGGCAATATCGCACGTTGAATTTGAGATTAAAATGTTAATGAATATATTCCAAAAATGTTCCTTACTAACGATATGATTGTTTATATTTTCGGAAAGAATTAAAAGGAAGTCATAAATAGAACAATGAATTGAAAGGAACAATTTTTGAGTGAAAAACAAGCTTCCCTGAATATTGGAGAAATTATTATTTCTCATCACACCGAAGTAAACCCTTGAAACCCCTTCTGTATTTCAAATATCTTTCTCACTTTCTCTAAGTTATGAAGCAATCCAATATGAATAAAAGAAGCCGGAAAAAGTGGAATGCTTTAGTTTATTTTTAGGGATAGCCTGGAGGATAATATTGCAATCACGGTTGGAGTACTAAATACAGCATTTCCTGTTTCCTTACACCATTGTTTGCAGAAATATTTTCAATAGCTACAAAAGTCATTTCATGGCTTCAAGGGAGAGCCTGTAATGATAAAAAGAAACCTATCAGGAATCTTTTCAATAGAAATATGCGGTGCTTTCCAATCACTCCGAGTATTCTATAGACTTTCGGATAACCGATGATTAAAAATTATAGATGCACGGGCTTTTTCGATTACGCGGCGAAAATTGACTTTTTCGAATCTGTACGAGAAACTAGGACCACTGTTCTGTACATTTAGCATTAGTTGTTATATTTTGATGATGCAAAATGGGCTTACTGATGAAAACCCAGTATTTGGTTTATTTCATTCTGTCCGCATAGATAGATGATAATTCTCTTTCACAAAAAGCTTTAGATTAAATGAACGAATACCTTTATGTGCAATGTTTTATTCAGTAATATAATCCCTATTTTAGTACTTGATAGTTTTATCATAATGAAACAAGGGATGCTTTCAACTATAAATGCAACTAAATACTATATACTAAATATACTGAATAAATCAACTAAAAACCAACTATTGGAGAAAAATTTGAACGTAAGCATAACTGCAGTTTCCGACTACTGTTCACTCTGACTCTGGTTCGAAACTGAACAAAAATGAGAGAGCTTCTCATTTCGAAGTACCTTCAACATGAATATACTATCTTTTATTAAATATCAGTGTATTCTATGGTCCTCATTTCAAGTTAGTCATAGAACATACCTGGTATGTTTGTGAAAATAGCTATAAGTATTGACTTTGTGAAATTACACATAGTATTAATCCAGCATTTGATGAAGAAGTAGTACTTCGAAAAGTCGTCATGCGTATTTTATATTGAATTATGAGAAAATTGTAAATATGTATGTTTTATCAAAAATATGTAGATTGATAACGATTTCAATTTCATTCAACCGTGCTTCTGAGTGAAATAATGAATTTCCACTATAATACGAACGTTTTCCAGAATCGTTTTCGCATAGTTCGAAAAATACATTTTTCAATCAACGAAGCCAAAGTTCAACATGGAGCCGTTCAAAATTTCCGAGCAAAATCATTATGTTACATTTTCGCAATATTCAATTCAGCAAAAGCATATCGCTATCTATAGAATCCACCTGTTCAATAAAAGCCTTTTATTGTTTGATGTTCCAGATACAACCAGGAATATCGAAACACGTCGGAACATGTGCCGTCGGAGGCAGAGACGGCGCATTATCTAAATCCATACACTCAGCCAAATTTATAATTTTAACCTTACAAGATAGGACAATGGTAAACTGTTGTAGCTGATGCAGCAAGAGCTCGCAAGAAGCTTTTCAATGAAGAGTGCTGATTGGAAGATGGCGGTGATACCACGAAACAAAAGCTTACTTTCATTGTGCAGGAAAGTGTTCAACAACGTGTAGTTTGATACGGTGAATCAATTACAATATGCATGGTGTTTAGAGTTTTCCGCTCGGTTTTTTCCGATAACATGACTAGTTTATCTCTCTTGTCGTTCGCTAATTTCATCCACTTCACAGGAGTGTTTTTGTGTGAAACCAGTCATCTGGGATTATACGTGCCTTTAATGAATAAATAATGAAAAACGAATTACGATAAATTTACAATTGAAGGTTAAATAGGTGAAAAGAGGTAGCTTCCATATTATGTTCTGTAGAAAGCGAATAGAATTACTTTTAAGATATTTAAAAGGTTTCAATAGATTACATAGAAGGTTCAACAGAAGACGGAAATGAAATATGAGAATAGACTTAATCTTTTCGTGTCAAAAACGATTGTTCGCAAATGATACAACGATTTATGTTAGTAGTAAAAATATACAAACTATGACAGAATGGTTCAATAGAGACTTGACAGCAATAAATGAATGGCTAAGCGATAACAGTTTATCGCTGAATGTAACGAAGTCTAAATTTATAGTTTTTGGTACAAGTAAAATTCTTGAGATAATCAAAAACGAAAATATGAGTATTAAAATTGAAAATCAGAACATTGAAATGGTAAAACTTGTTAAATACTTAGGCGTTTTGTTAGATGAGAAATTGATTTTCAATAATCATGTCGACTTCATATCGTCTACAATCTCCAATAAAATCAATTTTTTCAAAATAATTGGAAATAATCTGACGACATATATGAAGTTATTGCTCTTTAAGTCAATAGTATTTCCACACTTTGAATATTGTTCCACTCTGTTATTAGGATTGAGTAAAGAAACAACTCAGCAGTTATAAAAATAGAAATGTAATAGATATACTCCTATCTAAAGCATGCTTAATTGTTTAGATGTATTGCGTATTCTCAAATAGAGAATACTTTTTGCTACATATATATTTATATTTGAAGTTAAGGTCAGCTTTCTCCAAAAAACGTAATTTTTTTCAATATATTTTATTTATATTTCAAAACATGTTGATTAATCAATTTATTTACATATGAAATCACATATTTGAAATTACTTGAAAAAAAAAATTTTTTATTTCAAAATGGCGGTCCTGAAAATGGCTGCTGAAACTCATCTGAATCGGAGATGAATGACATCTTTTCTTGGAAAAGAGTTACCTGAAAGCAAAAAACAAAACGGTTTCATGTTCTGTATCGAATTGGCTATGACCTCAAGCAGAATGAAACATTTTCAATGAAAAAACAAAACAAAATGGCGGACTTTTGAATTTTTTTTTACCCTTTTTTTCACTTTTAATTGTTTATAACTTTTTTAGATAATAATGAATATTTCTGGTTCTGCTAGAGGCTATAGCCAGACATCTAAAGAGTAAAATGCCGTTTTGTTCATATCGGTAAGTACAATAATTTTCAAATGAGAGTGTAATTCATGCGAAAAAACGTGGTTCGGAGAAAAGGTTCAAGTTCAAAGTTTTTATTCGTGAAAAATCGTAAAAAAAGTGAATTTTACTCACATATCCATTCCAGCTTCATACACAACTCCTTCCTGGTCTTCGTAAGCATCATTCTGAAGAATTCTTGCATTTCTCAAAGCAGTTCAACAAAATAACAAGACAATAACAATAAAACAAAGAACAAAACAATAAGACGACCCGAAGGCATGCAGCAGCTGCCGCAACCGAAGGCGTTCGAGCGGCCGGATTTGCTGCAGCGCTCCCTAATCTTTTACACCTGCTTCTCGGTCTTGCTAACCTTAGGGACTAATCCTATACTATTTCTACGAGTATATAGTAGCAATTTATATAAAAAAAATTTAGAATTTTTCAAAATTGTTTGGGGTAAGCTTTTGATAAAAATTTTTTTTCATAAAAAATTGTTCCCATATAGAGTAAGTAATAAAAAATGTAACATGTGTCGGTGATGTGCATATTTATAATACAAGAAATGCTGGTAATTTCTACATGCAAGTTTGTATGCTTTCTTAACATAGGAATACTATATTTTATGAAGGATTCAACGCATTTAATAAAAGGCCTAGCTCCATAACAACAATTAGCGACCTTAAGGTATTCAAGCGTAATAATATACTTCGAACCTAAATGGATATATGATTTTGTAACAGCTATTGCTATTATCATTAAATTTAAAATATTTTAACATATAAAATCGCAAAATATAGCTACATTCAATATATGTACAATTTTAATTACCGTAATTTCAACATAATTTTTTTTTTAATTCAGTGGACCTACAGTTTAACGCCGGTTCCAAACGACCATTGGGCTTGTAATCGATGTACATTACCCAGCATATTTCATTATTCAAACTACTTAAATTATAGACAAACACAAACAGCTATGCCTTCAGCGGAGCTCGAACCCGAGTTCTACCGCACCATAGTCGGGAGTTCTACCGACTAAGCTACGATGTGTTAAAGAAGAAGTGAATTTGTGTGAATTCGAACTTTTTATCAATCTAATTTCACGTTCTCGTGATCCTGCATACTGTGATGAAAAATCTAAAAACCTGTTATGAGACACTTCAAAAGACTTACTACACTTCCACGCACTGGCCTTGTCTTAATAGGCAAAATCTCGTTTTTTTTTCGAAATACTGGAGGAGAAAATCTGTTACATGTAACCTATATGTTTCAAATCAAAAAATTGTAATTTATTTTTGAATAAACTTTATTATCAGCGTAATCGTTAAATTTCATGAAATAAATGAGATTATTTCTTTATTATAGCTAATTCAAATTCAATCATCATAGCGTGATATACGAAGGTGGAGTGAAAAGTTTCCGGCCTGACCAAGAAAAAATATGTTTTGAATTTTTTTTTGCTAAAAATAATTTTAAAACATAATCTTTACATCAACACTGATACATTTGTCATAACGGTGTTCTTATTAAGTTATACCAGTTTTAAACGTAAATTCCTCAAGCTCCTCAAAATACTGATTTATAGTTTCGATAACTTCTGCGTTGCTCCCAAATCATTTATTGAAGTTAGGAAACATAGTCGCTGGGGGCTAAGTCTGAGATTAGAGAGGATGTTGCATCAATTCAAACTTCAATTCGTGGAATTTGGACATGGCAACAATCGATGAATGCGCTGGTGCGTTATCGTGATTAAACAAAAAATTTTTATTCCTCTAATGAGTTCGTTTAATTTGCACCTCGTCCTGCGAACGTTGCAAGTCATCGTATTATTGACTAGTGATAGTCTTACCCTTTTCCAGATAATCAATGTATATAATTCCTCTCGAATCCAAAGAAAAAGTAGATAAAACCTTGTTGGCTGATAAAATTGTTTTTGTCTTCTCTTCTTTGGAGTTGGTTCCCCCTTTCGAACTAACTGTTTCGACTGTTATTTATTTTCAGGAGCGTAGTGGGGAACCCAAGTCGAATCAACAGTTATGAATCGACGTAAAAAATCGTTTGGATTAGGCCTCTACATCGCCAAATTTTCGGTAGAAATGTTTTTTCGAATCAGTTTTTGATCGAACTTTAGCAAACGCTGCACCCATCTTACGCACAGCTGTTTCATTCTCAAACGGTTGTGCAAAATATTTCGCATACGTTCAGCTGACATCCTACATCTCAGCTATTCCATGCACTTTCAATCTGCGGTCTTCCAATACTATTTGATGGATTTTCTCAATCATTTCTGAAATTGTGACCTCAACGGGCCGTCCTGAGCGAGGCTCGTCAGAGGTGCTCACACGACCCATTTTGAATTCAGAAACCCACTGTTTAATAGTTGAATATGATGGAAGGAGTCTCCTAGTGTTGAATCCATCTCTACTTTCATTTGTCTTGGTGTAAAACCTTTCAAATAGAAGTATTTGATGACAGCACTTTCTCCAATTTTTCCATTTTCACGAAAACAACGGAAGCGTCTCGCGCAACTGAAACTTTACACACAAGCTCATTAGGCATGGTCGTGTAGAACGCTGCTCCAAAAGTAGAACTAGTGGTTGCATCTCTTGGTCAGGCCGGCAACTTTTCACCCTATCCTCGTATATTAAATCGCCACAGTGAAGATCACCGCAATGAGGACCGCTGCCACGGGACTGACAATTTGGTTAAGGACTACACAGAGCTACACAGGACTACATCAGAATCTCTCTGATATATTATATCTAGGATAGGTGAAACTTTTCCTAAGAACGAGTGAAAAATCCATTGAGTATGAAGTTAGATCACAGGACAACTGTGTTCAACTTCAGTTCGCGCTGGACCATGTTGCTAGTTGGTGTGAGGACAATTATTTGAGTTTTAATGTGTCAAATTGTAATGTTGTTTCTTTCACAAGGAAAAGAGATCGAATTGATTGTGATTATAACGTCGGTGGTCAGGTTCTCTCTCGTTCAGATAAGGCGAGAGATCTTGGTGTAGTCTTCGACAAGAAATTTTCCTTTGTCCCACACATCACCTTATTTCATCTGCTGCGAAAATATATGGATTCGTTATATGTAATGGCAAATATTTTGATAATTCTTCAACATTCATAGGACTATTCAATACCCTAATCCGTAGCAAGTTGGTGTATGGCAGCACGATCTGGCATCCCATTTACACTTGCCATCAACGTCATCTTGAGGCTATTCAGAGAAGGTTCTTGAAATTCTTAGTTTGGAGGGGGGATAAAGTTTATCCACAGAGAGGAGTCAATCATAACGAATTATTGAGTCGTTTTAGTTTTATCTCTTTGCAGAGCAGGAGAGAAACTTTATCACTCAAATTTTTGTACAAGTTACTGCACAATAGTATTGATTGTCCTCCTCTCTTGTCCGCTTTGAAATTTCGTGTTCCTAGGCCAAATTCTCGTCATAGAGAATTATTCCACCTAGAGACTCCGAGGACCAACTCTCTAATGCAATCCTCCATTTGGTTTATGGAGTCTGCATTCAATAGAGTTGCCAATAATTGTGACATTCACTTTGACTCCATAGAATTATTTATCAGGAGTTATGTGAACAACGAAAAATGATTAAAATGAATTGATTTAGATTGAGTTATTTGTAATATTTCATTGAATGCTATAATGTAGTTATAAGTTACTATTTTTTCAGATTAGATTGAGCTCTTTGTTAAATCTTTTTTAAAATTATTTATTTGAATCTTTTTTTCTAATTATTTAGTTTTCATTTATTTATGTATTCAACATTTTCTTATTACTTCTTATTATTATTATCATTATTATTATTGAGCTTGAAATCGGTTTGTTTATTTAGTACTAGCAGTTACACAAAAGTCAACAATTAATTTTATATTTATTATCTCTTTCATTTTTGCAATTTCAAATATGAATATAAATTCAGCATGAAATATTCCCTGTTCGATTGACATAAGTTCTAAGCAATTCCAAATTTTTTCGATTCTACTTTATCTATTACATTACATTGTTATTCCTGGAAGAGATAACAAGCTTAATATCTCCTCTCATAGTTTTTCGAGAACGAGGTATTCCTTTTCGACTTTGTTAGTGATGCAACTAAAGATATTTTTTCCAATCACGTATCCACTTTGAAGCAAACAAATACAAACGATATATATACATACGTTTGAACGCATTCTACTATGAAAATAACAAGCTTGATTCTTGAAGATTTATTCAAACACTTCAAAGTTGGAACAGATCTTTCGTTCACTTCGACAGTATAACCTGTAACCTTTCAGTATGAGATATCTTAGTCCCACGCTTCAACGTCTTGAACGTATTCAAAGAAAACACTGTTGCATGCCGAAGACATTTCAATGAATTCGTCATAAATATTGGATAGGTTCTAAATTCATTACTAGATAGAGTCGAATAGGGTTGTTTGATGTAAACATTCGCATCATGAACAATACATATGTAACAGGGAGAAACAGGCAAGCAGGTTCTTTCAGTGGCGACTCGTGAGTAGAATGATCGGTGAGAAATTGAATCGGTCGAATTTCGTTGGAATTATAAAAACCAGTATATTCCGGAGATTCAGGTAGTTGCAGATAGTGCAGTTTATAGAAAGTTAGTACCTTTTCTAAGAGCATTTGTGATTAATACTTGAGATGATATAAGAATCTGAAAGTTATATATAATTATATCTTATTATTATTATTTTGATTGTTCCTCATGAGGACAGCGACTGAACTTGAATTCGCAATCATTAGGAATTTTGCTTCATCTTTTTTGCCTCCCAAAAACGCTTCATCCTCTCTGAATGCTCTTTCTTCCGTTCATCTGTCCACTTTACTCCAGGTTGACGATTTACTTTTTGCTCAAACTTTATATGTGCGATTTTATAGCGACATTCAGTGCGATCTTCGAGATTTTTTATATTGATTTGTTGTAGATCCTTTTGGATCTCTTTTAGCCACTGTGTTCCGCATTTACTATCCATAATTATATTGAGTAGTTTCTTCGGTATTCTGGACTGTTTCATTCTGTAGACATGTGCATAGAACTTTGCTCGTCGTTTTCTGATTTCTTCCGTTATCGTATTGGTCTTTTGATACAGTTCATTTTGAGGTCTTTTCATCCGTATACCGTTTCTATTGATTGGCCCGTAAATCTTTTTGAGAATTTTTCGTTCTTGTTTTTCTATTTCTCTAATTCTTGAATGGCCGCCAATAACCATTGTTTCAGCTGCGTAGATTGCTTCTGGAAGAATCGTTGTGTTATAATGCCTCAATTTGGCGCCTCTCGAAATGCACTTTTTGTTATAGTGAGCCCATGTTAGTTTGTAGGCCCTTTGGAGCTTGGTTATTCTCTGTTCATTAGCGATTCGGTTTAAACCTGAGGACTGTTTAACTTCCCCGAGGTATTTAAAATGGCCTACTTGCAGAATTTCACCATGTTTTGTCATAAGAGAAGATTTATTTTTTGGTTTTCTTTCCATGTATTTGGTTTTATCATGAGAAATTTGTAACCGGGTTTTCTGCGCAATTTCATGTAGTTTTTCCACGGCGCGAATGGCTTCAGTTCTGTTGTCTGTGATGATAGCAATATCGTCTGCAAAGGCGAGACATTTGACATTTATTCTATTTTCTTTTTTGATGCCCACTTGTATGGCCTTCTATAACTTTATATGCTATATATAATTATATAGCATATAAAGTTATATAAATAAGAAAAGTTTTCTTGTCAGAAATTAAAATTGAAAGAAGATAGACAATGAAGTTAAATTCTGAAGATACATATCTACAAAACTTTATAGAATATGCTTATGAAAGCACATAACTTGAAAGAATGTTTTTCTCGCCAAAAAAAATAATGATGAAACAATTGTATACTATTGTCATTCAACAAGTTCGACGGTTTTTCGAAGCGACTTAATATTCACTCTCGAAAGCGATAGGTTCGTTTCCGTTGACAACATTTGTGTAGACAGCTCCCTGAGAGTTTTGTTTGAAATATTTCGATATTTCGACTGAGAGTCTCAGTATTTCATTCAATTTCAATTTCATTATATATAAATATATAATGAAATTGAAAATTATGGGCATATCCCGCAGAATGATAGCTGCCGTTGACACGTGTTTCGAGCTTATTGCCTCTCCTCAGAACGATGTAGCCAAGTTCTAGTTGTAGAAATCTGGAGGTAAACAACACAAGAATAAAAACTAAGAGAAACAGCCTAAAATGTTGCGACTTCCTTCAGAGGTTGTCTGTTTTTCTTAGTTTTTCTTCTTGTGTTTTTCACCTCCAGGTTCCTACAACTAGAACTTGGCTACGCCGTTCTGAGGAGAGCCAATAAGCTCGAAACACGTGTCAACGGCTGCTACCATTCTGCGGGATATGGCGATAATCTTCAATTTCAATATATTATCTGAATCTTCTTGTTAAACATCACATGAAAGAATAAAATAGCTAATCAGGATAATGCTACAGTGAAGTTCACTCCGCAATTTATAAATTCACTGATAAAAATTCTTCTGAAACCAAGCTCTACTCAGTTTTTCGTTAGAATGGCTTTTTACATTCGGCCAATTGAACTTCCACATTTCACGACTACCAATAGTTCGCCCGTAAAGTCTTTAACAATTCAATAGGTCGATATGAATATCGCATGAGTTCTTTCAGAGGCGTATCAACTCACTTCACTGGATCTTAATTTCCCCTAAATTCACAGAAAAAACATCGATTGAATGATCATTCCTTGCCTCTCTGAAAATTCGGAAAATCTTGAACTTTCAGGATGTATGAGATCGAAATATAATTCAAGAGTTACAAGTGATACTCGTAAAATGCCATATATCATTAGCTTTTTTTTAAAGCAGCGCCTCACAAATTTTTTCAGTTATGGAATAACTTATTTCGAAATTATTGCGAAACATTTTGACTAAGACGTAGGAAACACAAAAATAGTTCAGGTGCTTTTTTTATTGATAATATTATTTGAAGAGGAGACATTAATGTCTGTTTTTATACTCCCTGTTACCAGTATCCACCTGAGGCTTTGTGGAAATTTACTTAACTTTGAGGTCCATACTTTGAGAAAGTCTGTTCTAGAACAAAATATCATCTGTTAACTTAATACATTCGCAGGAATTTGTTACGTCTACTGACGAAGAAATCCTAAAGCTTTATCTTTTGCTCTTCATTTCTACACATAAATAAAGTTATTTACTTCCCTCTACAGAGAACTTACAGAGTGTTTACTTATATCAAACAACGTAAAATGATGAAATAACTCCATTTGAATAACTGAGATTGAGTTTTTGCTTACCTCTTGGTAAAACATACACAAACTTTTGGTTTGATTAAATAGAAATTTCTATCAAACTCTCAATATATTTCATAAATATATTGTATAATAAAATAATATTACAACATTGAGTGACATGTTTCGAGCAGTCTATCCTCAAAGAAACAGCTGATGAAAAAAAACTAAATATATCAAATTGTACTGATTGTGGCACATACTACATAGGCCAAACTAGATGGAACCTTGAAACTGAAATAAATGAACATGAATTCTTCATTTTATAAGTTGACAATTTGACTGGAGTTCAAGTGCATTGTATTCAAAATACCAACTTAATAAAATCAATGAATTGAAATTAACACACCTGTCTTAAGTTTCACTAAATATATCAAGAATTCTACATATGTTTCACGTGGTTAACCCCTCATAAACGCTGTCAGAAACTGATGTTGACAGTGTATGCATAAACGTAATCATAATCAAATCCCATCAACCTGCTCATGAACGTTTTCAAAAGTGATCTCGCCAGTGTCTACATAAACATAGTAAAATTTAAACACAGGATTATTATTGTATCTTTTTTCAGGAATTGATGTGATAGAATTGTTTTAATGAAGAAATCTTATCACTTCAATATCATCCGCTACTCTAAAATTCCCATCTAAAAAGTCATAAAAACCTTCATAAAAACACTATATAGGTGAACATATTTTGTAGATTTAATAATTTGAAATAATTTCTGATGAATGTACGTGAATATTAAATCAAAATACAATAAATAAATCAAAAATACGGTTCAACTAAAATTTATGGTCACATTAGGTTTTCATATTTATCTGCATGAACTCATGACATTATCTTCTAGACTTTCGTGCAGTTTCTTGAACAAGGTCGGCTTTCCATCTTTCAGGAATGATAACTCAGAAAGTATGTCGTTTTTTCAACCCCTCCGTGCTTTCAGGTGTCCATGGGGCGAATCACGGCAACCATCGCAACCACTAATTTGAATTGTTTAATTGGTTCTTGCAACATTATTTTGTGGAATCAATTAATCCAGCTCGAAGGAGTGCAATGTAGCGACCGCGAAAATAGAAACTTACTGGAGAACCAATTAAGCATTTCTTATCACTGGCAATCACGAAAATAATTAAATTTTATCTAGCTTACTATCAGTCTAACTCCCGTGATTTCGTTCCAACTTTAATCGAAATTAAAATCGAAAAAGTGGATACAGTTTAGTCGGAAATATCAACATAATTACCGTGTTTTTAATTTTGATAGTTGAAAATCAACCCCAGTTTGTTAGTAACTGGAGCGAATGCCCCAAAAGCACTAATGAAAAAACGCATAAAAAGTACAAACTACACGTATGTTTTTTCTATACATATATTCATTCTTTTTTTGTTTCATTAATGGGTTATATTCACAATTTTATCAAAACTTCGATCAATAGTTTTGATGATGCTAAAATCTCTAGTGAAACGTCAACTAAAAATAAAATATCTCCATTTTAAGTTGAAATGTTATTGCTAAGAACCTTGATTCTTAATTTCATATATACATTTTAAAAAATGTATACCATTTCGATCTAAATCCCAAGGGTCGATACAACTGTATACTCTAGTACCAAATCTTGGCAATGGGTCATATGCCCGAAGCAAATGTCAACCAAATTGAACAATTTTTATGGAAATTAGTCGTTAAGAATTTTTTCGAACTAAGTGTAAGAAAGGGTGTTTTTTTTTAGAGGTATAGAACTTTGAATTGGCATTACAGTTGAAGATGGCGACCGATTTAACAGCCTAGAAGTGATTTATGGCAATTCATCATGAATAGACTCACGCCTGAACAACACTTGCAAATAGTGCAATTTTGTTTCGAAAATAATGATTCTGTGCGGAATACGTATCGCGCACTTTTATTTTATTTTTATTTTATTTTATTTATTTTTTTTTTTTTTTATGCATTTCTTTTTTTTTAGCGCACTTCTGGTTAAATGGCTACGTCAACAAACAAAACTGCCTCATTTGGAGTGAAGATAATCCTCAAGTGTATGTCAAAACACCGTTACATCCAGAAAAACTTACTGTTTGTTGCGCTTTATGGGCTGGTGGAATCATTGGTCCGTACTTCTTCGAAAACGATGATGGTCAGAACGTTACAGCCAATGGTGATAGGTATAGAGCTATGATTACTAACTTTTTCATTTCTGAATTGAACAACCATGATGTTCAGGAGCTGTGGTTTCAACAAGACGGCGCAACATGTCTCACAGCTCGTGCCACAATGGATTTATTGAAAGACGCGTTTGGTGATCGCCTAATTTAACGTTTTGGACCTGTGAATTGACCTCCAAGACCTTGTGATTTAACACCTAACACCACTAGACTACTTTCTGTGGGGCTATGTAAAGTCATTGGTCTATGCGGATAAGCCACAAACGCTTGACCATTTGGAAGACAATATTCGACGTGTTATTGCCGATATACGGCCACCAATGTTGGAAAATGTCATCGAAAATTGGACGTCCAGATTGGACTACATCCGAGCCGGCCGTGGCGGTCATATGCCAGAAATCATATTCAAAATGTAATGCCACAAGTTTATCTTACGAAAAAAAAAAATTCTTGACAATCGAATGATCAATCGTTGTTTTATTGCAATTTAAAGTTCTATACCTCTAAAAAAACACCCTTTTTCATAATATTATAATTGTTGTAGCAATGTTTGCAAATCTCCAAAGTAATATTTGCAAAATACATTGCAAAATAATGTATGGAGTTTAACTATTATGAAAAAGGATTTAATTTCAAATATAACAGCATGTAGTCGATATTTTTTTGAAAAAATCAAAACTTAGTAATTAGTCCTTATGCATGAAATAATTTCAAAAATTCATTCTTTCTTTTTCGATAAATGTAAAAAATGAAATGAAAATTTCTGAACGTCTTATTTCATCTGTGTTGTTTTTTGTTTATCACACATTGAAGAGGGAAAGTTGACACCTAATTAAACGACATACCTTCTTTGGTTACCTCAACCGTAACTAATTTCACATCGTTCTAAGGACGTCATTATAAGTAAAAGTGCAATAGGCTTCCAGTTACAATTACTCATTAGTTTTCAGCAATTCGTTTTTATTGAGTGGTAAATTAGTTTATGAAACTGAAGCACTTGTGGATAGTAAAAGAACAGTATTCCCAAGTTGAATGTTGAATGTTACATAAATTGTGAATTTTATTGTATTTCATCCACCTAGTAACTGACACTTTTGAGTGGTATATTTCTGATTGACTGACTAAATGATTTTTATTCTTATGTTTTTCCTATGCATATTTCCTCCTTTCTGTAGCCAACGTCATGTTTGTGTAAGAAGAAACAAATTCTGGTTGTTTTCTTCTTACAATTGATTTTTTCTTGGTTTCCTGATCCTGCTCGGTTCAAATACAAATAATTTCAAGTACCCCAAAATTTTCAATAATTAGAAGATTGTACTTAGAAACTGTATTATGAATGTGTATTGAAGTATTGTAACGGATGTTTTTTTTAGAGGTATAGAAATTTAAGTTGGCATTACTATTGACGATGGCGACCGATTTAACAGCTGAGAAGTGATTTATTCTCAGTTTGGTTTGGCAATTCATCATGGATAGACTCACGCCTGAACAACGCTCGCAAATAGTGCAATTTTATTTCGAAAATAATGGTTCTGTGCGGAATACGTATCGCGCACTACGTCCATTTTATCTTCGACAAAATCGTCCATCAGAGCAGTTAATTCGATAACCATGGAACGTTTTCGCACCACGTTTACTCTTATTGATAACTCGCATTCTCAGAGACGCCGTACAGAAGAAGCTATTACTACTGAAGAGCGCAGCATTGAGGAAGACCCGAATTAGTCCGTCCGCCATCGAGCACAGGAATTGGATATGTGTCCATCCACTTTATGGAAGATTTTGCGAAAGGACCTTGGTTTGCTTGGTGCTTACAGAATCCAACTCGTGCAAGAATTTAAGCGAAACTATCATCAAGCAAGGCGTAGATTCGTCGAATGGGCCCAAAACGAGATTCCCGTTGTTCCCGATTTTCATAAGCGAATTTTGTTTAGCGATGAAGCGCACTTCTGGTTGAATGACTACGTCAACAAACAAAACGGCCGCATTTGGAGTGAAGATAATCTTCAAGTGTATGTCAAAACACCGTTACATCCAGCAAAACTGACTGTTTGGTGCGCTTTATGGGCTGGTGGAATCATTGGTCCGTACTTCTTCAAAAACGATGATGGCGAGAACGTTACAGTCAATGGTGATCGGTATAGAGCCATGATTACTAACTTCTTCATTCCTGAATTGAACAACCATGATGTCCAGGAGCTGTGGTTCCAACAAGACGGCGCAACATGTCACAATCGATTTATTGAAAGACACGTTTGGTGACCGCCTAATTTCACGTTTTGGACCTGTGAATTGGCCTCCAAGATCTTGTGATTTAACACAGCTACACTACTTTCTGTGGGGCGAAGTAAAAAAATAAATAAACGAATAACGAATGCATATATTTCCGAGGAATAATAGAACAATATAAGTAATATTCCACTATGAATGTTATCATTAATCAACAATATGCTAGCTGCCTAATTACTTGTTCAGGGCGATTTATAAGGGTAATCTCCACGTTAGAAACCTCTTATTCGAATCGCAAAAAAGCATCGGTGAGTTCATAAAATCAAATTAAACAACAATGAATTCAATAATAATTTCAACCGAATTTTCTCTTCTTGAAAATCTGAATGTTTATACGGAATCATATTCGTTAAAAAATCTCACACCAAAAAACTACATCATTCTATTCATCTCAGATGATCCATTTCAATTTCATTGCAGTCGGAAAAAACAGCGTGTATCTTTTTCTCGTTTTCATCGAATACGAAGAGTGAAATAATGCACAAACTTTCACAATGGGGAGAATTCGCAAAAAATCCTCGTTGCTATCATTGTTTTTCTTTTCTACATGCTGAGTCTCTTTTTCATTATCATTATTCTCCTTCAAAACATCCAGTTCCATTTATCATCCACACGCATGTGTAATAATAGAGTCTGAATCATTGGAGTGAAAATTTATCGTATCAATGGGGATTATTTGGTCCCATTCAACCTTGTCGGAACTACAATGATTAAGCTACTACCTGTGGGACCGCTGTTTGAACATTATTTCTGGAAATCCGATTGTTTGGAATTTATGAATATTTTGCTAGCTGGAAATTCGACATCTAATGCTACCACGCTGCGAATAATTTTGTATCCTATCTACAACAACGTTATATATATATATATATATATATATATATATATATATATATATATATATATATATATATATATATATATATATATCCTGAGAAGTTACTTGACCACCTCATCTTCAAAATACCGAACAATGATGTTCAACAGAAGGTGGATACCGGGCGTACTAGGGAAGACAGAGATAATGCTGATTTACTGTATGTATCGCTTCCGTTTGTGGAAAGTTTAACACCTAAGTTAATCAATATCTTACCTAAAGAAAAATTGAAGATTTCCACAAGAAACGTGAAAACAGTCCGTTCGATTTTCACCAAACTGAAAGATGAAGAACAGGATATAATGAATAAATCTAACGTGGTCTACAGAATACCTTGTGGAGATTGTACTCGGTGTTATATCGGTCAGACGAAAACGAAGCTAAAGCAGCGAGTCACCTTGCATAAAAGTCAGATAAAAAACCAGGAAGGATTCTTGTATGCTGTCGAGGCATGCTAATTCTGAATTACATTCTCCTGATTTCAATAATGTCACTGTCTTGGATGTGGAAAGTAAAACAGGAAAAAAAACCTTCCTAGAAATGATTCGGATTGCTAAACACGATATGGCCATGAATTCTAGAAAAGACATTGATAGTCTGAGTGGCATTTATGCCTACTTGATCCAATTGGACAAAAATAGAAACGTAGCCCATTCAAGCGTGGCACACACGGTCGCTGTAGACTGAGTGATCATAGTTGTCCTTTTTCGATTCAATTTGAATTGTGTTTTATGTAGTATCTTATCTTGTGTTTTATAGTAGTTATGTAGTATCCTGATTGTAC
Source organism: Henosepilachna vigintioctopunctata (assembly GCA_030704895.1). NCBI lineage: Eukaryota > Metazoa > Arthropoda > Insecta > Coleoptera > Coccinellidae > Henosepilachna > Henosepilachna vigintioctopunctata. Next base: position 5,421,295 of record JARQZJ010000034.1, read on the forward strand.
AGTATGCTTTTGTGTATACTTCCGCTTGTAATGCTTGTTGCATGCCTGTTTTCAATTCGTTTTAATATTTACCAATGTGTTCGCTGAATGTCTGTTTTGGTACTTCGATCTGTCACACTGTAATGATACCTGCGTTCAGTCGATTCTCTTTAATGGTTTTAATTTATATCATAATTATTCATAATCTCACATTCGTAAGTTCTTGTACCTAATGTATTGTTCTGTGTTATTATTAATTCGAAACATTAATTCGATATTACTTTAAAGCTCGAGTAAAGAAAAAAGAGTCTTCTTAGTTTTTGCTTGACTGCAATCCCACAAAATCTCAATTTATATATATATATATATATATATATATATATATATATATATATATATATATATATATATATATATATATATATATAGTGTAAGTCGCGACTGACTAGTCGCGAAGGGCCGCCGTACACGGACTGCTCAAGCAGTTAGAGGCTGAGTGAAATACACGGGCCGCTCGAGCGGTCGGCGTCGACTGCTTGAGCTACGGTTGTTGACTGCTCGAGCTACGTTACCCAACTGCTCGAGCAGTTGATTTTCTACCACAGTCGAGTCATGGATTCTGACGAGGAAGCACTGCTTTTGCTGCTCCTGCTCAGGCGGAGACGACGGCGCCGACGTCAAAAGAGAAAATTTTGGGTTCATCCAATTTTGCAATTAAGAGAACAACATGGACAATTCCATCATTTGTTTATGGAACTTAGAAGTGATGAAGAAAAATTTTTCAACTATTTTAGAATGTCAATGTCGCAATGCCCCAAAGGGCGAGGAGAGGGAAGTCGGAGAGCTGTCGACTGCTCTAGCGCAGTCAACGGCTCGAGCAGTCGGTGTATGCCTCGCAACCGCTCGCGAGCGGTCGACGGCACGATGGAATTTCATCATGCAGTTGACGGCTTGAAGCGGTCGCGACTTCTCGAGCAGTCGTGTGTACGGCAGCGAATGAATGACTTTAGTTTACCGCGCGGTCGCGGCTTTAAGCAGTCGGTCTCAACTGCTTGAAGCAGTCCGTGTACGGCGGCCCTTAGATATTCGTGGATAGCAGTCAGGTGGTGTCAAATAAGAAGACTCTGTTTTCCTTAACTCGAGTTTTCAAAACTTTATTGTTCCTTCATCAGGAGTGCTACAACGTAATATTACAATCAACATGGTGAATCAAACAATAAAAAGGTTAACTTACGAAATGGAGGTTTATTCTAAAAGGTTGTTCCATAAAATAAACGAAATTTGTACCAGACCGCATGGTTTAGCTCCAATTGATAGCCCATCGTGCATGTTATGTTTGATTGTTACAAAACAATGACATTATCAAAAGTCAGGTTTGACAGAACGACAGCTTTACTACAAAGGAACTAAACACATCCGAGCTACGGTATCGAATAAATCTCCAAAATTCTATAAGTTCCTCAAAAATCTACGTTAATAACTAAATGATCAGTCTTAAAATTAAACAACACATGTACAACAATGATAGTAACAGAACTGGTAGCTAACGATACAGAGCATTATTAATCCATAACCACCTTTCTTTGTACCTGATTTTATTTAGATTTTTATATTGAAAAGAAGGAGAATTGAAATAGCCAGTTACACAATACATTGACTAGTTAGGGCAATTATTGTTCTTTTGTACTTTTATCTGAACAATAATTGCCCTAACTAACTAGTCAATGTATTGTGTAACTGGCTGTTTCAATTAAACTCTTAATCGAAATATAGAAATATTTCAAATAAAACTCTCAGGAAGCTGTCTACACAAATGTTGTCAACGAGAACGAACCCATCAATTTCGACAGTGAATATTGAGAGCGTTTCGAAAAATTCATCGATCTTGTTGAATGAAAATAGGATAAAATTGTTTCATCATTATTATGAATCATCAGTTCATATTTAATCTATCAATCAAGAATCGATGACTTTCAAAACGAACATAGGTCATATACCAAATTGAGGGGAATTTTACCTAGTGAAAAATTCAAGTATGCTCCCTCTATCGGAAAATAGACGTATGAACTCTTCCTAGCGTTCAAGATTCCCACTCATCGGACATCATTCCTAGTAATCGGAGCTTTCACAAGGAGAGAAGTACGACAATTATTTGAAAGCGAATATATTTGAATATGGAAATAATTAACTCAACCAATTTCAATCCTAATTGAAAATACTGACTCACCACAGGGTTTTTAGAATGAAAATAGTGAACAAAACTATGAAAATTCTTTTTTTTTTTCTTTAATTCAGTCAACCTACAGATTAACGCCAGTTCCGAACGACCATTATGCATGTAATTAATGTACGTTGCCCAGCATATAGCATTATTTAAACCACTCAAATCATAGACGAAAACAAACACCCATACCTTCACTGGGGTTCGAACATGGTTCTACTGCAACATCGTCGGGTGTTCTCCCGACTAAGTTACTGACACCGGCAAACTGAGTAGTTTTTTTATTTTCACTAAAATTTAGTTAAACATATTGATATTGTTTCGAGGCCAATTATAAAAAATTGGCTTCATCAGATGTAGATGATAAACATCAGTTCATCATCTGATCATGGGGAGTTTTTTTAGAGGTATAGAAATTTAAATTGCAATAAAACAACGATAGATCATTCGATTGACAAGAATAATTTTTCATTCGAAAGATAATCTTGTGGCATTACATTTTGAATATGATCTCTGGCATATGAACGCCACGGCTAGCTCTGATGTAGTCCAATCTGGACGTCCAATTTTCGATGACTTTTTCCAACATTTGTGGCCGTATATCGGCAATAACACGGCGACTATTGTCTTCCAACTGGTCAAGCGTTTGTGGCTTATCCGCATAGACCAATTACTTTACATAGCCCCACAGAAAGTAGTCTAGCGGTGTTAAATCACAAGATCTTGGAGGCCAATTCACAGGTTCAAAACGTGAAGTTAGGCGGTCACCAACGTGTCTTTCAATAAATCGATTGTGGCACGAGCTGTGTGACATGTTGCGCCGTCTTGTTGAAACCACAGCTTCTGGAAATCATGGTTGTTCAATTCAAGAATGAAAAAGTTAGTAATCATGGCTCTATACCGATCACCATTGACTGTAACGTTCTGGCCATCATCGTTTCTGAAGAAGTACGGACCAATAATTCCACCAGCCCATAAACCGCACCAAACAGTCAGTTTTTCTGGATGTAACGGTGTTTTGACATACACTTGAGGATTATCTTCACTCCAAATGCGGCAGTTTTGTTTGTTAACGTAGCCATTCAACCAGAAGTGCGCTTCATCGCTAAACAAAATTCGCTTATGAAAATCGGGAACAACGGCAATCTCGTTTTATGCCCATTCGACGAATCTACGCCTTGCTTGATGATTGTTTGGCTACAATTCTTGCACGAGTTGGATTTTGTGAGCACGCAAACCAAGATCCTTCCGCAAAATCTTCTATAAAGTGGATGGACACAGATCCAATTCCTACGCTCGATGGCGGATGGACTCATTCGGGTCTTCCTCAATGCTACGCTCTACAGTAGCAGTAGCTTCTTCTGTACGCACCGTACGGCGTCTCTGGGATGCGATGACTAAAATGAATACTAAAATCCATAAACAATTAAAAAGCGGAAATTAATGAAACGAAATGCATTAGAAAGTAAATTTATCATAATTGAAAACAAATATTTTATAAATATCTCATAATGTAGTCAAAATATTTCAATTTGAAAAGTTTTAACATTAAATTATTGTAAACATCACGAAAATTAAATTCAAGAAAATTAGTTCGAAAATTATTTTTTCTGTTTTTTCTGAAATAGAATGTTTGATATTTATTCAAAATATTATTGCTATTCGTACATTCAAAAAATTCAATTCAATAGACTCAAAAAAGTTTTATTTAATTAATTTTTCAAAAATATATTGTTTGATATTTATCCAAAATATTATTGCTACTTGTACGAATAAACAAGATCCAAATTATCATATATCATCTCATACACCGTACTTATTGAGGAATTTTCAAATATCTTCCACAATTTTTCAAAAACATTTGGAAAATCTGAACAAGCAGCAACCGTAAATTCATCTTAAAAATCTTCCAGGAGAGAAAACGAGGTCTGTAATTATATTCGATCGATCGCATATAAATGTCGAACAATGTTGCCGACAATAAAGAAATTCGACTGAAAAATCAACAAAAATGAATATTAACCTTCAAAAGTACTTATACAAATTCTCATATTCAAGGTTTTAACTTGAAAATCTGTCAACGTCACAAAACAAGCACATGCGAGTGGCAACGAAGATTTAAAAATTTGATGTTTGAAAGAAAGGAAAGCTTTTCTGATTCGAATTTGCAGATTGAATCGGGCGGGCTGGAAGCGATCGGCTCAGCTTCGGGTATATTCGTTTCAGGTTGGAATTGTTTGAATTCTTGGAAAAGCTCGACAAATATGGACATGCCTACATTAATTATAGGATTTATGGGTAATATTCTTCATTCTCCACACAGATTTTGATTATTCAAAGGGATTCGAAATGAATATTTCGACAGGAATGAAAAAATTTACAGTTAATGCTTTTATATTGAAACAATTTTATTTTCTCTAATGTAATACTATCGAAGAAATATTTTGGAATGATCATTTTGATAATATTAGTTTAGGTTTCGTTCAAAATTAACATTTCGTCTGAAGAAAACAAAAAGATATTTCTATAGAAAGAAAAATAGAGTAGTAAAGAAGAATATATATAATTGCCTCTTACAATTAACTACAAAATAATCACTTATTCTAATTTCCCTCAATTAATTGAATTCATTAATAGAATTCATGAATCAATGAAAAATCGAAAATTAATGAAACGAAATTCATTAGGAAGTTAATTTATCATAAATGAATGAAAAACAAAGATATTATAAATATCTCATCATGTAGTCAAAATATTTCAATTTGAATAGTTTTAACATCAAATTATTGTGAACATTCCTTAGTTACAAGAATTAAAATTATCAGAGTTGAAGAAATTCATTCATTTCATTTTTGGGAATAGAATGTTTGATATTTATTTTAAATAATTATTTCTACTCGTACCTACTAATAAACAAGATTAAAATTATCATATATCATCTCATACACCGTACTCATTGAGGAATTTTCAAATATATTTTACAATTTTTCGAAATCTTTTGACAAATGTCAACAACCAGCAATCGTAAATTCATCTCAAAATCCTCCAGAAGAGAAAACAGTCTGCAGTTTCATTCCAACGATCGCTGTAAATGTCCAGTCAAACAATGTTGCCGGCTATTAAGAAATTCTACTGAAAAGTCATTAAAAATGGCTATTTAACCTTCAAATGTAAACATATTCTGACATTCCAGGATTTAACCTGGAAATCTGTCAACGTCACAGAACAATCGCATACTAGCAACGAAGGTTTTACAATTTGACGTTCCAAAGAAACGAAAGCTTTTCTGATAAAACTGAAATGTTTGAATGGAGCGGCAGGAAACGATCGGCTCTGCTTCGGGCATGTTCGTGTTAGCTCGGAATTGTTCGAATTATTGGATAATCTCAACAGTTATCAAAATCTGCAGTTGTTTAATACAGTGAATAATCGTATTATTGATATTACTCGATGATTTTGATCATTAGAAGTTTTGAAGTAAGTACTCCGACAGGAATGAAAGATTTACAGTTAATTTAGGGACCGCAAAGCTTCCATAAACGATTTTATTTTTCAAATGTAATGCTCTCGAATCATTATTCTGAACTGATTAAGCAAGATTCTTGCTTTGAAAATTAATATTTCAGCTGAAGAAACAATAAAATATTTCTGCAGAAGGAGAAAATATAAAATTGAAGTTTAGAAAATATGAAAACAACAAAATAAACACCAACAACATGTTGAATATCGACTAAACTTATTATTGAAATGAATAAAATGATGAAAAACCTGAAATTCATTTTCAATACGTTATTATATGAATCTCATTATAAATATTTCATGATACCTACCTACTTTTATAAAAATATTTTGAATATTCAAATTTCATATTTTGTGATAATGCATAATATTATAGTGAAAAATACACTTTTTTTTACTAAGAATTATTATTGGATTTTATATTCAAACAATCCTATTTCTTTATTAATATACTTGAAAACGTAGTAATACTACGAAACTACAATCGCTAAATAATGAATATAGTCATATAAAAAAGTGTATATATTTCTATATAACAAAATATCTCAATTTCGATAGTCTCAACATAAAATTATGAAAACATTACTCATTATTTGAAAATTAAATTTGTTGAGGAAATCGGAATTCTTATTCTTTTTTTTCAGAAAAGAATAGTTCTCTTTTTATCTAAATAATATTGCTACTTTACTGAATAACCAAAATCCAAATTATTATAATCGTTCTTCACATCCCACACTCATTAAGGAATTTCGGAACATATTTTATAATTTTTCGAAAAAATTTGAAAAATCTGAACAACCAGCAATCGCAAATTCATTTAAAATCCTCCAGAAGAGAAAACGCAGTCTACAGTATCATTCGAAGGATCGCATATTTACGTCCAGTCCAACAATGTTGCCGGCGATAAAAAAATTCGACTGAAAAATCATTAAAAATGAATATTTAACCTTCAAATGTATACATCGTCTCACATTCAAGGTTTTAATGTGAAAATCTGTCAACGTCGCAAAACAATCTCATGCAAGTTGCATCGAAAGTTTAGAATAAGATATTTGTAAGAAACGAAAGCACTGTAATGATTTGAATGTGAAGATTGAGTCGGGTGGGCTGGAAGCGATCGGCTCTGTTCGGAAGTGTTCGTTTAAGGTTGGAATTCTTTGAATTATTGGATAAGTTCAACACATATTCTTTACCTATATATTCTTTATTTTTCACTGATTAATAAGTGATTCGAAACAAATATTCCAACAGAAAAAAAAGACTCAAAGTTCATTTAGCAAACCGAAAGCTTTATGTTAAAACGATTTAATTTTTTGGAATGTAATGTTTTCGAATGGTCATTTTGAACTGATATTGTAAGGTTTTGTTCGAAATTAAGATTTCGTCTAAAGAAAACAAAAAGATATTCCTATAGAAAGAAAAATAGAAAAGTATTGTAAAGAAAAAAAATATGATTCTCTTTTACGATTACCGATAAAATAATCACATATTCTGATTTTTTCAATTAAGTACATTTACTGCTAAAATTATTAAATCAATGAAGACCCGGAAGTTAATGAAACGATATTCATTAGAAAATTAATTTATCATATTTAAAAAAAATATTATAAATATCTCATCATGAAGACAAAATATTTCATTTTGAATAATTTCAACATTGAATTAGGTATAGAATGTTTGATATTTATTTAAAATATTATTACTACTTCTGCTAATAAACAAGATCAAAATCATCATATATTATCTCATACACCGTTTTCATTGAGGAATTTTCAAATATCTTCCACAATTTTTCAAATACATTTGGAAAATCTGAACAAGGAGCAACTGGAAATTCATTCTAAAAACCATCCAGCAGAGAAAACACAATCTGCAGTTTCATTCCAATGGATCGCATGTGAACACCCAATCGAACAATGTTGCCGGAGATAAGAAATTTTTACAAAAAAGTCATTAGAAATGGATATTTAACCTTCAAATGTACTCAACTATTTTCTCATATTCAAGGTTTTGACGTGAAAATCTGACAACGTCACAAAACAATCACATGCGAGTGGCAACGAAGGTTTAAGAATTTGATGTTTGAAAGAAACGAAAGCACTGAAATGATTTGAAGATTGAATCGGGCGGGCTGGAAGCGATCGGCTCAGCTCGGGAACATTCGTTTTAGGTTGGAATTGTTTGAATTATTGGATAACTCGACAATTATCGAAACCTTCCTTAATTATAAGAATTATCATATTATTTATTATTCACACATATTTGGATTATTCATAGTGGTTGGAAATAAATATTCGGACGGGAATCAAAAATTTACAGTTTATTTATCGACCGCAAAGCTGGATTGACAGAATTTTATTTTTTCGAATGATCATTTTGATAAGATTATTTTAGGTTATGTTCAAAATTAACATTTCTTGTGAAGAAAACAACAAAATAGAAAGAAAAATTGAAAGGTATTGGAAAGTAGAAAATATATAATTGTTCATTACAATTAAAGACAAAATATTCACATGATCGAATTTTTTTCAATTAACTAACATTAATACTAAAATTCATAAACAATGAAAAAGCGAATGAAAATCATTAGAAAGTTCATTTATCGAAATTAAAAACACAGATATTAGATAATAATATAATAATACCTCAGTACATTTTTTATAATACCTCATCATATAGTCAAGATATTTCAATTTGAATAATTTCAACATTGAATTATAGTAAACATTACTCATAACTTTCAACTATTAAAATTATCAGAGTTAAAAAATTCATTTCTTCATTTTTTGGGAATAGAATAATTGATATTAATTGAAATTATTATTGCTACTCGTACTAATAAACAAGATCAAAATTATCATATATCATTTCATACACCGTACTGAGGAATTTTCAAATATATTTTACAATTCTTCGAAAACTCTTGACAAATCTGAACAACCAGCAATCGTAAATTTATCTTAGGGAAAACGCAGTCTGCAGTTTCATTCCAACTATCGCTGTAAATGTCCAGTCCAACAATGATGCCGGCTATAGAAAAATTCTACTGAAAAGTCATTAAAAATGTATATTTAACCTTCAAATGTGCACATACATTATCTGACATTCCAGGTTTTAACGTGGAAATCTGACAACGTAAAAAACAATCACATACGAGTAGCAACGAAGATTTTAGATTTTGATGTTTGAAAGAAACGAAAGCACTGAAATGATTTGAAGATTGAATCGGTCGGGTTGAATGCGATCGGCTCTGCTCGAGAGTGTTCGTTTTAGGTTGGAATTGTTTGAATTATTAGATAAACTTAAAATATATCGAAACCTACATTAATTATAAGGATTAACATACTATTTAATTTTCACACAGATTTTGATAATTCAAAGTGATTCGAAATGAATATTCCGACAGGAATAAAAGATTCACCGTTGATTTAGCAACCGTAAAGCTTTTATGTAGACGATTTCATTTCGATCATTTTCATCATTTTGAAGTGATTTGGTAAGGTTTTGTTCAAAATAAACATGTCGACTGAAGAAAATAACACGATAGGTATATCACCAGAAGGAAAAATACGAAGTTGAAGATTGCAAAATATGAAAACGTCAAAATCAACAAAACCAACATTATTGAAAATTGACTGAACTTTCTACTGAAATAAATAAATTGATGAAAAATATGAAATTAGTGAACCAAATACATTAAAAAGAATAAGTCATGAATTATAAAATATATTATAAACATTTCATCCTACTTACATTCAAAAATAATTTGATTATTGGAAAGATTCGTAGGTTAGTTTGCAAAATGCAAAATATAATATAGAAAATCAATTATTTCTTATACTTATTATTAGTATGACTATCATAGTTATTATTCAAACTATCCTAATTTCTTCAATAGTTTGTCGAAATTGTAGTAATACTACGAAATTGCAGTCGCAAAATAATGAAATTAATGATAAAAAATACTCATTAACGAATTCTCAAACATCTTTTATAATTTTTCAAAAACCTGTGGAAAATCTGAACAAGCAGCAACAGTAAATTCTTCTTGATATCTTCGAGAAGAGGAAACGAAGTCTGCTATTTCGTTCCACCTTCCAACGATACAGTTGTGAACGTCCAGTCGAGCAATGTTGCCGGAGATAAGAAATTTCTACTAAAAAGTCATTAAAATGGTTCTTCAACCTTCAAATGTACTAATACATTTTCTCATATTCAATGATTTAACGTGAAAATCTGTCAACATCACAAAACAATCGCGAGTTGCAAGGAAGGTTTTAGAATTTGATGTTTGAAAGAAACGAAAGCTTTTCTGATAGAACTGAAATGTTTTGAATGTGAAGATTGAATCGGACGGGCTGGAAGCGATCGGATCTGCTTCGGGCATGTTCGTGTTTGAATTATTATTGACTTCGGAATTATTTCAAATTATTCGATAAACTCAACAGATATTGAAATTGAAAAACGGCCAATTATGGGGATAATACCTTCTTTATTTTTCACACATATTTGGAATATTCAAAGTGATTGGAAATGAATGTTCCGACGGGAATAAACAATTTACAGTTAATTTAGCGACCGCAAAGCTTTTTCTTGAAACGATTTTATTTTTTCGAATTATCATTTTGATGAAATTAGTTTAGGTTATGTTCAAAATTAACATTTGGTCTGAAGTAAACAACAGAATATTCCTGTAGAAAGAAAAATTAAAAGGTATTGGAAAGTAGAAAATATATAATTGTTTATTACAATTGAAGACAAAATATTCACATGATCGAATTTTTTTCAATTAACTAAAATCAATACTAAAATTCATAGGTACACAATGTAAAATTGGAGGTTAATGAAGCGAAATTCAGTAGAAAGTTAATTTATCATAATTAAGAACAAAGATACTAAAATATTTCATCATGTAGTCAAACTAATTCAATTTGAATAATTTCAACAATAAATTACAATAAATATTCATAAGTTACAAAAATTAAAATTATCAGAGTTTAAAAAATTCATTTCTTCATTTTTTGGGAATAGAATTTTTCATATTAATTCAAAATATTATTGCTACTCGTACTGATAAACAAGATCAAAATTATCATATATCATTTCATATACCATATTGAGGAAATTTCAAATATATTTTACAATTTTACGAAAACTTTTGACAAATCTGAACAACCAGCAATCGTAAATTCATCTCAAAATTCTACAGAAGAGAAAACGCAGTCTGCAGTTTCATTCCAACGATCGCTGTCAATGTCCAGTCCAACAATGATGCCGGCTATAGAAAAATTCTACTGAAAAGTCATTAAAAATGGATATTTAACCTTCAAATGTGCACATACATTATCTGACATTCCAGGTTTTGACGTGAAAATCTGTCAACGTCACAAAACAATCAAATGCTAGTGGCAACGAAGGTTTTAGAATTTGATGTTTGGAAGAAACGAAAGATTTTCTGATAGAACTGAAATGTTTTGATTTTGAATATTGAATCGGGCGTGCTGGAAGCGATCGGCTCAGCTTCGGGTATATTCGTTTCAGGTTGGAATTCTTTGAATTATTGGATGAACTGAACAATTACCGAAACGTACATTAATTATAGGTATTATCATGTTCTTTATTATTTTCACATATTTGGATTATTCGAAGTGATTGGAAATGAATATTCCGACGGGATTAAAAAAATTCACTTTTATATTGAAACGATTTTATTTTTTCGAATGATCATTTTGATAAGATTAGTTTAGGTTAAGTTCAAAATTAACATTTCGTCTGAAGTAAAGAACAAAATATTCCTGTATTTATAGAAAGAAAAATAGAAAAGTATTGGAAAGTAGAAAATATATAATTGTTCATTACGAATAAAGAGAAAATAATTACATGTTCAAATTTTTTTCAATTAACTAAAATTAATACTAAAATTCATAAACAATGAAAAAGCGAATGAAAATCATTAGAAAGTTCATTTATCGAAATTAAAAACACAGATATTATGAATATCTCATCATATAGTCAAGATATTTCAATTTGAATAATTTCAACATTGAATTATAGTAAACATTACTCATAACTTTCAACTATTAAAATTATCAGAGTTGAAAAAATTCATTTCTTCATTTTTTGGGAATAGAATGTTTCATATTAATTAAAAATATTATTTTTTATTTTTTGGGAATAGAATGTTTGATATTAATTGAAAAAATATTATTGCTACTCGTACTAATAAACAAGATCAAAATTATCATATATCATTTCATACACCGTATTGAGGAATTTTCAAATATATTTTACAATTCTTCGAAAACTTCTGACAAATCTGAACAACCAGCAATCGTAAATTTATCTCAAAATTCTCCAGAAGGGAAAACGCAGTCTGCAGTTTCATTCTAACGATCGCTGTAAATGTCCAGTCCAACAATGATGCCGGCTATAGAAAAATTCTACTGAAAAGTCATTGAAAATGGATATTTAACCTTCAAATGTGCACATACATTATCTGACATTCCAGGTTTTAACGTGGAAATCTGACAACGTCACAAAACAATCACATACGAGTAGCAACGAAGATTTTAGATTTTGATGTTTGAAAGAAACGAAAGCACTGAAATGATTTGAAGATTGAATCGGTCGGGTTGAATGCGATCGGCTCTGCTCGAGAGTGTTCGTTTTAGGTTGGAATTGTTTGAATTATTAGATATACTTAAAATATATCGAAACCTACATTAATTACAAGGATTAACATACTTTTTATTTTTCACACAGATTTTGATTATTCAAAGTTATACGAAATGAATATTCCGACAGGAATGAAAGATTCACCGTTGATTTAGCAACCGTAAAGCTTTTATGTAGACGATTTCATTTTGATCATTTTGAAGTGATTTGGTAAGGTTTTGTTCAAAATAAACATGTCGACTGAAGAAAATAACACGATATATCACCAGAAGGAAAAATACGAAGCTGAAGATTGCAAAATATGAAAACGTCAAAATAAACACAACCAACATTATTGAAAATTGACTGAACTTTCTACTGAAATAAATAAATTGATGAAAAATATGAAATTAGTGAACCAAATACATTAAAAAGAATAAGTCATGAATTATAAAATATATTATAAACATTTCATCCTACTTACATTCAAAAATAATTTGATTATTGGAAAGATTCGTAGGTTTGTTTGTGATAATGCAAAATATAATATAGAAAATCAATTTTTTCTTATACTTATTATTAGTATGACTATCATAGTTATTATTCAAACTATCCTAATTTCTTCAATAGTTTGTCGAAATTGTAGTAATACTACGAAATTGCAGTCGCAAAATAATGAAATTAATGATAAAAAATACTCATTAACGAATTCTCAAACATCTTTTATAATTTTTCAAAAACCTGTGGAAAATCTGAACAAGCAGCAACAGTAAATTCTTCTTAATATCTTCGAGAAGAGGATATCTTCGAGATCTTCCAACGATACAGTTGTAAACGTCCAGTCGAGCAATGTTGCCGGAGATAAGAAATTTCTACTCAAAAGTCATTAAAATGGTTATTCAACCTTCAAATGTACTAATACATTTTCTCATATTCAATGATTTAACGTGAAAATCTGTCAACATCACAAAAGAATCGCGAGTTGCAAGGAAGGTTTTAGAATTTGATGTTTGAAAGAAACGAAAGCTTTTCTGATAGAACTGAAATGTTTTGAATGTGAAGATTGAATCGGGCGGGCTGGAAGCGATCGGACCTGCTTCGGGCATGTTCGTGTTTGAATTATTATTGACTTCGGAATTATTTGAATTATTCGATAAACTCAACAGATATTGAAATTGAAAAACGGCCAATTATGGGGATTATACGTTCTTTATTTTTCACACATATTTGGAATATTCAAAGTGATTGGAAATGAATTTTCCGACGGGAATAAACAATTTACAGTTAATTTAGGGACCGCAAAGCTTTTTCTTGAAACGATTTTATTTTCTCGAATTATCATTTTGATGAGATTGGTTTAGGTTATGTTCAAAATTAACATTTCGTCCGAAGTAAACAATTGAATATTCCTGTAGAAAGAAAATAGAAAAGTATTGAAAAGTAGAAAATATATTATAATGATCTCTGACGATTAAGGACAAAATAATCACACATTCGAATTTTTTTCAATTATCTAAAATGAAGACTTAAATTCATAAACAATGAAAAAGCGAAAATTAATGAAACGAAATTCATTAGAAAGTTAATTTATCATAATTGAAATCAAATATTTTATAAAAATCTGATTATGTAGTCACAATCTTTCAATTTGAACAGTTTTAACATTCAATTATTGTAAACATTATTCATAAGTAATAAGAGTATGAAAACTAATTTATCTGTTTTTTTGGAAATAGAATGTTTGATATTTTTTCAAAATATTGCTAATCGTACATTCACTAAAATTGAATTCAGTAGTCTCAAAAAAGTTTTATTTAATTAATTTTTTAAGAATAGAATGTTTAATATCTATTTCAAATATTATTGCTACTCGTACTAATAAAACAAGATCAAAATTGTCATATATCATCTCATACACCGTACTTATTGAGGAATTTTCAAATATTTTCCACAATTTTTCAAAAACATTTGGAAAATCTGAACGAGCAGCAACCGTAAATTCATCTGAAAAACGTTCCAGAAGAGAAAACGCAGTCTGTAGTTACATTCGAAAGATCGCTCAAAACGTCCAATCGAACAATGTTGCCGGCGATATAAAAAATCTACTGAAAAGTCATTAAAAATGGATATTTAACCTTCAAATGTATTCATTCATATTATGACATTCCAGGTTTTAACGCGGAAATCTGTCAACGTTACAAAACAATCACATGCTGGTACCAACGAAGGTTTTAGAATTTGATGTTTGAAAGAAACGAAATCTTTTCTGACAGAACTGAAATGAATGTGAAGATTGAATCGGGCGGGCGAGAAGCAATCGGCTCTGCTCGGGATTGTTCGTTTTAGGTTGGAATTGTCTGAATTGTTTAATAAATCAAAGGAATTTATCTTTTTTATTTTTCATACAGATTTTGAATATTAAAATTGGTTCGAAATAAATACTCCGCTAGGAATAAAAAGATTAGTTAGTTTAATGATCGCAAAGCTTTTATATCAATACGATTTAATTTTTTCGAATTTAATATTTCGATGGATCATTTCGATAATGGAGGTTTCTGTTGAAAAATAGAAATATGCCAATTCACAGGTTCAAAACGTGAAGTCACCAACGTGTCTTTCAAAAAATCGATTGTGCCACGAGCTGTGTGACATGTTGCGCCGTCTTGTTGAAACTACAGATGCTGGACATCATGGTTGTGCAGTTCAGGAATGAAAAAGTTAGTAATCATGGCTCTATACCGATCACCATTGACTGTAACGTTCTGGACATCATCATTTTGAAGAAGTACGGACCAATGATTCCACGAGCCCAAAAAGCGCAACAAACATTCAGTTTTTCTGGATGTAACGGTGTTTTGGCATACACTTGAGGATTATATTCACTCCAAATGCGGCAGTTTTGTTTGTTGACGTAGCCATTCAACCAGAAGTGCGCTTCTGGTAAAATGGATGTAGTGCACGATACGTATTCCGCACAGAACCATTATTCTCGAAATAAAACTGCACTATTTGCAAGCGTTGTTCAGGCGTGAGTCTATTCATGATGAATTACCAAACCAAACTGAGAATGAATCACTTCTCAGCTGTTAAATCGGTCGCCATCTTCAACAGTAATGCCAACTTAAAGGTCTATACCTCTAAAAAAACATCCGCACATCTGATGAAGCCACTGCATTGATGGAAGAATATTGTTATATTTAACTAAATTATAGTGAAAATAAAACAACTACTTAGTTTTACTCAAATTGTATATGTAGATTCTCATCAAGTACCGGCCCAATCGATTAATATCCTTCTATTTCTTTCTCATGTATATAGCAAGGGCCGATAAAATGAGAAACAGCATCAGGTGGCTAAAATGATGCTAATTTCACTTCAATTCGAAGGAACCCTTATCCGAATCGTAATTAATTTCGTATCAGAGTAACTTAACAATAAACCGAGGTGAAGATAATCTTATTAGAGTAAAATTAGTTCCCTACTTCTACATGGCACCTTCAACTAATGCTATTACACTGATAAGGTGTCATGTTAACCCTCTGTCTAAATATTTCCTTTATAATTAATAATTTCGCCAATCGAAAATCTCAAAATTCGATAAAATCTCATAATTTTTCACTCTTTCATTTTCTAATCAATTTTCTTGCATTGCTGCCTCCTCTACCACTAGTTTTGGCTACTCCTCTGTCATTAGTTTAGCTTACATGATTCACTTCTTGCAGTATTACGCTGTGTCCTGTGTGGCCTCAAAGTTATCTTGGTGGACTTCATGAAGGTGGCTTATGCAGACGATATGAAAATTTACAAGAGCGTGTCATCTATGCATGATTGTTTGAGGCTACAAAGTGACCTGAATGATATCAGCCTTTGGTCTAATATTAATTGTTCACACTTGAATGTCATGAAATGTATTGTGGTGAGTTTTACTAGAAAGAGAAATGTAGTAAATTTTGATTACAACATTGAAGGTTAATCTGACTCGACTTCTGGAGATTAAGGTTTGACGACCAATATATAATTGTCACATAAACAGCCTGGTGGCACTGCAGAGGAAGTTCTTGGAATTGCTCCCATTTTGAGAGAATGGTTTATATCCACCTAGGGGTTGTGGTCACGCTTGTTTGCTATCGAGGTTGACACTAAGAGCCTCCACATGAGGGGAAGTATGAATGCATTGAAATTTTCATTCAATTTTCTCAATGATGACCCCAACTCAACTGAGCTTCTGGGTAAACTTACTTTCTTCGTTCCTCAGGGGTGTATTAGAATAAGCTAGATATTTCACTCAAAAACCCACAGAAAAAATATTTTCTCGCAATCGCCGCTTTGCTTCGCATGTTCTACTGCAAACCAGATATCAAGCTGCTGTGATTTTCACTGGGACTCACTTGTTTCTATCATTAATGTGTACCTAATTCTTAACCATTGAGATATCTTGATTTCTTCCGGTTTGAGATCTGAGTTATTTGTTTTCTTGATTAGTTTTTACTCTTTGTTTAGAGATTCAATTAAATAATTAAACATTCAGATATTGACACTATAGATTTAGATTATTACATTTGATAATGTTTTCCATTATTATAATTATTTTTTGATATTCTATATCTATGTTGTTATTGATATAGGGTATTCTTTTTAGAGGTATATAACTTTAAATGGCAATAAAACAACGATGGATCATTCGATTGACAAGAATTTTTTTTATTCAAAAGATAATATTGTGGCATTACATTTTGAATATGATTTATGGCATATGACCGCCACTGCTGGCTCGGATGTAGTCCAATCTGGACGTCCAATTTTCGATGACTTTATACAACATTTGTGGCCGTATATCGGCAATAACACGGCGAATGTTGTCTTCCAAATGGTCAAGCGTTTGTGGCTTATCCGCATAGAACAATGACTTTACATAGCCCCACAGAAAGTAGTCTAGCGGTGTTAAATCACAAAATCTTGAAGGCCAATTCACAGGCCCAAAACGTGAAATTTGGCGGTCACCAAACGTGTCTTTCTTTGTGGCACGAGCTGTGTGACATGTTGCGCCGTCTTGTTGAAACCACTGATCCTGGACATCATGGTTGTTCAATTCAGGAACGAAAAAGTTAGTAATCATGGCTCTATACCGATCATCATTGACTGTAACGTTCTGGCTATCATCGTTTTTGAAGAAGTACGGACCAATGATTCCTCTGGCCCATAAAGCGCACCAAACAGGCAGTTTTTCTGGATGTAACGGTGTTTTGACATACACTTGAGGATTATCTTCACTCCAAATGCGGCAGTTTTGTTTGTTGACGTAGCCATTCAGCCAGAAGTGCGCTTAATCGCTAAACAAAATTCGCTTATGAAAATCAGGAACAACGGCAATCTTGTTTTTTGTAAAATTTCACTATTTCCAAGCGTCGTTAAGGCGTGAGTCTATTTATGATGAATTGCCAAACGAAACTTACAATAAATCACTTCTCAGCTGTTAAATCGGTCGCCATCTTCAAAAGTAATGCCAACTTAAAGTTCTATACCTCTAAAAAAACACACCTGCTATTTTCAGTCACCATATTTATTCATTATGTATTTTCCTGTAATTGGGTAGTTACCTTTAAAAATATATGTTTATTATTTTTTTATTATTATCTTCGCCATTTTCAAGAGTCAAGAGAGTTACCTTTAAAAATATATGCTTATTTTTTTTTATTATTATCTTGGCCATTTTCAAGGGTTCTTACAGTCTTGAGTTGTAGAATTTTCTTAATGGTACGTTGCACAATTGAGTTGAAAGAAAAATTATTAGTAGAATTACGATGGCTAAATTCCGATAAAGAATATTTTTTAAGAAGTCATATGTTTCGGATTGATGAACTAGTGTCAAGAGTTCATATAGCTTTAGGTTCAGAATAGCACAAAAGTATGAAATAAAGCGAATGGTAGAATCATTTTCAATAGAGTTAATTCAATTATTGAAGTTTCTATGTTCTACGGAATATAAATTCCAAATGGTCAAATAAATCGCAAATAAACTTCACCATATTTCGAACTTATATTTTTCAGAACAATAAGAAAGTTTTGATTATTTCGAATTACCGTTGATAGCTTTCCAGAGGCATTATGCAAAATAATTCCGACCACCTGTCCCTATCCCTAACGATTTCTATCCATAACACGAGAAATTATATATATTTTGAGTTGTAATTGTGGTTTCAAATGTGAGATTTAATGGGAATAAATTCTGGCGAAGAAAGGGGCGGCGAGGCACGGAACATCAGTCGGTAATTTTCTCCAAAATAACCTCTCTTCACGAGTTGGATGTGAAACTACCCCAGGAAAATTGGAATGCATGTTCGTGCCTATAGTAATCAGCCAAATGTAACGCTCCTGTATCGACTGTGTATTATACGTTACATAAACACCGTGTACAGTGATTGCATCGATATGAATGCAGATCCCTCAACTGTTGAGTTTTCTCTGATTTCAGTTCGAAAATAATCCGAGCTTTTTCTGAGGATATTGCGCCTAAATATTCGTGAATGCGTGCATGCTAATAATTTAGGGTTATTTCAGCAACGTCGGAATATAAATTAATTTTCTTTTTGATTGAGTTATCAAGTCACCTAAATTTGTTGGATGGAATTGAATTAATAATCCAATAATAGGAATAGAAGAGAAAACTGTCAGTTACGCAGGTTGCGTTGCTTCAGTTTTGGCATGTGAATAATAGAAACCATTAATCATATTTTCAATGTGTTGGCCTCAGTTTGTACCATCAAGAACACGGTGTAACATAACTTGACAAAAGAGAAATGAAGAACTCATACAACATAGAGTCGACTAGTGAAGCAGCTACCCTTCTTCTTCAACAGTAGCATATGAGATCTTTGACAAATTCAATCATTGAATTAATCTGTAGCTTGTTTTGTGCTACCAATTTTTCCATGGTTGTTGCAATTAATCTCCCTCTCTCAAATATGTATAAGACTCAATTGAATTCAATATGAGTATAATTATTTAATTAACTACAAAAATTTAATGTTTGGCGTGTCTTAGATACTTATATTTATTTAGAACACTAGGGATGACAATTCCATATCATACACATGAGAAAATTCTTAAACTTGAAGTTATATTGCACACACTATTAAAATATGCGAAATATAAAAAAATTGTAAGATGAACACAAAGACACAGGACAAGGAAACATATTAGAAGAAACGGCACAGAAATGCAAAATCAGAATGAGTTTGAGAATTTAAGAACAGGGATTTTTTTTTTTTAGGGATTCAAATAAATGACAAACTAGTGATATTCATTCAGAAATCAGATAATCCATTCATCATCATCTTCTTCAGAATCTGCTTCTTCTGGGTCTTCATCTTCAGATTGTTTATGCGCTTTTTTTTTGGCCGACCTTGTCGACCAGGACCTGATGTTCCTTTAGGTCTCGCTTCAGCTACTGACATATATTTTTTGGTACCTTTGAGCCTGCCACGACCAGTCCCAGCAGAAGAAACATCATTAGATTCTTCTGGGTCTTCATCTTCTTCAAGGGCTTTTTTCTTTGGTCAACTTTGTCGACCAGGACCTGATGATCCTTTAGGTTCGTTTTAGCTACTTCCTTTTTTTGTGCTACATTTGGGCTTTCCACAACCGCTCTCAGCAAGAGAAACATCATTAGATTCCTCTGGGCCTTCATCTCCAAATTCTTTAAGGGCTTTTTTCTTTGATCAACCTCCTCGACCAGGACATGATGTCCTTTAGGTTTTGCTTCAGTTACCGCCTTTTATTTTGTGGCACCTGTGGGCCTGCCACGACCCCTCTCAGTAGGAAAACATCATTCGATTATTCCTTTGTATCTTTTTCGATCCTCTTCTTCGTTTCAGGAGTTTTTTCGATTCTATCAGCTTTTGGTTGCATTTTAGGTGTAACTAATCCATCAACAGACAAGCTTGTGGATTGAAGTATACATCAGTTGGAGAACTATGTTATTGTATTGACGTTTTGTTGTCTATGTTGCCTCTCGAAAGTTTCAAAGGTGATGTGACATTATTATAAAGTGTCTTTCATCATATTCTTCTCCCCTCGGTTTCTAATTAATTTATGAGTTCATTGTCCTATCGTCTTATCCTTATAGCTGATAGAAAAGAAATAGAATATATCAAATTGATTGTACTGATTGTGGCACATACTACAGAGGTCAAACTGGATGGAACATCGGAACTAGAATAAAAGAATATGAATTTTCCCTTTTATAAGTTGAAAATTCTACAGGAGTTTTTGTGCATTGTACTCAAAATAACAACTTAATAGATTCAATATGGGCATGGCTGCAGCAACAGATAAAAGGAAAAATTCCGAATCTTCTAGATCAATTGTAAATTTTTTGTCTACACCGACAACAGAAATCGACAATAAAAAATTATCAGTTTACCTTCTAGTTTGTCACTATTATCACTTCTTTCTCTTAGTCATTCTTTCGCCACAGTGTATTCTTCTTCAAAGAACTTCATAGTGTGGTGAAATCCTTATATCTATTCGATCATTTAAAAAATTGACTATGGTATATTCATTGTGTTATAGATTTCGTGAATTCTGCAATATCTATTTCTTTGGTTTCTGAGTTAATCAAATGTTTGTCAAAATTTTGTTTAGACTGAAGGACTGTTGCTGTTTGAATCTTGTAACAAAGTTTCTGGTTATTTGCCTATGTTACAGCTAAATCACTCATTACAATCAACCTTATAAATTCCTGATTTTTGTTTAGTGCAGTTATCTTCCAAAAAATAAGAAAGCAAGTTAGATATTTTTCGTAGAGGTTTGAAAGCTACGTTGATATCATTCTTAGAAAATACGTTACTGATTTTATTGGAAATTGGTCCAAAATGAGTCAAAACCGTATATAATGGTTTTTTATTTCTGTATGACGGTATATTTGATTGAGTGTTATTTATTTCCATATTTTTAATTTATGAAAGAATGTATAGTTCGATTGTAAAAAAACCATCATTTTTATCGAGCTGTTCGGTTTTGTAGAGTTCAGTGTTAGACTACCTACCTCTAGAGGAAGTGAGAAAGCGCTTACTACTGTAGTTGGAAATAGTTATGAAATGAGCGGACAAGACTAGAAGAATATAACCCAAATACTTCTAGAAGACATATCTTATTGTAGTAGGAAGATGTTATTGAAAAATTGAAGGGTTTTTAAAAATAACATCAAGAATTTCCCAACTTCAAATTATAAACATCACATGAAGTTATAAAATAAAATATTTCTAACTTTTTCTTAACGGTCAGAATGGAGCACTACAAATGTAATAATAATGATTTTTATTATTCTTTCTACTGGAAAACTTCGAGGCAAAGTGAGGTTAATATATTTCTGTTGTACTAACTAAAGTCGAGCATTCCAAATGATAATCTTGCATGTTTCGGGGGTTTTGAAAATGACTAATTTCATACTTTCCAACCAGAAAGAAAGGAAAATATTTTTATGAGTTACCGCCAACGACGTCGCTGAAATAAGCATTCTTTCTAATTTGCGAATATATCGCAATTTGCATGATGAAAAATTACTAGCTCTACACTTTATAGTTAGGAAAGAATGTTATGTGTGATTTAGTTCGTAATAAACCGTCACCATTTCAGATTTATTCTGAATAGAAAGTAACGGATTAAAGTGCTTTCTTTTTTCATTTTTACTCAAATTTTCCAAAGCACGCAAATTTTCTTTTGATAATTCATATCAAGATAGTGAAGAATTCTAGATTTCGAATCGAAAGCTATGGGCATTATTATTAAGCCATTGACACGTCTGACAAGTTTCATGCTCCCTGGCTATCATCAGAACCTCATAGCCAACTTCAATTGTGTTAGAGATTCTGGAGAAGAAAAAAACAAATGAGATCAGAACAAATACAAAGAATGAGTACCCATTGATGGCTTCACCATGAAACTCTTGCATCGGAAGATGTATAAATTGAAGAGAATGTTGTTTGAATATTCGAGTCAAAGTTTGGCTTGAAATTAGCTTTTACGTTCTGATGGAATCCAACAAGACCGAAACACGTGTTTTGGAATCCCTGCTCCATATTTAATGAAAATTCTTCAATGGCAAAAAATCGATTTCATAACGTAAAATCACGCCTTCCATTCGGAAAACTTCATGCAGAAGCCTCAAAATGACGTGTGATCCATGCAGGGGATTTCTTTCTTTTATTCATTTCATATTCTTATTTAAGTTGGGGTGAACCAACTTGGCTACGCTGTTCTGATGATAACCAACCATTTCGAAACACAGTTTTGTCTTTTATATCTGGACTTCTGAGTTAAAATGCTCTTCAGTCTCGGTTAGAAACTCCGTGCAGGGATAAATAGTCGCCGCAAAAGTGAAGAAATTACCAAATCTCCCAACCCGGAGAATTCAAGTCGAAGCCTAAAAGTGGTGACTTCCTTTGCAGGAGTTTTTTTTTAATCTCAACGTTCGTACTTTGAACTTGGCTATGCCGTTCTGTAGAGAGACAACAGGTTCGAAACACGTGTCAACGGCTGCTTCCATTTGGGGTATATACCAATAAGTTCTTCAGTTTATATATATATATATATATATATATATATATATATATATATTTAGCAGTAACAAGCAGTACGTATATCCTAAAAAAGCCACCTGGCGTCGTATATGATGAATATGATGAATCATCACGGACAATCGTGACAGGGTGAGAGCGGTACCCTTTTCTCTTTCGAATTACATATAAATATATAATACAGAAACATTCTATTCTTACGTATTGGATATGATTGTATTCATTTCATTATCCCTCGGGTCAACTAGTTTTCCTGAAAACTATAACTTAAATGTAATAAATAAGTTTCGATATTGAATAATTTCATCAAATTTCATAATTTGTATCAGAATATCATAGAAGTAAAATAATGTTCTTTCGATATTAATAAATACATTAGTGAAAAGATGCTTTTCAATATTAAGTTGCCATTTGAAAATTGGTTCTTCACCGATACGAGAAGTATGATCGTTGTTTATGGCTATAATGATTCTGGAAATCCATCAGATATATTCAATATGACTAAAAAGCTTTCATATGTAGATATGAGTATAAACCTTGAGCTATTTCCAACACCTGTGTCAGCTTCTGATGCCAACGTAGCGTGATCTGAAATTATTGAACGGTGTTATTTCTCGTTCAAAAATTCATCTCCCGAAAAATATTGAACAAGAGATGCAATGTTATAATTCCAATATTTCTTCTTCGCATATGGCAATCAGATAAATCCTAAATCTATTGAAATTCTTTGATATAAATGTTCTGGCGATAGAAATGCAACATAATAATATAATACATGAAGACATATGATTTTATTCTTTTTTTGAACCTGATTACTGAATCTTTATTTGCCAAGTGAGTAATTATGAATCTAAAAAACTGAAACTATAAAAATATTGGGAGAGATTGAGTTGATGTTCAGAAATATTAGGTGTGGATATTTGAAAAATATTTGTTACTATTTGAAGTTTGCAGGTTAGATGAAATAACAGCATTTAAAATTTGTTTATCTTTGATTTTCTTCTTGTGAATGTTTTTAGTTTTTTGATGTATACAGATAAAAATTCATCAGTATTCGCCTAGGAATTAGATACATTTTCTTCACTACGAAAAAACCTTTGAAACTCATTATAAGTAACAGTTTGGAGATTTGAAAATTATATATTTGTCATATTCAATAGTAATTGAATATAAACTGAAATTCAATCACTTGAACTTTTGATTTACACTTTATTGACAACATAGCATGACGCGTTTCGTCGTTGCAAACGACTTCTTCAGATGCTAACAGAATACTAACAACAAATTTGAAGAAATAGGTATAAATATCAAAGCATTTTTAGGATTCGATGACTCTGGGTTTTACCCAAGATATTCCATTCTAAAATTTAATTAAAGGTTTTCAGGCAACAAAAATTATTTCAAACTTTAAGATGAAATAAGAGTCAGGATACTAAAGGATGCTTTGGACATTTCTGGAGATAGATTTTTAGCTTTACTTTATACCTCACTGACACATGGAGTATTTCCAAAAGATTGGATAATAATAATACATGTGCCAAAAATTTGCAATACTGTTAAAATAGAGTAATTTCGACCTATAAATTTATCATCACCTTATGAAAAAATTTTAGAAATAGAATTCAAAAAAGTTTTGAAAAATCTACTTGGATGTGCGAACACAAATAAATAAGTTGTATGGCATGTTGTCGAATAGCACGAAAGTGGATATAGGTGTACCTCAAGGAAGGTCCGTTGTTGTTATAATTATATATAAAAGATATTGTTTCTCATGTAAAAACATGTTCTATACGTTTATTTATTCTATATTTAATAGTGTTGGCGTTTACTTGATGTAGATCCATTATAATTGAATATAAACTTAAATTCAAACACTTGAACTTATGATTTACACTTTATTCACTACATAGCATGACGCGTTTCGTCGTTACAAACGACTTCTTCAGATGCTTACGGAATAATAACATTTTGAAAAACACAGGTGTAAATATCAGGGAATTTTGGGATTCTAGGGTTTTTGTTTTACCTAAGATATTCCATTCTGAAAAATAATTTCTATTACCTGAAAAGGTTTAACAAGGGTGAATTATTTAATTCTATCTGTTCATTGAGCAAATTTCCAGAATTTTTAAGCCGATTTATTTCCACTATATCCCAATAATCTAATTGACTATTTCTCTCTATATTGTGTAAAATTTTGAAATTCGTATCAAAAGTATGGTTTTCTGTTAAAGAATGGTTAGCATAGTTCGAATTACTTTTATTAATAAGAGTTCTAATAATTACTTTTATTAGTAAAAATTCTATATATATATATATATATATATATATATATATATATATATATATATATATATATATATATATATATATATATATATATATATATATATATATATATATATATATATATATATATATATATATATATATATATATATATATATATATATATATATATATATATATAAGGGCCGACAATAATAATTACCATGGTTGTATATCATTTACCGGATATCGAATATCGGCTTTGGGATTACGTCTACGAATAAATAGACAAAATCTCTAAGCGGCGTATCTTCGACACTTTCATTACCTATGACAGGGATGTCCAAAACTCGAATTCTACAGAAATGTGTATATTTCGAATAATATTGATTTTTTTTCAAAAATATGGGAATTTCTATTTCAAAAATTGATTTAAGGAAACAGTCTATAATTTTTTTGTTGTCTTCTATAAATGAAAATATATTTAGGGAAGAGAGTATAGGTTATTATTTATTTATAGGTGATTATAGATATAAGAGAGACTTAGAGTCTATGAACAAAAATAATTAATGCAGAAAACAATAACATCGATGGCTTGATTTGTGAAACGGCCAAGTCCGATGTACAATTTCATGAAACAATTACTGTTCATGATAGCTAGAATCCAAAAGTGCATCTTTTCCATTTCTCTAGTGAAATGTACTCGACGACACAAAAAGATTTTGGCTCTCCAATTCAATTGAATTTTGGAGTTAGTCCTAGTAGAAAATACAAAGAAAAGAAGAGAATTTGGCGTTGTCATTCATTCTGTGTACCCAGTAATGTGTAGGACTGCATCCGAAAATAGAAAACGTGTCTTAATTATTCTTATTAGTGAAGTACATCCTCTTCCTAATCCCAGAGTCCGTAGGTTTTGAACTTTTCAAATGTGGGAATGAGTTTTCAATAATATGCCTTATAACTATATATAGCTTAATATACATACATAACTTTCTTCAAAAAAATATCTTTATCATCACTAGATCAATCACAGAACATCAGAGAGTAAGAGACCCAGTTATCCATTACAAACTATAAGGAAAGAATGGCAAATCTTTCATTTTACTATATGACATCACGGTTGTCATATAGTAAATTTAACAATTGATGAGGCCGATACTTGATGTAAATCGATAAACATAATAAAACAATTGTTAAACTGATTTACACATATATTAAAAATGATACATTCAATAATACAAAAATTACATTCACTTTGGAACTTGAGAAAGAAAACTCTATTAATTTTTTAGATCTCAAAATAATGAAACTGGATAACAAACATAGTTTTTCAATTTTCCATAAACCATCACATACAGATAGTATTATACATAATACTTCCATGCATCCATTCCAACACAAAATGGCAGCTTTCAATAGTTTGATACATCGATTAGTAAATATTCCTCTTTCTAGAACCAATTTCAACACCGAGAAAAATTTAATCAAGCAAATAGCCGTGAATAATAATTATAATCCTGAAATAATGGATAATATGATATTAAAGAAAAACTTCAAAAAGGCGATTGGTTTGGTTTATCCCCTAGTCAAAAACAATATCAACTATAACAGTCTTACATACATCGGTAAGTCCAGTGAAAAACTCAAATCTCTTCTTTTTAAGTATAACATCCACATTGCTTACCGTACTGAAAATAACTTAGGAAAACATATCAAAAATAACAAATCTAAAGTCAACAAAAATAAAAAATCCGGTGTATATAAAATTAACTGTGATAGTTGTGATAAGTTTTATATTGGTAGAACGTTTAGAAGTTTTCAAATAAGAATTTCGGAACATAAACGTAGCTTTGATAATCAGAAGACAGATTCTCATTATGCAAATCATTTGATTAATGAAAATCATATATTCAATTCCGATTTTGAAATTTTGAATACCGCAAACAAGGGAATGAAGCTTAATTTGTTAGAATCACTTCAAATTAATAAATACAAATATTCTGGCAACCTTTTGAACAGCCAAATCGATCGTACCTCAAGCCCCCTTCTCAATCTTTTCAAAATTACTTAGTTTACTATATAGTAGTTCAGTATGAATTCATCCCTTCACCTGTTATCTACCTGTTTTCTCTGTATTTAAGTTTATATATTGTATGTATTCGAGAAATTGTCATTAGTCTGCACGTAGCATTTGAAAAAGGTGAATCTCATCGAAACGTACGTCATGCAGTATTATTTTTAATATATGTGTAAATCAGTTTAACAATTGTTTTATTATTAGTAAATTTACCTTTGAAATTGCTGCAGTTTTACCTTTAAATTCGAAAAAAAGAAATTATAACAGTTGCAAACTAAGTTATAACAAAAATTGAAATTTACCAGTTATAAAAATGCGAGAATATCTGAATGCAATTCTATTGAAAATTCAAATATGTGACTAAGACTTATGGTTATTTACCTAATGTGACTTTTGAACTAACCTTGCTTCGATATTCTTTTATATAACAGTGAGTATACTCGTAATCTTCTCTGAAACGTAAAGTGGAATTTTATTTTATTTTTATTATCGCACCCCGTACAGAAAATTAGTGAAATATTTCCTCACTGATATAGTGAACCTTTTGTATTCATAGTTCAAAACTAAGTCCCTATTATGATATCATTATTATCATTATATCAGCTAATTTGGGTTTTTTGCGCGTCATATCTGCTTTGGACAGCCCTGAACTGTGCGTATAAGCTGGTGTCAATTGCGATAGCACCGTAACAATATCCTGGGTTCAGAATATGGTACGAGATATTAAATATTCACTATGTGTAATCAACTGCTCACATTGATGTTCGATGGAGATACGTAATGTAGCCCTCTGGTGTTGTTTTGTTCAGTCGACTTCATAGAGTTGACATAAACAAGATAACTGATACCGCCAAAACTGTTGCATTGTAACCTCAATTTAGGTATCAGTTAAGTTCATCGATAAGTAATGAAACGAGCTTGAGGCTGAAATGCATTCAAAATTCGATTATCAGTGAACCAAATGATTCAAGTGTGATTTTATGTTCGTCAGAATTCAATATGGAAAATTCTGGAAACTAAAATTAAGTTATTTCTTCACCTTGCACTCTATGAAACATTGTGGAAATATTGGAACCATATAACGTTGTACAGAGTGGCAGTGATATTAAAAAATCAAGTTCAACTCATTCTTAGAAACTTGGAAAAATTAACACGTAGCGCAAAAACTGTCCTGTTTTAAATAATAATAATATTTTCAGATATCCATCCAATCACAGGGAGAATAAAAAATTGTACACCAGCAATAATGAATTAAAAAATTGAAGATAAAAAAACGGAAAAAAAGTATAAGCGAATATATACAACGAAAATAAAATTTAAATGAATTGAAATAGTAATATACAATAATCAAATGGAACAAACTTGAAATAAAATATTATTTAATACAAAGTCACATAAATCAATGAAATATAATTGATGATAATAATAATAATAATATTTACCTGTTTTCTCTGTATTTAAGTTTATATATTGTATGTATTCGAGAAATTGTCATTAGTCTGCACGTAGCATTTGAAAAAGGTGAATCTCATCGAAACGTACGTCATGCAGTATTATTTTTAATATATGTGTAAATCAGTTTAACAATTGTTTTATTATTAGTAAATTTACCTTTGAAATTGCTGCAATTTTACCTTTAAATTCGAAAAAAATAGAAATTATAACAGTTGCAAACTAAGTTATAACAAAAATTGAAATTTACCAGTTATAAAAATGCGAGAATATCTGAATGCAATTCTATTGAAAATTCAAATATGTGACTAAGACTTATGGTTATTTACCTAATGTGACTTTTGAACTAACCTTGCTTCGATATTCTTTTATATAACAGTGAGTATACTCGTAACTCTTCTCTGAAACGTAAAGTGGAATTTTATTTTATTTTTATTATCGCACCCCGTACAGAAAATTAGTGAAATATTTCCTCACTGATATAGTGAACCTTTTGTATTCATAGTTCAAAACTAAGTCCCTATTATGATATCATTATTATCATTATATCAGCTAATTTGGGTTTTTTGCGCGTCATATCTGCTTTGGACAGCCCTGAACTGTGCGTATAAGCTGGTGTCAATTGCGATAGCACCGTAACAATATCCTGGGTTCAGAATATGGTACGAGATATTAAATATTCACTATGTGTAATCAACTGCTCACATTGATGTTCGATGGATACGTAATGAGCCCTCTGGTGTTGTTTTGTTCAGTCGACGTAAACAAGTAGATACCGCCAAAACTGCATTGTAACATCGTGAAATGCTGTGAACCAAATGATTTTTAAATAATAATAATAAAATTTTCAGATATCCATCCAATCACAGTGGAGATATTACAAAATCAAGTTCAACTCATTCTTAGAAAAAAATTGTACACCAGCAATAATGAATTCCAATCAAAAATTGAAGATACACCAGCAAAATGAATTAAAAAATTGAAGATAAAAAAACGGAAAAAAAGTATAAGCGAATATATACAACGAAAATAAAATTTAAATGAATTGAAATAGTAATATACAGTAATCAAATGGAACAAACTTGAAATAAAATATAATCTAATACAAAGTCACATAAATCAATGAAATATAATTGATGATAATAATAATAATAATATTTATTGAGCTGAAGCTATACAAAAAATCTACATATTTTGAACTGTCAATTTTGAATAGCGTGATGGTCTTCCAAATGGTCGAGCGTTTGTGGCTCATCCGCATAGACCAATGACTTTACATAGACCCACAGAAAGTAGTCTAGCGGTGTTAAATCACAAGATCATTGAGGCCAATTCGCAGGTCCAAAACGTGAAATTATGCGATCACCAAACGTGTCTTTCAATAAATCGATTGTGGCACAAGCTGTGTGACACGTTGCGCCGTCTTGTTGAAACCACAGCTCCTGGACATCATGGTTGTTCAATACAGGAATGAAAAAGTTTGTAATCATGGCTCTATACCGATCACCATTGGTTGTAACGTTCTGGCCATCATCGTTTTTGAAGAAGTACGGACCAATGATTCCACCAGCCCATAAATCGCACCAAACAGTCAGTTTTTCTGAATGTAACGGTGTTTTGACATACACTTGAGGATTATCTTCACTCCAAATGCAGCAGTTTTGTTTGTTGACATAGCCATTCAACCAGAAGTGCGCTTCATCACCGAACAAAATTGTGCGCGATACGTATTCCGCACATAACCATTATTTTCGAAATAAGTATTTGCAAGCGTTGTTCAGGCGTGAGTCCATTCATGATGAATTGCCAAACCAAACTGAGAATAAATCACTTCACAGCTGTCAAATCGGTCGCCATCTTCAACAGTAATGCCAACTTAAAGTTCTATACCTTTAAAAAAAACGCTCGTTATTATTATAATATTAAAAGTATACTATAACATTCTTTCGATAATGTTTTTGACGAATCATTTCAAAGAGAATTATAGCAGAGCTGGCTACGTGAAAAATGATTAATGTGATGTTTCCATTATCCTTCAAGCGATAAATGTTGAGAATATTGAAACCGGTGCCCACGTTTATTAGAAACGTGAGACAGTACTGTTTCGAGCTACCATGTTCTCCTCAGTCACGTACGTTCAACAAACGAAAGACATCGACTTCAACCCTCTAATACAATCTAATGGGTCATAAGACAGAAATACACTGTTGAATCGTATGCCTATATAATGCAAAGATTACTATATATCTCAAATCTTAGTTACCAATACAAAGCACATGAATACATCTGACATTGAAAGTTTTACATATAATTTTTTTTAAGATACTACATTTTACAACTCTATTTTTTTAATAATTTTATCTAATTTGATGAACTAATGCCATCTAGGTGCAGTTGTAGAAACTCGCTGATCGAAATTTCCTGAAGTGAATATTCAAAACATGAAGAAATCGACTGCAAGAAATAAGATTCTGTAGCTATTTTGAAGTGCGATGATATGAGGAACGATAACAACATAATATTTTTCACTGAATATATTCATTTATTCGAATTCAAAAGCAAGATCGATTCAGTAGAAAAGAATATTTCTGCTTAATTATTCTGGAAGGCCGTCAACCTTCTATTCAGTGGTTTTGCATCACGAATCCCGAGGCCAAATAAAGAAACTTTAGTACTTGAAAGTCCAACCCTTGCGCATCTAATTAATTATATTCCTGGTTTGTTTTAATATGATTAGAAACTTGATATGTTTACTCTAAGTTCATACAAGCTTAATCGGCTGATAACCATGTACTACCTACCATGATAAATTGAAATTCTGCTTGACACTAATTACTTAACTCAATTTTCGCGTTGTTTGTTCGATAAGTTTCGCCTACACGGATCCTAAATACAAACGGAAATACTCGTATTCTTAGGAGGGGACTGTGTGTTTTGTTTTGTTTTTTGTTACCTGCTATCTTGGATTACACAACTTCTTATTTTAGAATGATTTGAAGAATTCTGTAACGTAGAGGTAGCTGTTTCTGATAGATTTCAAACATCTGAATGGATTCATTGTAATGGTTCCCTCAACTCTTGTGCAATTTTATTACGATTTAATGATAAACAAGTTCCAGATATTATCGATAATTATTAATGGAGAGACTTGAAATCCGATGAGTTTATATCGAACTAGCTGACCCGGCGAACTTTGTACGCCCATTTATTTTTCTCTGAATATTTTTCAAGAAGACGAAAAGACATAGTCTATTATTTGTGCTACACTCTCTTGTTTTAATATTTATCCCGTGTGGAACCAGGGACTTACTCACATACGAAGGGACTGCAATACTTCCTGTTATTTAAAATCAGTCGAATTATCAAAAAATTCCTATATTAACACGTTTGATGTACTACTGAAAGTGATTAACCTGTCCGTTCTATAGTTGAATGTGTGCACGTTCCTAATTTTGTAACAAGTACTTGGCCCATATATCTCGTCATCAATTATATGAGAGATTTCTGGATATAAGTCAAAAAATATTGAGAATTTCGTCCATTCCCGGAAACCGATGAATATAGTGGCTGTGGTGGCTGTACCAATAGCGTCTATTTGAATTGACTATTCGCGAAATATTTTGTCGCATCATTGGTAGTATTTTCTTATCAATAACAACTAAACTTTGCCTTACAACATTGGCACACAACGTTCATTGGTCCAATAGCAATGATTTGCTATGATTTCCTAAGTAGGTACCATTCTCACTAAGCTAGTGTGTAATGTTTCAGCCAATCGCTACGTTCGTTTGCGTTTGAGCGCACATTGCGCGAGACGCTTTCGTTGTTTTCGTGAATATGAAAAATTGGAGAAACGTGCTGTCATCAAATACATCTATTTGGAAGATTTTACACCAAAACAAATAAATGGGAAGTAAGAGGTCTAGAGAATCCTCCTCGTCATATTCAACTATTAAGCAGTGGGTTTCTGAAGTCAAAATGGGTCGTGTGAACACCTCTGACGAGCCTCAGGACGGCCCGTTGTAGTCACAACTTCAGAAATGATTGAGAAAATCCATCAAATAGTATTGGAAGATCGCAGATTGAAAGGGCATGAGATAGCTGAGACCTGTAGGATGTCAGCTAAACGTGTGCGAAATATTTTGCACAACCATTTGAGTGTGGAAAGGCTGTGTGCAAGATTGATGCCGCGTTGGCAGACGCTCATCCAAAAACTGATACGAAAAAACATTTCTAGCGAAAACTTGGCGCTGTGTAGGCGTAATCCAAACGAGTTTTTGCGTCGATTCATAAGTGTTGATGAGAATTGGGTTCACCACTACACTCCTGAAAATAATAAACAGTCAAAACAGTGAGATCGAACTGAGAACCAACTCCAAAGAAGGCGAAAACAATTTTATCTCCAAACAAGGTTAAGGCCCCTACTTTTTGGGATGCGAGAACGAATTATATATATTGATTATCTTGAAAAGGGCAAAACTATCACTGATCAATACTACGCAGACCTAATACAACGTTTGAAGGATTAGGTGCAAATTAAAGAGAATAAAAATTATTATTATTTCATCACGATAACGCACCAGTGCATTCGTCGATTGTCGCCATGTCCAAAATCCAAGAATTGAAATTTGATTGGACACCGCATCTTCTCTTCTCTCCAGACTTAGCCCCCAGTGACACTTACCTTTTTCCTAACATCAAAAAATGACTTGGCGGCAAAAGATTTGAGAGCAACGAAGAAGTTATCGAAACTATATAAATCAGTATTTTGAGGAGCTTGACGAATCTACGTTTAAAACTATTATAACTAAATTAGAACACCGTTATGAAAAATGTAGCAATGTTGATGGAGAAATCTTATGGTGAATAGCAATGTTATGGTGAAAAATAAAGGAAAAAAATTTTTAAAACATCATTTCTATCTGTCAGGCCGGAAACTTCTCACACCACCCTCGTATTTTCATGAAATATCGAGAACTATTTTAACGAAAATATTTTTCAAATTTTCACTTACATTGTAAAATTAAACAGACTAAAATTTCGAGTATAAATTCAATTAACCTAATGTCCTGGAAATTCAAGCAATGATATATTCTAACTAGTATTAAGGTTCTTCCACCCAAGATGATTTGATTCCACCTCGATAACACCTGACTTATCTCCACCAGTCATCAGCCTCAACGGAGAAAACTGCTTCAAAATTATCTGATTTTCAAAGGCGGCATTCGCCGCGCTTATTTGTTGCTATCGTGACTCATTGTGCGAACGGATTTTCTTGAATTATTCGAAACGAAGAGATTCTGAATAATTGGGCTGCTCGAATAAATGAAAGCTGGGATTTATAAGGACTTGTGAATTGGCTCTGGCACGACAAAATTTTAATTTGATTGATGGAATTTGCCATTTGTGACTAATGATATATATATATATATATATATATATATATATATATATATATATATATATATATATATATATATATATATATATATATATATATATATATATATATATATATATATATATATATATATATATATGTGTTCAGAAAAGTTTCCGCGGTCAGAAGTATGTATAAAACTTGGTTCTCGGACTCGGAGTTGACTCCGAAGAGTAGGCAGGTTGAGACTTCGGAGTTAACTATTAGAAACGATTTGGCTCGTGGAGTAGGCAGATTGAGGCCACGCAACCGAATCATTTCTTATCGTTCCTAGTTTCCCTCATTTGGTTCGTGGAGTAGGCAGATTGAGGCCACGTAACCAGGTAACCTTTCCTCATTTTCCTTCATTCAGTTTGTGGAGTAGGCAGATTGAGGCCACGTAACCGAGTAACCCTTACCTTTACTAATTTATTCCAACTCCTGAAGATGGCTTCACAACGGAAGCCGAAACGTCGAGATTATATAAATCTAGAGCGCGGCTCATTCCGAGAACCAAGTTTTATACATATATATATATATATATATATATATATATATATATATATATATATATATATATATATATATATATATATATATATATATATATATACATATATAGAAAAGAAAACGAAAAATATGAACACGCTCACATCGAAGAATATTGAAAAGAAAATAACAGAATTATTAAAGTGACAGAATAACAAAAAAAATTGATGAAGTTACTGAATGAATAATTTACTATGATAATAATTTTGAGAAAAGAATAGTACACTTTCAATATTGTTTCTGGTGTATACTTTTTTTACTTCTATTGTATACTTTTCAATATTGTATCAATACTCTGACTACTGCAGACTCAATAAGTTGCAGCTAAACTTGAACAAATGCCTTCATATTTTTTTCTCCTACAGTAAAAATCTCTCCCAATTTGACATTGTCAGATCAATATTTGACTGAAGTCACTTCAGTGAATGATTTGGGTGTTAAGCTTGATAAGAAACTAACCTTTGAACAGCATATTGAAGGAATAGTCCAACAGGCTCTCAGAAATCTGGTTTCATATTACGGATGACTAGGCCTTTTGGTCGACTTGAGTCTGTTAT
The DNA here is from genome assembly GCA_030704895.1 of Henosepilachna vigintioctopunctata. Classification (NCBI taxonomy): domain Eukaryota; kingdom Metazoa; phylum Arthropoda; class Insecta; order Coleoptera; family Coccinellidae; genus Henosepilachna; species Henosepilachna vigintioctopunctata. The sequence goes on from JARQZJ010000034.1 coordinate 5,456,567, forward strand.
TGCTTTGTATAATTCTATTGTGAGATCCAAGTTAGAGTAGTTAGTCGTCGGTCGTCTGGAATTCAAATTATGATAAATACACGAATAGATTAGAAAATGTTCAACGGAAGTTCATTTATGCTCTCAATTTCCGTATTAACAGGTAGGTACCGTCATGGATTCTCATATGAGAGTAACGTGAAATTTTATAGGTTAGAATGTTTGAGTTTGAGACGTGAGTACTTTGATATGTGTTTCTCCTACAAATTACTTAATGGCTTCATAGATTCTGTTTCATGTACGAGCCTTATAAACTTTAATTGTTCTCCACATGAAGTAAGAAGTCGTACAATACTGGTTGTTGGGAAGAGCAAAACAAACTATATGTTGAATTCACCCATCCATAGATCTTTCAGTAGGCTAAACTTGATAAGTATAGATATCAACCTGGATATTTTCTCTCGATATTTCATAACTTTCAAGAGACATTTGAAAAATTATATTAATATATAATATTTAAAGGTCGATAATAAAATAATTATCAGTTCTTATAGAGTTATCCTTTCATGATGTATTTATCTAATCTTTTTAGTAGAATTAGGTATTTTGTTTTCAGATGAAAAGATTCAAGTCAATGCATCGAAACTTCATTTCAACGAAATCTATAAAAAAAATGTCTATAAGACACACATATTAGATACAATTTAGTTTATAATGATAATACATTTATTCCCATCAGAAAAAAATAACAAATTGTACACAAATAATAATAAATAAGAAAAAATGAACGAGAAAAAAACCAGAAAGAGAGTATAAGCTAATATATACAACGAAAAAATTAATTTAAAATAAATTGAAATAGTATTGAACAATAACCAGATAACTAAAAATAAAATAAAATATTGTCTATTACAAAGTTACGTATGGTCAGCAGAAGTTGACCATATAGCAACGAAATATGTTTGATGAATAAAAATAAAATTAAAATCGATTGCAATAGTACTATCTAGTAAACAAATGAAACAACTAAAATTAAAATAATATTTATAACTAAGTCATTTGTAGACAACAAAAGTTTAGGAAAATATCTTGACACCCTATTGCGCTGTTCTGAGTGGCTTGCCAAGATAACTGATAGCCGATCAAAATAGATATCACATCGACCGCAACAACCATCATAAAGATTACATATACAGTTAATAAGAGAACGTGACATAACATTTGATCTTTTGTAAGTGACATAAAATGTATTATTCCGCCTAAGACCAGGCCTTGGTACGCGAATATTTATTTTGCTGAGAAGAAATGGTGAGACAATCGCATTGTGCAAAATTTTGAAGAGAAACGTTAGGCCGAACCGTTCACGCCTCAACTTCAATAATTAAATTCCCAAACTATCGGTTAGGATGGAATGGTCGAAGCCTCTAGAAGGATATTGCCCATAACATCTGAAGTATACTTCAAACATTTCCTCTGAACTTCCTCCAAGTCGACAATATAATTAATGTACACAGGAGACCAAATTATAGACGCATATTCCAGTTTACTGCGAATAAAGGAGTAGTATAGCGTTTTCATTGTGCCAAGATTAACAAAGCTGCCCCAATTTCTGACCAAATAATCGAGCATCTTAGAAGCAGAAGCCGTAATACAAGTTACATGTTCAGAAAAGCTTATAGTCGAAAAGTACCCCCAGATCCTTAAACTCAGCACATCTATCTAGAATTTAACGTTCCAATATATAACTATGATGAATTGGAAACAATTTTCGAGAAAATGATAAAAGTTTACATTTACTAATAATATTCAGTCTCAGCCCATTGCTGTTACACCACAAATTAACAGCGTCAAGGGAAGACTGTAGTATGACACAATCATGACGATCGTTAATAGCAGAAAATATTTTGAAATCATCTGCAAAAAGCAGATGCATGCAGTTAAGCTGTGAATAGAGATCATTTATATATATAATAAACAACAATGGACCCATGTTTGACCCCTGTGGCATACCAGACGAGGCAAAATAGAGTGCAGACTCATTACCACCATGTTTCAGCATATTGAAAACGATCCGAAAAATATGACTGCATCAAATATAACAACTGTGATGAAAAACCTATAGCCTTCAATTATGACAACAGTATTCTATGATCGATCTGGTCGAAGGCCTTCTGGATATCTGTGTCAATAACATCCATCTGGCCACGGTCATTTAATGTGTCTGACAAGGAATGAGTAATGCATGCCAAATTAGTAACAGTTGATCGATTCTTCATAAACCCATGCTGGTGTGGCGAGACAAGTAAGCGAACTGAACGGTATATAGAGTCATATAGTATAATTTCAAATATTTTAGCAAAATTGCACAAAATTGCTATGGGTCTATAGTTAGTTATGAGAGCAGCATCACCAGATTTCAAAACTGGACAAATTTTTGTAACTTTCCAAATCTTTGGAATAAGCATATTTTTTAAAATGATATTAAAAATTAGGGATAAAGGTTCAGCAAAAAAATATTATAGGTAATTAACATTTGAAATATGTGCTACTCTATTATAGGAGAGTTTTAAACTGTCTGTTGACTAAGCTTTTGTATGTAAAAATGAAAAAAAAATAGAAATAAAATATTGTAATATAAATAGTTTTTTTCATAAAAATAAAATTATCTCTTGGGATGATCTCAGAACTTTTCAGTGATCGAAATGTAATTTTTTCAATTTGCGTTAACGATTCTCGTATTCCAGTTACTATTCCTATTGCCGGATCTAGAATAGTGTCGAACGAATTCGACTGTTCAAAAGAGCAAAATTACAACACGAAATACGCGCATTGGGACGAATAAAACAACCCTTATCACACAAGCAAATTGACTCCCAAATTACCATGAATTTTTTATACTCAGCCGAGAGACTTATATATCCTTTTGTGACAGTTTATATAGGCACAGCCTCCGGTCTTCATGCGACGAGGAAAGTTGTTATGCATTACATATATGTACATACACAATGGATCAAAGGCAGCGGCGTAGACGTTGTAGAATGCCTGTGTATATGAAAAGTGTATATTATTGACGTGTCCCTTCAAAATTTTCCCATATTTTTAAACATTCTGCACGGAAATTTTGTTTTCGCAGATAAAATTCATTTTACTGTTCGCCAAGTATAAACTCTCTTGTAGTTTATTATTGTGCTACATTACGTTTACTCCATGATGTTCATACTATACCGCCTTTATCATGTTAAAGCAACTTGGGTGATGAAATACTCTCAAGCAAAACAGATTACTCCTAATAACGTTGCAACATGGCCAATAAGGATACCCTTATTAAACAATGTTTTATAAGAGTTTCATTACTGTTTCATAATTGATAAAAGTCTCTAGTTTTATAACGGTCCCCTACAAAGCAACTGTATAGGAGCTATATAATAATCATATTGCGGCTCTGTAAAAGTTTTTGGGGCTGTTTTATAACTGCTCTCACAGCAGTAATAAAACAGGCCTTGGAGTAAATTGTTTTATAAACCTGTGCCCATTTTGGCTTTGTAAGTGTTGTTTAAGCGTTTTGAAAATGTTTATAGAAACAGACATGTTTTATAACGAATGTTTTGTAAACGTTCTCTCGGCTATAATAAAACATTCAATTGTTAGTTGGGTGGTTTCATTTATTATTATTATGAAAGAAATATGTTGGAAGCTGTTTTCAGGTTCAAAAAGCTTCCTCTTTGAATGCAAACCCATTGAAGTTTTCCATTATAATAATAATATTAACAAAATATTTATTCCTAACAGATATGCATCCAATAACAAGGAAAAAACAACAAATTGTACAGAAATGATAATGAATAAGAAAACACGAGAGAAAAAAAAACAAAAAAAGGAAGTATAAGCGAATTCAAACAACGAAAAAAGTTTAAATGAATTTAAATACTAATAAAGAATAACCAAATTGCACAAACTGAACTATTACAAATTAACACGTAGTCAACAGGACTCAATGAAATTTAGTTGATGAAATCAACGAAGATGAAATTAAAATCAATTGATATTGTAATAATGAATAATCGAATGAAACAAACTTAAATTAATATATTATTGATTACAAAGTCATATAAAGGAAGTTCATAAAAATGTCACGACATTTCATTGCGCTGTTCTGAGTGATAGATCAAAAGATATCTATAGCTATAGATAGTTGATCAAAATAGACATTACATCGACCGCCACACCCTACATAAAAATTACATAAACAGATGATAAGAGAACATGACATAACATTTGATCTGCTGTAATTGACATATAATGTATCATTCTGCCGCAGATCTGGTCTTGGTAAGCAAATATTTATTTCGCTGAGAAGAAATGGCGAGTCAAACGAATTGTGCAAGATTTTGAAGAGAAACGTCAGACCAAACAATTCACGTCTCAACTTCAATAATTCAATTTCCAAACTATCTGTTTGGATGAAATAGTCGAAGCCTCTCGAAGGATATTGCCCTTAACACTTGATGTAGATATACTTCAAACATTTCCTCTGAACTGCCTTGAAGTAGATAATAGAATTATTGTACAAAGGAGAGCAAATTGAAGACGTATGTTCTAGTTTACTGTGATTAATGGAGTAGTACAGCGTTTTCACGGTGAAAATATTAAGAAAGCTGCCCCAATTTTTGACCAACTAACCCAGCATTATTGAGCAGAAGCCGGGATACAAATTATGCGTTTAGAGAAGGAGAGCTTATGGTTGAAAAGAACCCCTAGATCCTCAAACTCAACACATCTATCAAGAATTTGACCTTCCGTTGTACAGCTGTAGTGGATTGGAGTCAACTTTCGATTGTTATCCTATGTTATCCAATGTTGAATTATACATCAGTGTGAAGAAGTGCAATCGAATGGAGAAAGGTTTTTTCAATTCCGAAACGTTTTTGACGTCTCATGTTTCAATTGAGTTCCCAAACGTCATGCAGAGAGTATCGTATGGTTACACTGCCTAGCATCAGTAGGCCTAGCATCTACATACTGATCCTGACAAGCTTTATACACGATAGGAAAGATGAACAGCAAAAGAGTTCTGATCGTAATACATACGAGCAAGAAAAGTTACAATAGGTTATAAAATTAAACATAAACAGTTGTTCAGGCTTCAATTGATATCACCAGGAGTATTGACAGTATGGATAGATTGATTGATAGAAGCAATAGGTTTATTACGAATAGAAGCGTTTAGACCAAGTCTCACACAGATTAGTAGCGTTGGGTTGGTTCAATATGGACAAACGTAAGAAGTTACATATGTTGTGTTTGTATCATAAAATCTTGGTAACTAAAAAGCTATCTTATTCACACCGCAAAATCAGGTTTGACTGAGACATCCATTGTCTCACTGTAAGGTTCAGATATAAATTGTCTCTTCCTCGCTTTTATAAAACCCTCATATAATTTTTTTAACTCAAAGAATAGTATCCCGAATGAATTCCTCAGCGAAAAGCGAAAGAATTCAAAGAAAATGTAAGGAACTTCTTCTGAAGGAACAGAATTGAGTTGGTTTTTTAGGTAGTTTTTCTTTTTTGCTGGGGTTTTTAATACTGTGGTGTATTTCTCATGAAATTAACCAGGTGATATAAGAAAGAAGTACTTGCTACGAAATTAGGAACCCCCAGATCAACTATAAAATTAACAGGTTGATCACTTTCGATACATCAAACGTAATATTACATTAAATTTTTGCTAATTTGACTGATCATTAATAACTGGATGTATTACATTTCATTGGTCCATGGGTTTTTTTTCTGCTCTACACGGAATGAATAATAAAAACATAAATAGTGAAGCTCAAGGAGAGGAACATCCTGTAAAGTATCTCAGGATTTTCAAAACAATTTGCTAGAAAATATATGCGAGTACCAAGTTATTGATATATAATAATTACATTTAGACCAAACAAATTTTAAAACTTCCCTTCACTATGAAGATTGTTTCTTCATCTTTCAGATTCTAGAAGATAAAATTCATGTTTTGGTAGCAAATAAATTTAGGCACGCCCATGTACAAGATACAATGAATTTTCCCTTCACGTTCAAACGCCACTGTTTCTGTAGGGGAGTTGGTTTCGGACTTCAAATCATAAACTACTACGAAATGACATCCGGTTTATGTGTCATTTTTGATATCGTTTTATATGACTGAATTTCAGACGTGACAATATTTTCCCCAAAGACAGTGGTTGGAATCTCTGTATAATTTGTCTTCTGTCTGAGATCACAACAAAACGGATTATATATCAAATATACATAACAAATTATTGTGAAATCGTATTTTTGTTCTTTTATTCGGAATATTTCAACGTATGAGTGAATTTTTTCGTTATTCTGAATTGAAGGAATTGATGTACTTATCTGTCACATTTTATAATCAGAAATAATAATAATAACCTTTTATGTATAGGTTTATGGGGTGGTGGCATCATCGGACCATTTTTCTTCAAAGACGACCGTGGAAGAAACATTACCGTCAACGGCGAACGATATCGAGCCATGATACGCAACTTTTTTTGCCCCAGTTGGCCGAGTTGAACTTGGTTGACATGTGGTTACATCAAGACGGTGTAACATGCCACACAGCTCGTGAAACAATGAACATGTTGAAGGTTGAATTTGGTGAGCAGCTTATCTCTCGAAATCGCCCTGTGAATTGACCGCCAAGATCATGCGATTTGACGCCTCTGGATTATTTCTTGTAGGGTTATGTAAAGTCGTTAGTGTGTGTGGACAAGCCGAACACGATTGAAGCCTTACAGGATAACATAACACGAGTAATTCGTGGGATACAGACCCAAATACTCGAAAAAGTGACGCAAAATTGGACCTTCCGAATGGATCATTTGATACGGAGCCGCGAACAACACTTACATGAAGTTATCATTAAAATTATCGTCAAATTCAAAATGGCAAAGGCCAAGTTATCAACTTCAATAAAACTCTTGAATATGTGATGCAAATTGAGTGTTTTATTCGATTTAAAAAAAAAAATTACTCTTAATTAGTACCGAAATTACTACTAGAATTTTCTACTTTCAACTAGGAACTAAATGCATTAGTAAAAAGCGGATTTCATCTAACTATCCAATTATCCTCCTAAGATTTTCGAGATAATTCATTTATCCGTTATAATTGATAAGATATTCAAAGATTATTCCTCAAGCTGAAATTATTTCTTTAGCATGTGTCTACAGAATCATAACGAATTATGTAAAACTTCCTTACCCCGTAAATTCATGGTCATAATAAAAATGTGGAGCAGGATTTGACTGCTCGTAAAATTTGTATGTAAATTTTATCATCGTCATAAAACAACTATTATTTCAGACGATATTGTTATTTTTTCAAATAATTTATTATGATATAACTAATGAGGTGGGGTGATTGCACAAATTTTATTGAATCTTTGAAATATGGAGCTTATTAAACTGAACATACTGAACGAAAAAACCGAAACATTGTTTCACAACAAAGATTGAAACACAATTTGAAAACTTTCTGCTTTTGTTAGTTGATTGAGGAGGAAGTAAGTGTTGTAAGTCGGAGCCAAACGATTAGTCAACTAATTGATGATTAATTGGTTTTATAAAACTCCCAGGGAGCTGTCTACACAACTGTTGTCAGAACTTGTTGAATGATAAGATACAACTGTTCCATTCCTTTTAGGAATCATCAGTTTGTTCAATCAATCAATTTATTTGAATTATAGATTACTTGCAAAACGCCCCCAGGTCCTATATCCGAATGAGGAGAACATCAATTCGTGAACTAATTACGTGAGCTCCCTCTATCGGAGAAAGGACGTATGAACCTCTCTAGCATTCTAGATTCCTCTTGACAACATTAGTGAGAGTACGTAGAGGCTTTGTAAACATTTCTTTGAAACACCTCAGAGCTTCATCTGTCATGTGTGGGAATGGTCCCATGCCTGTGATCACTCCAGATCACACCCAGACGGAAAAAGATAGTGTAGCAAGAAGATTGTGTAGAAAGCTCCCTCAGAGTTTAATTCGAAATATTTCAAATAAAACTCACATGGAGCTGTCTACACAAATGTTGTCAACGAGAACGAACCCATCACTTTCGAGAGTTAATATTAAGAGCGTTTCGAAAAATCCATCGATCTTGTTGAATAATAATAGTATACAATTGTTTCATCATGATTATGAATCATCAGTCCATATTTAATCTATCAATCAAGAATTGATGAATTTCAAAACGAACATAGATCCTATACCAAATTGAGGGGAATTTTCCCTAGTGAAATATTCACGTAGGCTCCCTCTATAGGAGAAAAGACGTATAAACTCTCCCTAGAGTTCAAGTTTCCTGCTCATGACAACAGTAGCACGAGTGAAAGGCTCTGTAGATATTTCATTCGAACACTACAGAAAATTGTCCGCAATGTGTAAGAATAGTCCCATGACTAATCGCTCCAGATTCACAAGTCATTCAATACTAGTAAATACTGAGACTGTTAATCGAAATATCGAAATATTTCAAACAAAACCCTTTTCGAAACGCTCTTAATATTCACTCTCGAAAGTGATGGGTTCGTTCTCGTTGACAACATTTGTGCAGTCAACGTATCTTCCCCCGCTAGATGAAAGTGTAGTATATGGAAATAATTTTGTAGTGGGCTATATATATAATATTTTTGAAATGTGTTCAATTCATTAATGTTTCTGCTTTTCGATTTTCAATAAGTTATAGTTTTTTTCTAACAAGGCTGAATATAGTTTTGAAACTAACATCGATATCTACATGAATCTAGTATAATATAGACTATGAGCTATTTAAAGAGAAAGTATAGGTAGTAGGGCCCTCAATGCTACAATTTTCAAACAGATTCAAAAAATGTACAATTCAAATTGTAATAAAAGCCTTTCCAATCCACATATGTTACTGTTTGTAATTCATTGCGTACGTTGAAATATATTGTGTTGCACATTTTGTTTATCTCAACGTTTGCGAATTGAATCGCACTAAGTGTTTGTTAAAAGTTTCCAAAAAGGGTAGTGTAAGTCTTTAAAAAAATTTAATTTTATCTAATTCTTACTTGTTATTCAGTTTATTTCAGGGCGTTTCATATTGCAAGCTTCTCAGTGTTGAATATATTTCATATAAATCTAAAAATCATTGATTGACTTAAATGCCCAAGTGTCTGAAAATCGTATATGTAAATTTGTGGAATTTCGATTGATAAAGAAAAAATCTGGGAGACTGATCTTTTCACGTAGCCACCTCCATGAATTATAAGCGTTTCATGAGAATTGGCAAAAACAAAAAGCATCCCTGACACGGTACCATAAATTTTATTTTATTCGCAGCATAAACCAGACGAAGTGTTTTAGTGTAACTACCGAATGGGAGGCTTAATTCGCAAAAATACCCTCCTTTCATTGCTTGGAAATATTAATGAAAATATCCCAAATGCAGAGCATGGGCGTTATTTTTCATACACGTAACTGATTGTGCTGATTTTAGTGTGCTTTTTGCATTACCACTTTTTCGTTCATTCCATTAATCATTTTGTGATTTTTGTCGTACTTACATACTGACTCGCAATCGTAAAATATTTTATTTAAATTGTTTACCAGATGGAAACTACTTTCTATCCTCGATAACTCTTTTGACAATTATTTATAATTATTCATAAAGCACTGGCAGAGTCATTGATGAGACATTGAAACATGACCTGGGGTGTTGCATATAATAATTTGCTGAAGAAATTGGAAATAGAGCATCAGTGGATACTAAAGATAATACATAAGAAAGATATTATGTTTTCGACTTAATAATAATGATAGTAATGTTTTCATTCCCAAGTACAATAAATAATAACATAATGTTGAATAATAACTGAATGACTAAATAATAAAATGAACAGAAATATAACAGAGAGCTCAATTTAATCTGAAAGAAAATGAAAAAGTAACTGATAACTAAATAAAAAAATTTAATGAAATATCACAAACAACTAAATTTAATTCATTTTAGCCAATTTCCCTCATTAACGTAACTCCTAATAATAATTTCTATGTAGTCAAAGTGAATGTCACGTTTATTAGCAACTCTATTGAATGTAGACTCCATAAACCAAATGAGGAATTGAAATGGGTGATTTTTTACGCGTAGTTTTTTTTTAAATCGAATAAAGCACTCAATTTGCTTCATAAAATTTAAAAGTTTCAATGAAATTGATAACTTGTCCTTTGCCATTTACATTTTAAAGTTAACTTCATGTAAATGATGTCCGCGGCTTTGTATCAAATGGTCCATTCGGAAGGTCGGATTTTGCGTCACTTTTTCGAGCATTTCGGCCTGTATCCACGAACGTGTTATGTTGACCTGTAAGGTTTCAATCGTGTTCGGCTTGTCCACATACACTCACGACTTTACATAACCCCACAAGAAATAATCCATAGCGTCAAATCGCATGATCTTGGCGGCCAATTCACATGGCCATTTCGAGAGATAAGCTGCTCATCAAATTCATCCTTCAACATGTCCATTGTTTCACGAGCTGTGTGGCATGTGATACCGTCTAGATGAAACCACATGTCAACCAAGTTCAACTCGGCCAACTGGAGCAAAAAAAAATTGCGTATAATGGCTCGATATCGTTCTTCGTTGACGGTAACGTTTTTCACGGTCGTCTTTGAAGAAAAATGGACCGATGATGCAACCAAACCACACCAAACTGTCGTTTTTTCGGGATGCATCGGTAATTCTTGTATGACATGTGGCTGTTCATCACTCCAGATGCGACAGTTTTGTTTATTTACATATCCGTCAAGCCAGAAATGAGCCTCATCGCTGAACACAATTTTTCGATAAAACAGCGGATTTTCATTGAGCTGTTCTAAGGCCCATTCACCAAAAATTACACGTTGTGGTAGGTCATTCGGCTTCAACTCTTGCAGAAGTTGAATTTTATAGGCTTTCAAACCCAAATCAATTGCTAAGAACGGCGACAAATTGACATTTCACGATCCTCATAAACACTGTACGCTACGGCTGCAATATTCTCTTCAGTACGCACTGTACGCATGTGAGACAATGGTTTAATGTCCAACAAAGTAAACTTGGTGCAAAATTTGGTGATAACAGCACGAATTGTTGATTCACCAGGTCGATTATGACGACCCAAATATGGTCTTAGCGAACGATACACATCTTTCACAGAGCATGAATGTTTATAGTAAATTTCAACAATTTGCAATCACTGCTCGTTTGTAAGTCTTTCCGTGATGAAATGGCAGAGTATACTGAAAACTTTCCATTTTGACAGACGACGTTTCGATGCCATTAAAAACCAGTGCCGCCAACCTGAAAAACTTAACTCCTAAAAAATCACCTGTCAGTAGCGAATTGGTCCTTAATGGTGAAATAATTCTGTATTACGAGAATTTTGCCTAGGAACACGAAATTTCAAAGCGGACAAGAGAGGAGGACAATCAATACTATTGTGCAGTAATTTGTACAAAAATTCGACTGATAAAGTACCTCTCCTGTTCTGCAATGAAATTAAACTGATTCAACTCAATAATTCGTCATGAGTTATTGTAACATCATGAATTATTGTAAGGAGTAACACTCCTCTCCGTAAGATAAACTTTATCATCACTTCAAACTAAGAATTTCAAGAACCTTCTCTGAATGTCCGCAAGATGACGTCGATGGCAAGTATAAATAGGATGCCAGATCAGGCTGCCATACTCCAACTTGCTACAGATTGGGATAAATGTTAGAGAATATTGAAATCGAAGCTTTCATTTCGTGAAAGCGTAAGACAGTTAACATTTTCGAATTACATCTCAAATCTTAAGAAGCAATGAAAAGCACATGAATACATCTAACATTGAAATTGTCCTACGATTTCAAATGCAGGCATCGATTTCAATATTCTCTGATAATAATAATCCCTAGAAAGATAATGTTCATCGCATTGTTCATGTTTCACATAGCCAGCTCTGCTCTAATGTTCTTTTGAATAATTTGTCAAAAAATTATCGAAAGAAAGTTATCGAAGTATAATATCGAATATCTACAAGTGCGATAATATAGCACGTGAATTACAGAATTCTTTTTCTTGTAGTAGATTTCTCTAATTTTTTAAGTAACCACTTCAGAATACATTGATAAATCACAGCGAGCGTTCCTATAACCGCAACCTAGATGGCATTACTTCATCAAATTAAATGGAATTGTACATAAAGCAAAGTACTAAAATGTAATATCTTAATTGATAAGGACGTGTACAGCTTTCAATGTTAGATATATTCATGTGCTTTTCATTGATTCCTAGGATTTGAGATATACATTAATCTATGCATCAAATATGCGTACGACTTACTATATATTTCTGTCTTACGATCGATAAGATGGTATGTGAGGATTGAAGTCGTTGCCTTTCATTTGTTGGACGTGTCGTAACTGATGAGTACTTTGTAGTACGAAACAGTAACTATCTTACGCTTCCAATAAATGTAGGCATCGTTTTCAATATTGTCTAACTATTATTCCTAGAAGGATAATAGAGACATCGCATTGTTTATGTTTCATATAGCCAGCTCTGCTCTATCTTTCTTTTGAACAATTTGTCAAGAAATTATAGAAAGAAAGTTATAGCATTCTTTCAATACCGTATATTGAAGTTTTTATTCGACTTCTAACATCGTATTCAGTATTATAATGTCCCCGGTTGAAAACATCTCGCACCTCATCTTAACAGGCCGGAAACACTTCTTCATAGACATGATGTCCGTTCTTCTGATTCGAAGCTCAGCCGTTTTCTAAGAGCACCAACCTCGCAGTTTAAAATGAGCAATATTTTAGTGGGCACCCGAAACGCCCATTAGCCTCGTTGATGGCGATGTAGTAGACTTGTAGTTTGTTTCGGGTGCCCATTCTTCTTACACGGCAAGAGTGCACACTAATTCAGCTGGGAATAACGCGCCCCCCTCACATATCCAGAACACCTATCCCATAATTTGTTGCGGAAAGCGAGGAGCTACTTGTATGAAGGCAGTGGTGGAACAGAAATGGAGGCAATGGGAGGAAGGAGGACAATTAAACTTGTGCTCTCCTTATTCTTACAATATTTATGACCCCAATAGTCTCGAAGTGATATATGAACCACTGATACAGTAAACTACACCTGAAGTATAGTTTAATTCAACATTTCACCAAAGCGGTTAGCAACAATCTCAAAGTTCAGGAAAACAACATAATTTCAATAATTTATGAGACAGTTAGTTATAGAATTGGGAACTGTTTAACACCAATGCAATATGATGCCAAAATCACTAAAACATAAAATAGATTATAATGAAATGAAGGTATTGTTCTTTCTGAAAACTCCGCATATAATGTTTTTTAAAATGGAATATGATAAAATTAAGGAATTTTCCAATAAAACTCCTCATATTATTTTTTTACTTTCCTCATTACTACTCGAAATGAAATTAATTTCAATATATTTTAATGAGAGGTAATAATAAATACTTGTCTAAAAATCACTGACTGAACAATTCTTTATTCGACTAGTTTCGCCTTTTACGGCATTATCAAAAATGAATACATATTACAAAGACAACCTTTAAATATCTGCAGATCTGTTGGGACCAAAGAATACACCTTAAGTTCGGTCATAAAGGTGGGGGTTTCCAAATTATCAGAGATTTAACAGCGGGGAGTGGTTTAGGTCTAACTGGTCATTAAGAAGATCGTATCTATCGGATTTTTGAAGTTTATTTATTTCCATGGCTTCCAGGTAGTTCATTTTCATACCTTTTTCATAGTAATGGAGAATATTAGGTTTGAAACAACGTGAGATTTTATGTCCTGTTGACTCTAGATGTTCCCGAAAAGCAGATTGCCCGTTTTTTACGTGTTCTTTTAGCCTAGTTTCAAAACATCTTTCGGTCTGGCCAACATATGACGACTTACATTCTTCACAGTCCAATCTACAAATTCCACAGTCCAATCTATAAATATGAACTATCACAGAGTTGATTCATCGTCCATTGAATTTATTATATATTTTAATCAATCTTAAGTACTTCAGGCACGAAAATAAATCAAAAATTCACAAAAATAAAATGCGTGGCGTGTACAAAAATTAAGTTAAGTTAGGTGAGGTATAAATTTTATATAGGTGGAACTTTCAGAAATTTAGAAATAAGTGTATCCGATCATTTTCGATCAAGTTTTGGAAAGAACAAAACCCATTTCCATTTCGCCACCCAGGGGGTAGAGGAGAGTCACCTGTTTAGTTCAGAAATCAAGAAATTAAATAGAAGCAACAAAGGTTTCAAACTGAATATACTTGAATTGTTGCAAATCAATAAATTCAAAAATTCAGGACTTTTACTTGATTGTCAATTAGCCTCAATCATAGCCCTCACCCAATATTTTCAATAAAATAACTCCAACAGCATGTAAAAATTATTATTTCCTACTTAGTTTCTATACCTACCTTTTATCAACTTGTTTTTTATGTTCTATTGTAATTTTAATTGTTATACACGGCTTTTATTACCGGTTTCCCTATTCAATTTTGAAATTATTCCTTAGATCCTATTCTTCTTTGTTATTTAATGTATCGCACACTTGGAGATGTATAAATATCTGTATTTGTAAAATTGTACTAGTGTTCATTTAGCATCTAAAGAAGATGCTGTATTATCGAAACGCGCGTCATGAGTATCATTTAATAAGGCAGAAAATTAAAATTAGTGTTCTTTATAGATGTTAATTTTCTACGAGTATCTCTCATCAACCATCATTTAAATCAGTCGATTGGAGAAGCGGCAAAAATACGAATCACAGAGTAAATACATTGCAGACAAGATTTCGTCGACATCAGATCAGTATTTCAGAAAAAAAGAACAAACTCGTCCTGTAGGTTGAAAATTTGTGAATGAAAAATGCCTTATGAATTGCAAACCTACAGCATTACCTAATTTCCAGGATGTTCAACTGGACAGGATCAATTTTTTTTATTTTGAAACATGTTTGGAAAATCGAAGTAGGTAATATTTATGTCACTTTATATCACAATTGTGCGTTGATTGACAGAATAATTTGAGCTATCTATTCTTAATAAACCATTAGACATTTACTCACCACTCACTCATCAGTTCCACCTGCCGGTGGCAGATGGAATTATATATAAAATTACGAGGGTTGTAGATCAAACGTAGAAACCCTCGTCAAGATCGAAGAACTATCAAATCAACGCCACTGCTCCTCAACTTGATAGAGTTATTCTCTCGCAGCTGGTTATTACAACAGAACCCGCTGATAGATGTACATCGCCGTTGGAGATGTGTTTATTCGACCTTTTGAAAGATTAGTTCTCCACCGCAAACTAACCAGTTCCTCAGCGTGATCTATCGCTCTGGTTAGTTCTAATTCGAACGTTTTAAGATGGATTCTTAATGGGCAGTTTTCGTAATTTTCCCGTGAACCTATTCATTAATTCCAAAGTAGTTTTACCTCTTCATTGGACGTCCACCGCGAATTCATTTTCTTTCGATTTATCCTGTATATTTGTAAGGAATTCGAACTGAAATTATGATAGTTATCATGTGATCGTTCTGAGGTTCCTTGCGTTTATTTGGACGAAAATTTCTTATGAATTGTTGTAACGGGTGTTTTTTTTTTAGAGGTATAGAACTTTAAGTTGGCATTACTGTTGGAGATGGCGACCGATTTAACAGCTGAGAAGTGATTTAGTCTCAGTTTGGTTTGGCAATTCATCATGAATAGACTCACGCCTGAACAACGCTTGCAAATAGTGCAATTTTATTTCGAAAATAATGGTTCTGCGCGGAATACGTATCGCGAACTACGTCCATTTTATCGTTGACAAAATCGTCCATAAGAGCAGTTAATTCGATTAACCATGGAACGTTTTCGCACCACGTTTACTCTTATTGATAACTCGTATCCCCAGAGATGCCGTACGGTGCGTACAGAAGAAGCTATTGTTACTGTAGAGCGTAGCATTGAGGAAGACCCGAATGAATCCATCCGCCATCAAGCACAGGAATTGGATCTGTGTCCATCCACTTTATGGAAGATTTTGCGGAAAGATCTTACGTGCTTATAAAATCCAACTCGTGCAAGAATTGAAGCCAAACCATCATCAAGTAAGGCGTAGATTCGTCGAATGGGCCCAAAACGAGATAGCCGTTTTTCCCGATTTTCATAAGCGAATTTTGTTTAGGGATGAAGCGCACTTCTGGTTGAATGGCTACGTCAACAAACAAAACTGCCGCATTTGGAGTGAAGATAATTCTCAAGTGTATGTCAAAAGACCGTTACATCCAGAAAAACTAACTGTTTGGTGCGCTTTATGGGCTGGTGGAATCATTGGTCCGTACTTCTTCAAGAACGATGATGGCCAGAACGTTACAGTCAGTAGTGATCGGTATCAGTGGTTTCAACAAGACCGCGCAACATGTCACACAGCTCGTGACACAATCGATTTATTGAAAGACGTTTTTGGTTACCGCCTAATTTCACTTTTTGGTCCTGTGAATTGGCCTCAAAAATCTTGTGATTTAACACCGCTAGACTTCTCTCTGTGGGGCTATGAGAAGTCATAAAAGGTCAAAAAAACACCCTTTACTTAATACTAGCCTTTCAATTAATACAAGAAAGCAAGTGTGCCATAAACATGAATATTGATGAAAGGGTATCAAGTTTATAAAAGTTGAGTGATTAAGGATTTAGGTAACCTTGCAGCAAAACTTGAAGGATTTATTCTTAACGTTATTCTGAAGATATTTTGTCCCAAGATGATTCATGAAAAAATCCCCTCGATTTCGAACGAATTCGAAACTTCACTTTTTTAATCGAAGATTTTACCCTGAACGTTTTACTGAGAAAAGTTTGGATAGAGTTTTGACTATGTATCTAATTGAACTGGTATATCAACCCCAAAAATTTAACACCATCGTTGCTTCTTGAGAGCAATGCAATCTGAGTTTATGCTATGTGTATCTTGTATCATATGCGACAAGAACTGCAGGATCATTGTATGTATGATAGTCCTCAAGACGCCATCATATCTCATAGGAATGTGAAGGACACCAGAACAATTGAGTTTGGTTGCCCGTGATTCTTCAAAAGTAACATACTGACAACGGTAAATTGGTTGATAAGGACAGGCATAGCCTACTCGATACTCTGACCTAAATCCTCTGTAGTTTTTCTTCTTAGGATCTCTGAATTCATTAGTAGGCGCCTTTCTGTGAAGAATTTTGAGTTCTTAAAAATCGGATAATTGCCAGATGCTACTCGATGCTGAAACAACCCTAGTGTCCTTGGAAGTGTTCAGTAGTCAATGATGAGGAGTATGGATGCTTGCATTCAGAGTTAGATAGTCATTTATCAAATCATTGGAAATTTCACATGCATTTTTCTATAAATAAATGCTGCACGTGTCTTTCCGGCTTTTCGAAAATTTTTCAGATAAAAATAAGTGAGCTTATAAAGTTAGCCGGGTCAGCTAGTTATTCATAAAATTGCAATTAATAATCACTACTCCATAGAATTTGTCGATAATATGGTATTTAAGAAACAAAACACATTCGCATGGGGACTAATTTGCCCAAAAATTGAAAATGAAGAACCTAATCAGCTCATACTTATTACTTATAAGAGTAATCTTTGGAAACATCGAACATTTCTTCAAAAATACAGGAAAGCAAGTAGACCACAGGACAAATAACACTCCAGGCAGTTTTTTATTGTTAATTTTTTATTAAGTTTTATAAGTTAAATTGTGAATGTAGAAAATATCATATTGGAGACCCAGGAAGACCTCATTTGACATAAGAATAAGATAACATCGAAGAAGGTACCAAAAAAGCAGAATAGATTCTACATTGGCAATCATTCCATTGAACACTACCATAATTTCAACAACGACCACAAGATCCGACATATTGATGAAAAATGTTAAAACTCAATTTACTAGAGGAGCTTGAAATAAGGAAACTACAAGAAAACATGATTAGCAATGAAGGATCAACTATATATTAACAATTCACCACTCTTAAACATTACGCTTTGTAGGTGAAACAAGAGGATCGACGTCTATATTCGGTGGTTCTAGTAGTGTTTAAGTCAACTTTCTAAGATGAGTAATCAGTAAATAAGTTATTGTCATCCACCTGATGAAGGTATTGTATACCGAAACAATATTGTGGAGGAAAATATGAACAAAACTTGAGATTAAATAACTTGGCTGATATAATTTTTTCAAGTCGAGTTATTTATCAGCCACTTATTTATATCTTTTATCTCCATAGGGTATAATAAATGGTATAATTTCACCTTAAGCCTCATCAATTACTACGATCTTCAGAATGAGAAAAGTCACTTTCGTTGAATTGAATAAAACAAAATGAAAAGAGCAAATTGATGAATCGTAGCCGCGCTAACGATAGGCGAGAAAACGAAAGAAAAGGGACCTACGAAGTTTGTTCTTTGATATCCGTTCTCTCGCATAAGAACAATTACTGCATTCGAAGGTTCGTACCTTGTAAACATAAGAAGCTTCTCATGGTGTAAAAACATGTAAGCCTGTTCTTTTCTTATGGTAATCTTTCATCCGTCAGGAGTGCAGATATCTTACAGCAGGCCCTGAAAAGAGAGGAATAGTTTACCTCGATCCATCAATATAGCTCAACACCATCTGACAATTCTTCTGCTTGAGGATTTTCGGTGTATCGCTGGAAAATCGACACGGGGTCATTTGGAAATACATTTCAAGGGTTATTCGCATTTTTCACTTATATATTCTATACGGAATCTCCATTCAATTGATGGCGGTCTGACATTTAAGGTACTTAGTTAAAAATTTTTATGTTGTTATTGATGATAAGGCGATGCATTTTGATGTGATTCCGGAAACATTCTGAAGCGAATTTTTTTATGATATTACGAAAAAATTCTGGCCTTGGTCAGATCCAAGAAATATGATGGTTTCTTCCATAATATGATAGAGTTGAATATAAACTTAAATTCAAACACTTGAACTTATGATTTGCACTTTTTTGACTACATAGCATGACGCATTTCTTCGTTACAAACGACTTCTTCAGATGCTTACAGAATAATTAGAACATTTTGAAAAACACAGGTATGAATATCAGGGAATTTGGGATTCTATGGCTTTGGGTTTTACCTTAGATATTCAATTCTGACATCTAATTTTTATTACCTGAAAAGTTTTAAAAATGGTGAATTGTTTAATTCTATCTGTTCATTGAGCCAATTTTCAGAATTTTTAAGACGATTCATTTCCACTATTTCCCAATAATCTAATCGACTACATCTCTCTATATTGTGTAAAATTTTGAAATTCCTATCAAAAGTATGGTTTATCTATTAATAAATGGTTAGTATAATTCGAATTACTTTTATTATGCGCGAAGCTATATTTATGTTCCTGTATTCTAGTACCGAAATACTTTTATATATATATATATATATATATATATATATATATATATATATATATATATATATATATATATATTTATATACCGAGACATGTTTCACAATTCAGTTGGTAAACACCTGATTTATCTTCTCTTTTGATTTTGTTTTTATTGTTCTTAATGTGTCTCGATAAATTATTGTTCGTTTTAAATGAAATATTAAAATTATGTTTACTTAAAAAGGTTGACTTTTTGACTTACGATTCCAAAGTATGTTAAACTATTATATTTAACGATTTCTATCCGACTGATAAGAAAATACTAATCGTAGAGCTGTCAGATAGAGTTTTTTGTGAAGAATGAACAGATAGAACAGATCAATGAACAGATATTACAGATCAATGAACAGATAGAATTTAACAATTCACCCTTGTTAAACCTTTTCAGGTAATAGAAATTATATGTCAGAATGGAATATCTTAGTTAAAACCCAAAGAATCCCAAATTCCCTGATATTTATACCTGTGTATTTCAAAATGTTGTTATTATTCTGTAAGCATCTGAAGAAGTCGTTTGTAACGACGAAACGCGTCCTGCTATGTAATGCGCCATGTAATTCTGAATTATTCTGTTAGCATCTGAAGAAGTCGTTTGTAACGACGAAACGCATCATGCTATGTAGTCAATAAAGTGTAAATCATAAGTTCAAGTGTTTGAATTTAAGTTTAAATTCAAAATTGTTAGGGACTCACATCAGTCTTGAAAATGAGCTCACGCTCGAAACATGTTGACAAATTCATATTGTTAAATATAATCGTGAAACATTAAGCCAAGAGTTTAATTTAATCTAAAATTGTTAGTGTTTCTAACAATTTTAACAGACGCATTTCTGATAGAATTTTTTTCGAAATTATTATTTTTGTTTAAATATTCACACAATAAAAATAGTTGAGAAAGCATTGCTTTCTACATACTCTGACAAAGCCAGAATATTGGACAATTGTACGTCCAAATGTTGGAAAAAAGTGTGCATATCTGAAAAAGTTCTTCTAGATGATTAATCTAGAAATCATCCAGATAACTCACAAATAAATTGGCGCGAAAACATTGAGTGCTTTATGAATGTAAATCATTTCTGTGTCCATCTTCAGAATCCGAATGATGGAACAGATAGAACGCCACAGTGAATAAACTGCGAAATGAACTGTCTTGGGAAATAAGCAATGATATTTCTTTTAAAAAGGATTAATGACCCTTCACGTTAATAGTGATTGGAATGAATGGTCGTTCTCTCTATTAACCCTGTGTTGATGCAAGCCTGAAGCTTCGCTCTCTCCTGGGAATGTAGTGAACCAGCTTTATCTGCAGCTTTTCTCTCCGGTTGTTGGCGTCCTCCTTGCTCTGACGGACCGTGAAACAACTTAGGCACTCCCGTCAGGACCTTCCGATGCGGGACTTCTCCAGTTTAATAAACGCTTCATGCCGATATCTTTTTATTCGAAAGATGGTTTCACATCAACTCCCGCGACTGTGATAGGCAAAAATACTATATACTCGATATTTAAATTCATTTCATTTCTTTCGGAAAATAATTATATTTTTGTTCATTTGAACTCCATATTCATGAGTTGCCTAAATTAATGAAATCTCCATAGTTACTGAAATTTCCAATCCTAATATCGAAATATTTAACAATCTATAACAGTTTAGAATGAATATTTGGCGCATTTCGAAGCACATCGAATTTTCGGAAATATCACACAGCGCTGTTTCATTCTACTATGAGAATCATCAGTGCCATTCTTCTAAGAAAACAAAACAATCAAGTTTCAATGTTTTTTGAAATGTGTGATCTTTTGATTTTGATGAGGTCCGGAATTTCTTCCATACGCCTCTTCATCTCGATTTTCCCTTTTTTCTACTGCGTTTGAGAGAAGTTTCAACTTTAGCCTACTACTGACTTGGAAGCGCCAGCCTCTCCTGAGGATTCAGCCAAAGTTGAGAGCTCCAAAGAGTTCCCCCTTCTCCGTTTGCATGTATTTTCGTACTCTTGTTCTATTTTTCGTTTCCATTGCATAAGGAACTTCGTTTGTCTGTTTTCCTGATTTTAATTTCAGTTACTATTTTTACTTCGTCGTTTTCCTGTTGTTCCATTTTTTCTACCATGTTTTTTGTTAGTTTGTTGATTTTTTCTTCTAGGGTTTCTATTTTGATTTCATTTCTGATTTGTTCATTAGTTATATACCAGGAGGTTCCTGTTGCCGTCCTGATTATTTTATTCATTGTTCCTTGTAGTCCTTTTTTTATAGTTGTCGTTAGTGTGCCATATTTCACCTGCGTGTGATATTGCAAGAGTAATTATGGCATTTATTATTAATTTTTTATTCTCCATTGATAATTTACTTTCGCCGTGCAACAGGTAGTGAAGTTGTCCCTGGAGCATTTTGGCCTTTTTTCTGTTTTCTTCTATTTGTCTGTTAAAGTTCAGGTGTTCGTCTAGTATTACACCTACATATTTAGCTTCTTTTAGCCATTTTATTTGTTGGTCTTCTACCTCTATCATTTCCGGTAGCTTAGTAATTGAAATTATTATTGAAATTAGTATTGAAATGTGTAAAGGCCCTATTGCTTTAAAACGAGGTAAACATCTACTAGTGAACAGCTCACATGAGCTCCCCATATCGAAGAAACAAAATAAACTCACTCAAGTGTAGTAGAGTGAGTTTGTGACTAAATCAGTTCGTATTTCGAAACAAAGATGGCAAGTGTTTGATGAAATGGCTACAAATCACTAAATCTTGCGCAGACAAATTGAGTGGAAGATTAAGTCAAACATTGGAAAAATGACATCAATATAAAGCCTTTTCAACACAGTATTGCGTTACCCTGACCAACTTAATAACTGCATTTATTGTATTTCTAACCTTTCTATATCCATATTGATAATCACTCAAAAAAATATTATCCTCCATGTATTTCAGCAGTTGTTCATCCATAATTTCTGCAATAATCTTCGAGAGAAAAGGAAGAATACAGATAGGTCTATAACTTTTCAAGGAGAAGGAAGCTTTTGTAATTTTAAATAGATTTGGAGACCTACTTTGTGAGGACACTAATTACACAGTTTAATCAGAGTTTAAATATATTATCAATGTTTCTCTCAATTAAAAATCAAGGCCATATGTTTCTTGAACTCTTCTTTTTTTCATAAACATAACTGTGTTTCTCACCTTCATAAGGGATACTTATGATAACACAGATAATGAAATATAAAATCCGTAAGAGACATCATTTTTGAAAACTTAATGAGTAAAATGTTTAGCGCTAGATGAACCATTTTCTAATACTTTGATGGAAATTGACTGAAGTATCTTAAAAAAGGTTTTGAGGAAATATTATGTTTTCTTATATATCACTAGTCGACGTCTCAGTCTCTTCCTGCTCAAACATATGTAACTGCCAACCATTCAGTCTTTTACAACAGTTATGTTTATTGAATACACTAAGTTTCCTAAAATTCAGTTCACTGTCAAACCACACACCAAAATTATTTAATGAGCTGAGCTTTGGTCTCATTTTCGTGGCTTCAACAAAGCACATTTTGAAGTTAAGTTAAACACATGAAGAATTTACAAACACACATTTTCATGCTGTGAAATTTCTCCCTATTACTAGTCACATCACAAAATTTTCAAGAAAAGACACAAAACAAAACGAAGTATTCATACAAAAATCAAAATTTACTAAAAGGTGATCACATTTTAAAAACCATTAATCGTTATTTGTAAATATTCTCATGCTATTAGGTGTATCATGGTATCACGTTCATCTATTGTGAAACTATATAATCATAACTCTGCATTGCATTGATTGAAAGACTTGCTTGGTATTCTTTTTCATCTATATTTCGGTTTCCCCACAACAAATTTAACATGTGGGTGTCAAAAAAGTTCCGAATATTCGTTTAAAGCTCCATGAAAAATTAGCTTCAGCGTCACCCTTATATAGGAACATGTGTTTCACGAGAATGCAAAGTGTTAATTCAGATCTGAAGTTTCGTTTTTGTATGTGCCATGGCAGATAATGACGTGGCACCATACCACGACTGATACAATTTCCAGAGTCGGATTATGTATCAGTGTAGAGCTGAAAA
This sequence comes from Henosepilachna vigintioctopunctata, assembly GCA_030704895.1. Taxonomy (NCBI): domain Eukaryota; kingdom Metazoa; phylum Arthropoda; class Insecta; order Coleoptera; family Coccinellidae; genus Henosepilachna; species Henosepilachna vigintioctopunctata. The sequence goes on from JARQZJ010000034.1 coordinate 5,480,200, forward strand.
CTTTGTTGACCATAATTATATTCATCAGATTCATCATTTATCAATCAGATACACTGCAACGCAATTTTGTTCGAGTAGTGGACTGATAAATCTTTTGAAACACAATAACACTAATAACAACAATTGTAGAAATATTGATTAGGGTATTATAATTAATATCAACAACTCGATAGCATATGCTGAGGGTTCTAATTGATTGGAAAGTTGAATGAATAGAACTAAATAAGAAGACAGTCATGGCCCCGATGGCGTAGTGGTACATGCCGAAGAACTCTGTTTCAATTCCTGAAAATTCTACCCAATAAACCTCTAAAGATTATGAGATCTCAATCGGCATCAAACTGCAGCCCTCTTCTATCTGAGGAAGCCCAAAAAGGTGCACCAAATGAGATGTCGAAGGTCTTTTTTCACACTCAGTTGGAAATGGCACTCCAGGCAGAAAAACATAAGTTAAAATATCAATGTTAAGTATTCCAAACAATAAGTAAAAGAAGTGCTCCTGTAAATGGAAATAAATGAACACCAATTAGTTCCTGGTGCTCAAAAGCCACACCAATCCATAAACGCTATCCAATCATTAGAATAGCCCCACCTACATTCCGAACAAAGTTGGTTCTTGAAATTGAAAGATAAACTCCAATAGATTATAAGCAGAAAAACTTACTCAAGGATCCAACAGCACGACCACCAAAAACAACCATACAGAGTGAAGTTATACGAAAGTTCAAGAGGAAAAAGCAACGAGCTAATAATTAGACCAGGAGGTCGACGATTTGGTCTATTCGACCAAAATAGGAAGGGTCTATGGAAAGGGTCCACCGATTTGCCCCTTACTTTCGATACTTGGAAGATCCTTGAAGAACTAAGCACTGATGTATTAAATTGCAGAACGAATCCCTTGGGTTTCAGACTACCAACACTCTTATGATCTGTGTGATTGATGAGCTGATTTTCAGAAATTAACTCTAAAAATTCAAGAAGTATCATTCAACAGCATGTGTTTTTGGCTACTAACCCCTTATGGGTGTTGCAAAATAGGTGAAAATGAAACAATAAGTTATTCATTTAATTATATATTGTTTAAAATAATAGATTATCTGTGTTCTTCTGAAAACACAAAAATATCGAGTAGCTTCAAATAATCTGGAAATGGTACATTGCTGATGAGAAGAAAGATTAATTGACTCAATAGAAGCTGTTGAAACAACATCATATGTTGTAATACTGAAATAATGAAGGTATTAAATTGAGCAAGAAGATCACGAGATTGGGATTTCCCATAACATTCAATAATGTATGTTTTCGGAATTGAATAATTTCATGAATGATGAGTAGGTATGATTCGGCTTTGAAATAACAATCATTCATCTTTCAATGATTATTTAGTTAGTACCTGACGAAGGGGTAGTTGAAGTGAAAAGGAGGGTTGAAAACAGATGTTCCGAACTTCAAATTACACAATTTGATTTCCATACAAATATCTCAAAGTACTAAAAACATAAAAAAACCTCAATTGAAATCAGACAGCTTTCGTTTGTAACGGGTGATTTTTTAAAAGTGTATTTTTCAGGTTGGTGGCACTGGTTGGTAATGACATCCAAACGTCATCTGTCGAAGTGAAAATTTTCAGTATCCTCTGCCATTTCATTGAGGAAAGACTTACAAACGAGCAACGATTGCAAATTGTTGAAATTTACTATCAACATGCGTGCTCTGTGAAAAATATGTATCGTTCGTTACGAGCATATTATGGTCGTCATAATCGACCTGGTGAATCAACAATTCGTGCTGTTATCACCAAATTGCGCACCAAGTTCACTTTGTTGGACATTAAACCATTGTCTCGCATGCGTACACTGCGTACTGAAGAGAATATTGCAGCCGTAGCGTACAGTGTTAAAGAGGATCGTGAAATGTCAATTCGTCGCCGTTCTCAGCAATTGGGCACGTGTTACTCAACCACATGGAAAATTTTACGTGTTGATTTGGATTCGAAAGCCTATAAAATTCAACTTCTGCAAGAATGGAAGCCGAAGGACTTACCACAACGTCTAATTTTTGGTAAATGCGCCTCAGAACAGCTTAATGAAAATCCGCTGTTTCATCGAAAAATTGTGTTCAGCGATGAGGCTCATTTCGGGCTTAACGGATATGTAAATAAACAAAACTGTCGCATCTGGAGTGATGAACAGCCACATGCCATATAAGAATTACCGATGCATCCGGAAAAAACGACAGTTTGGTGTGGTTTATGGGCTGGTGGCATGATCGGTCCATTTTTCTTCAAAGACGACCGTGAAAGAAACGTTACCGTCAACGGCGAACAATATCGAGCCATGATACGCAACTTTTTTTTTCCCAGTTGGCTGAGTTGAACTTGGTTGACATGTTGTTTCATCAAGACGGTGCCACATGCCACACAGCTCGTGAAACAATGGATATGTTGAAGGATGTATTTGGTTAGCAGCTCATCTCTCGAAATGGCCCTGTGAATTGGCCGCCAAGATCATGCTATTTGACGCCTCTGGATTATTTCTTGTGGGGTGATGTAAAGTTGTTAGTGTATGTGGACAAGCCGAACACGATTGAAGCCTTACAGGATAACATAACACTTGTAATTCGTGGGATACAGGCCGAAATTCTCGAACAAGTGACGCAAAATTGGACCTTTCGAATGGACCATTTGATACAGAGCTGCGGACAACATTTACATGAAGTTATCTTTAAAATGTGAATGGCAAAGGCCAAGTAATCAATTTCAATAAGAATTTCGAATAAATGATGCGAATTGAGTGTTTCATTCGAATTTAAAAAAACTACGCTTAAAAAATCACCCATTATTTCAAACTTTGTTTCTACACACGTAAAAGTTTATTTGAAAAATATATTCAGTACAAAAAGAACTTGTCGAAATATCAACTTAATACTCGCCTGTCTTTTCAACTCGATCGGAGTTAGGGCTTTGTGAACGCTGACAATCAAAACTTCATTGCTCAATAATTATTTTCATGATACACGTATAGAGAGGGAGAATTTAATTTCTCCATCCCTGTAACAAGTTATTATGAATTTTATGTTTCGTCAACAGCAATTAATTTCTCTGAGTACCATATTTTGTACAAACGGGAAACTATTGAGCAACACTGTACTGAAAAACTGATGGAAATATGAAATTAATATTGAATTTTTTCGAACTAGATAATAGGATTGGAGCCTTCCGCATTCGATTCTAGTTAATGAGGGTTATATTTATATAATTTTTGTCTTGGAAAATTATATTTAAACTATTTATAGAATATAGAACGTTTCAATTGGTCACAGTTGTGACCAACCTACTTCTTTAATTTCGAAGTTATACAGGAAAAGTATGAAAATAGACGGAAACTTTAGAGATTTTTAAGTAACTTCAATTATTCAACAAAATATGCCACTCTCTATGTTGATAGTGAGTAGTACCATGACATATTCCCCTCTTTCAATGCTGTTGAACCAAATTATCATTTCAGATATATCAGTGTATTGATGTTGAAGATACTAGGGTATCTTAGGTATATCAGAGGAGTCGTAAATTATCTGATTTTCGTTTCATTTTCATTTCGATTTATCTCCAGATAATGCAAAAACTTACAAGGCATTATTTGAAGTTAAACACAATGACCTTTCAAATGAAAAACAAGAAACCTTTCCTTTGATGCACCTCGTTCGAAGTATTTGGAACACCACAACGAAGTGCATAGAAAATGGACAGGTTTTCTTCTTTCATCAAAGGCACTCTCTCTGACTTTTACTTCTTAGTTTGATGAAAGTTTATAACAGTAACAAAGTTGAATTTGAGCATCGTTCATGTAAGGATTATAATTATCTGATTCGTAGTTTGGTATTTCTGGAATGTCTGGATAAATATTGATATGGCTGAGATTGAATTCTCGCTTAACTCTTGGTGAAACATAACTAAATATTAAATTAAATAAAACTCTTGGCTTAATGTTTCACAATTATATCATAATATATAATTGTGAAACATTAAGCCAAGAGTTTAATTTAATTTAAATATTCATATTACGAAATAGATTCTCTGGGAGATTTGACTTGGCAAATAATTGATATATTGGTTATATTGATGCTTCTATCTCTGCATACGTGTTCTGATTCAGTAGTCAAATTCAGAGACAACACAGCAAGAACATGGGTAGGACAACTGATGATATTCTCATATCATAATTTCAAGTCATTGCATAACACAAATTCATTAAATATATTAATTCAGAAGACTCAAACATCGTTTGAATCGGTTCAACTCTCATCTTTTGTTGTGATTTTAAAAGTTATCGTAACGTCATAGTTTTATATGTGAAATCGTCCTTGAGACGTACTTGCTAGTACTTGCGCTACATCGCTAAACAAAATTATTCGTGATACGTATTTCGCACAGAACCATTATTTTCGAAATAAAATTGCACTATTTGCAAGCGTTGTTCAGGCGTAAGTCTATTTATGATGAATTGCCAAACCAAACTGAGGATAAATCACCTCTCAGCTAGTAAATCGGTCGCCATTTTCAACAGTAATGCCAACTTAAAGTCCTATACCGCTAAAAAAAAACACCCGTTAGTAGGGGAGCCTCACGTCAGAGAGTCGCAAAAACAGAATCTTATCTTGGATGGTAAATAAACCGTCTTGAAAAATCCCATCCTTTACTCAAGCAAATCAGAGAAAAACCACATTTAACATATTTCATTGCTTCGAATATAAAATCGAAAATTTCCATAGCAAAATGGAAAAAAATAAGCAAGGTATATTATTACAATCCAATGATAACAGAAACCACATTTGTATCATGAACACTGACAAGAATATCAAGTGCCAGTTGAACTGAATCCACGAAAAAACTCGAATCCTTTCCGTGACTTTGAAAGAGCTACTTTCGTTTCTCTCTAGCAGATCCATTTGAGGATAACACAATGCAGCAACTGCGAGTAGCGAACATTTTTCACAAGACGTCGTTGGCGCAGGGTGAAACTCGATAATAGCCTGAAATGAAAGATGCAAAAGATAGAAAACGGAGTAGGAAACACCGTCGAACAGATTAAATGATGCTACGTGAGAATTTTAAGGATTGTCAAATATCGGAGGAAATAGGAATTCACCTGGAATGCTGATTAGCAGAAGGAAAGAAGTTATCTTATTTTGGAAAAGGATTATTATAATATGCAAAGAACGGGACCCTGAATGCGGGGCACGTACGCAAATTGAACTACATTTAAGTTATTCTCTATGTCTTCGTAGCCCTCTAGAAGTCATTGGCAGTGTCTATTTACACCAATTTATGCAGTTAGAGGGAATATCGGATGCTGATCCACGTTCCGAAAGCCGTATTGTCGAACTGCATTGTAATAGAAGCAGACTTGGATATTCCTACAAGCAATTCTCTATTCATACGCAGATAAATTATTATTGGATTATCTTTTACTTGACATATGGAATATTTGATTAATATGAAGATAAAATTTGATTACAGCTAGTTGAATCATATGAGTAGGTATCATTTGAATAATAATAAGTCTTCATTTTCCTACAGGTAAAAACACCCAGTTACAGGAAATATTCAAAAATATAACGGGTGTTGTTTTAAGAGGTATAGAACTTTAAGTTGACATTACTGTTAAAGATGGCGACCGATTTAACAGCTGAGAAATGACTTATTCTCAGTTTGGTTTGGCAATTCATCATGAATAGACTCACACCTGAACAACGCTTCCAAATAGTGCAATTAGGAATACCTTTAGCGCACTACAACCATTTTATCGTCGATAAAATCGTCCATCAGAGCAGTTAATTCGATTAACCATGGAACATTTTCGCACCACGTTAACTCTTATTGATAACTCGCATCCCCAGAGACGCCGTACAGAAGAAGCTATTTCTACTGTAGAGTGTAGCATTGAGGAAGACCCGAATGAGTCCATCCGCCATCGAGCACAGGAATTGGATCCATCGATTACAAAATCCAACTCGTGCAAGAATTGAAGCCAAACGATCATCAAGCAAGGCGTAGATTCGTCGAATGGGCCCAAAACGAGATTGCCGTTGTTTCCGATTTTCATAAGCGAATTTTGTTTAGCGATGAAGCGCACTTCTGGTTGAATAGCTACGTCAACAAACAAAACTGCCGCATTTGGAGTGAGGATAATCCTCAAGTGTATGTCAAAACACCGTTACATGCAGAAAAACTGACTGTTTGGTGCGCTTTATGGCTGGTGGAATCATTGGTCTGTACTTCTTCAAAAACGATGATGGCCAGAACGTTACAGTCAATGATGATCGGTATAGAGCCATGACTACTAACTTTTTCATTCCTGAATTGAACAACGATGATGTCCAGGAGTTGTGGTTTCAACAAAACGGCGGAACATGCCACACAGCTAGTGCCACAATCGATTTATTGAAAGGCACGTTTGATGACCTCCTAATTTCACGTTTCGGACCTGTGAATTGGCCTCCAAGATCTTGTGATGTAACAACGCTAGACTATTTTCTGTGGGGCTATGTAAAGTCATTGGTCTATGCGGATAAGCCACAAACGCTTGACCATTTGGAAGACAATATTCGCCGTGTTATTGCCGATATACGGCCACAAATGTTGGAAAAAGTCATCGAAAATTGGACGTCCAGATTGAACTACATCCGAGTCAGCCGTGGCGGTCATATGCCAGAAATCATATTTAAAATGTAATGCCACTAGTTTATCTTTTGAATAAAAAAAATTGTTGTCAATAGAATGATCCATCGTTGTTCTATTGCAATTTAAAGTTCTATACCTCAAAAAAAACACCCTTTATAACTTCAATAAATATTTCAAGAACTCATCTATTCTCTTTCGTTCTGTTGAATTTAATCATGTTTAAGCAAGATTGGCTGTTTGATCAGATAGAGTTGATTTTCAAGAGAAGTTGAAGAATATAATTGCGATCTGTGTCAACTAAGAAGAAAATGATTTTTGAATGTACATTTGAGTATATCTCGTATGTTCCGTTTTCAAATAAGACTTCAATAAAATGGTGGAGTGAAAGAAGTTGAAAATAGTTGAAGTTCGAATCATTTATTTTCATTTTACCGAAATCACCAACATCCCTTTCAAACATAAACGAATTTACGAAATATTCTCTACAAATGCACCCCAAAAACTATGAAACCAAATCAATCGAAAGAATACGCTTCATGGATTTCAGGTCTGTTTTTTTCTATCTCTGCTCGAAATTCAACATAGTATGTCGAATTGAAAACGCCAACTGTTAGCAAAGTATATGTGTAAAACAATGCTTTCATGTTTGTTTTCATTTCCTTTTCAATGTCCTTTTGAGTGATGTGTAAAAAAAGGGAGTGATATACGTTGCCCATGTGAAAAATGATTGTATTGTATACCCTCATTTCGAATATGCTGCTGTTCATTCAAACAGACCGCAATTGTTTGAAATAAAAATAACGAAAATCTTCAGAGTTTTTTACAAATAAGGCGGTGACGAAATTCTCGTACTTATGTTCTTAAAATATGTTAAAAAATATTTATTAATTAAATACGTTCATCTCTATTAAACTTATAGGTCTATAGAAAATAATTTTGATAAAAATCGTTGCAATATATTCCGTTGTGATATACAAAACAACAGTGAAAAAGGGCAAAAAACGTTCAGAAAATTTATGATAAATGAATTTTATCAGTAATTTTGAGCGCAGATCAGGTCTAAATAGCTGCGATATCTAGACATACAGAATTACAGATCGCCGATTCAAATCTTGTTGCATTTTAATTGTATTATATCTCAAGATATTTATAATAAATTTTATGTTGAGTTGAATCTAGAAGTGCTCTTCCTATACATTGTTATCAGCTATAAGAATATTTCCTACTAATTTCTATTGGATCTTTAAATCCTTGAGATAACATTATCGCAAATAGATCGATGACCTCAAACTTATTGCATGTACAACAACAGGACCGCAGGGTAAAATTAATGAATACAATATTGAAAATATATTGTATATTCATTATATAAAATAATTAATTATATACAAAATTTGCTGCTTACATGCAGAAGCATGAAATATTTGAAAATTCGAATCAGCCAGTTTTGCGATAGATGAACTGCACGAGAAATGTTTTTCAGGTTTATAACTATTTTAAAAATGCTTGAATCCTTCATATGGTAGGCAGAATTAATTTTTAATTAGAATACTGCATCTGAAATTCAAAAAACAGAAAATCTTTTTCAGTTTTATATTTGAAAAGTGTTGACAATCTTTATCAACCTATTTCATATTTTTAATCGTCTATCCATACAGAACTCCTAAACTTTAATTCTGATGATTCTCAAACGAAGAGCCTCCAGCTAAGAAAGTAACAGCGGTACCGAGTCCAAAGGAAGCAGTGGTGAAGACAGAAGGCAGTTCCGAAGATTCAACAGAAGAAGATGCATAGCCAGTTATCAAAACTTCTACATATCTATCGTCTAAAAAACAACCAGAATGTTCTGGGACAGATAGTGAAAACGAGAAAGAAACACTAGTAGCAAACAAAGCAGTGAGAAGGAAACTTGAGAACACTAAACAATATGAAAACCAATGAAGTACTAATACCAGCAATTTTGTTCAGCCTTCCATCAACCAATGGTGGGTCATTTCTTTTGCGTTTTTTTTGTAGTGGCTATTTTGTAATTGAGAGCTTCATACTTTTTCAGTAATTTCAGTAATTTTCATCAATTTTTGTGCTATATTTGAGAGAAATGTTATAATGATAAGTGGAGAGTGTTTTTTTAGAGATATAGAACTTTAAATTGCAATAAAACAACGATGGATCGTTCGATTGGCAAGAATTTTTTTTATTCGAAAGATAATCTTGTGGCATTACATTTCAAATATGAATCTGGACGTCCAATTTTTGATGACTTTTTCCAACATTTGTGGCCTTATATCGGCAATAACACGGCGAATATTGTCTTCCAAATGGTCAAGCGTTTGTGGCTTATCCGCATAGGCCAATGACTTTACATAGCCCCACAGAAAGCAGTCTAGCGGTGTTAAATCACAAGATCTTGGAGGCCAATTCACAGGTCCAAAACGTGTCTTTCAATAAATCGATTGTGGCATGAGCTGTGTGACATGTAGCGCCGTCTTGTTGAAACCATAGCTCCTGGACATCATGGTTGTTCAATTCAGAAATGAAAAAGTTTGTAATCATGGCTCTATACCGATCACCGTTGACTGTAACGTTCTGGTCATCATCGTTTTTGAAGAAGTACGGACCAATGATTCCACCAGCCCATAAAGCGCACCAAACAGTCAGTTTTTCTGGATGTAACGGTGTTTTGACATACACTTGGGGATTATCTTCAATCCAAATGCCGCAGTGTTGTTTGTTGACGCAGCCATTCAACACGAAGTGTGCTCCATCGCTAAACAAAATTCGCTTATGAAAATCGGGAACAACGGCAATCTCGTTTTGGGCCTATTCGACACTATTTGCAAGCGTTGTTCAGGCGTAAGTCTATTCATGATGAATTGCCAAACCAAATTGAGAATAAATCACTTCTCAGAGTTAAATCGGTCGCCATCTTCAACAGTAATGCCAACTTAAAGTTCTATACCTCTAAAAAAAAACACCCGTTACTACTGCAAATTAAATTAAGTGTTATAAACAACAAGGGCTCCAAAATGGGAACAGCTAACTGACGTAGCAAAGGTATAGTGGCACTGATATCAATCCATTTTATAATAAATATTGATGATTATACCAGGTTATGTAGCCAATAATTTCACCTGATTCAAACCCTATTGTTTTAACAGGTTATGAGTTGTACGTCTCATATATCATATACTGGACATAAATGAATGATGATGTCTTAAATGATAATATTATATTTTAATAAAATTTAAAAGCTTTTAAAGGTCATGGATCATCAGTTTAATCACGAGGGTACAGGCCGATAAGCTTGTTTAAACCTGTTTCTTCAAACTGAAAGCTTTATACTCGAAAATATATTGTCGTTTGATGTAAAGCTCAAATTGGTCTTAAATTATTGGGTATTCGAATCGAAAATGTTGCCATGAGGTATGTTTTCAACTCTTTCAGGCGAGAACATGTTCCACAGTATTCTAGGTTCAAAGTTGAAAACATGTTTCTTATGTTCCTATATAAGCTTGATTGTAGAAGTCCTCAATATTTATTCCGTAAAATTGCCATATGGTCCGAAATCCATGAAGTTGTTACTAGAAACAACGGAGGTTATACCATCCCTTCATACGTCTAAATTTAAGAGAAGAAAGGTGCATTCCTAGTGAAGGGATTGTTGCCCTATTACTGACTGGGTGACATTATCTTCAAGAAGAAAGTCAAGAGTTACTAATCTTGTTGTCTCAATTTTTTTTCCTTTTCTCTTTTCTTTTGACACATTTTTATTTGATTTTTATTTTATGTTAGGTATTCTAATTAATTCAAGAGTGAAGCCATTGGCGAACACTTTGCGTATTTTAGTGTTTGAATTTGCACAATGAATTCATTTGAAATCGTTGCTTCTGTGAAGTGTCTCCTTACGATAAGGGATAGTCCGTCTCTGGCTAGTGGTGTAAACATTACAATTTCAAGATCGAATTCTCCATTTTATTTGGACAAGACTGAACGTCAACATCTTTATTATCGAATCGACATTTCCCAAGTTTAGCCTGGTGAGTAATAAAATCGAAGTGGAAACTGTCAATAAAAATTCAAATTTCAGGTCCTGTTAATGGCTGGAACGATGAACAAAAATTATTTCTTGTATACGGTGACATTTTTAATGGGCGCTATTCATTGCAGCCATGAAATGTGCCTCGATATTCACGATATTACGGTATGTGTGGGCAATAAATTCATTAAAGGTATACCAGAAAAAGTCGACGGCAATATGACTAAAATTTGTTTCATGCATGGCGAAAACAGTGAAATCCCCAAAAATGCTTTCATTTTGCTCACTCGAATGGAAGCTTTATATCTGAACTTGACGAATATTTTCACAATAGCTGAGGGAGCACTCAATAGGTTGGATAATTTAACTACCTTGGGGTTTTATGGCAACCGAATATCTCGAGTAGAAAAATCGATATTTCGACCCGTTCCGAATCTTGTCACATTGGATCTGTCCGGTAACGATATCAACAAAATATCAAATATCAAATTCGGTGCACTACTAAATCTGGAAAATCTACTTCTCGTCCACAATTTCATCAGAACGATAGAAAAGAAAAACTTTGAATCCTTATGGAAATTGAAGTCTTTAGATCTATCTTTGAATTATATTCAATCGATTGATGACGACACATTTTCTAACCTCATTTCTCTGGAAACTCTCAATTTGAATTATAACAAAATTGCAAGTGTGGAGGATCGAGCATTTGATGGTTTAAAAAGGTTGAGAAGTTTGAAACTGCGAGGAAATTATCTACAGTGCGTTCCGACACAGAAATTTTCCAGTTCTGTAGGACTTGTGATAGATCTACAAGATAATAAAGCTGACTGCAAAGAAATTCAAAGTGAGCTCGATATCAAAAACAATGTAACTATTATTTGTGGATAAGCAATGAACAATTAAGTAATGAATATATATAGTGATAAACTATCACAAGAATATGTAAGTACGACTTCATTGTAAAAAGAATAAATTATTTTGAGTTTCTCTAGTATTGGAAAGAATATTTTGTTGATAATAACCACAGATATATTGAAATTCATATGCTTTCCAATTGCTCATCTCAATATTATTTCACTTTTGTTCAATTAACAGTTGTCAGTTTGTCTGCGACGAATTAATGAAAATTAACACTCTTAAATCATTCATTAATAAAATAGAAAATAATTGTCGATAAACTCCATTCGAATATCTAGAATTGCAAATAAATCGTGAAATTAAATGTTATGTCTAAACAAATCCCATCGCCCTCCAAATTAGAGGTGGATTGGAATGAATAAAACATGTAACCATAAAGTAATGAGTTGTACGCATTAAATTTGATGGATGATTTATCTAAATTCCCATCTCGTTTTGGAAATTGTATTCACTGTAGAACTCGAAAAATTATTGTAGAAATTTCTCAATTGAAAGTAGAATACTTCTTCCGCTATCTGAGAGACTTCAACTAGTTCACAATGCAGCCGCAAAGATGGCAGACCAGTTGATGAATAAGTACGTAAGGTTTCTGCAATACTCCATTTATCTTTCACAGTCATATATTCTGTTTCATATGTAAGGCGCGAAACTATGCAAGTGATAAAGGAATTCCTGCATATATTCGTGATAAATCGTCGAATGATAAGAAACAATACATATATTCATTCAATATACTGTCCCTTATCGTTGATAGTTGAAAAACTGATTCAAAGATGGCTTACCATTGCATCGAAATGACGTTCGTGTTTTCTACTTCTACATTTTTACTTCATATTTATAAATAGAACCCCATAACATAGATGGCAACACTCAAGATGAAATTTTGAGTTTTTGTATAGAAATATAGTAGATCTTATCCCAACTATTATAAACAAGTCTACCTTCAAATCCAAATTCAGATAACGAAGTAGACATAGATAATAAACAATACGAAAATTTTACGAATCAAGCTTTTTATGTTTGTTATAGAGAAATCTGATTTAGTACCAAATGATAAGAGTTTTTTTCAGTTGGTCTGAAGATGGCGGTAGTATAATGAATAAATTCAAAAAGTTTACAAGTAATGCTAATTATTATTAATATTAAACATATTTAGCACAACTTCAAAAATGTGAAAGAGCACTAGATAGATACTGACTAAATTTCGCATTAGATTTCAATACTATATTCGTAGAAAGTACTAAAAAGCATTATTGCAATGAATATGGAATTTGGGATCTGTCAACTTTAAAAATTGTTTTGTCAAACTGAATAACAGAGTGCAGCAATAATCAAGTGTGGCATTTTTATTGACTCGAACAACAATAACTTTACAGATTTTTGTCAACGCGTTTCAAAAAATTGATATGATATTTGAGATTTTAGATAGGATGAATTAAATTTTCTGCTCTTCTATTTTCATCATTAAACCCTTATTCATATTGGGCTTCTTACTTTTACCTTGAACTATGAAGTTAGTAGCAAATTTAGGTAGGTATAAGCTTTTGTCACATAACCTTCCATTGAAAAGTCACTATTGATCCACTCTGTCATATTCTTCAGAACTTTTAGAATATGACAGAATTTGAAATAGTAGAAATATAAGATTAAAAGTGGTTGAGAATAGTTTATTATAATTATGACAGCAATCATAGAATCTTGTGATCGATTTCATATATCAATTTTCATCATGAATATTAAGTTGCTCAATTTCCTTCAATTAAATAGAATCATCACTGGTTCAACCGTGAGAAATTTTATAATATATATGTTGTGTCTATACTTGCCTATAATATACTTGAAAAATTAGAACCCATCAGTTATATTTCAAGTAAGTAATTAGTTTAGAGAGATAATGTCTTCATATTTTAAAGATGAGCTTGTCGAAATTATGTATTCAAATCTCTAGTTCATTGAAAAAACTCACTGACATATTCATTAGTTTTATACGGCAAGTACTTAATACTTCTAATGAGATTTACGGCACAAATTGAGATTTTGTAAATACTTACTGAAAAATTTTCAAGCCAATCGTTTTTCGTTACCGATAATTTATGGTTGGATGGTTTCAGAATTATTTATGTGACATATTGATTGAATACTGGTTAGTTTGTTTCAACTCAATTCACTTTAACGAAATGAATACAGAATAAATTACGACGCGCTGTTTTCATACTTAGATATGACATTAAAATCTATGCTTGGTACAGCATTCTAGTTCGTTAATTAGTTAATTAATAAATTGAAACAATTCAGTAATTTTTCGGAAAGCCAATTTTATAACTTACATTTTCCTTATTCGTTTCATTTTTTCTGTTGGCTTCTGTGTTATAAATTTGATGGATCTTTTTTTTTATCAAAATTTACACAGAAACCAACAGAAAAAATTAAACGAATAAGGAAAATGTAAGACATGTTGGAATCAGTTTTGTACCAAATTTATCACAAAAAATTAAAATTTGCCTGGAAAAAATATGACATCAAAGTTGCACATAAACCGAATAACTATACAAAACATTTTTTTTCTAGGTTAAAACCAAAAGTTGTTAAACGAAACACCACACATTCCATTTACAAAATTAAATGTACTGATTGCAATGCCAATCATACAGTTACATCGGAAACACAAAACAATATATACACAAGAGAATCTACGAACACAAATACTCCGTAAGAAATAATAACAAATGCACGGTACTAGCAAAACATACCATCGAAAACCTACACACTCTTGATTTTGATAATGTAGAAATAGTAGATACTGAATATAATGACCAGAAAAGAAATATAAAAGAAATGATTGCTGTTCAACTTGACAACAATACCATTAACTCTAAAACATATAAAGAAAAATTCAATCAAATATATAATAACATCATTTCAAATTAACAATCACTACATGAAAAAAATTTTTGTAGATATATTTCATCCTGTAATCCTGCAACCATGCATACATGAATCACAACAGAAAAAAAGAAAGTAAATATAACCATAATGTGTGACATTATCAATCAGTATTCTTTTCGAATTAAGACAAGTAATACCTATGTGCATGATTGAATGAAAGTGATTCTCTCAAAATTGTTTGTGAAAACTAATGTCCTCAATGTTTTTTGTTATATACATACACAGAAAAAGTAAGTTATTTCAGATTTTTAACCTTTGTATATTTATTTTTAAAACCGAATTTTTGTAGTTGTTGACAATTTTGGACAATATAATTTGAAAATGGTTCTTAGAACCGAAACGCATAATAAAGTCCTGTGAAGTAAATCTAGAAGAAATGTTAAAATTGACCTCAACCCAGTAAGAAATATTATAGATCAAAAAGGTCAGAAAAAGCAGACTTAAATATATATATATATATATATAAATATATATATATATATATATATATATATATATATATATATATATATATATATATATATATATATATATATATATATGTAAAGAAATAATATTTCTTTAATTTTGAATTTTGCCGCGCTTACTACATTACCAATGACATTGACAACTGACAAGCGCTAGAGTCTGTGGCATCCTTGGTCTGAGGTCTATGGTCAGTTGAGAGGTTATAAAAAAAATAGCATTGTAAAAGAGATTCATTGTGATAGATATGTTAATTAAAATAGATAAATAAGAATAATTGGTGGAAGAATAGACTTTAATTGTCGTTTCTTCGTTTTCAGGTGAAGTTGCAATAATAGTGTAGTTAAATATGTTATCGTATTTGTAAGAAACTAACGAAATAAATCTTCGTTTTCAGAAGCAACGCATGAGTTTATTTTTTAACCTAAAATTGAAGGATAGATGTTATATATATATATATATATATATATATATATATATATATATATATATATATATATATATTTAATTAATAGAATTGACAGAAGTATTGAAAATTCTTAAAAAATTCCTAGATTCTCACGGAATGCGGAATAGTCACTATTACACTATCCTAACATACCTAATTAGAACTCATCTAATCACCATCTAGATTCATCCATAGCACCTTGCCTGAAAAAAAAACATTACATATCCTCCATACCCCGCTTAATGGAATGAAACTATGAAGTGCATTAAATACGCAGGTGCCCCATGATTGTGGACTTTCTGGTATGCTCTTTTATTAAACGTATGCCTCCTCTAGGTCAATAAAAAACAATTGTCGGTTCGAATTCGACTATAATCAGTCAATAAAAAATAATTAGTGATAATCTCATGAATTTTTTCGAATAACTGTCGTTTCAAAGGGGGCCGATGTTGAAGCGGAACCAGTTTTCCGGCGAGAATTTTTCTTTGCACCTGATTTGAAATGTAAGTAGGGTATAATTACTAATATGGATACTATTGCATAGCTTCTAAGTCTTTCATTTCCTCTGAAACTTATTTTTTTTCTCAATAACTAATGTTGATAAAGTTACTGAATGATTCGATGATCTGTTTGTTAATCATTGTGTGGTGGAAATTGAATCGAGAGCACCTGATTTAAATAAAACCAAGTTGTTTTCTGATTTTCACTATAATCAATTTAAAACATAGTAGCTTCATCAGATGTAGATGATAAACTGTTAATAGATAAGTAAGATGGTAAACTCAGTTTATCATCTATTTATATCTGATGAAGCCACTGTGTTGGCGAAACAATATTGTTATGTTTAAGTGAATTAAAGCGAAAATCAAACTACACAGATTTTAAAAGAAGACATCGTAAATGAAAACTTAGATTTTCAATTATCCCCCCTCCTTACATCCATTGTATAGATATAAATTTGTTGTTTGTTCCTTACTGTATTTTAGTCTTGAAAATGAGCTCACGCTCGAAACATGTTGACAGATTCATATTGTTAAATATAATCGTGAAACATTAAGCCAAGAGTTTAATTTAATTTAATATTTAATTATGTTTCATCAATAGTTAAGCGAAAATTCAATCTCAGTCATTATTGTCAATTATTTTTTGCAAAAATATTATTGCATGGCATGGACACTGAGTGTGTCCACATTATGTCGACTTATAAGTGTTACATTTTGTATACTTATAGGTGGATATATTCCATTAATTCTGAAGCTCAAAAGTTTCAGGAACTTTCGGTGAATAGACTTCAGTTGATCAATATGTTACTGATAACCAGGACTGTCGATCCGTATTCAAGTTTATACAATATTCCAAGTGGTGGCATTAATATTGGGTAAAACAGCAATTACTTCATATATGCTGAAAGGCTTTTTCTAATTCGTTTGAAAAGGTTGATTTTTTCGAGATTTCAGACGATATAAAGTTAACGTGATCATTGAAACTCAATTTCTCATCTAACATAATATCCATATAAAAAAATTTATAATGAAGATTTGAGCTTCTATATAAAAATTGTAGCAGGAACTCACATCGAAATATGTAATTGTTTTCATTCATATTATACGAAACAGCTGTTAAAAACGTTAAAAGATTTATTATCCAATAAAAATATTATTATTCGAAATGTCGATACAACGATCACTACATCGGAAGTTATTTAATTGATTCATAATAAAATCTGAAATAATATGGCGTCCTACGAATACGCGTGTCCCTACGCCGCAGAGTCTACAGGTGATCATTTTTTTTCAAGACACTTATATTATACGGTATGTACATAATTTATTCAACTGTCACCTGCCTCATTATTACAGAAAGGATGATGTCGACCGAAACATGTATCCACCCCACGCGTTTATATCATTTTTTTCAATATTTAATTCGTACAATTTGACAGCATAATAGAAGAAAATCGTCTGTTGGTATCTTTCCTTCAATCTTGCGATCGGGGTTTGTTTCATTAGGGTTGTCATCGCACGAAACAACCCTAGAGAAGATCTTGAACGAATGATGTATATTCGTTAACTGTTCATATCAACATTTCCAAGACTTTTAACATTGATAAGCTATCTATATAGTGTTATTATTACTAAACTTCATTTAGCAATTTCTATATGCATTTTCATACGTACGAGGGTGGAGTGAAAAGTTTCCGGTCTGCCCAGAAAAACGATGTTTTCAAATTTTTTCTGCTTTATTTTTCAATATAATCTCCATCAACATTGATACATATCTCATAACGGTGTTCTAACTTAGTTATAAGAGTTTCAAACGTACATAATAATAATAATAATAATATTTTTTATTTTCATGTATTGCTGATTACATAGTGTTACAACAATAAAGAAAACAGGTCAAAACAAAATATAATTCTTCATCATAATAGAACCCTGCAATACTCCAATAATTCATCAATGGAGTATGACTCACATTCCATAATTACTTTGAAAATTTCAGTTCTAAAATTTTTGGGATGTGTAATTTGTTGAATTTTTCGTGGCAATGAATTGAAAAGTTTGATGCCCATGTAGAGACAGTTCCTCTCTGTCACAGAAGTTTGATGTCTAGGATAGAAAAATGACATCACTCGTCTTGTGTAGTTTCTATTTCTGTGTTCCTCAAAGTAATTGGAATGCCCAAACACAAATTGTAACAGTTTGAAAGCGTACATTCCCTGCATGGTCAGCACACCAAGCTTCCTAAAACCACCCCTACAGGACTCTCTGTATCTCAGATTTAAGATAACACGAATAGCTTTTTTTGTAATTTAAAAATATTCACATTTGTAGAGGCATTTCCCAGAATATGATGGCATAACTGTAAATGCCCTGAAAGCAAGACAGATACACCATCCTTGAGAGTCTCAAACGATATTTGAGATTTCAGTGCTAATAGACATTAAAATGCCTTATTTAGTTTTCCGGACATAATATCAACATGACTCTTCCATTGAAGGTGTGAGTCAAGCTGTACGCCGAGAAATTTGGCACTATCCTGTACGTTAATATCACCATCGTGATGCAACATCGGCGGTATAAAAAAGAAGAATTTACATGCGAAAAAATAATACACTTGGTCTTGACGGTATTGAGTATAAGGTCATTCATTTCACACCATTCTCGAAAAGAAACTAAAATTTCATCAGCATGCAAACCAATATTTTTTGTGCTGTAAGATGAGAAGGATTCGTCAAACTCCTCAAAATACTGATTTATAGTTTCGATAATTTCTTCGTTGCTCTCAAATATTTTACCGAGAAGCCATTTTTCGAGGTTAGGAAACAGGGTAATAGTCGCTGGGGGCTTTGTCTGGAGAATAGGTAGGATGCAGCATAGATTCAAACTTCAATTCGAGAATTTTGGACATGGCAACAATCGACGAATGCGCTGGTGCGTTATTGTGATGAAATAAAAATTTTTTCTTCGCCAAATGAAGTGTTTTAACTTGCACCTCATCCTTCAAACGTTGCAATAAGTCTGTGTATTGAGCAGTGATAGTTTTACCCTCTTAAAGATAATCAATGTATATAATTCCTCTCGCATCTCCAGAAAACAGGAGCCATAACCTTGTTTGCCAATAAAATTGTTTCTTCCTTCTTTGGAGTTGGTTTCTCATTTCCAACCCACTGTTTTGACTGTTTTTTTATTTTCAAGAGTGTAGTGGTGAACCCAAGTCTCATCAACATTTATTAATAGACACAAAAATTCATTTGGATTACGCCTATACAGCGCCAAATTTTGGGTAGAAATGTTTTTTCGAATCAGTTTTTGATCAAGCGTTAACAAACGCGGCACCCATATTGCACACAGCTTTTCCATGCTCAAATGGTTGTGCAAAATATTTCGCACACTTTCAACTGACATCCTACAGGTCTCAGCTATCTCATGCATTTTCAATCTGCGGTCTTCCAATACTATATGCTGATGAATTAAATGATATCAACGTTAAGGCAAAGCCATTTACTCTATATAAAACCAAAGGAAAATGTTTCAGGTTTGTTTCGACTTTAGAGACCCCCAACCTTTAGAGGAACATTAGGAAATTTCAATCTGAGTGTTTCAGTTTGTGCATTTAGAAAGAATGTGAAAGAATGCATCTTGACTCCTTGAGCCTTTGCAGAGAATATAGAAGATGAAATATTTGAAGATGGAAGTGAACCAGAATTCTTATGATGGTCATTTGTGAATAGGCATTCATAAATAGCAGTGTTCCATGTAGTTGTATTTATTTTCTAATCGCAGATACTGCAATATTTTTCGCCATAACAAAAATTTTAAAAAAAATATGATTCAGATTTGGCAGAGATCCTTACAAATCGCAACTATTTATCTAGTAGCAATACACTAATAAAAAAAAATATATTATATTAAATAAAAACACTTGGCTGGATTTCACAAAATTCATAATAAATACTTGACAATTGTTTCGGGGTGTTACCCCATTTTTAAAGGTTGAATAAACTAGGGATTACTTGGGTCGATATCAAGTTTATCTACCTAAAAGGGATAGCATCTGTCCACAATATTCAGAAAAAGGTTTTATGCTCTTGAAAAAAGATAAGAGGCTGATGATGTTCTGAAAAATGAATATAATAAATTTTGGAATGAATTAAAAATCTTTGCTCATATGGAACAAATATCGGACAATGAAATCAACGATGAAACTATAAATTTTCAACTGCGTCATCATGGGGGTATTGAAGAAAGTAGTACTACCAGTTAACTTAGAGTAGTTTTCAATAGTTCACTAAAAATGAATAATAATTTGGGTCAAATGAAGTTCTATTTAACGGATCTGCTGTCCAAAATGATTTATTTTCGATTTTATTATAGTTTTTAATTATTTTAACTATGGCAAGTTAACTTTGGTTTTAACCAAGGCAAGTGTTTTCATTTAATGTATTAAACAATGTTTAACTAGTGTTGTCCTGGTTCGGGTCTAAGGGCCGTCGTCGGTTGGAATTTCTTCCTAACGTTTCGCTTGCACGAGTGGCGAGCTTCTTCAGAGGTCGTTCCATTTCTGATTCTGGGAGTACACTCTTCTCATAAAAGTCTACTTCCAGAATCAGAAATGGAAGGACCTCTGAAGAAGCTCGCCACTCGTGCTAGCGAAACGTTAGGAAGAAATTCCAACCGACGACGGCCCTTAGACCCGAACCAGGACAACACTAGTTCAACGACTGGCCTCGAAAGCCTCAACCAATTTGTTAAACAATGTTTCACCAAAGGATCAGAGAACATTCAATCAACTTTATCAGAAAATAATATATGAATTAGTGAACCGTACTTCATATATTTGCAAATTACTTCAAGTTAATTTTTAACGGAGTAGCATTTACCTTGTATAGGCATATTCCATTCGATTTTTCGTGATTATTATTCAAATGGAATTCAATGAGTATAAACTACTCATTTCTTGCACTACCGTTCAAAAACCGGCTCCGAGTGTGCTCCGTTTGCCTCCATATATTGTGTTTATGGTTTACCTCCAATAAATATGCTGCATAGAATGACTTAATAATCCCAACATAATTTAACGAAATCACGAAGGAGTGTAATCCAGGAATCGTCCTAACAATACGAGAATATGTTAACTCATTCACTGCAACTTGGCGTGTCATTTCGATAACACTTTATGACCTATGTTCGCGGTTTCAAAAAAGGAACCCTAGATTCCTCTTAGGTCTTCTTTCCTTCGGCAGACGGCTAATACCATTTGCGAATATAGCAGTCTAATAGAATTATACACACATCAAAAAATTATAAATATATATATAAAATATATATATATATATATATATATATATATATATATATATATATATATATATATATATATATATGTAAAATGATAAGATACTCTTCATATCATTTGTATATAGTTATATTATAGTTGTATATAGTTACTGTAAAGAAGAATAAGAATTATATCTGTGAATTGGTATCTTTCATCTTTCAAGAGGAAGGGAGAAACTTCATTTTCAACTGACAGAATTGAATAGATCCCTTTTCAAACTAAGAGAGATATAGGTAAGATGTAGATGTTTGATGTAATAAAAGAATGATGTGTCACTGATGTGCATGGGTATAATACTAGAGATACTGATTGTTTTTTTATCCAAAGTTGTAAGCTCTCTAAATCTAAAAATAGCATATATTATGACGGATTTAAGGCTTTCCTTAATTCACCAAATATATTGAAAACTAGTACTAGTATTAAAATATTCAAACGGTTCTTAGAAAGTATATTTTGAAAAATGTAGGTATATAATTAAAAATTGACAGTTCAAAATATGTATATTTTCTGTATAGATTCAGCTAAATAATATATATATATATATATATATATATATATATATATATATATATATATATATATATATATATATATATATATATATATATATATATATATATATATATATATATATATATATATATATATATATATATATATATATATATATATATATATATCTATTTTTAATGATCATGAGTTTTTGATTGATAATTTCAATTTTTATTGATAACAATTTTTCCGCTTATGAAGAGATACTTTTGTTCAAAATATGAAGAAAATATATACTTTGAAGGGAAAAATATACATCTAACATCCCTTTGATGTTGTATTGATAAACATTTACTAGTTTTTCTAGTTAATGAATTACAATGTTAGAACTCTGACTAGGACAGTTTTCCTCAATTTCTTCTCTACCATACCCACATTACCCCTTCTTAAATTAATATACACCCCGAAAAGGGTGGAAAAGTTAAGATTGAGAAGTGCGAAAGGGTTGAACTCGTGTCGAATCTATTTTCGAATTGCCCCGCTTAACAATCAAATTGCCTCTTTGTGGGTTTTGGCCCCACGTTGGGAAACACTGATCTAGGACCACTAACTGTCTGAAAATGTGTAACATCTCGAAACATGACATAAAAGAACAGGTAGAATTTGTAAAACAGAAGATGTCTTGTAATTCGAATCTGCAACCCCTGCAGAAGCTTCTTTCAATTATTTCACTACAATGGTTTTCTTGATATCCAATAACTTAATGATGTAAAGCACACTAGTCAAATTTTTCAACTGATTTGATCCCCTTTGATCAATTTGACACTGATTTCATCCCCTTTTTCATTCGATACATCAATTTTTGGAATGTTTTAGGTATCTTGATTTATGTGTTGTACATAATATTTTTCTAGAAACGCTAATTCTGATTAGGTTATCAGATTTCTTGAGGTTATGGAAAGAGTCCCTATGGGACCTGTATTGTATAGTTGAAGATTTTATTGACATGCATGAAATTTTGTCCAATTCTTCACAAATAGTTTTTTTTTCAACACCCTTTTGGTGTTTTTATCTGTAAACATTCCTTTACACCTAGTTTTTTCAACCTTCTTTTTCGTCTTTTTATTTGTGAGCATTATTTATTCTTCACAACTAGTTTTTTCAACTCTCTTTTTGGACTTTTTATCTGTGAACATTTTTCATCATATTGTAACTACTTAATTCCAATTTTCTGGCACAAACGTCCATGTTTTACCCAGGATTCGAACCCAGATCTCGGTAGTTCCACCACTTTACTTTGAAAACGATTTCAATACCTGTTCATTGATAATGTTTAACTTTATTCACCTATTCGATATTCAACTGATTGAAATGATTATTCAAAAAGTGTTTTTTATTTCATGAATATTTCAGTAGAATACTCAAAAAGTAATTGTTGTTAATGCCTATTTATAAGTTGTTAATACCTAGATTTAAGTTATACCTCAGATCTATTCTAACCTAAATATCTATGCATTTGTAATATAAGAATGATATATACTTAACATATATACCTTTGTTTCTCAAATTCTTTTTCTATTAAGCATGTAAAACTTAATGTTTGGAATAAGCAATTATTTTGGCAACACTATTCTTATACGTACTTAATTTTTAAAAGTATATATAAGTATACTGAAAAATTGGATTCGATAAATACTCTTCTGGTCTACCAGTTTAATCTATTTCAAATCTCGAATATCTAACCAATGTTTATGTAAGTTACGTACAATTCTAATTAAATAAAACTTACAGAATCCAATTTAACAATTTATTATTTATTATGTAGAGTGAAGGTTTTTCTACATATTTTTGATATATTTCAGAAACACAATTCAAGAATTTTTATTTCACTCATTTAGATTAATTTTTGGTTAACTATCGAAATATACATGGAATTATTATTAATTCAAAATTTCTTCAACATTCTTATATTTAAGGAGTTCTTCAGATGGTCACAAACAAGCTACAAACAATTTTGAGAACAAAGAAAAAATGAAAAAACGTTTAAAATTTGAAGAGAAAATTTTAGAAAATATCTGGCGTGTCCTTATGAATGCTAAGACAGTGTTACTCGTATCTAAACTAGAAATAAAGTACTGACAATAGATTAGTATATTTTTGTGTACAGTATTCATTTCAATATTTCAGCATAACAATAAGAAATTTCATGACTTCATAAAAATAAAAAAAGTCTTTGGTTTTCTACCATGGACAATCAAATGGTATATAAAACGGATAAATATTATTCAATTGATGAATTAATAAACTATAAAATTCTAGATAAGAGAAAACAAATTCGATGCTAATATTTCTACCACAACATATTCATAAAGAACAACTCTTAAAAGTTGATATTTTTTTATTTTACAGGTGCTGCGGCCTATTTGATTGAAATGCTTCATAATAATTAGAATTCCTTAACTTAATATTATCTAAAAAAAACTTTGTTGATATAATTAGATTGGATTAAGAGAATATTGTCAGAGAGTTTTGAATATTCAAGAAGATATTTGAATATAGAAAATTAAGAGGTCTCACCTGCCATCTAAAACAATTATGTTGGTAATTAGTAGTAGTAGAAAAGTTCGAAAAAAATTAATTTAAATGGTATAGGTCAATAACTCCATAGTTTAGTGAGCATCTGTTGCAGGTTATTTATGACTAGCTCGTTCAGTGGTTGGTATTTCAAAGTCATGGACAAAAAATGATCAGGTGGACATCTGATTCTTATGTTTCTTGATTAGATTGCCTTGGTTTATCTTGTTGGTCGGTACGTTTTAGTATTGAGTAGTTTACACTTTTTTAGTGGAAAACATGAACGGTTATTTATTTTGATGTCGGAAATTGAAATTCTGATCTATACCACAAAAATCTGCATATTGAATACTTGAATTGCCCTTTAGATCCATTTAATTAGTTGAAGAAGTTTGTAATATATCATTCAATATAAGGTTAACACATGAGCAATCTTGTTTTCCTGGACTTTTTTAGAACTTAATAAAAAACAGGAATATATATATATATATATATATATATATATATATATATATATATATATATATATATATATCCACATATATATATCCCAGAAAAAATGTAATAGTTGGGCTCACAGTTTGTACATGACGCAATATATAAAGCGAAGGAGATACTACATCTTAACTCCTATCCGAGAAAACTAGTCAATGCAATTTTTGAACGAAGAAAGAAGAAACATTCGACACGAAACCTAGATAATATTAACACTACTATGCCTGAAGACGAAAAGAAAAACCAACATCTATGTATACCATATATTCCGTACCTGTCTGAAAATCTGGACAAATTTTTCAAAAAATATGACATAGAGGTGTGCCATAAGGGGTATAATCTGCTACGAAACAATATCAGCAGACTAAAAAGTAATATTCCAATGGATAAAAGAACCCACACAATATATCAGATTCCATGTGCAGGAGTATATATTGGACAAACTTGCCAATACTTGAAAAATAGGCTAAATGGACATAGGTACGATAAAAAAAATACCACTGCTCTCACAAAACACCTCCAGACATTTGGCCATAGTTTGATTTTTCGGCTACAAAAATCTCAAAAACTGAACAACATAAAAAAACGCGAAATCCAGGAAATGATTCATATAAAGAAAAATCCAGAATATATCAATGATAAAACCGACATAACTGGTCTAAGTAAAATATATAACAATATTTTAACCACATAAGAACATGCGGCAAACATAAAGATGTATCATTTGATGTGTGTACGTAATATTGCAGATGTGATCAATTTCCAAGTCCAGTCATATATTTGTAATATGCCTTGAGAGACGAACGTGATTGTTCTTTGGAAAAATTTTAAATATTTAAGTGTAATCGTCAATATAGCTGTTGTTGCTGTCACCTATGAACTTTTGTGTCTGAGGTATTTATTATATTGTGGTAAGATTTAAAATCAAGTTTGTGAGCATTGTTTATATATTCGTTTGTTTTAGCGATCATATGACACATCAGTTTGATAAAGGTTAAAATAATAACCGAAACGTAATTTGGAAATAAACTAACATCATTTGGTTTTAATTGAACCAAAAAACCCAAGATTCGAATTTTTAATATATATATAGTAAAATATTTATGTTATAGCGATTGTTCCCCATGAAGAGAGCGATTGAACTTGAATTCGCTATTCTTAGGACTTTTGCTTCATCTTTTTCGCCTCCCAAAAACGTTTCGTCCTCTCTGAATCATCTTTCTTCCGTTCATTTGTCCATTTTATTCCAGGTTGGCGATATAATTTTTGCTCAAACTTCACATAAGCGATTTTATAGCGATAATCCGTGCGATTTTCGAGATTTTTTTATATTGATCTGTTGTAGATCTTTTTGGACCTCTTTTAGCCACTCTGTTCCGCATTTACTCTTCATAATTATATCGAGTAGTTTCTTCGGTATTCTGGACTGTTTCATTCTGCAGATATGTGCATAGAACTTTGCTCGTCGTTTTCTTTTTCTTTCGTTATCGTATTTGTCTTTTGATGAAATTCATTTTGAGGTCTTTTCATCCAAATGCTGTTTCTATTTATTGCACTTTTGTTATAGTGAGCCTATATTAGTTTGTAGGCCCTTTGGAGCTTGATAATTATTTGTTCATTTGAACTGTACAACTTGTCGAACTATTTGAAATGGCCGACTTGAAGAATTTCACCATGTTTTGTGATTTAGTTTTTGGATGTTTTGGTTTTTTTGATTTGGTTTTTGGTTTATTTTTATGATTTTTTTCCATACATTTGGTTTTATCATGATAAATTTGTAACCTGGTTTTCTGCGCAATTTCATGTAGTTTTTCTACGGCGAGAATTGCTTCAGTTCTGTTGTCTGTGATGATAGCAATATCGTCTGCAAAGGCGAAACATTTGACATTTATTCGATTTTTTGATACCCACTTGTATGCCCTTTACATGAGGTTATATATGTATATATTCTAATACAGTTTTTATGAAATAATCGTGCTCTCTTTCACGTTCAACATCTTTCGACATCACTGGTATAATTAAAAAAAAGGCTGCTATAAAATGGTCATAGAGAATTCAGTAGAGATACATAATTACATTGTCAGCATCAATAAAATCAACTAACAGACTTAACACTCGAATGTTGAGCGGTATATTCCCTTTTTTACTGTCAAAATAATAGTGAATGCATGACTGATGCCACGCTGGGTGAAAAAACAAGATGAGAAACGTTTTAATGAATAAGACAAACTAGAAATCAAGTGGTAACGTTAGGTGGTCACAATCAATTGCTGCAGGTTTTATAACAGACTAGTTTCTTTCGGTTTACTGACTTTTAACGGGGTTATCTGAAGGAAATATTGTACTAAATTTGAGTATCTACCATTTTAATTGATAAATATAACGATAGAGATGATTGAGTGTTCCCTCATCTCTTGGTGAAATATTGTTTAATATATTAAATAAAAATACTTGGCTTGTTTGAAACTGATGCACCATATAAAAGGTAAATATCTGGACCTTCTCGAACAAGTGGAAATTTCTGATTGGCACCGACAGAAAATGAATGTAATTTTACAATTAAAGGAATGTTTCTCAATAAATTATATTTTATTATTATTAATATCAATTTATTAATGATTATAAAAAATAAAATATTTTATTTTATTATCATTAATATCATTATTTATATAAATATAAATAATGATCAAGTTAGCTTCAGTTGTTTCAGTCCCATTTTGTTACTTTCCTCAATTTCTTAATTTGAGACCTTCTTTTTTGTTAGATAATTCTTGGATTTAATTTTATACTTCTATCTGTAAAATGTCCTCTACTTCGGAGACATCAATATCAGCTTTAAGTCTATTGACGGTAACGATGTATAGGTATATAAGAATGATGGTCGAAAAATGTTGTTTCAGTTTAACTTTTGAAAATGGGGTAAGACCCCGAAACAATTGTCAAGTATTTATTATAAATTTCGTGAAACCAAGACAATGTTTTTATTTGATATATTTAAATATGATGATAATAATAAATTCGATCATGACTTTTGGTATACTGCCTAGGGGTAGTTCGATAAATGCATAGATAATTTTCCTTATTGAGAACGAACAATGAATATTTTACTTTGCATGACAGGATTGGATTATTGCAGGAGCATTTGAGACGACTACGTGTGTAATACATGTGCAATATTGAACTCTTGATAATGGCTTAGTAACCCGAAAGATATATCGAGTGTATCATACAAGTTTTCTGAATTTGTTTTTATTAATTGATTTCGTTTTAAAGTGTTTTTATTATACAACGAAATTGAATGTTATATCAAGTGATATGCTAGGAACCAATAATTATATATAAAGAAATTATTTCGAATTGTAATTAAGGAAAAAATTCAGTAGAACACTGGAGAAATATGTCATGATAAAACTTCCTGTGCGTAATGCACAAAATTAAACAAAAATTTCATTTAAAAAGACTATAGCCACTGTTGAGTAGGAAATTGTTAAATCTATGTCAGTTGAAGATTCATATTAGATAAGGGGTCGTTCAATAATCACGTGATGTTTCAAAGAAGCTGTCTAAGCCCGTCCCCCAGGAGAACGTAATTTGAGGCAGAACCTTCCCCCAAAATTTTAAAAAATCGGAATGAGTGACTGAGACTGACACGAAAAAATACCTCTCACCCCTTGTGATATTTCGTGATTATTTTCGAACACCTTAACCCCCTTCCGAACCTCACGTGATGATTGATGGCCCTTAAGTCACTTTTTTATATTCAAATTTTCAATAGAACTTCACTTGTTCAGATACTAAACTTATAAAAAATTTCTCCTTTGAATTTTTATAATTTTTGAATTTTTTCGAATGTGGGGGTACTATACGAACAGCAAGGGCGCTATCTAGTTGGAGACAAGTTGTTATATTCCTTTCTTACAGTTTAATGTCTGTGTGTGGTTATTTTTCGTCTAGAATTGTTCTGAACAATTTTTTTCAAACTAGAGTGATTTAGTGTTAGAACGGATTCTTTAAAGGTACCATGGGATTAAATAACAGCAATTATAATAATGATAATGTTCGTTCTTGGTTCCAAAACAGTGAACTGTAGTAATACTTAGTCTACAACATTGAAATAACAAAAAAATTATTGTTTTTTATCGATTCATATTGCACTTTAAACACTTGGCTTAATATTTCACGAACGTTTTGAAAAATAATACAATAAAATCAATAACGTTGGGGCAACATGTTTCAAGCGGATATCAAAACTTGATAATGAGGTTTAAACTAACAACTGAATGGATTTTCTGCAATTTCAAATAAAAAAGGCGCTAATTTCTGCAGATGTTAATATTATTTCCTTTCAATGAATCTTTACTGAGCTAGTCAAGACGATTTAGTCACTACAAGGGAAGGTACTGGAAAAAAATGTTCAATTCTCAATGCCAAATTGCAAAATTTTTTGTGTGCATTAAACGGAAATACTTGTTTAAACATAAACGAAGAAAAGATAATTCGTATTCTATATCATCCACAGAATATGAAATCATTGAAATATATCTTCCTGATTGCTGTAATATCGATCAATATACTGATAAGTTACAGAAATTGAACATTGATGATAAAATCAATTATCAAACCAATGATGTAGAAGTTCTAAAAATTCTAACGATAATTCATTCAATGACTTCGGTATTTACAACTTTTTAATTGATGGTTCAGAAGAAGCAAGGCTTCTCGGACCTTTTCAACGGATGGTTATAAATAAGATACACAATAATCACTGTTAACAGCTTTGTTCAGCCAGCAGACAACTTGACAGAACTTTGATACTTCTATATAGCTGTATGGAAGAAAATTATAGACATATCATATCTTGACTCACTGATGGGCATTCATAAATTTTGTTACTAATCAATAGGTTTCATATAGTAATCATTTTAGTACGACGCAGTGGTGAAAAGGGAAGACTTCGAAACTACTGAGTAATAATGAATGACTAATGTGATTTTGAAGTATTAGATATTGTTCGAAAAAATAATTGAATCTATGATTGGTTTAAGTTGGGAAAATATGTTTGTGTTATCCCAAGAAAAATCAGATGGTGAAATACACGTCACTTCACCGATGAAAACAAATAACTGGTGTTTTTTTTAAAGGTATAGAACTTTAAATTGCAATAAAAAAACGATGGATCATTCGATTGACAAGAATTTTTTTTTATTCGAAAGATAATCTTGTGGCATTACATTATGAAAAAGAAAAGAAAAAGAAAATATTTATTTATCCATTTAGACAGTATACATCTGTATTGGATAAGTCAAGACAACTTAACGTAATGTATATTATCCTCATAATTCAAAACATTTTTGATAATTTAGAAAAAGCCAAGAGAAAGAAAAAATTTTAATTATTTATAGAGAAAGAAAAAATTTTAAATATGAATCATAACCTTCATTCAGAATATATCAGCCCCAATTATGTCTTCCATTTACTCTGAAATACTATAATAGACTCTGACCAATAACAATTTCTTGACAGATCTTCTAAACACAGACAGTGTTCAGCAACACTCAGTACATCCGGTGATTCCTCCTCCAACAGAACCTCCAGACTATTCATTTTATTAGACATGCACTGTACATTCAGCTGAAGAAGTTTAAAAGCACTATATTTTTTTGGAATTGTTACAGGAACAATTTAATCTACCGAAATCAACTGGGAGTAAGAGTCACTTTTCTTGGTTGAAAAAAATGACGTTTACTTGCTTTATTGGGCCAGTTTGCACCGTTGAGTGCTTTTTGATTTGAGTGAATATGATTTCTGGCATATAACCGCCATGGCTGGCTCGGATGTAGTCCAATCTGGACGTCCAATTTCGATGACTTTTTCCAACATTTGTGGCCGTATATCGGCAATAACACGGCGAATATTGTCTTCCAAATGGTCAAGCGTTTGTGGCTTATCCGCATAGATCAATGACTTTACATAGCCCCACAGAAAGTAGTCTAGCGGTGTTGAATCACAAGATCTTGGAGGCCAATTCACAGGTTCAAAACCTGAAATTAGGCGGTCACCAAACGTGTCTTTCAATAAATCGATTGTGGCACGAGCTGTGTGACATGTTGCGCCTTCTTCTTGAAACCACAGCTCCTGGACATCATGGTTGTTCAATTCAGGAATGAAAAAGTTAGTAATCATGGCTCTATACCGATCACCATTGACTGTAACGTTCTGGCCATTATCGTTTTTGAAGAAGTACGGAGCAATGATTCCACCAGCCCATAAAGCGCACCAAACAGTCAGTTTTTCTGTATGTAACGGTAAATACTACTGTTAAGTATGATGACATTATCAACTAATAGAGAATATTTTGTTGAAATTGATGATTGTGGAACTAGCTCTGTTGAACTTGCTATTCCACAAGGGCTTCTTTTAGGACTTATATTGTTTATTGAGAACACAGATTGTATTCAACTAGTCTACCATTCGTTGCTGTTATTTCTTAAGCTGATGACACCAAAGTACAATTCTCTAGCAATAGTCGGGCAGAAATAAATGATATAGGTATATAGTTATATACCTATGACTAGGTATATAGTTGGTGGAGTTAAATTTTTGGTTGAGATAAAAAGCTATCTTTGATATTGATCAAACAAAATTTATCACATTCGGTAGCTTGCTGATGGTGTTGTTGATACTCTCGATCTTGAAATGAAGAGTGTAAATAGAACTTGAATGGTGAATTTGTACATTTTCATTCAATTTCATTTCATCTCCAAGCATTCTAATGAATGATAGTTAATTTTTCAGAAGAATTTTATGTTTGTGCAAAAGATGGTTTTCTTTGGCCGATTCCCGAAGAGAATCGAACTCACCATTACCAGTAATTCAAGATCGTTGTAGGGTTACATTATCTACCTCCCGTTCAAAAATTTTCAACGAATTTTTTTCGAGCTATTCTGTATTTGGAAGAAATCCAAGGACTATTTCAATATATTCTATCTTCATAAAATACGAGTGCAACAAAGATATTTCAAAGTTCTAAACGAGAGGACACCACAAACAAATTTTATTATAAACTATAAAGTTAACAAGTTATTTCTGAGGAAAGGCGTTGCATGTCTCGTAAAACAGAACAGTAAACATAAAAACAAAACAGCAAACATGAAACAATGAAATAAGAGAAATTTTCTCCCAACAAACAGCTCAAAGTGACAGGGATTTAAACAGATAATAAGACAACATATATTGTGATTGAAAGTAATTCGTAATTATAGGTACACTCCATTGGTATTGATAAAAGGATTCCTTCAGAGGAGTGTTCTGGTTCCATTATTATCCATCATTCATATCAATGTTTCATCTATTGAAATACTGCTGTTAAGTATAATGATATTAGAACTAAAGAGAATATTTTGTTAGAATCTATAATTGTGGAAGTGCAACTACCTCTGTTGAACTTGGTGTTCCACATGGAACTCTTTTGTGTCCATTATTGCTTATTATGAATACATAGTGTATTCTCATTACTCTATCGTTTGGTGGTGTTATTTCTTATGCTGATGATACCAAAGTACAATTCTCTAGCTATATTCGAACAGAAATAAATGTATTAAAGAATTTAGAATTAATGGAGTTGAATTTTGGTTGAGAGGAAAAGCTATCTCTTGATATTTATTCATCAAACAATATTCAACACGTTTGGTAGCTTTACTGATAGTGTTCCGGATAGTTTTGATCTTAAAATAAAGAGAATGAGAACGAGAAAGAATTAATAATTGTGCATTTCATTTCATTTCATCTCAAAGCATTCGGATGAATACTGGTTATTTTTCAGAAGAATGTAGTGCTTTCCGATCGGCCAAAGAACACGGAGAAAATCGAACTCACCATTACCAGTATTTCTAGATCGTTGTAGATCTCTTGTAAAATCTTTCAACGAATTCTTTTCGAGCAATTTCGTATTTGAAAGACTCCAGTACTATTTTACTATATTCCTCTCTTGATAAAATACGAGTGCAACAAAGATATTTCAAAGTTCTAAACGAGAGGAAGCCACAAACAAACTTAATTATAAACTATAAAGTTAACAAGTTATTTCTGAGGCAAGGCGTTCCATGTCCACGTAAAACAAAACAGTTCATTCTTTAAGATAATTTCTGCCTAATGGCTTCCATCAATAGTTTTTATACTATTTTGAATATCCAGTGGCGGGTACAGCATCAGTTTCCCACTAAAATTATAACTATATTAAATGGTTAGCACATTAAATCGAATTAGTCGATTATTATTTTGGAAATTTATTTTCTATCGTTAGGAAAATATATAATATTCAATTCAATATTCGAAGAAAGTTTATAGTACTATTTTACTATCCTTTTCATGGAAAATTCAAGTATTTTCTCGTTTAGTGCAAGTTCTCAACCAGTTTTTGCGGTACACTTCGCATTACAACAATCGGAATAACTCGAAAACGAATGATGTGGGTACATTCGACAAAATAGCTTACTATAAAATAGGAAACTCTTCTTAATCAAGGTATTCTTTTTCTGTTAATTTTACATTGATATAACAGTCATAATAATTTGTACTTGTTTCCGCTCAAGATATGTCCAGAGTTCTCAAAATTTAATTTTTTGATCAAAAAACTTAGGTTTAAATTTGTTTGAACGTCGGTTTTATATGTTTTTTTCCATCTAGAAGTGACATTTGAACATGAGAAACGTTCCTCCAGTGTGAAGGAAGTTCCAACTGAAAATCATGTTTTTAGAATACGTTTCTGAATTTTCTACAGTTTTTATACAGTTTCTGAAAAATGATATTAACTGAAATTTAATTTTTGCTTAACTCTTGGTGAAACATGATTAAATAAAAATTTTAATCAAACTCTTTGCCTTATGTTTCGCAAATATATTGAATAATAAAATAATATTACAACGTTGACGAGACGTAAGACGAGTTTTGGAGACTTGATTATGAGCCTACTGCTCGAAACATGTCGACTCAACGTTGTAACATTATTTTGTTATTCAATCTATTTTTGAAACATTAGGCCAAGAGTTTGATTAAAATTTTCAACAATTTGGATACTTCCAGATCAATTGATATATTTTGAGTTCAGTTATGATAAATACCACCAATTTTCTTTGTGTTAATATGAAATTGAATGAAATAATAAATACAGAAGAGGAAGATCTCCAAGAGTTCTTCAGATGGACGCCATTGATATCGTCAACTTTGTAGACGATCGTTACTTCTTCAAGATTAAGCCTTCAATAACCACGAACATCCATAAGATGTTAATTTGCTTGTTGAACACAATGATTAACAGCCCGAAGATAATTCTCTTGACTGCTGAAAATTATTATTATTTCGCAATAAATAGCAAATACTCATGTAAGATGGCCACCACTTCCAGGCGTTTAATTATGAATAGAGGAAATTCGAGGCGTTGATAATTTAGCCAGAAATACAAGAGTTCGAAAAATATCTTGAAGAACATTGACATATTTCTCTCAAAACTAACCAGTTTGTCACAAGAAATTGGAAAGTCGATATAAAATCAATACCCTTGAACGGATATTTCTTCTTCAATATAGTTTGTATATATTCAGAATATAGATTCAAATTGCAGATGGATGTTTGTTTTATTGTTTGAAAACATCGACAATTTCGATGTCTAAATCTCAATGAAAAACAATTTTTTCAATATTCTCCCTGTTCATCAATTTTTTTCATCAAAAAATAATACAACGGTAGCAATACTACGTAGTAATATTTCGAATTTGCAGTAAAAATATAATAAATATAGTGATAAAAACTAAAGTGTATTTAACCTACAACACAAATAATCATAAAAACAATAAATTAAAATTAACACACCAATTATCAACAGTATACAATATTACTAAATTTCAAAATGTACGAATAGTACATTTGAAATAAATAAATATTGTTCACTTATAATGATAATGGTTTAACCACCCAAAACATATAAAAAGTTTTTAATATATTGAGTGAAACTCAATACCGAGTGTACATAATGTTTCACTAAGAGATGAGCGAAACTTCCGTGACATCGAATACAAATAATCATCATAAATTGTTTTCAATATTAAAACATTACCCAATATTTGTTACCATGAACTTCAATTAAATTTGATACGTATAAAGCCATTCTTTATGAATCAGTTTTTCTCCATTTTTCTTCCAATAGTTTATTTTTTCAAATTCGAATGGAATCAAACTGTCATATTAACTCATACGAAACAAATGGAGAAGTTGGCATAGACATTGACTTAGACAATTGACGTTGACATAGACTTCCAAAAATTGAAGAAATCATAGAATAATAACAAATTCTTGAGTTTATGATTGTTGTCTATTTTGATTGAATACTATTGCTAATTTTATAGCTTTTGTAACTTTCTAGTTACTAGAGGAAACTCTTATAATTCTCAAGTCTGTTTTTCTTTAGAAAGTAAAATAATATCTATCATAATTCTGATCCCTGCCTGATATTTGTTTATGTCTTTTTGTTTTGTCACCTATACTGAATCGATGTATTCATTTATTTATCTACATATAATGTTTCATAACCTAATGTGATATTTTGAAACATTCGAGATATTTTGAAGAATAAAATATGATTGATATTTTCTAAAAATTTAACGAAATAACGATAAGTCACGATAAAGAATGAATAATTTCGTTATATAATTTGAATAAAACTGAATAGTTCTTTTCATTTTCACTATAATTTAGTCAAACATAACAATATTGTTTCGGCAACATAGAAAGCTGATGAAGCCACTGTGTTGGCGAAACAATATTGTTATGTTTGACTGAATTATAGTGAAAATCAAAAAACTGCTTAGTTTTATTTAAATTATGTATTTAGATTTTCATCAAGATTCGGTCCAATCGACTAGTAAATTTCGTTACATAATTCCCAGGTGGCTTATTTTCTCAAAAAACTATCTCAATAAACCTTTCGACTGTTCTACTGCGAAAATGGGAAAAAAATATTGAAAATTTCTGCTTGAAAACATACAGGTGCAAGTATATGTATGGCTCAGATATTTGGACAGAAGTATATATGGAATAAATCGGTTAATTTAGGAGGACTTGTTTCTTTTTTCAGCACATCTCATTTAGTTACTTTGCCCGTTTTGACGTTGATGTATGCTGCCAATTAAAGCTCAGGCTCACTCGAGAAGATACACCACGAAAAAAACCGATTATTAATAACCTCGAATCAATCTTGAAGTTGATACTTGTACATAAAGAAACATTTACGTGAACTTCATCGAAAAATGGATATCATTTATTCTCCTCAAACCCAATAAATCAATTAATAGAAAATTTTGACAGGCGGGCAGGTTAGGCGTCTAGCAAATGAGTAAAATTCGAATGGTGATAACCAAAATTCGGAGATATGAGTGATGGAGACAGTTGAGTGATTTGACGAAGTTATCGGAAATGTAGTTAGATTACCGACCCCTGGGTGGCTTCTTGAATGGAAATGCGGCTTATTTGTCATCCCGATTTCGAATTCACCACATGGGAATTCCGTAATGATCGCTTAGATTGGGGAATAAATCATGGTCATAATAATGGAGATGGAGACTTGAATACCAAATCAAGTTTGTGTGTCTTGGTTCAACATTTCACCCACATATACTAACATATGTGCAATCTTCTCTTGTTCCAGATTCTTAACTTAGCATCTTTTTATCTAAATCTTGATCTTTCAACTTTGTGAGCTTCATAAACAAATTTTCTTTCGATCCACATAAAAATTTTGATATTTAATTACATATACCTATACAAACGTACTAACATAATAATGATAAAAATATCCGTTCATTCAATCTAAAAACTATTACAATACAATGCAAACAATAATTTGTGTTTCAACACCATAATACAATACAATAAATAAAATAATAGCCACAATAGGTAATACAATGTTATTAGTTATGTTACAACTACAATTTTCAACCAGTTCAATCGATTCATCAATTTTTGCGTATGATGTGTACAAATTAGTTTCAAATTCTCCGAAACATTTATAATATCTGCCTGAGAGTATTTTGCACAGCTTTCATAGCTTTTCACAGCTTTCATAGCTTTCACAGCTTTTCAGCACTTGCTGAAACAGTTTGATAAAAACAAGAAATTAAAATTAACAAATAAAAACAAGAAACTAAAATTAACACACTTAAGACTTAAGTTTCACTAAATATTTCAGAAACTCTACATATTTTTTCGGTGGTTAACCCATTATCAAGAGTATACAATGTTACATTGTATACTCTTTGTGTTCGAGTAACATTGTAATACTCTTGATAATAGGTTAACCACCTGAAACATATGTAGAGTTTTTAATATATTTAGTGAAACTTAAGCCAAGTGTATCAATTTCAATTTATTGATTGAATTTAGTAGTCAATCTAGACATAATCTAGGCATATATTTTCTTCGAAACTTGGTTCGCTTTAGATTCTGTGTGATATTCAAAACTCAATTTTTCATCTTGAATAATGCCTAAATATTTTATCTTCATTGTCTTAAAAACTATTCCATTTATTCTGATTTCACGACGTTCACTTTTTCCATAGTAAATGGTGAGCTTATCAGTTTATATTCCCACTTTTTGGTAGTCGTTTTCATATTAAAATAACTCAACCATGTAGAAGTTCCATACAAATCCACATTCACTAAGCGTGCTGAAATATCTACAACACTAGTAGAAGGATTCTTACACTTATCTGACGATTTCTCACATAATCATGATTTTCATTTATATAAAGTAAGAAAAACAATAGTCCTAAGACCGTTGCTTGTGGGATACCATGTCTATTTACTTGAGGAGAGGGTATAGTAACATTTAATCTCTCTAGAACATTTTGATGTCTATTATCGAAATTAAAACCCTACGAATCGCGTACAGATACATTTATATCAATTTTATCACTTTTCTTATTCTTTTTTCGTTCAATAAAAATTTGTTTGTTCCAAATCACATAAATTTAGTGTATTTTTCTATCGGATGAAGCTACGGTGTTGGTGGAAAATATTTTTCTAATAAAAATACTAAAAATTAAAGAATAAGCAGTTTCATTCTGAATTAATGAAAATTCGATACAAATTGATGCATGATTTCCATTCGAGTAACCAGAACTTCTTTTAGGTTATAAAATCAGGTGTATGTTTCACACTTAGTCATTCCTGTGTATTCTTTACACTAATTCGAAATCGCCCTCACTATTCATCCTGAAAGAAACATTTTTTTATCCTGTTTACCAATAAATAATCATCACCTACTACTTTACCGATGTTGGAATTTAAACCGGTATCCGAATGTTAAATATAGTTTATTGTGTTGCACGATTTAACATGCACTTCCACATAAAGATTCCCCGTCCCCGATAACTCACTGAAGGTGACATTAATCCGCCATAACCATATGTTATCCCACTTCGACTTAAAATTTCAGCAATATTATTCATTGGCGCCATTTATCAGGGGGATCATTCCTTAAGTATATGACTATATTATACGACCAGATTTGCGCATTATTTACAGCGGAATTCTTTACTTGCCTCACAAACACCGTGCCCCCGACTGAACATTTTTTGATTATTTCTATGACTAATGTCAATCGATTCCAGACTAAACACTTGGTGGGACATTTTGAAATGTATTGTATTGTTGGGTGAATTTTTCAAAATTATTGAACACACTCTACTTGGGTGTAGCTTTGGATGAGGAACTCGAGGGGACAATGCCCCCTTAGAAATCTTTTTGCTTCCTTCAGTAAATTCGCAATATTGATTGAATTTAGTATTCAATATAAAACCTGCTGTTAATTATTCAAAAAACAATACAATCAAAAGGCATGAAAGGATACAGATAAGGTTGACGAATTTTTGTTGAAATTTTTTGTGTTTGTTCAGTTGGATTCGAGAATGGTTTAGATTCGCACCCGATAGGTGGCGCTGCGATTCTGAGATTTTATTTTTCGCATATCTGGACATAACTCCAACATTTCAATCAGTTTATCCTCTTTTCTCGAAAAAACGCAAATGATATAGCGGACATATGTTTGTATCGGACAACGTATGTCGTTTCCTTTGGTATATATATATATATATATATATATATATATATATATATATATATATATATATATATATATATATATATATAAAATAAAATCATTTCATAACAGCAAATATGTATCAAAAATAAGACAAATTCATCAATTCTTAAAGAATCATGGAACAACGTAAAAACAATCTCAGGGCGGAGTTCAGATGTTTTGCAACGATACATCTGTTCCGCCACTCAAACCATAATAAAAAAAATTTTTTTTTCAAAAACAATTGATATATCCAAAAAAAAGAAAAAAAAATGAAAAAATCAGAGACATAACCGAATCAAACATAAACAGTTCAGTTAAAAAAAACTAAATATAACTATTCATAAGCAGATAACAGTTTACAGATTACTGTACAAAAAAAACAACGAATTTAAAATTGAGGTACAGTTGTCCCAGTGTGTTAAATAGTATTATTGATCTACAGAAGTATAACAATTGACAAATTGAGGTACAGTTTTCTTGTTATGTGAGAAAAGTTCGAAAGTATAACAAAATACAAATGGAGATACAGTTGTCGTAGTAAGATAATGTTATTGATTTTCAAAAAGATACTCCCAAATTTTTTTTTTAAATACAAACGTAGCAAATGCCACTGATGATTCCCATAATATGATGGAAAAACAAGATATTTCTATAAGAAAAATTTCTCGTTTTCAAAAAAAATGTTTTCATTGGAGAAATTAGAAGTTCATCACTGTTGGCCTTTATTGTTCTGCTTGCAAGCTGCTGAGATAACAAACAATGAGAAATTCAATTTAAACCGATGCATACTCATTGATTATGATCATAATTACAGACATTTTCGTTACAAGTTCTGAAAAAGCACAAAACATCTCATATATGACTTTGCATCTCTTCTCATGCATTTTCTAATTGTCCGACCATCGGTTTGGTAGGCAGCAATTAATCACTCACAAATAGATTGGAAATTAATCAGAATCGTAACAAGCAAGACAGGTGATTGCTTATGATCGTTCAGTTCACGCCATAGGCGTCAAATTAGACTTTATACGCTATAGTCCCTTTCAAATTAGCTGTATGACTCGATAGTTTTCTACGTCCAAAATGAAGTTTAGATTTTTATAGGGTGACTTGTGAGAAAAATTATTCGTGAGTTTTCAATTTATAACACAATTTGGGGATCATAAATTTTTTGTAAATTATTACCTGAACAGTTTCTTCGGATACATCATATCATGACATAAATTCATAATAATACAAATTGATTCATAGAAAAACAATAACTAACTGATTTAAATGAAACTAAGTAGTTTCTTGATTGTCTCTATAATTAAGTCAACCATAACAATATTGTTTCGCCAACACAGTGGTTTCATCAGATGTAATATAAGAAACAATATTGTTATGTTTGACTAAAATATAGTGAAAATGAAAAAAGAAATTGTATTTAGATTTTCATCAAGTATCGGTCAAATCATCAAGAGATGGTCAATAACATGAAAATTATAAAAGCCTTAAAGACATGGATATCTCAGGTGGGGATGGTCTACTGAAATACTTCGATAAATGGAAGATTAGGTTTATAGTTGAATGTATCAGAAAATTGTAGAAATTAAGATTGAAATGTACAAAATAATATTTACTGTTTAATAGTGTTGGCGTTTACTTGATGTTAATCCATTATAATTGAATATAACTTGAATTCAAACACTTGAACTTATGATTTACACTTTATTGACTACATAGCATGACGCGTTTCGTCGTTACAAACGACTTCTTCAGATGCTTACAGAATGTAAGGATGCTTACATTGCTTATTCTGTTAATGCTTAGTTGATGCTTAAATTCTGTTGCTTCTGTTGCTTCTGTTGATGCTTAGATTCTGTAAGCATCTGAAGAAGTCGTTTGTAACGACGAAACGCGTCATGCTATGTAGTCAATAAAGTGTAAATCATAAGTTCAAGTGTTTGAATTTAAGTTATATTCAATCAATATTTACTGTATAAATAATAATATACAAAACAATATTTACTATATTAAAAAAAAAGGTATTATACCTCTGTGAGGGTTGACAAAAATTTTTCTTGTCTGTGTTCATATCTAGTGATACAACTAGGAGAAGCATGTTAACTTATTCTTTTTAATTATATGCAAATTTCTGTTAAAATTTAGAATTCGTACTTTTAAGTGTATATGAATATGAATAAAGATTATCATTAAGTACAATGCTCTATGTGGATGTTTTGGATCATAGAGGGTAGTATAGATCAGATAACATACGGAAGTAGAAGAACAAAATGACGTCCTTCATAGAGAAAAATGATCTCTAATCGTTCTAGGAACTATTATATCTTATATTGTGCCTCATATTACTTATATATACTCCTCTATGGTCTAGAAGGAAGTTATTTGTCAATTCACGCAGTGTTATAATTGGAGTTACCGTGATAACAAATGAAAATAAATAAAATAATATTTGAGTTAACAAAAGCAATGAATTGCATGTTTGTACGTATTTGAAATCGCAGTTTATGATTCTTTGATGAAGGATTGAAATATTCAGAAACCTCATATTCAGAAGCCAGGAAAAGAATCATCACTCTATTTCATGTCTCTTTTTCGCATTATTTCGTAATTATTCTTTAAAAAACGCATAGGCACCGAAATATGTTCATATCTGACGTAGGATTCGAACCTAGATCTTCCTCTCGCCTAAGAAAGTTCAATTTACAATACGCTGTAAGTGTTTTCAAGTAGAGACCGAACCTAAAAAGTTTCGTGATGAGTCGTATCCAAAAAAATAGAATGATTGTTGAATAAATTAAAGATAGTAAACCTAGTAACATAGCTCTGAGTTTAACACCTTAAAATTTTAATCAAACAAAAGTGATCGTGAAAAAGTTGACTTAATGCTAGAGCAACTTTGGTTTGTGAGGTACCATAGTACAAAACACATAAAACATAATTCCGCAAAAATACATCAGGAGCTAAACACCAATACTTCTGTACCGTTATCGGTTAAAACCAATGAATTCCATTCCATGAAATCAGCTCGGCGAAATTAACAAATTGAAAAGAAAGACAATCGATGTTTTCCCCAATCGATCTGGCATCTTTAAATAAACTATCGAGTTACTTCAGAATCAAATGTTAACATTCCAGGGTGATGTGGCAGAAAATATTTCTTAATAGTTTATGAAGCTTGCAGCTTCTTTATGGTACGCTGGGAGGTCTTGCTAAGAATGTGACGCTACCTGCACCTTATTCGTTGGCACATCACCTTCTCCTCCTTGTGTTCGTTGTTGTCACGTGACGATATAAAATGAGACAATGTAATTTTCTGCTTTGATAGACATGAGCGTTACGAGTTTCAACAGAAGAACAGCCAGTATTCGTTATTTTGTTTATAGCCTTGTTAGCAGTTCAATTTTGTTCCCTAACGATCTGATTTGATCGGATATCAATTACTTTTTTATGGTGGAATGGATTGAAAAAGTTTATAGGTAATCACGCTTATTACACACTTGAATTTATAGTCTTTGATCCGTCAGAAAACTGTACGTATAGGGGTGTTGAACTTTACAAGATACTACAGGAATCTGTAACGAATTCCTGTGATATTGACTTGGAATTTGGTGAAATTTTTTGTGCGTATTGATTTTGAACGTTCAAGTTGTCGACATTGTAAGTCGATTTGAATTCGATCTAAGGAAATACAGATATTCTTTTCATAAGATTTCATAAACATTGTTTGGTGATCTATTGAGTTGTAAATTGATTCGGCATCCTAAGAATGGAGGCAAGTTCTGTAAGTTTCTCGTGTAGATTTTCTTTTCAGTTCACGAGGATAACCTGTTCAATAATGCGATTGAGTTTTTTCCGATCTTCGATATTCTCACGTAGATATTCAGATATTGGAAATGATTTGAAAGCAAATTTGGTTCGATTTTTTTGCGCTTCAACAACACATGTACCTCATCTTCATAAAAAACGTTTTTAAGGTTATTGGTAATGACAATTGTTTTTGCCATTTCTTTGGTGAAACATTTTCAAGAAGTGGAATACATACTTGTCTTATGTTCACAAAATTGGTTTAATTCAGCCAGAATATAATTATCTTTATTGAACTCATGTTAATAATAATTGAGTTACACAAAATATATTGTGTTTTGAAATATTTTTTGGAAAATTCGCGAAATGTTAACAATTATAGGAAAGAGGGTATTGTTACCGAAGAAAAAAGAAGAGTATTCGAGAATAATTATTGGGATAATTTGTTTTTCGGAATTGAAAATAGATAAAACTTGAAATGTCCCAGTAAAATTTTTTCAGAAATCAAAGTCTTCTTGACTTATAGTCAAAAAGAAACCCAGTTTTTCATCTTTACTGATATTATGAAGAGGTAAAATTTGTGAGTTTGTAACGTTGGAGGGGAAAATCTCTGGATGTACTGCACGGATTTTGAAGATTTTTTCACCAATAGAAAGCCATGTTATTTGTGAGCGACATAAGTCATACATTCCACTCAAAAAGATACAGATCCCTGTTCAAACTTCAATAATTTAAACCAAGATATGGAAAAACTTCCCATAAAATGTATTTCATCTCATGTGCTGTGGATACTATGAATGGTAGGACAAAAATGTTCTATAATATTGAAGAACAAGAAGAATATCTAAAAACAAATCAGGCTACCAAATGTCTAACTATTGTAGTTGAGTCGGTATAACCACTTTTTGGAAGGAATGTAAACAAAAACCACACCTTATTCATTAAATATATATATATAAATATTCATTACACTGGGGAACAATTTGTAACATGTTTTCTGTTGACTTCGATTTTTAGGATGTTCCGAGGTAAATTGACATGCTGATTTCAAAACATCAATCAGTTTTTTTTATCACGTCAAGTTTTTCTCTACCGTTGTTACGAGATTTGGGACTATCCAAAATCGCGTCAGAACGCTTCGAATCAAGACTGCAAAAAAAAAAATTTTGGAAGAAGGAGTTTGTGTATTGCCATAAAATAGCTGGTTTAATGAAATGAATTGGGAATTCCAGGTCTGGAAGATCTGACCTGAAACCTGGCGATCCAAACATTCTAAATTAGACACTTGTCGACAAAAAAACCATTATATTTCCGCCTCTGCTTATAAGACTAGGTCTCATGAAGCAATTTGTCAAAGCTTTGTCAACTGAAGGGGACTATTTTGAGTATATCATTTCGGCATTTCCTAGCTTTTCATATGAGAAGATAAAGGCTGAAGTCTTTGATGGGCCACAGATTCGGCAACTTATTAAAAATGAACGTTTCATTGAAACAATGACCGAATTCGGAAAGAATGGTTGGTTGGTATTCAAAAGTATTGTCAAGGACTTTCTTGGAAACACACGAGCCCAAAACAACGTCGAAATTGTTCAACAACTCTTAGAAAGCTATAAAAACCTTGGATATAAAATGAGTATCAAACTGAATTTCTTTCATAGCCATCTTGCTAACTTTCCAGAAAATCTAGGCGCTGTTAGTGATTAACAGGATGAATGATTCCATCAAGATTTGAAGGCATGGAGGCAAGGTATCAAGGTAGATGGAATGTCAGTATGATGGCTGAATACTGTTGGAACATCAAGCGAGAATGTCCCCAGATTGAACATTTTAGGAATAGTTATAAGCGAAAATTTTTACCCTAATATATTTTCAAATTTTTTGTATACAATTTTTGTAACAGAATTTAATTTTTAAC
This sequence comes from Henosepilachna vigintioctopunctata, assembly GCA_030704895.1. NCBI lineage: Eukaryota > Metazoa > Arthropoda > Insecta > Coleoptera > Coccinellidae > Henosepilachna > Henosepilachna vigintioctopunctata. Next base: position 5,524,956 of record JARQZJ010000034.1, read on the forward strand.
TTTATGACAACCTTTGTATGAATAAATATTACAATATGTTTGGTTAGAACCCACTTTATTTTCTCCTATATGCCCATTTTGTATGACTTTTAGGGTAAAGAAAGGGTACCCTGTAGTTTAAAAACTTGACGCGATAGAGAAAAATTGATAACATTTTTGAATTCAGAGAACAAAATTTAGTCAAAAACAAGTCACAGATCTGAGGCGACAAAATTGCTGTTCCCCAGTGTTATTCAAGACTCTTTCAGTACCTGAAGATTACTTTTTGAATTATTAAAATCGGCCATTGCAATCAAAAGAAATGACGAGTTTTAAAATGTCAATCTAAATAATATCCTTCTTATATTATTAACTCGAAAGTTTCTATAAATGTATAATTGGATAGGTGTTTGAGTGTTTGAAACTAAGAACTGTCTAAAAAGAGATAATACGACTTAGGTATAGACCTGCGACCTTGTCATAATCTATTGAGTGATACTTCTCTCAAACGATTTTTTTATTGCTTCATCACCAAGGAAATTCAAATATCAATAAATATAATTAAACCTAGTGCATCCTATGCTGCACAATATGAACATACATAATAAAACAATATTAAGAATTTACTCATAATTCAATATAAATACGCATGACGACGTTTCGAAGTACTACTTCTTTATCAAATTTAGTTATATCAAATATAGCTATTTTCACAGAACATACCAGGTATGTTCTATGACTAACTTGAAATGAGGACCATAGAATACACTGACATTTAACAAAAGGATCGTATACCTAGAGATGAAAACAGAAAATCAATTTCTTAAGTCAGGTAACTTCCAACTAAATGTAGGAAAGATACAAATAAGATTTCTAAGAACAAATAAAGGAAAGTTAAAATTTTTGAACATAAAACATAAAATTGAATATAAATTACATATTAGTATTGACTTTGTAAACTTACACATAGTATTAATCCAGCATTTGATAAAGAAGTACCTAGTACTTCGAAACGTCGTCATCCGTATTAAATTTCTCATATTAAAATATGAGAAAATTCTAAGTATTGTTTTATTATGGATATTAATTTTCTCCAAGTATTGGCCTCATCAATTATCAATTTGAACATACATAGCTTAATTCATGTAGATATTATATCTTTCTGACACGTGATATACTTAATATTTGCACTTTTTCATTTCGTTTTGTGTCATTATCTAGATAGAATATTGAACTCAAATTTCATTATGTGCTCATTGTATTCCTTCCTTAAAATCATAAATTAAGTTCGGCGCTTATCAATGTGAAATAAAAGTGAAAAAAATTATAAATTTTCAGTTTGAGTAAGAAAAATATTTTTTATTGACGTTCCGGTATTCATCTGACAGATTGGTTGATACGCATAAAATATGAACTCGATCTAGTAGTCTGGCCCATTTCTTGTGTGAGCAGATGTCAATGAGTTCGCTTTTAAAAACATGACAGGTGCAAATTGGACCCTATGGGTCCGTTTAATGAATTATTCAAACTTGTAGTAGCTTCCAGACAATCAAAAATGTTCATGAAGAGTGAAAGTCTTAAGATTTGGTCATTAAGACAGGCTGTTGTTAACCAGATTCGTTCTGTTATAATGATATGCTCATGAAGTAAGTAATTATATACGAGAATATTTATGGCTAATTTATTTTTAATATTCGAAATTTATTATAAGCGAATGTAAAAGCGCAGTAAGGTGATTTTGTTTATTGAAGTTCTTTTTTTAACTTTCTACATGAATATAAAATTTTTTAACTATTTCAATTATCATCTCGAGCATATTTTCATTTGTGAGCAGTGCCGTATCTGCCATTATATTTGAAACTATATCATGAAGTTAGATCACAGGACAACTTTGTTCAACTTCAGCTCGCGCTGGACCATGTTGCTAGTTAGTGTGAGGACAATTATTTGAGTTTGAATGTGTCAAAGTGTAATGTTGTCTCTTTCATAAGGAAAAGAGACCGAATTGAGTGTGATTATAGCGTCGGTGGTCAGGTTCTCTCTCGTTCTGATAAGGCGAGAGATCTTGGGATAGTCTTCGACCAGAAGCTTTCCTTTGTCCCACACATCACCCAACTCATTTCATCTGCTGCGAAAATATAAGGATTCGTTATACGTAATGGCAAATATTTCGATAATTCTTCAACATTCATAGGACTATTTAATACCCTAATCCGTAGCAAGTTGGAGTATGGCAGCACGATCTGGCATCCCATTTACACTTGCCATCAGTCCCATCTTGAAGCTATTCAGAGAAGGTTCTTGAAATTCTTAGTTTGGAGGGAATATAAAATTTTTCCACAGAGAGGAGTCAATCATTACGAATTATTGAGTCGATTCAGCTTTATCTCATTGCAGAGCAGGAGAGAAACTTTATCACTCAAATTTTTGTACAAATTACTGCACAATAGTATTGATTGTCCTCCTCTCTTGTCCGCTTTGAAATTTCCTGTTCCTAGGCAAAATTCTCGTAATACAGACTTTTTTCACCTAGAGACTCCGAGGACCAACTGCCTTATACAATCCCCCATTTCGTTTATGGAGTCTACATTCAATAGAGTTGCCAATAATTGTGACATTCACTTTGACTTCATAGAATTTATTATCAGGAGTTATGTGAACAACGAAAATTGACTAAAATTAATTGATTTAGATCGAGTTATTTCTAATATTTCATTGAATGTTATAATGTAGTTATAAGTTACTCTTTTTTTAGATTAGATTGAGCTCTTTGTTGAATCTTTTTTTAATTATTTAGTTCAATCTTTTTTCTAATTATTTAGTTATGTATTCATAATTGTTATCATTTTCTGTAATTGGGTGTTAGGTATACCTGTTGAGAAAAGAACTTATTATATTACGTTACGGTTTGTATAACAGAAAAATTATTATCTCGAATTTTTTCTAGTATAGGTATAATAAGAAATGTGATAATAAAAAACCCGATTTAAATTAACTTCACCTGATATAACTCATTCAACAATTTAGCTAAGGACATAACTATATGGCATAAGTAAAATATCATTTTTGTTTCTATTTATCCAGGTATTGAAATTGTCGTTAATTAATTAAAGGTTATTACTTATTCTTGAATTTCACAACTCACAACGTTTCTCTACAAATTGAGTAGTTTGTGCAGAATGAAAAACGTTTATGACATTTCAATAATGCGAATAATTGAAAATTATTTCCCTATATTTGTCTATAAATTTGGCACATTGTGGTCGGAAGTGATATGTTTTCGATATTTAGATATATCTAAATTTATATTATTGTCTATCTCGTGAATTAATTGTGATACTAATTGATATTGAACACATCGAAAACAACTGTTGCAGCTACAACTGCAGTATGCTGTTCTCTTCTCTCAGACTATTGATTTTTGTAGCTACCTACATCTAATAGGAAGATCTTGAGATGATATCTCCAATACCTTGAACATATTCGGGTGGGTATTTTTTTCTCTTTCACATTACAATTACGATCTGATTATGTCTGATCAACGAGAAATTTCATTCCTCCTTAATTTACTAGGACAAAAAGAAAAAACCAAGGTATCGCTCAATAGCGATTCTTAGATTCTAAATAATATTTTAACACTAAGACGTGTACACTAATAGCACTTTACTCTGCTTTTGCACTGTCACTAAAGCTAACTCAATATTCCTCTTTGAGTTTGGTCCTCTTTAGTCTTCTCACTAGCGTCGTATTATTGAGAAGTCGCTTGCCTCGACATTGACGTGATGAAGTAGTCGCTGTTCATGACTCCTGGCAAATCTTTCGATAGCTTGATCAACAGTTTCGATATCCAAATCCCTATGGAGGTCACTGTTCCTAAAGTACCAAGGAACGTTGACAATATTCCTTAATACTTCATTCTGAAATTCTGTGTCTTTTTGGCACAGCCCCACAGTTGAATGCCATATGTCCATACAGGTTTGATAATCTGTTTATATAGGGTGTTTTTTTAGAGGTATAGAACTTTAAGTTGGCATTACTGTTGAAGATGGCGACCGATTAAACAGCTGAGAAGTGATTTATTCTCAGTTTGGTTGGGCAATTCATCATGAATAGACTCACGATCATCAAGCAAGGCGTAGATTCGTCGAATGGGCCCAAAACGAGATTGCCGTTGTTCCTGATTTTCATAAGCGAATTTTGTTTAGCGATGAAGCGCACTTCTGGTTGAATGGCTACGTCAACAAACAAAAATACCGCATTTGGAGTGAAGATAGCCAATCTAAACTGTTACATCCACAAAAACTGACTGTTTGGTGAGCTTTATGGGCTGGTGGAACCATTGGTCCGTACTTCTTCAAAAACGATGATGGCCAGAACGTTACAGTCATTGGTGATCGGTATAGAGCCATGATTACTAATTTTTCCATTCCCGAGTTGAACAACCATGATGTCCAGGAGCTGTGGTTTCAACAAGACGGCGCAACATGTCACACAGCTCGTGCCACAATCGATTTATTGAAAGACACGTTTGGTGACCGCCTCATTTCACGTTTTGGACCTGTAAATTGGCCTCCAAGATCTTGTGATTTAACACCGCTAGACTACTTTCTGTGGGGCTGTGTGAAGTCATTGGTCTATGCGGATAAGCCACAAACGCTTGATCATTTGGAAGACAATATTCGCCGTGTTATTGCCGATAAACGACCACAAATGTTGGAAAAAGTCATCGAAAATTGGACGTCCAGATTGGACAACATCCGAGCCAGCCGTGGCAGTCATATGCCAGAAATTATTTTTAAAAGGTAATGCCATAATATTATCTTCCGAATAAGAAAAATTTTTTGTCCATCGAATGATCCATCGTTGTTTTATTGCATTTTAAAGTTCTATACCTCTAAAAAAAACACCCTTCACAACAGTAACCTGTTGTAAGTTGACAAGGTAGAGTGTTTTCCTAACAGCCACTACATTTTCTGATACTTTAAGGGTGGGTACTCTTAAAATTAAATTTAAAGAAACGATAGACAGTGAGGAAAAATAATTAGATTTTTAGGGTTGGCAGGATTCACAGTATTTTATCATCAACTTGTTAAAAACTTGGTAACTCTGAGCTGTAACTTCTGAATATGTAACTTAAAGACATTTTTCGAATGGTAATATTATATGAATAATTAACTTTCGATGCTGAATTCAGGATTAAAAACTCGTCTGAATATGAATTTATTAGAGCATTGCATTAAAAATAACTACTCCATGTGTATTGAGTCTAGAATGAAGAAATTAATTCGAATCTTGAATGGAATTATGGTAATGGATTTCCAATACAGGTAAATCAATGATTTGAAGAAGAAACATTTCATACGAAGCGTTGGTGAATAATTAACCACAGAATCGTTTTATGTTGGTATTATTGAAAATTAGATTGTCATTTCTCTGAGTCAGTTATATTGCACTTTTGATAATTACGTACTTACTGATAGATCGAGTTTTCGAATTATTTCGAGAAATTTAACCGAATAATTTTAATTAAGTGTCCAATATATATCCACATATTTTCCAGATCTTAATGCTATACTCAAATACCAGCGTTATTGGATCAACTAAATTAGCTTTTGAAATAACTCTTTTCCATTATTACCAATTCCAAAACTCCACCTAGCAGGTGTCCCAAAATTAAAAGTTCAATCTCATCTCGTAACAAAATTTCAATAATTCCATAATATGCATAATTTGACGACGTGTGAAAGGTAAAATAAATTCATTTTCGACAACACGCGGACATTTCATTTAGCGAGTGCCGTCTTGACGTGAAACATTCGGTGGATGTGGTAAGTGGTTGTTCAATTAAAATATTTTATTTAGCGTGGAAGCGACTGACATTTAACTTTATGGCACATGTAAAGGCACCGTGCGGTTCTGCGACAGCAGCGGGATCTGGCGTCGGCGTTAAGAAATAAGGGCCTGATGTGCGGAATGATTTAGGATATTGTTTCGTCGACAATGGTGAATAAATTCAGCAGTAGCTGCATATCGATGCCATTCTACTTACGCAATGCCACCCAGTTGGGAAGGGGAGGTCAGGAAATGGGCCTAAACGACATAAGTTTGGCATTATAATTTAATTCGAGACTCTTGGTTGAATTCCACAGAAATTGATCAATTCGCTCGGCGTATGTTTCAGGATGTTGACTTAATTTGAAGAGTTCATAATTCTGGTTGACGAAAAGCTGACAATCGATCTCTTTTTCATCTAAGGTGAAGAAACGTTCGAGTGTTTGGATGGATGTTTGTAACTCCGAAACGACTGCATAAATAGGGATGGAATTGAACACAATGGAGATCTTGTCAATTTTTCGGAACCGCTTTTATTCTAAAGATTGACTTTCATTTATCATGAAAAACTGAAGTTTTTTAAATGAAACGAAATCAGATAAAAAATTAATAAAATAAAGAAATTTAAAATTTCCCGCCAAAACATTCAAATACAAAGAATCAAAATGAACGCAAAATTTAAAATAGATCTACTGTGTCCAAGTGTAAGAGTACAACGATTACTACACGAAAAAATTGTTTTTTCAAGTTCCAAAAGATAAGGAAATCATGAGAGAGTGGTTAAGAGTTGCTAGAAGAGATAAAACAGCAAAAGCAACAAAACTACCGCCTATATTTATGAGGATCATTTCAATGGTGATCAATTATGGCATTGTGAGCTGATAACACAACCATTTTTTTGGACAACAATAACAGTGATTGCGTATGGCTTAGAGCTCACTTTATGTTCAGTATTTATCCGACATTTAATGATACACAAAACTAGGTTTTTTTGGCATATCTAACACCATGATCGCCATACGATTTTCTCTGAAGATCTGAAACTGCCTACTCTTCGGAGTCAACTAAAGAGTATAGATTATATCAAATATTACAACTTTATCATTGTTTTCTGCATGTAACCTGACTTCGAAACAGTGATTCGTGGAGTAGGTTTGAGGCCACGATAATATATAATACTATATATATATATTATATATATATATATATATATATATGATATATATATATATATTTTTTCAATGCAATTGTTTTTTAAGCAATAACAGGCTTATTTTAATGTTTAAAACTTTATTATCGTTGACGTTTCGTTGTATATCACAACTTTGTTGAAACTAATTAGTTTCACTTAAAATATACTTTCTTAGTTCACGCTTAAATACTTAATACTAGTACTAGTTTTCAATATATTTTATAAATTATTGAAAGCCTTAAATCCGTTAGAAAGCTTACAATTTTGGATATAAAACTATCATTATTTCTAGTATTAAACCCATGCACATGACTGACATATGTTACATTTTTTATTACATTACATGGAAGCAACTGATTTTTTATTTTAAGTATGAATATATATGAGGCGAAGAATATTCTTTGTTTAACAGATATTAGTTTCAAATAGTTCATCATAATTCTAACAGGGATATACCTATTGCACTTTGAAATTTTTCGCATAGCTCTATTCTGAAGCTTTCGTAATTGTTGAATTTTTTCTTTGATCGAACCAAATAACAAATTGGAGCAATATTCAAAATGTGGCATTATTATTGATTTGAACAACAACAATTTCACATATGTCTACCGTTTTTTCCTATTTTTTCAAATAATTGATTTTTTAAAAGATTTTAGATGATATGAAATCAACATGATCATTGAAACTCAATTTTTTGTGTAACAAAATGCATAAATATTTTACTGTTTCTACTTTTTAATTTTTTATTCATTAATCTTCACAGTTATATTCTCATTTTTATTAATCTTAAGGGTTTTACTTGTACCCGAAACTATGAAGTTAGATTTTTGCACATTTAGGGACAAGGTATTGCCACATAACCATCCATTAATTGCAGAAAGGTCACATATGTAGAGCATAGTATCATAAGCGAATAAACGTATAGAACATTTTCCACATGAGAGACAAAATGGTTTATTTGTAAGAAGAATTTAAGGAGAATTTAAATTGATTTATTCATTTTTCATGAAAATATTCTCCTTATATTATGCAACAGTGCTCTGCATTTATGGGCGTCTAATTGCTACAGAAGAATAGTACGTGTTCTGTATTACCGATTTCGCCACAGTTGCACAATGCATACTCTTTCATACCAATTCTATGAAGATATACGGGACTTGAAAATGACCACTTATGAGTCCAATAATCCGGCTAAAGAATCTGCCATTTGGACGTCCGCGAACCAATTTGTAATATTGATAACAAGAAGTTTTTCTATGGGTACATGTACAATTTGAAGGTTATGCAACATATTCTCAATATATCTACAAGTATAAAGCAAGGAAATAGATAATAGTTATTCTAGAGAACTGAAATTGGAATATCATTTTCATAGTCGACGTTTTTCGAAATTCTGGCTGATAAAAATTAACACGTTCTTCTTCTAATCATTCGAAAGCATTAATGAACATCCAACTGATACTAATAAACCCGAAAGGCCGAGGAGAGACAGACATAAATTAAACGAAATTGAACGACTCAAAGATATCGAAGAAATGAAGAATGCTCGGCTTTAAAATTATGGCGTTCGAACTAGCTGGATGCTGGCGATTTTTCTTTTCTTATAATTAATCAATAATTATTGCTGTCAGATCGAACAATGCTTGTTCGGAATCTGGCTTGAATTTATAAATGTAAAAACTCGAACATATATAGAGGCAGTACGTGCTTATAATGACATATTCCACTTACTGTAAAAAGAGATATACCGCATTAGTGATGTGATAATAGAAATATTAGCAACAATGTGGCATACCAATGAAATTTTACCCCTCTTTGAAGCTTATTAAATTGATATTATTCATTCTCGACAATCTGCGAACATACCTGAGATCTACCGAAGCTATACTAAGAAATTCTCATGTAGCATACAAAGGTATGAGTGAATCTATTTTATATGAATAAAATAAAAACCGCCGCACAAACTTATATAATAATTGTAATAATAATTTCTTTATTCTCAACCAAATTCTTTTCACAAGCAAAGAACATTATGTTGCACTTAGAAATGCTCAGTCAGGGGATTTCTTTGACAATATCGAATTTGAGATGCCTTCTTGAAGAATGTATCTATCACTTACTGTTGAAATTTCGCGAAATATCTTACAGTCGTCGCATAGAAGAAAAAATTACATTTCATATTGCTGAAAACATTTTAAAGAAGTGTCCCTAAAACAGAAACCTGTGGAACCCCCGACAATTTTTTCAGAACTTTATGAATTCGTTCATAAAATCAAGTTCGCAGACCAATTAGAAGCTGTGAAGCGCATTTTGTAGATTATTTAAGGGTGCTAAAAAACATGAGTGCTGCAGTTAATTCTGAAAATAAGGAAATACTTCTTGGACCCATAGGTGAAAAAAGGCATCAAATGAAGAAAGCACTATTAGCGTAGATATTTGATCACTACTCGATTATTTTAGATCAGTTTTTGAAAGAACAGTTTTTTCATTTATTCGTTAATGACCTGGAGATCTTCTAGAAGGGAAGAAGATAAAATCCAGGAATTTTAATTATACGAACGAAGGTGAATAGACTGATAGATCGGAACAATGTGGATGAGAACACACAATCGAATATCGATGGTTCTGGGGCAAATTATGGCAATTAGAACCGTGGCGTGAAGTTGTAAGAGAATGTCAAGTGGATCATCTTCCTTTGAGAACTATACGATTGTCAGTGGCGTCACAAACAATTGGCGCTATGGGCATTTAATTTCGAAAGTATTTTATAGCAGTATCTTCGAAATCGAATGTACTACTATAACAACAGACATACAACCGAAATAAGAACATTCAGTCATTCTATTTCCTCTTTCTTTCAGTGAGAGAAGCTTATGTATATCAATACTGGTTAGATATAATTTGCCAGGGGGCTCAAGAACTACACAAAGTACGTCAGACTAATAAAATACTTCCATATTCTTACGCACTAGTCCATGAGAAATAAAAACACTGCTTCAATATACATATTTATTTAGAAGTTTTTTGGACATTCCAATGCTTCTTCAACTTTACAGTTGAAAAAATGTTTAATAATTGCGTTTCTAGCTATAACTATGCGTTACCGTTATTCTAAATGATATTCTGATTTTTTTACCACCCATAATAAAATTTTATCGATAATATTTGGAGCAAATTTGAAAGTGATCTCAATTTTTCTGAAATAATAACGCCACTGTTCCGCGAAGACCTGAAGTGGTTCTTTTCGGATGAAAGAAACGGACGAAAAGGTAAGTGTTGTTTGGAAATATTGCAAGTCAGGGCAGTCCTATTATGCCTCCAGTTGATTACGAACGCAGCATGAGCCGCAGCCTATCACTCCGGACCAAATTATACTTAATTACAACCATAAAGTAATTTCGATTTACCCATGTAAACATTTGTACGTCCCTTTTGATACTCGAACGAATAAAAAAGGCTCGTGTGGATTTCGCGGTGCCGTAGATCGATATAATGGATGTTCAGCCACCTTCTACCATTTGAAAGAGCTCGCTCGAGTTGTCGAAGAAGCACTATATCTTGTTAAGTACCTCACTGAAATGAGGATGATTTAATGCAATGAAATTATCATTCTTCAGGACATTACTTATTTTATAGTAATATAATATAAAAATAAGTCATAAACCAAACAATATAACTGGTTCATTATACACCAAGTTAAAACCAAGAATTGAATTAAAAAACGAAACTCATACTGTATATTCAATAAATTGCATTGATTGTGATTCATGTTATATAGGCAACACAAAACAAAACACACACAGGAGATTATATGAACATGAATATTCGGTGAGAACAAACAAGAAAACAACTGCCCTTGCAAAACATGCAATCGAGCAACTTCATTCATTTGATTTTGGAAATGCGAAGATTATCGGAAAAGAAAAAAATCAACAGAAGAGGAATATTATGGAGATGATAGCCGTCCAAAGAGAAGAAAAGACAACTGTCAATTCAAGATCTGACATAGAGTAATTAGGAAGAATATATCATAATATAATCCACCTTGAAGACTGAGACGAGATGAAAGAAGAGAGAAATTTATCATGTGACGAGACAAACGCGTATATATATATATATATATATATATATATATATATATATATATATATATATATATATATATATATATATATATATATATATATATATATATATATATATATATATATATATATATATATATATATATATATATATATATATATATATATATAATTTGGCCTAATCCTTCCTAGCATCATAACAAGTGAACCACTTTGTATATTTTCGTTATATTTGGCTCACATGTTTCTTATTTGAAGCTGAAGGTTACCTTGAAGTAACACAATGCATATCGAAATTTCAAGAATGGTTTTAATACTTTGATAATATTTTTTTTAATATTTATTTGTATTTAAGAAATATCAATTTCGAATTATTACCCAGAGTGCGTTAATAATTTTCTTTAAATCACAACTGGGTATCTGGAAATAAACAGTGGGATGGTATGTGGCTATAAGAACAGAACCAATGTATTTAATAATTAAATACTCCTTTCGATAGTTTCAATTTGTCATCAAAAGTCACGTATATACCAGAAGGAATGTTAGATTATTTATTATTAGATTATTTTTCTATCGTATATAAAGCATTTCTACATTTTAATGTAATTTCTAATTTTAAAACATTTTGATACATCTCTGCTGCTAAAACTCTTGTATTCTTATAATTGTACTCCTATTTTTCAGTTATATTCTCTTCAAGAAGGTTGGTTTTATTGACTTAAAAGCGTTTCCATAAGCTTTCATACCTTGTTCTAAATTCTGTGGTGTTCTATATTACCATTAGAGGGTGTTTGTTGAATATAGATCTTTTATGTCCTTTTTATCAGTCATACGATACTAAATCGTAGTTTTGATGTGCATCGTTTCCAATATTTTCCTACTTTTTTATTTGTTTCTACATTCGAATTATTCACGTCGTCCTAATCGTCTAATCTAATTTATGGTTTCCATTATTTCTGTGATTCTTTTGATAATTTCGTCTCTTTGTTTTCTTTCATGTTGTGTTTACGTATTACTGTAGTTTAAAAAGATATTTGTTTATTCGAATTTTAGGAGATTTTATTAAATCACGTGTATTCAATCAAATATTCATTGAAGTTATAACCATTGCAGTATATTTCAAACAAATTGTCAATGACTATCGAATATTTTTGATCGAGCATCAATAACATTTTTTTAAACGAAAGTAGTTAACGGTGTGTCTTCTTTCCCACCTCTCTTTTCTTATAACAATATCATACCCAGCATTATATCATCCGAAATGATTTAGCAACTTTACAAACGTTATTTTCAAATCGAAAGTTGTTGAATCTCAACCAATGAATAACCACATAAAAAAGTTAATCACTGATCTTAATGAGCCAAGCCTGCATCAATCAAAACCAAAGGCATACAACATAACAGTAGCTAATATTCCTCAACGATGACTCGGGTGAGGGCAAGATTTAAACTATATAATATCTAAAATCGGAAGCCTCCATTTCGATTAAAAGTATAACACTGAAACGATGACACGGCGTTATTTTTATACAGGGAAGGTTCAGACATTACCATTCAAATCCATTTATTCAACTCGATTTAGGCAGTTTTCACTTCAACTCATGTTTGAATAGTTCAATCATGGACCAAAGATTTTCTATCGAATATATCTCATGCTTTTTTTTTCCAAAGTATATATACATATATATTCTTAGCCAAAAAGATGGTTAGAAATTTTTAAATTATTCATTTTGAGTATAAAAGAACCAAAAAACTGTTTACAATATTTATAACATATCAAGGAGAGTTTGACTGGGTTGGAAGGTATAATAAATGATAATAATAATTGAATATAAACTTAAATTCAAACACTTGAACTTATGATTTGAATACTTTATTGACTTCAAAGCATGACGCGTTTCGTCGTTATGTAGTCAATAAAGTGTAAATCATAAGTTCAAGTGTTTGAATTTAAGTTTATATTCAATTATAATGGAGTTACATCAAGTAAACGCCAACACTATTAGATAATAACAATGATAATCTTCTATTGTAAAGACAAGTCTCTCTTACAAATGGTAGGAGTTAGACATTTAATTTTACCACTCCTTCACAAATAAATATAACAAAACATTATGAAGTCTAACACGATAATCAAATGAATAACCCTATACAAAGCACATACAAACAAAAATCCATTCTTTGATATGAAGCATTGTTTTTCGTTCTTTCTGAATGCACAAATTGAAGCCCTTTCATCAAAAAGTTTCTTATACTTTTGTAAATAATTTTGTAAGTGCCACAAATTTTTTTCAATGCTCAATTATACAGTAGGTAACTGGTCTTGTCTGTAACGTAAACCTCTTGGAATTGACATCTTAATTTCAGTTTTTCAACGATATACCTTGGTGCATCATTCGTAACAAGCCTTAACAGTGAAAGTACTCCCATCTTTCTGTGGTTCTGTGGCTTTATATTGTATAATCTGGCTCCCATACGCAATATTACCTCAAATCACAAGCCATGGTTCATAACTCTTGACATTTCATAGTTGTCAGTTTCAGCTTAGTGACTATAGATGGCAGCAGATAATAGTTGATGCTTGGATACACCTGGCATTTTACATGGCGTCAAGCATTGCAAACCTTTCAATCTCATGGAAATGTTTTGCTTTATCCAAGAAACATGAAGAAAGAAACTTTCAAGTGAAAATGGAACTTTGAATTATGAAATCTAATTTCGAATTGAGACAAAGCTTGCATTACAATGAAGTTATTTAGTTTTCCAATGGAATTACTGATTTAAGGATCACCAAACTGAAGGAGTAACCTCTAATTGTGAAGGAGTTCCCCATGGAAGAGGAAGTATACATAGATGTTATGAGTAGATTGGTAGCTTTGTAAACTGTTTATTTAATATGAAGCTATTGTTAAGATTATAATATTGCATTGGCATTAAGAATTGATCTATACAATGAGTAAAAATTATATTGATCATTGCAATATATGCATGTATAAGTGTGAAAATTTGTTCATACTTAATTAGAGTAATTTTTTTCTTTATATGAATTTCATCAGTGTTATATTCTTTCAAAATTTTATATTAGTTATATAAATATTCGGTTGCAATATTCGACAATAGCAACCGTTTCGTTTTCAATTTTGTGAATCGTGTTGAGAATTTTTGTTTTCACTTCATTAGTTTTCACAAATTAACAAATATGGATGAAAATTCAAATTCCATCTGAACTAGGTCAGGCATTTTATTTTCGAATATATCTTTGCCACTGTGAAAGATTTTTTCTCTGACCGTCGGTTTCATCATGTCGGTTTTACCGGTTCAATTTACATTTGAATGCATTTTGAGTTAACATTTATCAACTAAATAATTCATTAACAGAGTAATGCGGATTCTGAAATGACGAATAGACATATAGTTATTGCAGTTTTCAAATCAAAATTGACAAACATATTGTGACAACTATGTGAGTGTATATTTGGAGTGGAAATATGTTTTATACAACATTTTGTGATAATTACGTAGCAAAACTTATATGTTACTTATTTTTATATTTTCAATGTTTCAATGTTTGCTTATTTTTGACTTGAACATGCCTTATGGTCTTACGTACGAATGAACATTATTATTATTGAATATAAACTTAAATTTAAAAACTTGAAATTATGATTTACCTACACTTTATTGACTACATAGCATGACGCGTTTCGTCGTTACAAACGACTTCTTCAGATGCTAACAGAATAATCAATAGAAGAGTCAATAAAGTGTAGATCAAAAGTTCAATTGTTTGAATTTTAGTTTATATTCGATTATAATGGATTTACATCAAGTGAACGCCAACACTATTAAATATTATTATAATAATATTCAAAGCAGGTTTGCAGTTGTCTTGAATAATAATCCATGAATTTTTGATAATCTTCTATTGAGATTTACATTCTACCTCTCATTGATGCAAATTGTATTCTTCATTCTGAATATTTTTTATTTGTGAATACAACTCATCAAACGCATTGTTTATGTATATCTTATGTTTAAACTTCATTTTGTCACCAATTTGAAAGAAAATTGAACGTTTTTTCCAGACTGCAATCCGCAAGCAAAACTATTCTAAAGAATAATTGAAATAACTGAATAATTGAAAGAATATTGCTCAATAAATCTTCATTACACGGAATGCTCAAACCAGGGCGTTCCTAATCAAAATTGAACCCACACAGAAGCCCCACGGCTCATTAGGCGGCATCTTACACAGTGCTAATGCGTAATTCGATAATTAAACCAGCGGTGGCTTTGAATCAATGCCTCTATATTATAAACGGTAACATTTCAGATGACACTTCAAATTAATTTTCATGCCCACGGATTTTATGATTTACGATTCCGCAAGACTTGCTTCCAAGTATAAATTGAATATCATATAAATGGATAACACTTCTGTCATTTTTCTTCTTCTTGCCTTATGGCAATGCAATGCGGAATACATACCTATGTTTCCATAATTAATTATTTAGCCGTTAATTGGATGACACCTTAGCGTGGAACAATGTACAGTGGAATGGACAGTACCTACGTGTTTTATATTCAGTGTTAACTATCCCTCTCGAACAGGGTAATATAGTTGAAAACATTTGGTCTAATTCCACAAAAACCATTCAAAACACTTGACATATGTCTAGAGCCCTCCAAGAGTTGATACAACAGTTATTATCTCTTTTTGGCAATGCATTAGTAGTTCGAAACATATGTCAATTGATTTGATGGCAGCTCAACATAACCTCATCTTGTTCAAAGTCCTAAAAATGCATTTATTATCTTCACTACATAGTATAAAACAAAGTCGCTTTCTCTGTTCCTATTCCCTATGTACGCTTAAATCTTTAAAACTACGCAACAGATTTTGATGCGGTTTTTTTAATAGACAGAGTGATTGAAGAGGTTTACATGTATAATAACATCCATTAAATAGTGGAAAAATACTGTTATTTTTGAGGTTTCTAATGTGATATAAATAATTACATTTTTTCCGCTTACATTGCAAACGCAGGCTGAACCCTACGAAATTTATCGAAATAATATACTAAGATTGTACATTTACAGTGTAATTTAAATAACACATTGATTAGATAAGCCTTCTCAATTTCCTGCCATAATTCCATTAGAACCATCAGAACAATTTAGACGGGATTTGAGCTCACCAATCGAACGAATAAAGTTATAAAGATCACGATTAAAGTAAAAACAATCTGGTTATGCAAATGCGGTAAATGTCGTACACTCTTAGGTGTTGTTAGCGGGCAATAACGTTCGCTATCGGTGCCATATATTACAATAGCGACTCAATCTTGGCCACTGAGGAACCGAATTAGTCAAGTCTCGGGAACGCGTGGTCCTAGCAACGGCCTGTCTTGAATTTTTCAGATCAGAGGATCAGTGGCGGATGCAGAACTGGTTTTACCATGCCCCAACTCCACTGGTACTTCTTGGTTTACTTACTTCAATGGAATAATTGTTTAAACCATTTGTTCTTAACATTTTGAAGATTGGAGACCCATTCACAAAATATCTTCAATGCCATGGACCTCCAATTGTTCATAATTGATATATATCATATTGAAGAGAGGTTGTTTTGAAAGTCAATATATTTGTATTACATGCGGCAAGAATACAAGCCGTTATTCTTCTGCATCTTCTAATAATATTTCGTCCCAGGACAATCTTTGAAAAACACTTTCGTATTGAAAAAAGTATGGGGAAAAATGTGAGTTCAGACACTCTCAGAAGAAATAATGCAGGGTGTTTAGGTCTGGAGGTCGAGCAGGCCATTCTTCCAGGAACAACCAGTGGTCCAACTACCATCGGTTAAGAACCACTTGTAGAGACGCATCAATGCCTTTCTTTTTCACCAAGTACTATTCTGTTGAATATTTGTCGAATACTGTAGTATGTGTTATATAATATAAAGTTAGCAGCTGTAAATAGCAATCATTCAATAAATATCAGAAATTCTATCGAAAAGTCGAATTTATGGAAGCGTATCGACAGACCCCTTCTTCCTAAAACACAGTACAAGATGTACTAAGTTTTAGGAAGGCAGCTGATTCAGATTTAGACATAATTGGGCATTATCTGAAGGATATATGATATTGAGTATAACATTAGATTTATTAATTTTTCACCTTCAGGTTCTTTAGAATGACATGGAATAAATTTTAAACCCAGCAGTGGATAAGTAATTCAGAATGATATGAACACAAATATACAACTATAAATTTCAGGTTACACTTTTCCAAATTCTCGAATTTATTGTTTGAAAAGTACTCCAATTCCTATATCCCATCTATCTGGTAATTTATGATACTCAGTTTCTCAAGTGTCAACAAAATTTTTAGATAATGAAATCCTCACACCGAATTAAGAGGTCTATAATCACTGCGATCAATCTCGATCAGAACGATAGCTAAAATGACTTCACCAGAATGAACAACATACCTCCCTTTTTTGCAAAAAAAATACAACCTAGTTGGTAGATTTCAATTCAATATTTACCATTGATTCTTGTATCATCTGCAAGTTTATAACCATTTAAACTTTGATCTTAAGAGCAATGTTAAGAAGTCAAGTGTCTCAAGTTCTGAAGGCAAAAATACCCAACCGAGAGTTTACCTCCCAAGAAATTGATATACGCAAGTGAAGCTAATGAATTGTGCGGAGCTACAAAAGCAGATGTGAACCGAACGCTAGCTTTGTGTGAAATATTGGTAGAAAAGAGTCGAATTCCAACCACCAAAGCGCTAATGACTCAGGATGTAACTCTGAAACGTGCAGTTTACTATTATATTGATTGTCTTTATCCCAAACAGGTAGTATCCCATATTAATTCAAGAGACGTAGCAGAATATTTAAAAGTAGTACACTGTCGTATACATTGTTATTAAGGCTTCACAAACCTTATAGCAGATTCAAGAAGTAATATGATGAATGTCTTCCATAGCTAAAAGTGAATAATTTACGTTTTCTTCCGTCTATATGTTAGGAAAGCCGATAGAGTTGAATGCCGTTTCTCAAATATTTTCTCGATTGAAATGGTAGAGCATACTTTGGAACTAGCTTTTTGGTCTTATGGAATTCCAAACTTTTATTGGGGACTTCTTCTTCAAGCAAACACTGTTGCAATTTGGGATATACTCGTGAACTCCTCAGTGAATTTCAGGGAGATTAAATGAAAGAGCAATCTTTGGTAATATTATTTACACGATGCCCTCCAGAAAGTACTATTACTCTTGAAGTTCTATAAAACACCCCTTGGGAAACCCTGGCGTTGACAAACCCGCCACTGCATCTGATCAAACTAATATACTCACACGAACCTCTTCGAATCCGCAGTAACATCTTATTATTTTAGTATATAAATGATCCTGAATGAAATTCACTCTTAAGACCATTAAAACCCTGAAAGTTTGTACGAGTAAATTGATATAAATTTAAATCGGTATTTTCAGTGCTTATTCGCACTTGGAAAGCCCTTATAACGTAATAAAAGCTTAAGAAACGACTCGGTCGGTGTAAAATAATTGGAGAATAAACGCCCACATGGTCCCATCGAAAATTAATATCTTTCGTTATCGACTTATATGGGCAGATTTATCTTGGGAATTTATTGGATCTGATGCTCTGAATTCCACAACAAAGTCATGAATTTTGTTGGTTTTATGTGGTCGAATGGACTGTCCTTACTGGTTGTCGTGGTAGTCCTGCAAGCACTCCGACTACTTGCCCGATTGAATATTTCAACATGAAGAGATTAGAGCAGTTTGCGCTAAATGTTGAAATGGATCCAAAGATGACCATAAATATGAAACTACAGATATTATAGGAGATTCAGAAGGTTTATGTGGGTTTTACAGAGTAATTAAAGCATTTCTAAGATATCTGCGTTTGGATTCTCATCCCAATTGAACGAAAGATTCAATATTTGATAATGTTGGCGTTTACTTGATGTAAATCCATTATAATTGAATATAAACTTAAATTCAAACACTTGAACTTAATCACATTTAAGTTACAAACGACTTCTTCAGATGTTATCATTCACTTCAGTTATTATTCTATAAGCATCTGAAGAAGTCGTTTGTAACGACGAAACGCGTCATGCTATGTAGTCAATAAAGTGTAAATCATAAGTTCAAGTGTTTGAATTTAAGTTTATATTCGAAAGTTTCAACCTACGAAATCCATTTAAGTTCTTCACGTTGAAATCTAGATTACAATTTTTGTTTTCATAGAATATCAGAGTCGAAGTATCCAATGTAAACCTAGAATATCAAAGCATTCTTATGATAACTGCTATTGAAATATATATTCTCTAATAAGACGATAAGATTAGGCATGAATTTTTCACCTGAAATAAGGGTGAATTCAAATAATCCCTACGTAAGAAATATGGAGTTTATTTCCCCACAAGAAATTTTCCCCTGACAAGGCCTTAATCTGACTACTCCTTGTCAGGGGGTTGATTAGTTGCCGACTGATGAACAACCAATGTAAAGCCCAATTCTCCCGATTGATGGAAATCGGTATGAAAGCGTTCGTTGTTGACAAGGCCTCAATCTGCCTACTCCTTGACAGGTGAATGAGTTGACAACTGATGGACAACTGACTTTATTAAGAAAATGTTAACGAATTTATATATAAATTTGAACTGGTTAATCGATGAAATGAAAATTCATCGAACTTATGCGAGTGTGATGAACCGATGATATTCCCAATAGTTACGAATTGCCTAATACATTATTATAGCAAGTATTCCCTTATTCTAACAGGTAAATCTGTTCGAAATCTTCAAGATTCTGAACACCCTATAATATCTGCTATTGAAATTATACTCATTTTATAGTTGGAATATCTACTACTCATTCCAATAGAACGATAAGATTTAACCATTGAATCATTTCTTAGATAATCTGCTATTGAAATATGTTCTCGTTCCAATTGAAAGACAAGATTCAAACTACGACTCATAAATTCAAATACTATCCATATGACTTCTTCTCATCGAAATCTAGGTTATAATTATTTTTTAGAAAATATTGAACTTAGAGTATCCGTTATAGACCCCTGATTTCGAAGTATTCCTATGATATATGATTTGTCATTATGTACTCATTGCAGTTGAAGAAAAGATCAAACCTAGGCAAAAATGGATTAGAATCTTTGTTGTTGGATTGAAACATCGGATGTAAGCCTAGGATGTCTTCAATTGATCTGCAGACTCATTATAAGAAGTTCTTCATCTTCTTATTTGTACTATTCTTATTTTCCATACTTTTTGCTAGTATAATCCTTCATTGTTTTGAAAATCCGTAAACTCTTCACATTCATCATATCGATGAATTTCGAAGTTTCTATATGAATTCAACTGTTTTTCAGCGAACTTTTTCATAGCTTGTTTTACTTTTCATCTAATTTGAAGATAGATTTGCATCTCCCAAAAGAGAATGTTTGTGCACAGAATCATAGGTGGCACCAGAGTCCCGGATAGCCTGAGCGCCCGCTCTGATTCCACTTCATGAGGACCTTATTACGTACATGTTATAACGTCCATAAAAAACTTCCCTCGAATGGTCAGTCACATGGTCTAACCATCTTAGTTTTGTTCGTCGTCTTTTTATTATTGCATAGGCCTTAGCATTCGATTCTGCCATTCTAGTCTCACCTTTGTGGAATCTTTGGTATTTCAACGATTTGACATTGTCTTCTTCGTTCAGTTTGTCGAGTATCTTCTGTTACTATATGTTACTCTGGGTATTTTCCGTTCACAGCTTCTACATTTTTCTATTTCCTTCTCGACAACCATTTTCATTCGATCTTTTGTGAGACAAATTCACTACCAATTCATTTTGCTTTTGCTGAAACTTCTTTGACTGTTGTATATTTCAGCTGTCTTGCTTCTTCCAAAAACAGTTTTCATTTTACTCTTTCCTCAATATTACCTTGCCTATCTGTTCCTATCAACAAGTATTCGAATGATGGAGTATACCAATATAATTTACATATAGATTTCAAACCTTGAGGGATATTACAATTTCATGGTTTTAAAAGCATACTAGAACATGGAATGTAATAATCGGATCCCATGGATTCAAAATAAGATTATCTTCAGAAGGCAATTTTATCAGTCATAAAGTATCATATCTACCTTTATATATTTATTTCTATCATATATACAGTTTTATACATAGTTTATATATATATATATATATATATATTTATATATATATATATATATATATATATATATATTCAGTTTTCTTTAAATCGAATAACACTCAATTTGTATCTTATATTCAAAATGTTTATTGAAATTGATAACTTGGCCCTTGCCATTTACATTTTGAAGAAAACTTCATGTAAATGTTGTCCGCGGCTACGTATCATATGGTCCATTCGGAAGGTCCAATTTTGCGTCAGTTTTTCGAGCATTTCGGCTGCTCACCAAATTCATCCTTCAACATGTACATTGTTTCACGAGCTGTTTTGTTTTTTTTTTCCGTCTTGATGAAACCACATGTCAACCAAGTTCAACTCGGCCAATTGGGGCAAAAAAAAGTTGCGTATCATGTCTCGATATTGTTCGCCGTTGACGGTAACGTTTCTTCCACGGTCGTCTTTGAAGAAAAATGGACCAATGATGACACCAGCCCATAAACCACACCAAACTGTCGTTTTTTCGGAATGCATCGGTATTTCTTGTATGGCATGTGGCTGTTCATCACTCCAGATGCGCCAGTTTTGTTTATTTACATATCCGTTAAGCCAGAAATGAGCCTCATCGCTAAACATGCGTAACAAACGATACACATTTTTCACAGAGCACGAATTTCGATAGGAAATCTCAACAATTTGCAATTGTTGCTCGTTTGTAAGTCTTTTCGTAATAAAATGACAGAGTATACTGAAAATATTTCACTTCGATAGATGACGTTTGGATGCCACTACCAACCAGTGCCACCAACTTGAAAAACTTAACTCTTAAAAAATCACCCTTACCTTTCGTTTTTTATTGAGTTTTCTCGAAATTAATTGCTATATGGCCAACTTTTTCATTGTGAAGGATGAAAGATCTCCTAATCTGGAGAGATCAGGCAGAAGCTTTCAGCAGACGCGTGTTTTTTTTCGGGGGTTTCGTTCGTTCGTTTCGAGTGTCCTCAATATAAACTGACTAAGCGGTTCGGATAAGAACGAGAAGCTTTTTGCGAATATTTGAAAATTGCTTGCTCATTATATTTAATTTCCATCAAAGAGCAAATTTCTCAAGAAGCGCCAACTGTTATTTTCCTAAAGTAATAAGCGACCAATTCACAGAACTAATATTCGTTCGGATTCGAATAATGTTACCATTTATCGTATTTTGGAAACCCTAAAATCAACACCGAAATCCCATACTTATAAATCGACGAGTGTCAAGTTTTCTATAAAATGTTGAACTTGACTTTATTGCTATTATTGCTGTCCAATTAAATTCTGGTATTCGATTATAAACCCAGTACCTGATATCCACCCAGAGAAGACGACAGAGTCAAGCCATGGGCGTAGAGTATCCGGATCTCTATGTCTTTCGATATTTATAATTAGTAGATGTCAATGTGAAAAAAATATGATGAGTAAATATTAGTCTATATTATAGATCATCATTCAGTAGTTTTTGTTCCAAACAAATTTCCACTATTATTTTCAAAAAACATTCATTTCAAATTAATTATAATGACGAATATAAAATAGCAAAATTACTCAACAAATATTCTCTTTGAGGATAAAAGAAGTGGAGAATTAATAACACATTTGTAACACATGTGATAAGAAATACACACAAGAAATAAAACAACATGAAAACATAATTATAATAGTAATAATAACGATTTAATTTCGAATTATAGATGCAGAAAAATATCAGTACCTAAACCACTGTGGGGATAGATTTTACAAAATATTTTCTGTAGGTGGGGCGTTAATGATAATCAAAAGGAATTTCAGTTAACATTTTACCTAAAAACTCTTGAAAATTGAATGAAATATCACTAAAAATGTCATCTACAAAGTCTCTTTAAATATATTTAATTTTACCAGACATTTCGTCTACAGAAGATACAAAAATCAGAAATGTCATGGTTAGTTCTGTGTAGATTTAAGAGCTCACTTTATTTTTTGTTAATTTTCCCATTCGGATAAACAGCTTTTTTTTTTGAACACTCAGATTCAAATTTCAATTCATAACGAGGTTGTTCAAAATTGTTGATCTTTTTCATAATGCCAACATTTTGTCGTCTTAATCGCAGATACTTGTCATCTCTCCCAAAGAGGAGTTGAGATGACGAATGGAAGAAGATTGAAAGACCTAAATGAAACAGTTTTGCTGTGACAATTAGCTCTAGAGAAAAATTCAAATAATAACAGAAGCTTCATTGAATGAGAGGCTAGTATGGATTATAATTTTAGCTACATAGGGACAAAAAATATTCATTGCTAAGACCTAATTCCTCTAGAAAACCAATAAAGAAGAAAAACTTATTTATGTATACCTATATATATTAGCGATAAAAAAAATTTGGTTTTCCGTCTGAATAATTGTAACATTCTAAATTTGTTATTGTAGTTGTTGAATAAGTGGAATGTAAAGTTCACTCCATTAATTTGTTACACAATTTTTGTAAATTGTAACGAATTGCCGTCACAGGATGGAATCTCCATGCGGGTGGATCCTGTAACTTTTGTGACATTTCACAAGTCCTTCTTTTTGAAGCTTTCCGATTTTCAATAGTTCTTCAATTTTTCATTTCACATAGTACACCCAATAGCAGTTCTATGTATATATAGTTATATTTATAATATTTTAATGATAATATAATAATAATAATAATAGGCATATATTTCCAACAGGTAACTACCCAATTACAAGACAATACATAATGAATAAATATGGCTACATAGATACACAATATTAAAAAATTATAATAATGAAAAACATGATCAAATATAATAATCGAAATCTATAATGCCAATATCTCAATATTGAATCATAATAATAATCAAGGAAACAAATCACTCAGAACTCAAACCGGAAGAAATTAAGATACCTCACTGTTAAGATTTAAGTAAACATTTATGATAGAAACAAGTGAGTCCCAGTGCAAATCACAGCAGCTTGCTACCTGGTTAGCAGTAGAACATGGGAAGCTAAGCGGCGATTGCGAGAGAAGATTGATTCTGTGGGTTTTTGAGTAAAATGCCTGGTTTTTTCTAGTAGGTACACCTCTGAGGAACGAAGGAATTAAGTTTACCCAAAAGCTCAGGACAGTCAAGATTATCTTTGATCAAATTGAATAAAAAGTTAAATGCATTCAAACTTCTCCTTGTGTGGAGGCTCCTAGTGTCAAACCTTGACAGCAAACAAGCGTGATCTCAACCCCTATGTTGATATACACCATCCTCTCGAAATCAAAGCCAGTTCAAGAACTTCCTCTGCAATGTCTCCAGGCGGTTTATGTGACAATTATATATTGGTCGCCAAACAAGACCGCCATACTCAAGTTTGTCTCTCACTAGGGCATTAAATAAATGGACCAGTGTTAAAGAATTCGAAAACAATCTAGCATTGCGGACGATGAAACCATAAATTTTGCTACATGATGAAATTAATTGGTTGATATGAGGTATGAATGAGAATTTTTGATCAAATACTAGGCTCCAGAAGTCGAGTCAGATTAACACCTTTAATGTTGTAATTGAAAGTTATCACATTTCTCTTTTTAGTAAAATTCACCATATTACATCATGCATAGATGACACGCTCTTATAAATTTCAATATCGTCCGTATAAGCCACCTTCTTAACAAACAGGACAAATAGTAAGGGTCCAAGATTGGATTCCTGCGGCACTCCCGAAGTTATTATAAATACCTAGAGATTCCTAGACACAACTCAAGTAGGACTCCGTGAGAAATGATAACTTATTCGCAAGCAAATTATTTTTACCCATAATAGGCTATTTTCAATGTAAAAAGCATTATTTTATTTATTTGTTTCGACAAAGTTTTGATATACAAATAAAGCGTTTTACCTTGAAAATAGCCTGTGATTGCTAAAAATATATATATATATATATATATATATATATATATATATATATATATATATATATATATAACGTATAAGCAATCAAATATGAATTGATTAGGAATATATCTAATAAATATTATCTCTTTTTTGAATAAATAATGTAGTGGTACCCTTTCTACTCCCTGAAAGGCCCTGCCCATGAGTCTGCTCCGAGTAATTAAGGGAAAGGTAACAATAAAACCGTCTGAGTTGCCGATAAGGCGGATTGATTTAAAGCAACTATATTCAGTAGTGATTAGGTAACACGTTTTAGAGCGTATACAAGGTGAGAGAATGGACTAAATCTCTACCTTAATTTTAATCTGGATTTTTTCTCTCTCAAACATTGAGGATGCCGAAGACGAAGGTGTAAAATATGTAATGTGGGTTCTTGTTGAGTGCTTGTCTCCAATTCATGACCAGAACTGTACTGTAAATACCGAGTTCTTCTTTTGTGAATCCTGCTTTCCGATTTTACCGCAAGTTGTACTGGTTATCGAATGAATTAGTGAAATCTATTTTGAGTTTGTCAATAATGGATATAAATTTGGTCTTATGATTATTTATAAATTGATCAATAAGTTGTTGTATGAGAATAAACAAATAAGGGAAAAGGAAAACAATAGGGAATTTTTCTAAGCTGAAAATTTTGAGTTTATCCTCTAAAAGCAGACAAAAAACCCCGGTTTTCTGATTGACTAGGTCTTTACTACAGTTGAAGTTTTATTGTTAATTGCAACCTTGTCAAAACTATCAGATGTTTATTGAAATTATTTAATATTTTGAACAAAATTTCAAATCGCAACAAAACGTCAACTTACATGAAAATTTTTTCAATCAGAATTAAGCCTGTTATTGCTAAAATATATAAACTAAACATATCCAACAGATAATAAAACGATACAGAAATATATATATATATATATATATATATATATATATATATATATATATATATATATATATATATATATATATATATATAGTAATCTTTATTGTAGATAAAAGAAATTTATTACAAATGGTAGGTGTTTGACGAATCTTCCACTCCTCGAAAAATGAAATTAACATAAATTAGAAAATATTACAAAATAGTAGATAAAGATAAACTTAATCTTAGGTGAAACTAATGATTGAAGTCTAATGTAGTCTGTCCTTAATTTCTGGTTTTTGCTTTTAATAGTTATATTCTCGTTAGTATTCACATTCAGAATTTTACCAGTACCCAAAACTATAAATTTAGATTCATGAAAGGGTGAAGCGGTTTTAGAATTCAAAAAAGCAAAAATGAAATCCACGAAATTTATTATTATAATGGCAAAAGAATCCCTATATGTTCATTGCAATCAACAAAGTATATTGAAATATAACAGAAAATAGACAGAAATTTGAGATGGACAACACACATTCATGTTTTGGGTAAAAAACTGAATAACTAATTTTTTACAATATCTAGAATTGAGAACATTGTACCTAGAAACTGTGTTATGAATGTGTAATAAGTCATCTAAATTATAATATTCTGCTGTGGGGCTGCTCTACAGAAATAAATAGGGTGTTTATTACACAGAAGCGAATACTTCGATTAATATTCAATATTCATCAACGAATAACTTGTAAACGTATCTTCATTAATAATTACATAAGGCACCCTACCTTGTTTATATATTTATAGATGTTTAATATATGTTAAAGAAAATGAAGATAGGTTTATTAAATTGACTGAATGGAAGATCAGACTCAAAACTGAATTCAGTCCTTTTTTAAGCATTCTTCTTAGTTGTAATTATTTTATCAATTGAATGAATGTATTTTTACACTGTAAGGAATATTTCTCGAAAAATTTTATTATTATTATTATTACTATTATTATATTAAATAATATTGATATTTCTAAAAGTAGTGACTATATTATTTAATAATGAAGACATATTCAACTCAACCTGAAAGACCGATTAAAAATGCTGTTTTCTATAAAATTGTATTATGAAACAATTAAAGAGATGAAAATATTTTCATCTCTTGAAATCTATCTTGATCAGCATATTCCAATAACGAAACTGTTCAATATCCCGAAGTAATTTGTTGTGCCGTGTGTATTATCTTGATTGTATCTGTCTACACCATAACCACAGCTCATGCGTTGACCACTGTTAAACAAAGTTGTTTTTTCACTTTCCCAAATTGAAAATAAACATAATTACGCCATAAATCCTGCATAGTTAATTATGCTGGAAGGGATTTTACTTCGATTGAATATAAATGAGCCAATATAAGTCCAGATTAAGGCGTCCAATTCGGCCGTTTTGGTGTTAATTAATGTAAATTGTTGTTAGATATGCCGGTAAATGCGCGTCCAAAGATGTGCACAATTTAGTTTAGCTCCTAATTGCCAGCTTTTTATTAATTGTGGATGGTCAATGGTGGGGATATGAAGATATCTTCAGTAATTCCGAAGTTCAAATGATCAGAACTTTGGACCATTCACGATAATGATATTCAGTACTAGTCACTATAAATACCATTAAAGATAACTTCAATGCGTTTTGATTTGAAGGAACTTCTCGAAAAGAATTAAAATCTCGAACACATTTTATAATTTCGTGTTGTATTGTTTTATGGTTCCTCTTACGTTTTTGATTTTCTTATGGTATGAACAAGCTTCAACACGGATTCATCACGATAATGCACCAGCTAACACATCAATGCTTGTTCGTGATCTTCTGGCCAAAAACAACACCGTAGTCATGCGTTAACCACCGTATTCACCAGATTTGACTCCCTGCGACCTTATTCCAAAACTGAAGAGACCAATAAAAGAAAACCGTTTTGACACAATTGATGAGATAAAGTCGGAATCGAAGAATGAGCTGATGGCCATACCGAAATGCTAATTTCAGAAGTGCTTCAAAAATTGAAAGAAGCGCTGGCGTTGTGTATCATCAGGGGATTACTTTGGAATAGACAAAATGAATATGATAAATAAAGAAATAATTTTCGAAAAAATTCAATAATCACCTTTTCTTTCGAACAAATCTACCTACTGTTTGAAACTCGTATATAGGATGATCCAAAACTAACGCAAGTTTAGTACCTTGATGATTCGAATGTAGACAGTGATCTATAAATCAGTTTTTTGTATCATATATTCGTTAATTTCTTTGCTACTACTCTCCTTCACAAGGTGAAATCTTTCACAACCCTTTCAAAGGGTTGATATTTTTAAGGTCATTCTTCTGAAGTTCGAGGACTGAATGGAAGATCAGACTCAAAACTTAATTCAGTCCTCTTGTGATCATTTTTCTTGAATGTAATTACTTTAATAATGGAATGATTATAAGAGAGGGTGTTTTTTTAGAGGTATAGAACTTTAAATTGCAATAAAACAACGATGGATTATTCGATTGACAAGAATTTTTTTTTATTCGAAAGATAATCTTGTGGCATTACATTTCAAATATGATTTCTGTCATATGACCGCCACGGCTGGCTCGGATGTAGTTCAATCTGGACGTCCAATTTTCGATGACTTTTTCCAACATTTGTGGCCGTTTATCGGCAATAACACGGCGAATATTGTCTTCCAAATGGTCAAGCGTTTGTGGCTTATCCGCATAGACCAATGACTTTACATGGCCCTACAGAAAGTAGTCTAGCGGTGTTAAATCACAAGATCTTGGAGGCCAATTCACAGGTCCAAAACGTGAAATTAGGCGGTCCCAAAAGTGTCTTTCAATAAATCGATTGTGGCGCGATCTGTGTGACATGTTGCGCCGTCTTGTTGAAACCACAGCTCCTGGACATCATGGTTGTTCAATTCAGGAATGAAAAAGTTAGTAATCATGACTCTATACCGATCACCATTGACTGTAACGTTCTGGCCATCATCAGTTTTGCAGAAGTACGGACCAATGATTCCACCAGCCCATAAAGCGCACCAACCAGTCAGTTTTTCTGGATGTAACGGTGTTTTGACATACACTTGAGGATTATCTTCACCCCAAATGCGGCAGTTTTGTTTGTTGACGTAGTCATTCAATCAGAAGTGCGCTTCATCGCTAAACAAAATTTGCTTATGAAAATCGGGAACAACGGCAATCTTGTTTTGGGCCCATTCGACGCGTTGTTCAGGCGGGAGTCTATTCATGATGAATTGCCAAACCAAACTGAGAATAAATCACTCTCAGCTGTTAAATCGGTCTCCATCTTCAACAGTAATGCCAACTTAAAGTTCTATACCTCTAAAAAAACACCCTTTAGTACAATGTTAGGAATATTTCACTAAAAATATTATCAATATTTTCTGAAGAAAACGGTAACCCGACGAAACTCGCTAAGTTATTCATTCAATTAATGTGTTTCACCAAGTTTTAACCCTAAGAAGCCATCGTAATGGTGAAAACTACGTCACAATTTTTCAATAAATGTGTGGAAATATTGAAAATAGAATTTTCGTTTCCGTTTTGAATTTTTCATGCTTTTTTCAATTTTACTGGAGAAACTTTCATGATGAGTTGCATTCAAATGAGTCTGAATCTAATCAAATTGCATTCCACTAAATCGACCCTAAGGCTGCAAAAGGTGCAACCTTTTTTTCAGAAGTCAAAGCGGGTATAAAACAAAAACTAATGACTTCCAACATGCCATCACTCTAATCATTCATATTCACTGGGAATTACTTACAAATACCCAAAATTTTTCATTCGTGACTAAATTCGAATCGCGTGCTTTGTTTTCGATAATTTCTTGATCATTTTTATTTAGTAGGTCATCTTCGAAATAAAAAATTCTTATATCATAGGGTTTGAAAATTGTTTAATATCTACAGTAGACTAAGCTATTATTCTAATTATATAGTTTTGTATATAGAATCCTTGAAATTATCTGTTTTAATAGGTGAATTTTGAGGAACATTGAAAAAATCTGTTTCATCTAGCAGGCATCGACTCAGGATGTCGGTGATAGATAGTTATAACATTGAAAATTCTTTGAAATGAATCCTTTATTCAATAATTTTTTAATGATGGTTGTATCCAATCTCTGAGTAGCTGCCCTGCGGCTCATAAAATATCAATCTTTTTTCGGAAATCAAAATATGCAAAGAAATATAATTTCGTATTTTACATATTTTGAGACCCCTGTGCTTAATCAACAAAAATATTCAGTATTCTTGACATATATTTTATTTACTAAACCATTGTCTAGAGTTCCATACAACTGTTACTTACTGAACTGAATTAGCTGTCAAACTCGAAAAAATTTTCCGAAAATTTCTCGAATATTATTTATCCTGAAAAATGCCATTTTCATTTCAATTGAGATCAGTTTCCTTATAAACATTATAGTTTTCTCAAAAACTCGATGCGAAATTTCGCTAAAATTTCAGAATAACTCGAAATGAAAACTATCTTCCAATATCTTCAAATTAGATGTTTAACTAGAAATCTGATTACAAATATGTGTTCTACGAACTCAAACTATTCAGTCAGAAATAATATTTTTATCGAAATCAGAGGAAAATTTTTTTTCATATTTTTCCCAACGGAATGATGAAAATTTTTCAGAAATTTTTAACGTGAAATTGACTAATCTCTCATTAAGACGAGAGCACAGATCACAAATGTAGATCAATTTCCGCATCAACTTGATAGTTTCCTCAAAAATTCGATGGAAAATTGCACTAAAATTTCAGATCACGCGAAATGATGTTGAAAATATGTGTCCTATGACTTCAAATTGGTCAGAAATCACATTTTCATCGAAATCGGAAAAAAAAAATTTTTTCATTTTTTTTTCGACGAAAATAATTGAAATATTCCGAAAATTTTTGGAGAAGTTTCCATCCTGAAAATTGACCTTTTCTCATCAAATTAAAGGCGCAGGTCACGAATTGATCATCAGTTCCCCATAAAATTGATTGTTTCCTATCAATTTTTAAAAAATATTCGATGGGAATTTGCAATAAAATTTCAGAATCACGCGAAATTTAAGCTACGAGTATCTTCCAAATGAGACGATTTATTGGAATTGTCATCAGAAAAATGTGTTCTACGACTTCAGCCAGATCACGAACTCATCGTCAGTTTCCCCATCGACTTATAGTTTCCTCGAAAATTCGATGGAAAGTTGCACTAAAATTACATATCGCGCGAAATTTTAACTTGATTAGAAATATGTGTTCTACTACCTCAATATCATGAGAAATCGCTCTTTCTTCTTAATCAGAAGAACCAATTTTTTTGACGGAAATGGTGATCATTTTTCGAAAATTATTCGAAACATTTTCTCTTGAAAATTCTTTTTTTTTTCATTAAGTGAAGGACCAAAAACACAAAATAATCATCAGTTTCATCATAAACTTCAAAGTTTCTTCAATAACTCTTTGTGAAATTATACACTAAAATGTCAGAATCAGACGAAATGGGACTATCTTCCAAATTAGATATTTCATTGAAAATCTGATTAGAAATGTGTTCTACAACCTCAGTGCAGTCAGAAATTACATTTTCGTCTTAATCAGAAGAAAAAATTTCTTGATCTTGTAATATATAGTTTGACAATATTGTTTTTACAATTAACTATATGTACGTATATGCTTAAGGCTCTTTCTATTTATATATTGAATGTTAAAGAAGAAGAGTGATGTACATACAACCAAAACATCCAATTTCATCGTTTAATTTATTTATGTGTGAGAAAGAGACCCCTATCAATCACTCCTTGTGCAAAAGGACATGGTGCCCACTGGAAACAGAAGGATTTGAAGATATTAAACTCTCCACTCAACTGTTCAAATCTCTTTTTCTCATTGCACATATCTTACAAATCTCATTTGAAATGGTTAAATTTATTTTAGTTTGGAAAACTATAGGGTACATGATTTTTCTACATTATAGAAGATAATAATGTTAAAGAACCTACTTCTGTGCTCTCTTATTCTAAACAAACTCTTTACCTTTAAATGGAATCTACTTGCAATAATTGATCGGTTTTGTCGAGACTATATGATGATTTATCATGATGACACACAAACAGTTGATTTATTTCGTTTATTATCACAAAACTAGCAATCTTATTTCAGATATATAGTCCAAAGTCTAAAATACATATTCAAAAGCAAATTAAACGTACCTTCGGTCTATAGATTCTAGTTTCACAGATACTTCCTGACTTATCTGCAACATTGTATCCTGTTCATAAAGAAGTAGTTATTTTGAAAATATATATGTGATTTAAACTGGGTGAAACGTAAAGATGCAGCAAATATTCAAGTTGCTATGCCTTTGTTTTATCTGAGAACATTTTGTCCTTGATTTTCGAAAAAACCTTTTTTTCCAAGATACCAAAGAGTTTCTAGAAGATGTACCATACGAAACAAGAATGCACACATGTCCGTCTGCTTTCTTGTGTTTCACGCATGGTTTTGTCGAACCAAAGAATTAAACCTGTCCTATTATGTATGTCGGAAATCTTTGGAGTCATTGGTATATGCTAGTTAATTTTTAATTGAGGATGTGGTGCTCAATGACAAGAAGGAACTCAATGGTGTGGTACTCATTGCCTATATCCTACAAATCTCATTCGAAATGATTAAAGTTTTTTCAGTTTGGAAAACTATAGGCTACATGATTTTTTTACATTATAGAAGATAATAATGTTAGGTTACCTACTTCAGTGCTCTCTTATACTGAACAAATTATTTACCTTTAAATGGAATCTACTTGCAATAATTGATGGGTTTTGTCGAGACTATATGATAATTTATCATGATGACACACAAACAGTTGATTTATTTCGTTTATTATCACAAAACTAGCAATCTTATTTCAGATATATAGTCCAAAGTCTAAAATACATATTCAAAAGCAAATTAAACGTACCTTCGGTCTATAGATTCTAGTTTCACAGATACTTCCTGACTTATCTGCAACATTGTATCCTGTTCATAAAGAAGTAGTTATTTTGAAAATATATATGTGATTTAAACTGGGTGAAACGTAAAGATGCAGCAAATATTCAAGTTGCTATGCCTTTGTTTTATCTGAGAACATTTTGTCCTTGATTTTCGAAAAAACCTTTTTTTCCAAGATACCAAAGAGTTTCTAGAAGATGTACCATACGAAACAAGAATGCACACATGTCCGTCTGCTTTCTTGTGTTTCACGCATGGTTTTGTCGAACCAAAGAATTAAACCTGTCCTATTATGTATGTCGGAAATCTTTGGAGTCATTGGTATATGCTAGTTAATTTTTAATTGAGGATGTGGTGCTCAATGACAAGAAGGAACTCAATGGTGTGGTACTCATTGCCTATATCCTACAAATCTCATTCGAAATGATTAAAGTTTTTTCAGTTTGGAAAACTATAGGCTACATGATTTTTTTACATTATAGAAGATAATAATGTTAGGTTACCTACTTCAGTGATCTCTTATTCTAAAGAAATTATTTACCTTTAAATGGAATCTACTTGCAATAATTGATGGGTTTTGTCGAGACTATATGATAATTTATCATGATGACACACAAACAGTTGATTTATTTCGTTTATTATCACAAAACTAGCAATCTTATTTCAGATATATAGTCCAAAGTCTAAAATACATATTCAAAAGCAAATTAAACGTACCTTCGGTCTATAGATTCTAGTTTCACAGATACTTCCTGACTTATCTGCAACATTGTATCCTGTTCATAAAGAAGTAGTTATTTTGAAAATATATATGTGATTTAAACTGGGTGAAACGTAAAGATGCAGCAAATATTCAAGTTGCTATGCCTTTGTTTTATCTGAGAACATTTTGTCCTTGATTTTCGAAAAAACCTTTTTTTCCAAGATACCAAAGAGTTTCTAGAAGATGTACCATACGAAACAAGAATGCACACATGTCCGTCTGCTTTCTTGTGTTTCACGCATGGTTTTGTCGAACCAAAGAATTGAACCTGTCCTATTATGTATGTCGGAAATCTTTGGAGTCATTGGTATATGCTAGTTAATTTTTAATTGAGGATGTGGTGCTCAATGACAAGAAGGAACTCAATGGTGTGGTACTCATTGCCTATATCCTACAAATCTCATTCGAAATGGTTAAAGTTTTTTCAGTTGGAAAACTATAGGCTACATGATTTTTTTACATTATAGAAGATAATAATGTTAGGTTACCTACTTCAGTGGTCTCTTATTCTAAAGAAATTATTTACCTTTAAATGGAATCTACTTGCAATAATTGATGGGTTTTGTCGAGACTATATGATAATTTATCATGATGACACACAAACAGTTGATTTATTCCGTTTATTATCACAAAACTAGCAATCTTAATTCAGATATATAGTCCAAAGTCTAAAGTACATATTCAAAAGCAAATTAAACGTACCTTCGGTCTATAGATTCTAGTTTCACAGATACTTCCTGACTTATCTGCAACATTTTATCGTGTTCATAAAGAAGTAGTTATTTTGAAAATATATATGTGATTTAAACTGGGTGAAACGTAAAGATGCAGCAAATATTCAAGTTGCTATGCCTTCGTTTTATCTAAGAATATTTTGTCCTTCAATGATTTCCGACTTTTTTTCCAAGATACCAAAGAGTTTCTAGAAGATGTACCATACGAAACAAGAATTCACACATGTCAGTCTGCTTTCTTGTGTTTCACGCATGGTTTTGTCGAACCAAAGAATTGAACCTGTCCTATTATGTCTGTCGAAAATCTTTGGAGTCATTGGTATATGCTAGTTAATTTCTAATTGAGGATGTGGTGCTCAATGACAAGAAGGAACTCAATGGTGTGGTACTCAATGGAATTCAGGGTGGAGGAAGTCATTTTGGACATTCTTCGAGGAATACAACTCTCAGTATATGAACTTGCGCTGAAGTTATGCAATTGTTCTACTTCTCAGCTTCGTATTTGTTTCGCCTTATTTTTTGCCTTCGTATTAATTCTCTCAATTCAGGTGGGTATTTTTATGGAGCTGCATGAGTTCTTTTATATTCAATTGGTTTGGACATCTGAGTGAATCATTCCATTGATTATATATGTATTTTATGTATCATATTCAGTTGATAACATTATTTCGTTATTTATTTTATATATGTAGTTTGAGTAATTTACAAGTATATTTGTGTTGATGAAATGCTAATATATTTTTTATAATATCTTTGTCTTATAAAATTTGTTTGCTATGTTTTTTCAAAACGGAGACCTTTTTCAAAAACCATAACTGAAGAAAATATTCTCAAAATAGATGAAATAGAAATTTCTCGAATTTTCCTAGTATTTTCAACTACTTTCTTTCATGAAAATGTTCATACTCTAACTAGATCAATGCTCATTAAAGGTTCAGGAAAAAAACACTATTGTTGACTAACCATTCTAAACATTTTTAATAACAGCACTCTCTTATGAGGAAGAATGTTTTACAATCAATTTCATAAATAAAAACTCAACATGCCCAGAAAGCAATTATGTTACAATATCCAAACATATTATGTACAAAAATAAAAACAAATTTTCAAGTGGTCTAAGTTAAACAGAAACAAAATGAAAATAATAAAAACTTCTCTTAACCTCAGAGAGTACACGCCACAATCAAGGAACTAACTTCGATCAGTCGAGAACTTCACAATTTATAAAACTTAAATAAATTATATACAACCATAAATACGTTAAACAGAACATTGCTTTGGTTTGGAAAATATCGAAAAGAAAACTTCTTGTTACGCCCTATCATGCATCGTCAGTTGCAAAGGCTGACACGGAGGTTGTTCCTTGGAAGGTAAATCAACAACTTCCACTGGGCTTGAAAATCTAGATTCTCTATCTTCCAAATCAGATTCGTCGTTCACGTTGATCTCTTCTTCAGAGTCCGAAGCATAATCGCTTAATCTTCTCATAGTTTCATGAGTAGCGGAGTTAGGTACTAGAGCTTTGAATGCGCTATTTTCTCCTCCCATTTGGTGAAGAAGGGAGGATACTGGTGCTGTTGAACGAACCAGCGTAGAGTGAGGGGAGCCAGGGGTGGAACCTCCTGTGTAGATTGGGGAAGGTGTTAGTCGGCCTGAAAACATCGAAGACTGACTGGCCTGAGCACCTGGAGATGATCTTTTGAGCAGATTCATCCGCTGGTGTCGTCTCCATTTTGCTCGTCTGTTGGAAAACCAAACCTGGTTACAATATTTAGTAATTAGTATCACCCCTAAAGCTACACATTCAACTGCACTCTGTTACTCAGAAATTTCTTCAATGTCCATTTATTGAGCATATGTGTTCAATCAAATACAACCACAACTCACAGCATAAGAACTCACTGAAATAATTTCTGGCACATTCATGCTTGTTAATTTACTCCTCAATAATATTCTAATGAATTACAAACCTGCACTCTTGCTTCTGACAAGGATGTCTTCGATGCCAATCGTTCTCTTGTAGAAACACAAGGATAATGACTCTTTTCGAACTCTTTTTCTAGTTCTTCTAATTGGTCTGGGCTAAATGTGGTCCTATTTCTTCTGAATTTGGGCTGTTCGGAACTATCCATACTTGAATCATCTTTAGTGTCGACCATATTACCTGGAGAACTCAAAAGA
The DNA here is from genome assembly GCA_030704895.1 of Henosepilachna vigintioctopunctata. NCBI lineage: Eukaryota > Metazoa > Arthropoda > Insecta > Coleoptera > Coccinellidae > Henosepilachna > Henosepilachna vigintioctopunctata. The sequence continues at coordinate 5,561,788 of JARQZJ010000034.1, forward strand.
CTGTGATCTGGGTGAGGTGAGGAAGACGAGCCTGGAGAACCCGCCATTGTGGATGCAGTGTGACCTGCTGATTGAAGACCTAATGGTGCTGCAGGCCATAGAGGTGAATGCCAAGGAAAAGCAGCAGCTGCTGCAGCATATGGGTGAGGATGGTAAAGTCCATAACCAGCAGCTCTAGCAAACTCAGCTGCTGCTCTTTCTGCTGCTCTGTTTCGGAGAATTCTATTGATACTGCTAACTGAAGGTGCAGTTGCATTAGTACATACACCTGAAAGAGATTTTGAATGGATTAGTTTTTGATCTTTGACTTTCAGATATTCATTGGTACATAAAACATAAGAGTATAAGTTGCGATGCAGAAAAGTTATGATAATAATATACATGGCTACTCCTTGCTTCGAATAGAAATCGTTTTAGTATATCTCAAGGAAATAAGAAGATTTCTCCACAAAATCAAGCAGACATAAATCAGTGGAATAGTTTGTGATTGTAGGGAATTCTATTGATCGTTATAAGTGTCAATACCTTGATTTTTGGAAGTTTCAAAGCCACTTCAGATGGACTTCATGCAATTTTATATACTCACAGTAAATTGTTATCTAAGAAACTTGAGAAATAATAGAAATGAACGCAGTAACGTTTCTTCTATTCGATATATTTATCGAATCTAAATCTAGTCTTAGTTTTATTTAATTAACGTTCAATTTCTAATTGAATAATGCAGGAATCATCAAGAATCATAGAAAATATTGAGATATATTTTCGGAACTATTCCCGCAAACGTAAATCTTTCTTTTGTATCTCCTTAGGGCTCATTGCACTGAGGACTATCATAATTTCAAAACAGTCAGACATGTTCTGTTAATTACTTAATTACTCACTCAATAATTAGTGTTTCAATTCTTTCATACACAGTTCAATTCAATAGCAATTTACGTATTTACTGTTATCATAAAGTGATCGAAGTTTATTATTTCCTGTTTAACTATGTGCAATTCCTATTAAATTATAGGAAAAGTATCATTCCAGCCATAGATCATGCCTATTACATTATAATTTCTAAATTGGTATCGAAATAAACAAAATTGTTTCGTGCATTATTCCATGATGTTATTAATTCATTTTTTCCTCTATTTGTCCAACAATGAATGCTGGAAAAAAATTCACAGACTTTCAAAACTATTCTATCAGATTTACTTATTCAAGAAGGTTTCTTTTATCACTTTGCAGAGATGCAATTCTTTTGAACTATGCATTATGTGACTTATCTCATTTCTCGAAATTGTCAAGCTTTAGTAAGTATGAACTTCTCTTCCTGAAGAGTCACAAACCGCAATATCAAAGGAGTTCAGACCAGGCAATCTAGCAGGCCAATGAACTGAGTCATTGAGTTCTATCTACTCTTGGCCAAATCTGTTACTTAGATGAGCAAAATGAATCTGTTACTCAAATTAATAACATTAATGAATTGATTGATTGTTTTTCAGATGTATGGTTATATATTTTTTCAATAGGTAATTTTAATTTGCTCAAATGTTGTTTTTCTATCGACTCGATATGGCAACTGTTCAAATTTTGTGATAAAAAACGTTTGGTGTTGTTCTCATCATGACAAATGATCACTTTGTAACCCGGAATCGATTGATAACGATTTTATCAACTCAATTTTATCCAATCTTTAGAGTATGGATATTGTTTAAAATGAACCGATAATTAACAGTTACATTTTTCAGTGACACAAACTTTCACTGGTAATTTACGTATTCAGTGACAGTGTAAAGTAATCGGATTAAGATTCTGAGAAAAATACCAGTGATTTGCGAACTTCCTGCTGCTTCTCGAGACTTCAAAGGTCAACAATCGACTGTATATCCCAATTGATCATCTGAAGACCTAATCGCACAATTCTTTTTCGAATTTAACGCTCTCGGTTCTGATCAATCCGAAACGGATATCAGTGATAACCATTCTAAGACACAATGTCTGCCAGTGTCAAGGAATCCACGCTTGGCTAAGCAATCTAGTTAACATGGAGATATATTCGTTTTATTTGCGATTAAAGTTGTGCCTTCAGAACTCAAAGAAGTGTATGGACGTTAATAATGCGCGTGCAGGTAACTCTCTTGTTAATTTATCTTTATTTGAGGTTAAAGCAACGTTGAATATCAGTCGAAAGCTTTTAATGTAACTACTTAAATCAAATCATGATATTTTTCAAAAGAATTTCTGTATATAGAGATTAAGTCTCAGACTTAATTTTCATATCGAAACAATACCAAAAATATTTTTATGATAACTTTAAGAACTAAAACAAAACTCAAAAAAGACACGTCATGGACATAAAACAAAGAGAGATAATTGAATATAAACTTAAATTCAAACACTTGAACTTATGATTCACACTTATGATTTACACTTTATTGACTACATAGCATGACGCGTTTCGTCGTTACAAACGACTTCTTCAGATGCTTACAGAATAATCTTAATTAAATCGAATAAAGCACTCAGTTTGCATCATATATCGAAAATTGTTATTGAAATTGATAACTTGGCATTTGCCATTTACACTTTAAAGATAACTTCATGAAAATGTTGTCCTCGGCTCCGTATCAAATGGTCCATTCGGAAGGTCCAATTTTGCGTATCTTTTTCGAGCATTTCGGCCTGTTTCCCACGAATTACACGTGTTGTATTATCCTGTTAGGCTTCAATCGTGTTCGGCTTGTCCACATACACTAACGATTTTACATATTATTCTGTAAGCTTCTGAAGAAGTCGTTTATAACGACGAAACGCGTCATGCTTTGTAGTGAATAAAGTGTGTAAATAAATAAAGATGCGACTTTTGGTTTACATTTTTCAAATAATTAATTGAGAGAGTAAGGCTGTAAAACTTAACTTCCTGGAATTTCTAGAGATAAATTAATCGTAGAATTTAGTTTTTGGTCCTTCAATCAGGTAAATTTTAATGGTAGTCTTTACTGAATACATTTCAATAATGTAATAATTTCTAGCACCATATGAGATTGATTTCCTCCAACTTCGTTATACCCAAAGAATATTTTCATCATTCTGATCATTCTGACATTCCTTAATACCATTTTGTTATTTGCTGCTTTTTCTCTACTTCTTTGCTTTTTCTATGTCCATGAAATGCTGTCACTTTATATTAGACATAACTATCTGTGTTTGAAAAATGATATGAAGGTTTAACTTATCTCTTAGTGAAATATTATGTTAAAAACAATAAATTAAAATTAACTCACTTGGCTTAAGTTTCACTATTAGTTAACCCATTATCAAGAGTATACAATATTACTGCACCGAGTATACAATATTACTCGAGTAATATTGAATACACTTGATAAAGGGTTAACCACCCGAAACATATGTAGAGTTTTTGATATATTTAGTGAAACTTAAGCCAAGTGTGTTAATTTTTATTTATTATCTGTGTTTGTTTAATCGTAGCTACTACTATCTACTGTTATTTGAGCATCTGATGAAAAATTACTCAAAGAATAAGTAATTTATAGTATACAAATACATAGGTAATGACATATAAGTATATGAATATCAAAATAAATTAAACTCTTGGCTTAATGTTTCACGATTTATTTAACAATATGTATAGTCAACATGTTTCAAGCGTTAGCTCATTTTCAAGACTAAACTACTATAAGGAACGTACAACAAATTTATATCTACAAAATAGATGTGAGTAGGGAGGATAATTGAAAATCTACTTGTTCATTTACAATTTCTTCTTTTCTCTTGCAAGAACTGCTTATTTCAATTGCCTCCAAAAGGTCTAAACGTTTCCCTTTATTACCTGCGTGTAGGCATTTAGTTTTATCGAAATCTATGAAGTGATTAGAGTTAATGCAATGTTCTCAGAATCCGGTTTTATTAACATTATACAAAAGCGACCTTTTATGTTCGTCAACCCGTGTTTTTATTTTTCTACTACTTTTTTTATTTTCTATTACTATTTTTAAAGTTGCTTTGAAACTTCTAGCAAATAATAACGGGTATGACGAAAATATAATAGATAATCTTATAAGAAAAAAGCAACGGAAAATTTTTTAAATTCAATTTATCCATCTCAAATTATAAAAAACAAACAAAAATATCATTTTATTAATTTCATACCTCATCTGAGTGAAAAAATTTGCGAAAGATTAAAGAAGAGAGAAATAAAAACCATTTGTACCAACAAAAGAAATATTAAGTCACTTTTAGTAAATAATAAAAAAAGACAAATGTTGAAGACAAAAGCGGGATTTATAAGATTTTTTGTAAAGAATGTCCAGCATTTTATATCGGCCAATCAGGTAGAAAAATAAAAACTCGGGTTGACGAACATAAAAGGTCGATTTTGTATAATGTTAATAAAACCGGATTCTCAGAACATTGCATTAACTCTAATCACTTCATAGATTTTGATAAAACTAAATGCCTACACGCAGGTAATAAAGGGAAACGTTTAGACCTTTTGGAGGCAATTGAAATAAGCAGTCCTTGCAAGAGAAAAGTAGAAATTGTAAATGAACAAGTAGATTTTCAATTATCCTCCCTACTCACATCCATTTTGTAGATATAAATTTGTTGTACGTTCCTTATAGTAGTTTAGTCTTGAAAATGAGCTAACGCTCGAAACATGTTGGCTATACATATTGATAAATAAATCGTGAAACATTAAGCCAAGAGTTTAATTTATTTTAATATGCAATTATGTTTCACCAAGAGTTAAGCGATAATTCAATCTCAGTCATAAGTATATGAGTCATTCTGAGTGATGGATAGTCCAAGAAAATGAAAAATTAACCTCAAAATTGAACACATTCATTAAAAGCGTATCTGTTACTTTTTCGTGTTCATGTTGCTCAAGAAACTATTGACAAAAATTGAACTTTGCAACTGAATTAGAGTGTCAATGTTGAGTACTCAACATTTGACACTCTAAATGGCATCATTTGATAAGAATCAAATGGACATAAAACACGACGACCGTATATATAACTTCTTATTACACCTTCTGTTCAGACTCATCTCTTTCCAAAAGAAAAACTTTAATATCGTAATTACTAAATTGCTCTGTGAATTATACACTAAGATAGAGGTATAATTATCGATGAAAAATTACAACAATCATTTCAGAACTATATACTTCGAACCATGAGGGTTCTTGCTACTGAATAACATAAATCTTTACAAGAAGTATATAATGAGGTATAAGAAATATGTTTCAACTAGAATCGATAGTTAATTCAAGATTATATAGTTTTCAAGCAATTGAGATACTGAAAAATCACATTCAATTGATAACAGAAGACTATTTGTCTCTATGAAACTTGAAGAAATAAGTTTAGTTTCAATAATGCTCAATTTTATTAAGTTATATAAAAGAAATATAAAAGTTTGGATGTAAAATTCATAAAAATAATATCACTACAACGATGTATAATAAATTAAAAGTACAGATAAAATGATAGTTTCAACATATTTGAGATCATTATCTATAGACTATGAAATAAAATAATATTTAATAGATAACACGGAGGTTTCGCTTATCTCTTGGTGAAGCATTATCTTAAAACAATAAATTAAAATTAACATATTTAAATACATTAAAAACTCTCAAGTTTCACTAAATATATTGAAAACTCGACATATGTTTCTTGGTGGTGGTTGAAAACCCATTAATGAATATATTAAAAACTCTACATATGTTTCGGGTAGTTAACCCATTAATTTTGTATATTCCTGATAAAGGGTTAACCACCCGAAACATATGTAGAGTTTTCAATATATTTAGCCAAGTGTGTTAATTTTAATTTATTGAAATAATATTTGTTTCAATTAAATTTTTTTACTTATTTTTTTTTTTCAGTATAATCTACGTCAGTCTTCTGTGAATTTAAGATTATCAGGCTATGAGTTTAAGGTTCTTTATTTCATTCTCCTAGACTAATTTATAGAATATTGTCACGAGATTTTTCATTCTTATTTGGTAGTATTTTGTTCATTTGTTTTTCAAATTTATTCTTCGATAATACCTTGCGGATCAATTCTGTCATATCGAAAATTTTTTGTGAGTGTCTAGGTAATGGTATAAAGTATTTCATATAAGGTGAAACTATTTCATGTTGCCAATTGGTGCGAGAAGAATTATTTGAGTTTGAATGTGTCAAAGCGTAATGTTGTAACTTTCAAAGAAAAAGATCTACTTAAGTGAGATTATAGATTTTATTTAACTTCATGTTAATACTTTTCGTAACTGGGTATTATACCTATTGAGAATAAAGAACTCATTGTTATATTGAACAATTTCCTCTTCTTTAATGCAAGTAGTTGGAATTATACGATAAAAGTTTTCAGTCGTAGTGTCAATTTAAAAATTAGCACTTCTTGATCAATGCAATATTTCAGATTAATTCACTTGCACTGCCTTCTTTCAAATGCTTCTTTCCGTTGATTTATCTTGCGATAATGCCAACCTGGTTGTCGATGAACAACGGTTAGAAACTCAATCATCCATCAATCATCTTCACCACTCCATCCCCATTGCTTAACGTGCCCCCTAACCAGAACCCATCGTTCTAATTCATACTATTAACCGAAATTTTAAACACCCATAATTCGATGTGGTCTGTCTAATAACACTACGCAACCACAATGACTTGAGTGTTTTTTACATGACTCCCAACAATTTTGGACTAAACATTGTCATTCCTGGGTTATTTCGTCCTCAGGCTACTACGGTTCGCCATATTTTCCTCTAGAAGTGGTTTCTTCACGCGGTGGGCTCTCAAGCTCATGTTCAGTACACGAGAACGTTTCTTTTAATTTGATTCAATTATAATACTGCTTGAGCTGACTGCACGCAAGAATTTTCAATTTCATAATACGGTTGTCTTCCATAAGACCAGCATCGTTGTCAATTTGTTGTAGTTCATTATAGTTGAGAAACAGTAGAAATTTACTATTATAAAAAGAATAAATAACTGTAGTACAATATGAATCAACGCAATTCAGCACAATTGTAATATATTGAATAAAAAAACACTGTCTTGGTTCAAACAAGTGTTTTTTGATTGGTTTCTCACGAATATATTGAATTATTGCTTGATAATTGTTTCGATATGTTGCCATTTTTCAAAAGCAAGTTTATTCTTTTTTAATTCTGTTAGTGTGATTATGCTTATGTCGCATATTTCCCTGTTTACTTGTTCAACTCAAAAGCGAATGCAACTTTTACAAAATACTTGCACATGTTTTTGCTACAATATAAGACGTTTTGATCAAGTCATATGTGTTTATAATTCCAATGAAAATCTAAAAATAGACTCCAGGTTTTAGTCACAATTTTATGTCTTTACACCTATATGAAATTTTATCAACATGTTGCCCCAAGTATTTTGCCGAAAAAATTGTTTCAGAAATAAATTACATGCTCGAAATATTCGTGAAAAAATGCAGATAAATATACCAAAACATAATACCGTAAAGTTTCTGGTATCATTTTCGTACTTGGTCTCTAAATATTTGAACCAACTGAATAATGAATACAAATTGATGAAATTATTGAATTTCAAACAAAAATGAAAAAGTGTAAGATAACCAAAAAAAAAGGGAAAACAAAACGTTCTTACGAATAATATATTGGTTATATGGGGTTAATAGTAAGACTGGCGAAAGCCAATATTAACCACCTTCTGAAATGGTTTTCTGTTGATGATGTGTTTCTACTTTTTTGTTAATATTCAAGGAACGACTGGGTTGTCCCCCAATTACCCTAGTTTATCATCTACATCTGATGAAGCCACTGTGTTGGCGAAACAATATTGTCATGTTTGAAAATTACAATCTACTTAGTTTTATTCGAATTATGTTGTTAAATTTCCATCAAGTATCGGCTCAATCGATCAGTGATCTCAAAAAAATTACAATAGAATAGCATTGATACTCTTATATAGAGAAACATTTATGGAGATCATTTTTGTCACTATTTTTATTAATTAGCGACTATAGTTTCGTAGTATTATTACATTTTCTAGAAAATGAAATAAATGTACTTTATCTGCTATAAAACTCATTTATGTGCATGAAATGTAGTGATAATACGAAACTACAGTCCCAAATTAATAAATATACTGATAAAAAACAGAGTGGATTTTACTCTATAATATTATATATTACCACAAAGTAACAGATGAATCTATCCAATTTATATAGAACTGAATTTTTCTTAGTTTGATATAATTTAAAGCTACACGAAAATGTTATTATTTCATGTCTCACCTTCTGATATTAATCGCTCACGAATTTCCCATGCAAATATCGTTGGGTTCTCCCGTTTGTACTGTTCAATTTTTGAGACTACGGCAGGAGTAGCAACTTTGGGTTTACTGCCTCCAATGAGACCTGGTGGCCTTAATGTACCTGGAAACAAAACACATTTTTAATAATTTCATGTAGAATATTTTTCTATTACGCTTATTCATTACAATATTTTCTTCAATTTGTCGATAATTATTATTCACCAACGAATTAAATTTCAAATTCAGATATTACAATACTCAAATTTTACGACCAATCATCAGAAGAAATTTTTTTTAGATTTATGTGAATATAAAGGGTGTTTTTTTAGAGGTATAAAACTTTAAATTGCAATAGAACAACGATGGATCCTTCGATTGACAAGATATTTTTTTTATTCGAAAGATAATCTTGTGGCATTATATTTTAAATATGATTTCTGGCATATGACCGCCACGGCTGACTTGGATGTAATCCAATCTGGACGTCCAATTTTGGATGACTTTTTCCAATATTTGTGGCTGTAAATCGGCAATAACACCACGAATATTGTCTTCCAAATGGTCAAGCGTTTGTGGCTTATCCGCATAGATCAATGACTTTACATAGCCCCACAGAAAGTAGTCTAGGGGTATTAAATCACAAGATCTTGGAGGCCAATTCACAGGTCTAAAACGTGAAATTAGGCGGTCACCAAACGTGCCTTTGAATAAATCGATTGTGGCACGAGCTGTACGACATGTTGCGCCGTCTTGTTGAAACCACAGCTCTAGGACATCATGGTTGTTCAATTCAGGAATGAGAAAGTTAGTATTCATGGCTATATACCGATCACCATTGACTATAACGTTCTGCCCATCATCGTTTTTGAAGAAGTACGGACCAATGATTCCACCAGCCCATAAAGCGCACCAAACAGTCAGTTTTTCTGGATGTAACGGTGTTTCGACATACACTTGAGGATTATCTTCACTCCAAAAGCGGCAGTTTTGTATGTTGACGTAGCCATTCAACCAGAAGTACGTTTCATCGCTAAACAAAAATGTGCGCGATACGTATTCCGCATAGAATCATTATTTTCGAAATAAAATTGCACTATTTGCAAGCGTTGTTGAGTCGTGAGTCTATTCATGAAGAATTGCCAAACGAAACTGAGAATAAATCACTTCTCAGCTGTTGAATCGGTCGCCATCTTCAACAGTAATGCCAACTTAAAGTTCTTTACTTTTAAAAAAACACCCGTTACTATTTTTTTAACTTAATTTTGGATTTGCAAATTAAAAAACTGTTTTAGTGAAAATATTCGCTTTCTATTTAATATAATAAACCCCCCTTTGTCCCACACAGGATTGCAAGCACTGATAGTGACCCATTCACGCAGTAGACGAATAAAATACCCACATCTGTCGATGATTGATAATGCGAAGGGTACATTATACATCTAGACACATCAATACCTCTGGTCTCTGTTTATAAATTCACAACACATTGGTCGGCCTTATAAATTTTGGATCGGAAAAACTTGACTCATTAAAGTGATATAAAATCTTTTATGGCAATAGTATGCCGACAGGTCTTATTCTTATACGGAACGGACGCAACGATAGCCATTGAAGCCCACTCTGATTTGTTTTGTAGCTCGTGACGGCACGCCGTGATAAAAGATTTAACATGTCTTTATGATTGACTCTAATGTGAGCGGTTTTGTTGGCCACTCTTTTCGGCGCAATTACAAATCGCAATGTCGCGAAGCATTCCAGGTGGCGATGACGAATACGAGTCTCGGATTTCACTTTTTTTCTGGCCGAAGCACTCTGTGATAAACGTAAGTATGTATTGTGTTTAGAGGTTTAATTCTCAATTTGCAATCGACTTCGTTCGACGTTTAAAGTGTTTTCTGTTATATAAACGAGAATGGAATCCCCAAAATTTCTTTTCATTTCTCTAAAACACGCTTTCACATGTACAGATTTAATTATATTTGTATTATATTATATTTTGTAGAGCTTTTTCAGTGTTTTCATTGTGTTCACAGGTTAAATCCTCATTTTTCAATGCACTTCAGTCAATATTTAACTTGTTTTCTGTAATATAAAGTTCCTTTCAATTTTCTAAAATAGTCTTTCACATGTATAGATTTCATTCTATTTGTGTCATGGTAATCTTTCCGAGTTCTTTTATTTTGTTCACAGGTTGAATTCTCAAGTGGCAATCGACTTCATTCGAAATTTGACTTGTTCTCTGTATTATAAACAAGAATTCATGCACTAAATTCCTTCGAATTTCTTTAAAACAATATTTAACATGTACTTACAGAATTCATTATATTTCTGTCTTGTTTATGTAAGTCTTTTTATTGTTTGAAGTTTTTTCATTGTGTTCCCAGGTTAAATTCTCAATTTGTAATCGACTTCATTCAATATCTAACGTTTTCTCCGTAATATTAACAAGAATTCAATGTACAAATTCCTTCAAATTTCTCTAAAACAGTCCTTGACAGGTATTGATTTCATTCTATTTGTGTCATGGTAATCTTTCCGAGTTCTTTTATTTTGTTCACAGGTTGAATTCTCAAGTGGCAATCGACTTTATTCAACATTTAACTTGTTCTTTGTATTATAAACAAGAATTCAATCCACTAAATTCCTTCTAATTTCCGTTAAACAATATTTAACATGTAGGTACAGGATTCATTCTATTTCTGTCTTGTTCATGTAAATCTTTTTATTGTTTGAAGCTTGTTCATTGTGTTCGCAGGTTAAGTTTTCAATTTGCAATCGACTTCATTCAACATCTTCAACATCCAACGTTTTCTCTGTAATATAAACAAGAATTCAATGTACAAACTCCTTCAAATTTCTCTAAAACAGTCCTTGACATGTACAGATTTCATTATATTTGTGTCGTATTCATATTTTCTTCGAAAGAATCGTCTACTTGAAATTTCTTCCTTGTTAAACTTCAGTTGTATTCTATGTTCCTCACTCCAGATTAGTCATAGAACATTCCTCCTATGTTCTCTGAGATTATTCTACATTCAATAGAATTGGCAATAATTGCGACATTCGCTTTGACCCCATAGAATTTATTATCAGGAGTTATTCGAACAAAGAAAATTGACTAAAATGAATGGATTTAGATTGGGTTCTTTGTAATATTTCATTGAATGCTATAGTGTAGTTATAAGTTACTATTTTTTTAGATTAGATTGAGCTCTTTGGTATATCTTTTTCATTTTAATTATTTAGTTATGTATTCAACATTGTTATTATTTTCTGTAATTGGGTGTTATACCTGTTGAGAATAAAGAAATTATTGTTATTATTATTATTATTAGTTATAAGTATTGCATTTGTAAAATTACATTTGTTCTTAATTCAGCATTTGATAAAGAAGTAGTACTTCGAAACTTGTCATGCGTATTTTTGTTAATATATGAGAAAATTCTAAATATTGTTTCATTATGGAGATTAAATTTCTCCAGGTATAGGCCTCATCAATCATCAATTTTCAGATGATTATCTGTATCATTTATTCTTTCCAAGTGAAACGTATAAAAAAATTAATTACCCTTTCAGAGCTTTCTAATAATTTTATTATTCAAGCAAAGAAAACTTTGACAATTGAAACTTCTTTTCAAGTGTATCGAAATCTAGATAATGATTTAATTACCCTAAACTTATGTGGGATGTTTTGAACACTTTTTGTTGAATTTTGTGAAGAATACATTCCAAAATATTCGAGTGTTTACGATAATTCAGTTCATTTATTCATTGAAGCCTTAATTGTATCAAATCAGTGCAATTGAATCCTTCCATTTTTTCCCGAACAAAGGTGGGGTCAAAGAAAATTAGACACTTTTCAACATTGGAGACAAACATGATTACCGGTAGTCCAGTCACGCTTCGAAACCATGATCACAATATTTCAACTTGTATTATGTGAATAAAGGACATTAGCTGAAATTGTTCGATCTGTGGGCGCCCATATTACCTAGTTTTGCGTGAGAGACAACTCACATGCAACGTCGTTCACGAAGTTGGAATCTAATAAACAAGGCGTAATTTAATGGTCAGTCCGCAACTTTGGATTCGACTATCAAACGGGGATTTACGTAGAACTATTTACTTTGTTTCAGAAATTTATAGATTTTTTGTGACCATATTTGTGATCAGCTGTAGCCATACAAAAAATGTACATATTTTGAACTGTCAATTTTAAATTACATACCTATCTCAATATTTGAAATACACTTTCTTAGATCAAGCTTAAATATCTAAATACTAGTACTAGTTTTCAATATACTTGGTGAATTATTGAAAGCCTTAAATCCGTCGTAGTATATGCTATTTTTAAAATATAGAAAGCTTATAACTTTGGATATAAAAACTATCAGTATTTCTAGTTTTATACCCATGCACCTCACTGACATATGTTACATTTTTCATTACATTACATGATTTCTTATTTTTGATATTAATATATGTATATGAAGCGAAGAGTATTCTTTGTTTAACAGACATCAGTTCCAAAGAGTTCAGCACAATTTCAACACCTATTGAACTTCAAAATTGTTCGCATGGCTCTATTCTGAAACTTTTGTAATTGTTGAATTGTTTCTTATGTCAAACAAAATAACAATGTGGAGCAATATCCAAAATGTGGCATTATTATTGATTTCAACAACAATAATTTATATGTCGACAGATTGTTTCCTATTCTTTCTAAAAAATTGATTCTTTTAGAGATTTTAGATGATATGAAATCAACATGATCACTGAAACTCAATTTTTCGTCTAATTCAATACCTAAATATTCAAATATCAAATTAAATTAAACTCTTGGCCTAATGTTTCACGATTTTATTTAACAATATGAATTTGTCAACATATTTCAAGCGTGAGCTCATTTTCAAGACTAAAATACAGTGAAGAACGAACAACAAATTTGTATCTGTACAATGGATGTAAGGAGGGGGGATAATTGAAAATCTAAGTGTTCATGTACGATGTCTTCTTTTTTCTTTCAAGAACTGCATATTTCAATTGCCTCTAAAAGGTCTAAACGTTTCCCTTTGTTATCTACGTCTAAGCACTTGGTTTTCTCGAAGTCTATAAAGTGGTTAGAGTTAATACAATGTTCCCTGTACTTTGGACCATTGTACCCGTATTTTGCTATTGGAACATTGTCTCAACTCTAACCACTTTATAGACTATGAGAAAACTAAGAGCTTACACGAAGGTACTAAAGGGAAACGTTTAGACGTTTTAGAGGCAATTGGAATATGCAGTTCTTGGAAGAAAAAGGAACACATCGTCATTGAACACTAAGATTTTCAATTATCCCCCCTCCTTACATCCATTGTATAGATATAAATTTGTTGTTCGTTCCTTACTGTATTTTAGTCTTGAAAATGAGATCACGCATGAAACATGTTGACAAATTCATATTGTTAAATATTATCGTGAAACATTAATCCAAGAGTTTAATTTAATTTAATATTTAATTAAGTTTCATCAAGAGTTAAGCGAGAATTCAATTTCAGTCACCTAAATATTTTACTGCTTCTACTCATCTAATTTTTTGTTCATTAATATTTGTAGTTATATCCTCATTTTCAGTAATCTTAATGGTTTCACTTCTACCCAAAACTATGAAGTTAGATTTTTGCACATTTAGGGATAAGCTTTTGTTATATAACCATTCAAAATTGCAGAAAGGTCTCTATTGATCCCCCCTGTCATAATCTTAATATATTTGCCACATATATAGAGCCACATTTATCATCAGCGAATAAACGTATAGAACATTTTTTCACCTTAGAGACAATATACTTTATATATAAAGAGAACAACAACGGACTTAAGACAGTTCCTTGAGGTACGCCTACGCCCATTTTCGTGTTATCCGACAGTATGCCATTTAACTTAACTTTTTGTGTTCACGAATCCAAGTAAGATCCGAATTATTTTCTACTCCCTCAAAGCCTAGTTTATTCAGTTTTTTCAATAATAAGGATCTACATAACGTTTCAAAAGCTCTTTTAAAATCCAATAATACTACTATAACCGTTTCTCCTTTATCTATAGCACTATACCATTCCTCACATATGCTCAATATTGCTGTCTCACAAGAGCAATTTCTTTTGAATCCTGATTGAAACTCAGAAATGCCTTTTTTCAACAGTAAACACAGAAATCTGTTCTGATTTCTAAATATGCCTCATTATTTTTACAAGCTACGTGTATTGTATATTTCATTTCAGCTATTAAAGTAAATTAATTTTCTGAAACACCCAAAGAAAATTGAAATGAGGAGCCCAAAAAAAATGTCGAAGACATAATAGAGATTTTTTCTCTTCATATATGATCTACATAGGTTCATTTATTTGGTTATTTTGTAATATTTATAATTAATAAATCGTTATTTTTGTTTTTGAAATAGAAGAAGAATGACTAGTCAAACTCCTACCATTTCTGACAAAAAAATGTCTATATATTGAAGACTATTATTATTTTAATTCACATTAAGTTTTACACTATAATTAAATAAAATTTGAATTGTAATAGCACTGTATTTTCACTTCATATAGGTTTAACCCAGAGGATTTACTTGAGTAACTCTCCAAGAACTATTCGTTCAAATCTTCCTGATACACCAACTACTATGATTACCAATTCTAGGAATCATAGGTCATGATGTTGATCCAGTTTTATATTTGGTAGCAGACTCTCCCTCTCTGTAAAGTTCAATTTTCAATTCGGCAAAATAGAAATGAAGCAGAGCTCAACTTCCTGGTATTTCCTGCGTTTACTTCTTCTATTCCCACTCATACCTGTAGAGGAAGATGTGGAACCCAAAGTACCACTTTAATTCGCGTGAGAGCCACTTTGCATGCATTGGCGCTAGTGAAGCTCTCGCCCAAGGGTTCGAGCTACTTGGAAAACACAACACACATGCAACCGCAATTATTGACTTTCATAATCCTTTAGTATTCGTTATTAGTTTCCTAGGGACATTCCGCTTTTTACATACCGACGCATTATGTTATTAGCTGTTGTGTATCTCAACCAATTATCTCGATATTTATGGGTTACTTCAAAATCATGTTATTTGTAAATATTTGATTTTATCTTAATTGGTCGAGTGTGTGTCTGTATGTGGAGAGTCGATCCTGCAAGAACTATTTGTACCGGCAAGATTGCAAATGTCACTTTTGAATAATTCATATGGGGCCCGAGGAGTGAGGCTGCTGTTGTTGTCTTCATCGGAAGCATGAGGTTCCTTGATTTATTGCTCTGAGACGCCTCCACTGATAGACAGTTGTCTCGTATTTGTTCTCCAGTCATAATCAGGTAATATAATACTTCTAACAGAGAAATAGATTCTGACACTTCGACTGTTACAGTATACTCGACTGGAATATAAGTATATATCGATTTTTTGTTGATAAAATTAAATTAAAAAAGTGCAAATAATTGACCTTTGTAAACTTACAGGAAAACTCGAATTTCTTCCATTTTGGTTTTGTTAAATTAACTTGGATATGTATCATAAAATGAAAAACATTCAACTAAATTACTAAAACACCAATCACGAAGACTTCACTATAATATTTGGGCATAGTTATGGACAGGAATTTGAATTTTCATTTTCACTCACATTGTAAATATATTATGAACAAATTAACTGAAAAAATCTATTTTATATCTAGAACTGGTAGAGGCTTGTCTATTTCACGAAGTTACTTCTTTTCAAGAGTATTGCGACGCCACATCTCCAATATTGTTCCACTATTTTGTTTAATCTACCGAAGTAGTGAAATAAATAAGATACAAAAAATATGTAATACAGCAATTAGATTAATATTGAAGTGCAATGGGTATATACGCCGATTAAAAATATGCTAGAAACTTTGGACTTATTATCAGTGGGTGATAAAATATGTTTTGATGTCTTGGTTTTCATATACAAATTCAGGAATAATTTACTCCCGGGATATATGCATGAGGACTGCCACAACTATACCTAACCTTAGAAATTTAGAAGATTTCAGGTTACCAAGATGTAGGACAACGTTAAGAGATAAATCTTATTACATGGAGGTTCAGTTAAGTTTAATAGTTTGTCAAAAGATTTAAACAGTGTGGATATCAAAGAATTCAAGACAGTTTTAAAGGAGTATTTAATGAAATTGTAATTGTGAATATTGAATTATGTACATATAATTTGATATATAGCTCTGCCTGGATTTATTGGCTTGTTTGAGAATTGAAAAATTTGAGAAAATAATACCTTATTCTCTCGAATAATAAAACATTATTAAAGTTACCTTCTATAAAAATTCGTTTATTAACAGATTTTGTATTTTCTTAATGTAACGAATAGTGGTTGAAATCACATTTTTTCATTAGTCTCATTGATGAAAAAGCATTTCCTATAACAATTCAGTTGAAAATTCTCCTATTGATCAACTTATCCAATAATACTATTTGAAATATATTTTCTTCCTTCTAACTTTCATAATTAGGTAGGTATAAGAAGAAGCCTTAAAATTGATTTTAAGTCTTCTTTATTTACGGAAAAAACTTGTGATTTGAGTTATGGTTCTCACGGAATTACAAATAAGTAGTCTTTTATACAAAAATCAAGACAAATTTATTTTCGACAAAATTTTCTTATGAAAATATGTGGCATTATCAAAATGAATGAATCGATTACTTTCAATAATAAAAATAGGACGATATGTAATCTTATTTTGAGTTAGTCTTGAAAAAATACATCGATAAAGACTACTTTAAATTTCAGGCAATAGTTTTGAGTTATACAAGTGAAAATAGACATATAAAAATTCTAAAAATTATTGTTCTGATATACTTGCCTAGAAACATCGACCTGTTACAATTTTTCCATGATTGTCGATGAGTATTTCTCAAAATGAATATAATATATCTGTGCTATTACTCTTAAGAATAACTAGTGGTCATTCAGTGGTCAAAACTCAATCAAAACTCATTCAATTTTAATGTTTGAACTCTATTAAGGTTCTTTTGTTAACAAATAGGCCTCTATATCATCTTTTCTTCATAATTTTTTTTCATGCTTTCGACCAAATTGTATTTCACAAATTATAAATAAGTAATGAAAATGATTTCAAAGTTTCATTCCTTTATCTTTCATTGACATCCAATAAGACGAAAGATAATCATTGACTAAAGCAAAAGATAGCAAAGTAATAGAGAAAAGTTAAGATACAGTCTGACCATGAAGTATATTGAATAACAAACACTTGACTTGATTTCACTAAAATTATATTGAAGTATATGTTATATTATATTAATTTAATTTTTGGGACATCAAGCCAAGTGTTCCTCAGCGAAGATTCAATCAACTTTATTGACCATAGATTATGTAATGTAGAAACGAAAATGTAAGCTGAGTATCATTCAAACATTATTTTTTGTTACATCTATTTGAATTGATTACTCCTATTGCATTTCATAGGAAAAATATATTTATGCACTTCGAGACTAATTGTATGAAAATTGCTCCACCTATTGGTGAAAAGATTGAACTGATTCCGTATACGTTTTGATTAATACTTTTCACTTCTATTTTAGAACAAGATATATATGTGATTTTGTTCCTCTTTCGGCCTTCGTTAAGAAGAAACTGCTGACTTACTGGCGATTACAAATCGGCAATCCCAACAAAACCAGATAAATCTGATTCGATCGTTCACTCATTTCCTGAAAAGCTACCCAATTCGCAAAAACCTTATATACCAAGTTGAGCATTGTTGTTTTAAAGTGCGCCGCAAAAAAGGTAAGCTTTGACACAATGGTCTCCTTAAACAGTACTAATAAGACTTTTGCAAACAGAATACATCAAGAAATCTGAAGAGGAAAAGCAAAAACCCGGCATCCGTTGATGGCGAACGCCAAAGAATGCCACTGCCGATAAATATCGCTATCGCTGAAACAAATTTATAGACAACAGTCGATTTACAGCTTTAGGGTCTTTTTTACCATTTTTTTCCCAAATCAATCGTTCCGCGTCGTGTCGAACATCTGTCCCCCATTATTCAGTAGCGTCATTTCCGTACAATTTTCCATTATTTTTTCGCAAAGATTAATATTTCATTGCAAGGTGCGCGATATTGAATCGATGTGTCCAATCGTTTTCGGGTCATACTTTTTGTCTGGCTGTCAAATAAATGCGGAATTTAAATCGTCCTGGCTCAATAAACGATGATATTTTTATGTCCCTTTGTTATTCAATCTCGTTCAATCTTATAATTTAAATGTTGTTTTATGCGTCTATAATAACAGCTCATTATTACTTCACTCTTATATAATCGCCTATCTATACTTAATACTATAACGATATGGAGTTTGTGAGTTTCGACGTTTTAACCTTGTAATCTTTAGATATAGTGAACCGATTTCGAAAATTTGTTCACCAATAGAAAGCTACGTCATTTTTGAGTGACATTTTACTCGAATAAGATACGGATCCCTTCTAGAACTCTAATAATATAAACCAAAGTATGAATAAACTTGCCATAAAAAAATGTTTTTTATGCATGGAAATTGTGGAAAATATGGATGATAGAACAATGTTAAGCAACATATTAATATCTAAAGAAAACTTCAGAGAACCATATGTCTAACTATTCTAGTAATAATAATAATAATATTTCTTTAGCAATAGCTATTACAAAATCATAAATACATTCAGGTTCAAAATATATTATTTACAATTATAAGTTCAAAACCAATAATTAATGACGACTTATCCGCCTTGAAGAGTTTCTGTGATAGCCACTGTGTTGACGAAACGATATTGTCATGTTTTGAATTAATTATAGTGAAAATCGAAAAACTACTCTGTTTTTTTCAAAATATGTATTTAGATTTTCATCAAGTATCGGCCCAATCGATTAATATTAGATTATTCACTATTTTATTTGATTTGTTCATTCATTATTCAAACAGAAAATATCATAATGTTCCAGTTCTTGCAATATAATATATTCTGGATCATAGAATATCCAGCTAAACTTCTGATCAAATATGAAACTATGGTAGATGATAAAGATACTTATACAAAGTTCATAAATGCAATGTAAAAACAGGAACTTTTCGTTTATTTTTAAAGTTAAACACAAGCAGATAAATGACCGTCGCTAGATGTCCTAACCTGCTTGCCAATACGACTATATCGCTCAAAGTTGATTTGAAAACCAGTCAGGTTTTATGATAAACCCATTGATAATATGTAAAATATATTGAATCAAGGGATTAATGTAGAAATTTGCATTTTAATTTCAGAATTAAAGAAAATAATCAACATAAACTCATTGCAAATTATCAATAATTTCATATGTTGATGAATTACTAATTTCGGATTTCGTAGAAATCAAATAAATAGTACAATAAGAATGATTATGAAAATTTATCGATAAGAGAACAAAAGGTTTAGTTTTTGCTATACACATTTTTACAAAATTATAAAATATGTATCGAGGTTACAATTTCGGATCCGTCGGCAGCATTGATGTCAAAATTTCAAAGGCAAAATGATTTTCTTTCATTCAAAAATCTGAATTTGTTTGACCTATTCTAGATAATTGAAAGTAAACTAAATAAATAGATCATCTCAATATAATTTGTTCTTAAAAAGAAGAACACTTCTTTGGTATGAAAAATTATGAATTCAAATACGTCATATTTTGAAAAAAATTGTGACTATATAAACATATAATTCTAAGCACCATATTCCTTTACGAATGTCTGGGTCTACAACTGTAATAAATAAACCTGGTTCGTTTACCTCGACAAAAGGATATCAGCGATTTTTAGTTTTCCAGCTTTTTAGATAAAAGTAGATTAACGCCATCTTGAGGCTATTCAGAGAAGGTTCTTAAAATTCTTAGTTTGGAGGGAGGATAAAGTTTATCCACAGAGTTATCACAGAGAGGAGTCAATCATAACGAATTATTGAGTCGATTCAGTTTAATCTCAATGCAGGACAGGAAAGAAACTTTATCTCTCAAATTTTTCTACAAATTACTGCACAACAGCATTGTCCTCCTCTCTTGTCCGCTTTGAAATTTCGTGTTCCTAGGCAAAATTCTTGTAATACAGAATTATTCCACCTAGAGACTCCGAGGACCAACTCCCTAATACAATCAATCCCCCATTTGGTTTATGGAGTCTACATTCAATAGAGTTGCCGATAATTGTGACATTCACTTTGACTCCATAGAATTTATTATCAGGAGTTATGTGAACAAAGAAAATTGACTGAAATGAATTGATTTAGATTGAGTTCTGTTTGATATTTGATTAAATGCTATAATGTAGTTATTAGTTACTATTTTTTTAGATTAGATTCAGCTCTTTGTTATATCTTTTCATTTTGATTATTTATTTAGTATTCATCATTGTCATTATTTTCTGTAATTGGGTGTTATACCTGTTCAGAATAAAGTACTTATTCTTATTATTATTAGAATGCCAAAGAGTGTTCGAAATGTTTCAGAAATCTAATGTATCATCAGCAATCATTTGATTTGGTGATCAAAGTTGATCTATCTAAAGATAAAATCGTTAGACCGTCAATCTGAGGACAATTTGGTACGCTTTCTTATGAGAAAGGATAGTACAAATACTTTCATGGAAAAATGATTCGCAAATATGAGAAATCTGAAGAAAAGATAAGAAATCTATAAACGATATTAAACCTTCCTTCAAAATGCTAAGAAGATAACTTTAGAACTTTAATCACAAGATCTTGTAGGCCAATTCACAGGTCCAAAACGTGAAATTGGGCGGTCACCAAACGTGTCTTTCAATAAATCGATTGGTGCACGAGCTGTGTGACATGTTGCGCCGTCTTATTGAAACCACAGCTACTGGACATCATGGTTGTTCAATTCAGGAATGAAAAAGTTAGTAATCATGGCTCTATACCGATCACCATAACGTTCTGGCCATCATCGTTTTTGAAGAAGTACGGACCAATGATTCCACCAGCCCATAAAGCGCACCAAACAGTCAGTTTTTCTGGATGTAACGGTGTTTTGACATACACTTGAGGATTATCTTCACTCCAAATGCGGCAGTTTTGTTTGTTGACGTATTCATTCAACCAGTACGTCGATAAAATGGACGTAGTGCACAATACGTATTCCGCACAGAATCATTATTTTCGAAACAAAATTGCACTATTTGCAAGAGTTTTTCAAGCGTGAGACTTTTCATGATGAATTGCGAAACCAAACTGAGAATAAATCACTTCTCAGCTGTTAAATCGGTCGCCAGCTTCAACAGTAATGCCAACTTAAAGTTCTATACCTCTTTTCTTTACTCATTAGACAACAGTTTTCTCATTGAATAACCCAAGTTTATTCTGAAAATACAAAGCCCTTCTGCAATACTAAAGTGATGAAAACAACTATATTCTTATATTCGATGGACGATGAATCTACTCTGTGATAGTTCATATTTAAATGAGAGGTAATAATAAAAACTTGTCTAAAAATCACTGACTGAACAATTCTTTATTCGACTAGTTTCGCCTTTTACAGCATTATCAAGAATTACAGCATTATCATCATTCTTGATAATGCTGTAAAAGGCGAAACTAGTCGAATAAAGAATTGTTCAGTCAGTGATTTTTAGACAAGTTTTTATTATTACCTCTCATTTAACTATATTCTTATTTTCGATAGGTACTCGTAAGTATAGTCACTCTAAATTTTCAACCAAAGATGCTGATTTATATATGAATTAGTATATATTATTTTATTTAAAATTGTTTTACGAATAATTAATAATTTCAATCGAAGTTATTCCAAACTTTTCCAATTCGTATAAATCGCATTCAAAGTAATGACTCAAACTATTGCAGATTCCAAATTGATTACGTATTCAACGATGCAATAACGCCAACAAAGAGTCTACACGCTTCCTTCAATAGAACATTGAATATTCTTAAGCAGCCTGCTCGTTGAAAACTTCCAACGGCCTCATTACAACAACTCAGCAATATTCTATGAGCTTAATCAATGATTCTAGTAGGTATCCAGATAGACAACTTGACATCGGACATTTAAATCAAACCAGTCTTCACCTGAGGACAACCCGACTCCATTTCTGGCACGAAAGAACACGCAACTGAGACCGAACAAGCGTCTCCCGACGACATTATTTAATGACATAAGCTCGTTCTTATGCTGCAAAGTACCCGGCACACCAGGGTTATGGAAGTCATCACTGTGCGAGCAGAGTGCATATTATTTACTTCCAAGGTTCTCAGTACATGCGATTGACAAAATGGCCGCCTCTCGACTACCAACATTTAATGTCTCTTATTCTAATAACTGAAATTATCATATCGGATTAATATTCCAGTGGTATTATTTATTTAAGCGCGCTTGGATATTTGAACACGACTCTGTAATTTGGTTACCCCTGGATAATTACTATTGTGGCTAGATTATTTATTGGGAACTCTGTTGGTTGAGTTTGGTAGAATTTCGTATATACTGATTACTGATTAAATTATAATCGATACAGGGTGTGGCTTGCACGTCCATTTATATTGACGTGTAAAATCCATATAAATGGACGTAAAATTATATAATAATTAGCTGACCAGGCGAACTTTGTACGACCATTTATTTTTATACTACTTTTGCGCTATTTTATTCTACTATTTGTGCTACATTATCTTGTTTTTAATATTTATCCCGTGTGGAGTCAGGGAGTTACTCACTTACGAAGGGACTGCAATACTTCCTGTTAATTCAAATCAGTCGAATTATCAAAAAATTCCTATATTAAGACCCTTGATATATTGAAAGGTATTAATCTGTCCGTTCGATGTTCCTAATTTCGTATCAAGTATTTGTCCCATATATATCATCATTAATTATATGATATATTTGCTGGATATAAGTAAACAAATGTTCAGAATTTAGTCCATTCCCGGAAACCAATGTATATAGTGGCTCTGGTGGCTGTACCAATAGCGTCTATTTGAATTGACTCTTCGCGCAATATTTTGTCGCACCATTGGTAGTATTTTCTTATCAATAACAATTAAACTTTGCCTTGCAATATTCCCACCAACGTTCATTGGACCAACAGCAACGATCTGCTGTGAACTGTAATCTATTTCAACTATTGATATTCTCTATTTCATTCTATTTCATATTGTTTATTCCGATTTCATCGATTCGGATACATTTGACATTGATATATCGATCAATGAATATTCCTCTTTCTAGAACCAATTTCAACACCAAGAAAAATTCAATCAAGCAAATAGCCATGAATAATAATTATAATCCTGAAATAATAATTTTCCTGAGTCCAGTGAAAAACTCAAATCCCTTCTTTTTAAGTATAACATCAACATTGCTTACCGTACTGGAAATAACTTAGGAAAACATATCAAAAATAACAAATCTAAGGTAAACAAAAATAAAAAATCAGAAATATATAAAATTAACTTTGGTAGTTGTGATAATTTTTATATTGGTAGAATTACTATTAAAAATCCAAGTATTAGAATCATAAGTTCAAGTGTTTGAATTTAATTTTATATTCAACCATATTTATTTATAATATATTTTCCTGTAATTGGGTAGTTACCTGTTGGAAATATATGCTTATTATTATTATGACGTATAGGATCCATATACTGTAGGTGGGACATTAATGCAAAAATTAAATTGACTTTTCTTTACATCAAGCGTGAATAAAACTCATATTATCTCAAGTTCTCAGGCAAGTCACTAATAACATAAAATTCTAGATCACGATATGATCTTGTTCCTATAATTACTCGTGACAATTTTCATCAATTAGACAATTATTATCATCGGGAGCTTTCCAGTGACAAAATTTCAAGGAAATGCACTGGGTTGCATGTTTTCTGCAACATATGTTTTGCCAACGCTTTGAAAGTAGCAATTTGTGGAGTAGATATTAACTTCGTTACATCTAAACGGTGACGGCAATTACCGGTGACAAAATGATGGCTTCGCTGTAACGTTACTCTCTAATCCTCAAAATTGATGAGAAAACAATGACATTAATCCATGTATACTTCAGAATTCTCACGAATGATAAAATATGTGAATACAGATTATGAAATTACTTCAATACTGATAATAAGTTTCTTAGCCCACTTAGAGAAAATATATATTTTTGAATCTTTAAATATTTTTCATCGTGAACTTGCTCCTGTATCATTCACTAGGTTATATGGGCTGTAAATCTGATGTATCTGTCATTTTGAGGAAATCCGATTTAGTAAGGTTTTTCAAAACTTCAATAGTCATTAAAAGTTTGAAGAAGGATAAAATTAGATAAACAGAATTAATGTCTTAAGGATTTACTTCATATGTAATTATTTCGCAATTTCACAGATTCCTAGACGTGTGATATTTTATGAGAATATGACAATTATATGACATTATTCTCTTAAACATCAAAAATCAGTTGGGAAAATATAATTTGAGTGGAATAAGTTTCCAAGTTAATAGTTTTTTTTTGCTCGCCATCTTAATGTGAATATATTTCATGAGTTTTTTGCAGTTTTCATATTTTTTCATCTTTACAACACCTCATAATTATTTTGAAATTTTTTTGAATTCAAACTTATGTCAATTAGTTATTGCAATTGTTGATGAAGAAAGCTAAACCTTCCTAATTCTTTCTATTATAATTTAAGACGTGAGAGAATTGTTGAAACACTCAACCGTAACACTTCCAGAAATATTTAACTGAAACAAAGATCATAATGTCTACGCAGAAAGTTAGGAGTAGAAGTATCCCAACATCCAAAGTTGGGAGTCTATTGAAGTCTCTTGTAGATAAAACGCAAAATAAAACCCTATGTTGTTGATGCCTCAAAAATTGCATTATTGAAATGTGTCAAAAATGAAAGTTTTGTTTCGAAAGTAACTCCTTAATTCATAAATTCACCAGAACACTGAACTACAAGATTTCCAAAAGATTTGAAATGTTCATTAATAATACCTCTGCCAAAAATTTTCAATACTATTAAAATAGAACAATTTTAACCTATAATTTTACAACCGCTTTAATAGAAAATTTTAGAATTA
Source organism: Henosepilachna vigintioctopunctata (assembly GCA_030704895.1). Classification (NCBI taxonomy): domain Eukaryota; kingdom Metazoa; phylum Arthropoda; class Insecta; order Coleoptera; family Coccinellidae; genus Henosepilachna; species Henosepilachna vigintioctopunctata. Next base: position 5,587,256 of record JARQZJ010000034.1, read on the forward strand.
GCAGTAAAAAGTTAGGTATTAGAATTATGTGAAAATTTTTTTTCATTTCTGAGTTTCAATCAGGATACAAAAGAAATTGCTCTTGTGAGACAGCAATATTGAGCATATGTGAGGAATGGTATAGTTCTATAGATGAAGGAGAAACGGTTATAGTAGTATTATTGGATTTTAAAAGAGCTTTTGAAACGTTATGTAGATCATTATTATTGAAAAAACTGAATAAACTTGGCTTTGAGGGAGTAGTAAATGATTGGTTCGGATCTTACTTGGATTCGCGAACACAAAAAGTTAGTTTAATGGCATGCTGTTGGATAGTACGAAAGTGGATGTAGGCGTATCTCAAGGAACTGTCTTAGGTCCGTTGTTGTTCTCCTTATATATAAGCGATATTGTTTCTCATGCGAAAAAATGTTCTATAATTTTATTCGTTCTATATGTGTCAAAAAGATATTAAGAATATGACAGAGGGGATAAATAGAGACCTTTCTGCAGTTAATGAATAGTTATGTGACAATAGATTATCTCTAAATGTGCAAAAATCTAACTTCATAGTTCTAGGTACACGTAAAACCCTTAAAACCAATAAAAATGAGGATATAACTATAAAAATTAATGAACAAAAATTAGAAGTGTAGAAAGAGTAAAATATTTAGCATTGTGTTAGACGAAAAATTGAGTTTCAATGATCATGTTGATTTCATATCATCTAAAATTTCAAAAAAAATCAATTTTTCGAAAAGAATAGGAAAAAACCTGTCGACATATGTGAAATTATTGTTGTTCAAATCAATAATAATGCCACATTTTGAATATTGCTCCACAATGTCATTTGGTTTGACTAAAGAAAAAATTCAACAATTACAAAAAACGGAATAGAGCCATGCGAACCATTTTAAAGTGCAATAGGTATACCCCTGTTAAAATTATGCTGATCTCTTTGGAACTAATGTCTGTTAAACAAAGAATACTATATATATATATATATATATATATATATATATATATATATATATATATATATATATATATATATATATATCATATTTAAAATAAAACATGAGTTGCTTCCGTGTAATGTAATAAAAATGTAACATATGTCAGTGATGTGCATGGGTATAATACTAGAAATACTGATAGTTTTTATATCCAAAGTTGTAAGCTTTCTAAATCTAGAAATAGCATATACTATGACGGATTTAATGCTTTCAATAATTTACCAAGTATATTCAAAACTACTACTAGTATTAAGATATTTAAGCGTGATCTAAGAAAGTATATTTTAAATAATGAGATAGGTATAATTAACAATTGACATTTCAAAATATGTAGATTTTTTGTAATGCCTCAGCTAAATTAATATTATCATTGTTATTATTCTCAAGTACATACTGTTAATCAAAAGATTGACATTCTTTACTATCAGACCTTATATTCGATATTATAACTGTCATTATGCATTTCATCAAGTATAAACCATAACCATTCAAAATTTGAAGATCAAAATGAATTTCGAAGATTGCACGAAACTCACAAGAAAATCATTCTCAAGAAACTGTCGAAAGCAGTTGCAACGAACTAACAGAAACGCTGAGTTAAACCGGTAGTTATATCTTATGAACCGATTGTCCACATCTTTTCTTCGGAGTTTTTCACTCAGGAAGTGGTACTCCTACCGTGTATTCAAATTAGTACCTTAAAATTCCACTTCCGATACCATTTTGGAGACTATAATTAGTGTAATTGCCCAAATCGTCAACACACTATGATTTTCCAGAACCGTCAACAACAACAAACTTACAAAGAAAAGATTACACCGCGTGTACGTTCATTATGTACCCTGGTAACTATGAACATGACTTGTTTATCTATGGTTGAATGCGTTCTTTGAGTAATTTTATCCGTTACATAGATAGTTGATGGACATGTGCTAGAAGCTGAATCGATATTTCAAACTGCTTTATTCGCAATTATCGTTATATTGTAGTTGATTCGATTATGCACAATTTACATGAAAGTAATAAGCGTGAGAAATATAATGTAATTGGCGGAAGACTGACACAAAGATCAGGAAAACGCACGATGAAAATATCTCGCCTTTGGGTAATAAATACCCATCGATCTCACGCAAGTGGCTCCATCTAACTTGATGTTTGAGAATTTTTGAAAAATATCTGCAGCCTTCAGCTTTTAGCTACAGGTTTATGCACAGTTCTAATTTCAATTTTACGCCTTATTGTACAGGTTGTAATTGTGATATTTCTTTGGATATCTGGATTGGGTTATTGCCCTCGAAAAGCTAGTTCTTCTCACTTGAAAAACGATTTTCTGTATTTGCAGAAATTATTAATAACTGACAGAGGAAAGAAGTTGCAGTTGATTAGCCAAGAAATCAGGTTTATCAACGAATTAATTATTTTACATTTAGGTGTAAGAATTCATAAGAATTTGCAGCTGTAGCTCCGAATTTAAGAAGCAAAAGATTTGAGTTTTTGACCCAATGATTTCAAGACACCTACAACAATTTCAACAAATTTTTGTCTTAAAGAGACTTGATATCAGGTTAAGATCAGAACACATGGGTTAAAACAATTCAAAAAAATTGATAAAACGAAAAAATTTTGAAAAACTCATATTCATAAATTTTCATGAATATAATAATGATAATACGTATTATTTTTGCACAGGTGGAAACCCCAGTTACAGGAAATATTTCAAAATATAGGTAGTTATACATCTTTTGATATAATACAAAGGTTTGATAAAAGGAAAAATAAAAAGAGAAAATGAATAATGTACAATACAAGTCATTATAATGAAAGCCATGAGAATATATAATGACCATTAAATAATTCAATATGATCAAAATAAACTGAAACATTGAGATATTCCAAGTAAATTCGATCTTAAAAATCTCCATTGTATTAATTCTAAATCATATTTATGGAAGATATAATCAAATCAAACATCCCAAATCCAATTTGACTTTACTAGTATATTGAATGACTCCATTAGTATTTTCGTATTCGAAAAGTTTCCAGTGTCAAGCATTGGAAAGAATGACACCAAAAGATTTTAATGGTGTTGTAGTTGTTTTATTTATATCAGTCACAAAAACAATCTGTGTCATTTCAGTTATAACTATTCGAAAAGTATGGTGTAAAAATATGGATAGAGGCGAAGAAACAAGTCTACAAATCAATCTTGAACCTAAATCAATCTACTTGAACAATTAAAAATTAACCTTTTCATATAAAATATATACTTGCATGAAAAAAAACGAAATTTTTTAGTTCAGTATGTGTAAAACAAAAAGTTATTGATGAATGCTGGAGGATTTCCTTCAAAGGATTGGTATAATTGCCAGTTGCACTCAAATAATGTTATGGCTTCCTTTTAGTATACATATGATTAGCTCGATGGTTATCGAAGAACGCGCTTGTAAAAAATAAAGATCTTAATCGAGCCGATGCCTTATAATTAAAATCTGTAACAAATCTTCGGATTACGACAGGAATTTGTATCATTTATTACGAATTATGGATGAATAATTCCCATTCTGACCGTCTAAATCGTGGCGACTTTTCACCAACAATTAAGTTAAAATTTATGATGTCCCGTCCTCTCTCTTTCTCTCTCGTTCTCACCAACTGATAACAATACGGCATTCAGCGACCATTATAGGTATAAAGAAGACTTGTGGCTACCAACTGTTCAGTCAGGCCGAATGCGATCGCTATCGCAACATCTGATATGCTAATTTCTGCCAAACGTGTAATAAATAAAACAGTACTTAATTATAAGTAGGGAAGAGCCAGATTTTTTTTGTCCCACGCAACCACCGATTTTGTTGTTGGACGTTAAAATATCGGTTTTCTTAATCTTTTGGAGGTTCTTCGAACCAGTATTTTTGCTGGAGTTCGTCCATTGATAGATATATTTTGTTATTGCTATGTGAAAACCTACATCCTCTATTTATTTTATATGTTTAATCAGCTGAAATCCTGGAATGTATATCCAGTATTAGTACTTTTGTAAAATATCTGAAGAGCATAAATGGTTGCTCTTACTTTGCTCTAATAGTGTACCCTTATTGCGTGATAAGATTTCATAAATTATAAAATTGTTCACAGTTTCATTAAGTATTAGAGTGTCATTAATTCAATAATGAAGACGACTTAAGGGAGATGTAGACCATGTGTTTATTAGCAAAGGGAATCGGAAGTTTTTTTTTTCTTTTTATTATTTTTTCTCGAGGTGAGGAATTTGCCGAAACCTGAGAAAATTTGAAAACATCTATTACCAGAAAAACTGGGTCTGATACTGAGGTTTGTCGACTTTGTCGAGATTTCTCATTTGCTTAGACGACATTCGTTTGTAAATAAAGGGTGTTTTTTTTAGAGGTATTGAACTTTGAATTGCAATAAAACAACGAAGGATCATTCGTTTGACAAGAATTTTTTCTTATTCAAAAGATAATCTTGTGCATTACATTTCAAATATGATTTCTGGCATATGACCGCCACGGCTGGCTCGGATGTAGTCCAATCTGTACATTCAATTTTCGATGACTTTTTCCAAAATTTGTGGCCGTATATCGGCAATAACACAGCGAATATTGTCTTTCAAATGGTCAAGCGTTTGTGGCTTATCCGCATAGACCAATGACTTTACATAGCCCCACAGAAATTAGTCTAGCGGTGTTAAATCACAATATCTTGGAGGCCAATTCACAGGTCCAAAACGTGAAATTAGGCGGTCACCAAACGTGTGTTTCAATAAACCGATTGGTGCACGAGCTGCGTGACATGTTGCGCCGTCTTGTTGAAACCACAGCTCCTGGACATCATGGTTGTTCAATTCAGGAATGAATAAGTTAGTAATCATGGCTCTATACCGATCACCATTGACTGTAACGTTCTGGCCATCATCGTTTTTGAAGAAGTACGGACAAATGATTCCACCAGCCCATAAAGCGCACCAAACAATCAGTTTTTCTGGATGTCACGGTGTTTTGACATACACTTGAGGATTATCTTCACTCCAAATGCGGCCGTTTTGTTTGTTGACGTAGCCATTCAACCAGAAGTGCGCTTCTAGTAAAATGTACGTTGTGCGCGATACGTATCCCGCACAGAACCATTATTCTCGAAATAAAATTGCCCTATTTGCAAGCGTTGTTCAGGCGTGAGTCTATTCATGATGAATTGCCAAACCAAACTGAGAATAAATCACTTCTCAGCTGTTAAATCGGTCGCCATCTTCAACAGTAATGCCAACTTAAAGTTCTATACCTTTAAAAAAAAACACCTGTTACAAAAAATCTCTACTTTCTGTGGACGTTTTCCAAGTTTCCGATAAATTATGACTCACTTCGTTGACATATGTCATTTACTTGCTAAATAAGTTGACAGCTGTCATTTTATTTTGTTTCAGTTGCAATGTTGTCACAATTACTGGTGTTCAGTTTTTGAGCTAAAATAACTATAGCAATAATGCATCACCAACATTTAAAATATGCTGTTGATTTTATTTACGAATTCAATTTATTTATTTATTATTATTTCATTGTTTCTTTTTGTCATTTGCAAATTTCGCTATTCTATCGTATTAATAAAAACACTTAGGCATATTACACAAAATTTCTTGATGCACGCTACATATATTTCGGGTTGCTGCCTTGTCATCAAGAGTTCATTACAACGCATACTCAATTTGCCTTGGCTAAACGCCACAAAGATGTGAAATTTCTCAATTTTGTGATACATTTCAAAACTGTTCATCACGTTTTGTTCTAGGAAATTGAATTCCACAAAATTCTTCATTGTCCTTAACATAACGGCGTTTTGGGCTACTTAACCATCATCAAGAGTGTGATAGAACTGAGCTGTCTTGGCTTATGTTGTTTCTATGTAATTGTTTTTTTTACATACACGATTTATTTCAGAGTTTACAACTTTTGTACCAGTACAGGATTGACAATATTCGACAAAATTTCGTCTCGTCTTTCTTTAAGTTCCTTGTGATGTTGTGTACCTTAACCAAGAGCTTTTACCAACTTCTAAAGCATCACCAACGAAGATAGGTCACCAGTTGTCGTTATTGAAAACTAGATTTCACTGATTTTCTTCGATATTCAATCACTTTTCCACTTTCAATTACCCCATCTATTGATCGATAATATAATGAATGAGATTTCATGGCAGCTGACTTCTGAATCTGTTAGCAAATTAAAATCATACACATCTTCCTTCGCAGTGGCAATGCGAGAAAATATATACCCGGAGATAACAACTACTTCTTCGCTGTAAATAGAGCAGTTAATTCCTCAGTAATAAATAAACAATGAGATGGCATTCCGATATTTCGAAGTGGCCGTTTTGACCGTCTATATATGCGAATTTGCATTTAACTGTTTCGACATCGGAATGAATAGTGCCCAGGTAATCTGTATCGGAATATGAAATATTACAAATAATAATAGACCATTATGCATTTTAATCCTTTTGGCGAGAGAGTGTACTGTTCGCCGTTCCTTCCTGTGTTTGTTCGAAATCAAACCATGACGCGCTTATTCGCGGTCGTTCGGGCAATTCGATTCTACTTTTATGCCACAAACGTAATTATACGTGTGATATTTAAACTGTAACGTTTAATAATCTTTTTGAGTTTCTTCGAATGCGGTCACAATTCTTTCTGCGTTATCTGGCTAATAATAAGGTTGGTAACGCACTTCGGAGCAGGTCTTTGGAATTGCGACAGCCCTTATCCACAAAACAATCGGACAGGGAGGTAAGAAATGGAAACAGGGAAGAATTAATAATATTCACATCTAAAGTTGAATAGAGTTAATGAATGATTCGCTAATTTCTTGGTCGAACATAGTTTGATATCAATTTAATATAAAACACAGAGTGCAACTTCCTCTGTTGGAGCTGGTGTTCCACAGGGATCTATTTTTGGGTCATCTAATGTTTATTATGTATGTAGATGACATTGCCAATTCTCGACTTGACTATGCTCTTCTTTCTAATGATGATTACTAGGTAGTAAAATCCTCTGGCAATAGATAGTCCGAAGTTAATTTATCACTGACTAGATGGTTGTCCAATCTAGATTATTCGTTGAAATGAAATCAGAAAATCTCTTTATATTTAAAAACAACGTTCATTGCGTTTAGTATCCGTTCCAATGAGATCACTTTCAAAATTGCACCATATATATTCGGTAAAGTTCCATTTAGTATTGAAACGAGATTCTGGCAGAAGACGAATATCGTGGCTGCTAACTTTGAGACAGTGGATAGGAATAACATATATAGATCTATTTCGGTCTGCAGCAAATGAAATTATATGAGCCATAGAAATTGCCAATATCCCCAAGGAAATGATTAAAACCATTAAAATATAATTTATAATAGCGGAGGCTCATAATTTATAGAATAGGAATCAAATTACGACTTAAGAAGAAGCGTTGGAAGTAAAAAATTCGCTGAAGTCTTAGTCAAGCATAGTACAAGCACCTCTTTTGTAACTGGTGTTCCACGGGGATCTAATCCAGGTCCTCTAATGATTATTATGTATATGGGTGTAATTGTGTATTGTTTTTTGACTGTGCTCTTGTTTCTTTTACTAATAGCTCAGTACTATACTGTGGCTATATGAATATACTTTGAAATAAAGTAAATATGAATTTACTTTAGTTGAACTAAAGTAAATTCAGTATCAACTAGAAGGTTGATCAAGCTAGATTATTGATTACGAGAGAATCAGCTATATTTCAATTTTGATGGAACAACGTTTGTTATATTAGCAGCAAAACCTACTGATAATGTTTCTGATACTTCGATCTTAAAATTGAGGATGGTAAACTTAAAATAGTGGAGAATTGTGAATACTTGAGACTCCTTTCAAATTTGAATGAAGTAATGGTGAAACTGAGGTACTTTTTCCTCTTGTCTCGAATCTTGTGCTTCATAAACTATTCATTGCGGGCTGTTTTGAAATTGCTAACAACTGTCTGAAAAGCGTTCAATGAACTTCTTTGCAACTTGAAACCTTGTTAAAGTTCAACTTTATATCAAGGAATTTTAAATTGTCAGTGCTTTATCGTAGTAATACAAAAAATGAGGTGACCAATAAGTTACAGAACGAGTACAAACGAAATCTAATAATTTAGTCTCACTAAAAACTCATATAGCTCCGTTATTTTCTTAACCTACCTACCACAATAAAAAACTTATGACCAAATCAAGGCTACACATTTCTAATCTGTATAAGAAGTGTTCCAGACCTCATACGTTGGATCAATATTTGAAAGATTGGGGTCTCTAATAAGATCTTCCCTTCTAAACACTACAAGCCTTTCAATAAATTATATATGTATCAAAAATACCCACTCTTCATAATATTTTGTGATTTACTCACCCAATAATTTTGTTACAGCACCCTGTTGCGTTAACATATGCTGGGCAAGATCATAATGTCTCAATCCAAATCTTGAAAGTTCCAGAAACCTTTGTTGGGACACAAGTGAGGCGAGAGGATGCCCTGGAGACGAAGCCGCATTTCCATAAAGGTCTCTAAGGGCAGCAGCACCAAGTGCTCCAGGTACTGAGGGAGTTGTTGGTGCTACAGAGTTTGATATCGAAGGTGACGATGAAACTGAAATTGAAATTATTTCTCTGAGTAATTAAATTATTTTATTTAGCATCGCATATATATAACAACAAATCATTACAAAACTTCAATAATTTATAATCTATAAGTTATCACAGATTGATATAAGAAGTGTTTTATTGAAGATGTTGGTCAATGTAGATTCTTCATTATTTTGTCGGATTTCTATGCCTATAATTTGAAATTCAAATTCTGAAACAAAACTTGAGTGAATCATGGCAACAAACTGTAAGTGAAACTTTCTGTATTGGCATTTTCCGTTGGTGTGAATCAGAAATTTATAATTTTTCCAGAAGATCCATTGTTTTTGCTAACATCTGCAGGTACAGATTAACCATGTCATAAATTTTAACTCAGTGAAATTGATGCATCCACAAATGAAAGGAAAAACTCTGGAACTTCTAGAACAAAAAGACTAGTTACTAGAAAAAGCTAATATTGAATGATCAACATTCATATAATACCTTCAGTTTGTCGCCAGTGACACTTTCTTCACCCTCAGTTTCTTTATTTAAACATCCCCTTTTTTTTTCTCCTACGATGTGTTTATATTCACTCGTTTTTTCGCTCAAAATGTCTGTGTTTCCTGGCCAAGTGTTATTTGTTCTATAAACACAATATGGTTATCGTTATACATAACATATATGTGCCTAAAAGGGGTTCAAAAGGGTCTACAACAGATCAATTTAAAAATCGCGAAAAACGCACGGAGTGTTAGAAGAATAGAAGAACGAGCATTCTGGAAGGTAGAAGCGTTTGAATGGGTAATAATGGGTAAAAATCATTATTATCACAGACAACAGAAGTGAAGCCGTTCTCGCCGTGGAAAAACTACATGAAATTGCGCAGAAAACCGGGTCACAATTTTCTTATGATAGAACCAACTACATGAAAAGAAAACCAAAAACTAAATCTTCTCTAATCACAAAACATGGTGAAATTCTGCAAGTCGCTCATTTTGAATACCTCGAAGAAGTTATACAGTCCTCAGAATTAAACCGAATCGCTGATGAACAAAGAATTACCAAGCTCCAAAGAGCCTACAAACTAACATGGGTGTACTATAATGAAAAATGAATTTCGAGAAGCGCCAAATTGAGGCATTATAAAACAACGATTCTTCCAGAAGCAATCTACGTAGCTGAAACAATGGTTATTGACGGCCATTCAAGAATTAGAGAAATAAAAAACGAGAACGGAAAATGTTGAGAAAGATTTACGAGCCAATCAATGGAAACAACATTTGGATGAAAAGACCTCAGGAACTTTATCAAAAGACAAATACGATATCGGAAGAAATCAGAAAACGATGAGCAAAGTTCTATGCACATTTCTAAAGAATGAAACATTCCAGAATATCGAAGAAACTACTCGATATAATTATAAGAGTAAATGCGGAACAGAAGGGCTGAAAGAGGTCCAAAAAGATCTACAACAGATCAACATAAAAAATCTCGAAGATCACACTGAGTGTCGCTATAAAATCGCACAGGTGAAGTTTGAGCAAAAATCAAATCGTCAACCTGGAATAAAATGGACAGATGAACGGAAGAAAGAGAATTCAGAGAGGATGAAACGTTTTTGGGAGGCAAAAAGATGAAGCAAAATTCCTAGAATTGCGAATTCAAGTTCAATCGCTCAAAATCAATTTACAAAACATATCCCAACATAAATAGTGGGATAGTTTATTACCATTTGAATTTATTGATTTATTCTTTTAAACGGTAATTACAAGTGACAACAAAATGAAAAGATCAAACTGGTTGAAGGATATTGAACTATATGAATACCACAGAAATCAGAATCAAGAATAATCAATCTAATGATTGATGAAATTAGATTGATTGTGCGCAAATTAGCATAAAGAACATATTAAAATCCCCCGACTGAAATCAGAGCCAAACTAATATATTCAGTATATAAATCAGTCAATAAACAGCATTGAATTTATATATTTTTTGTCGATCCCAGGTCTTGTGCAATGTTTATTATATCGATAAATATTTATAATACGTTTCATATCTGTACGACTGTATGATACACATTCGATTAAGACCAGTAAACCTGTAAATCTTGATAATTGATATCAATTAAAGTTATTACGATCTGTACAAAAACCGACACAATTAAAATGTCGATCCATTTACAAAAATGGAATGACAAATTGTCTTTCTATATAAGCAGTGCCCATTTTAAAATTGCCCGTTGGTGCAAATTAAAAGTTTTAATTAATGTTCTTTGTTGATTGTCAATGAATACCAACCGTAGACGCAATCAATCGATGCCGAAATTTCATCTTCAGGCAGGACCAGCGATGATCAATTAATTGTCAACTTTTTTGGTCCAGAAGGGTCGCTTATCGCATCTGTGATGAGACATGGAGCATCAAAGAAATATTGGCCACTTCGAACCAAAAATAATTTTATTCAATTTTATACGCAACAAAAAGACTTATCACTCATACATATATATATATATATATATATATATATATATATATATATATATATATATATATATATATATGTGTGTGTGTGTGTGTGTGTGTGTGTGTGTGTTTGTGTGTGTAAAATGATAAGAGACACCTCATTTCATTTGTATATAGTTACTGTTAAGAAGAATAAGAATTATATCTGTGAATGGTTTGTTTCAAGAGAAAGACTTCATTTCAACAGACAGAACTGAAGAGATTCTTTTTCAAACTAAGAGAGATATAGATAAGACGTATTTGTAAAATAATGGAAATAGATAGTGTTAAGATTGTATAGGATATAAGGACTTTAAATTGATTTATAAGATTGTACACAGGTATATCTCACACCATTGATTTATTCTAAAAGAAATCTAACTTTTATTTACAATATTCATTAACATTATCAAGTTCAACTCACCTAAAAGAAAAATTAATGTAAAGTCCTTATATCCTATAGTATTATTTTACAAATACGTCTTATCTATATCTCTCTTAGTTCGAAAAAGAATCTCTTTAATTCGTCTATTGAAATAAAGTCTCTCCCTGTCTCTTGAAAGATACCCATTCACAGATATAATTCTTATTCTTCTTAACAGTAACTATATAGGTACAACTATAATATAACTATATACAAATGATATGAGGAGCCTCTTATCATTATATATATATATATATATATATATATATATATATATATATATATATATATATATATATATATATTTATATAGTACATAATGAGACTCTTAATCGAAATATTTGAAATAAAACTCTCAGGAAGTGTCTACACAAATGTTGTGAACGAGAACGAATCTATCACTTTCGAGAGTGAATATTAAGTGCGCTTCGAAAAAATCATCGATCTTGTTGAATAATAATAGGATACAATTGTTTCATCATTATTATGAATCATCAGTCCGTATTTAATCAATCAATCAAGAATCGATAACTTTCAAAACGCCTACAGGTCCTATATCTGAATGAGGGGAAAACAACACTTTTTAAAATTCACTTGAACTCCCTCTATCGAAGGAAAGACGTATAAACTCTCCTAACATTTAGATCAACAAAAAATTCGAAAAGATTTTGAATACAAAAGAACATTTTTTAGAATCTAATTTTGAAAATTTGTACAGAGCTAGATGATTTAAAAACATTGGCAACCTATCACAATTTTTCAGACCTTCTATAATGTCCTATCCATCACGCTTGTTGTATATCTGTCAATTCGAAAACCTTACGCGCTCTGCAATCCGTAAAACAATCATTCCGATCTTTGTTTTAAGAATTTTTGCGAATACAAAAGTGTTTTGCTATTCTCATACAATTATTATGAAGCAACTGTATCCTTTGGATAAAACCACAATAATTAATGCAAGGAAAGATCGTACAATTGTATACAATTCTTTTGCTACAAGGTTGCACACTCTATAAAGATTTTTTTTCCGAATAGTTCCAGTTTCATTCATTTTACATCCTGAGTTTAAGAACTGATAAACAGAAGAAATTTTGTGTTGATATCACAATCATGGAAAATTGAGCTTTAATTTTCTTTTAGTCAGAAAATGGTCTTCAGAAAGAATTGAAAATTGAATTATATCTTTCATCCCCTATTTATTTTATTTTTTATAATGAAAAATCAGAACTGTGCCACTTAATAATAAAGTTTTATAGTTCAATCTATACCATGTCAAAACAGGTGTTCCTTATCGTTTCCGGTATTTACAACCTTACAAGACGTTAACTATACATTTTACAAATTAACACCATGGAGGACATGTGTTCGTTAATTACCTACCATTGCCGAAGGACGAATTTCAACAGATTTCTTAGAGTACGTTCGCAGATGTTTGCAAAAATTAATTTAAATTTTGTACACGAAGAGAGCATATATGTAATTGAACTATATTAAAAAGCTATATATTATAGAGCGCCGTCAGTTGCAAAAGACAGGTTTTAAGAAGTACCAAGCCGCCGTTTTATGCGCTAAGTGGAATGAGATTCGGTTTTATTACGTGTTTGAAATTATAATGAATCCGAATTCAATTTCACTTTTAAGAACATGTCGCATAGTTGAGACTTCATTACCCTTATAAATGTTGCAGGAAATTCGAATGACATAATTTCAGTATACTTCTGGGTCAACACCGATAGTATCCAAAAATGACCGACAATTTTCATCGAAGCAGTTCAAACAACCAGCTTTTTCGGCATTTAAAATTTAAACACGGCTTCAAAATTTGATCGCAAGGAGAATATTTCGTTTTTTCATATATTTATATAACCAAAATGGGAAAAATATATAAGTCAAACTATTCTATTGAATATTTCCTTTTAAATCTACTCTGATTTTTCAATTAATCTAATTGAAAAATCAAACTGAAATATTTCAATAGAAAATAGTTGGTATTTTATTATGATAATAAAAATAAATGCTTCAGTTCTACTTCAAATTTTCAAGTTTTTTTGTGGAATCTGTGTTCATTTTTGAGTTCTTGGAAATTGAATTGTCTCTCATATTTTTGTCGTATTTCACTAAATTCATTTCTGTGTTTTTGGGACAGTATTAAATAACCCGCAAGAAATGTTGACGGACATAAATTCTAATTTTTTTTTCATTGCAGTGAAAAAATTTCTAAGAAGTTATTCCTACTGAAACAGAAAATATCATATGAAAAGATTTAGTTTTCTATTAAAAATTTTTTATTCAATGAAAGAGTTGAAAAATTCTTTCCATGAAAAATGCTTCTTTACCTACTGATATTAGTAGGGGATGTTCCCTCAATATTAATTAACAATAAAGCTCACAATATAGACTGAAACTTTCTTTTCTCTGTCACCGAACATCCCTCTTCAATAGTTGGAGACTTCAACGCTCAATCAGGAGAAAAACTGAACGATTTCAACGAATTTTGTGTTTCGGTCAATCATCTTGTTCATTTTCGTTCATTCGACACAAAACGCACATTGGCTAAGAACAGATGGGTGAAATCCTGTTCAACACGTTTAAAATTGTAACACGACCCGATTCTTAGTGTATTTAGTTACCAAACATTTAAACGTGCCTATCGAATTTTAAAACAATACCGAATACAATCATGTTTTCAAAATGCATCGCTTTCAAAAATGAAAAGTACTTTTATACCTCTTCGGTAAAAAAAACCCATTGTAATGGTGCAACGTATATCTCAATAGTTGAATGAAAATATATAAATTGAGAAATATTGTTTTATCTACCATTTTGTTTGAAATTGATTCATGAAAGATCAAAAAGTGGGTTGACTTTCAAATTTCACTGGCTAGGTCCGTTTAATCTCCCATTTTTTTATGTGCACACACTCTTTTTCAACATCTGTTAAATGTTTCAATTGTAGGTATAAAAACATTCTTTGTTTGTTTAAAAGGAGATTAAGGTTGAAAGTGTTTTGAGTGCTATTTTCTACTGTCCAAAAACACAACAAGTTTCGATGAAATTTTGTGAAAAACTCTTAACTGAGTAACTCTTGAAATGTCGACAGTGTCATACTATGAGTCTACATTGAAAGAAAACTGTTCACAAGTGGTATAAACTTTTCTAAGAAAGCTCAGAAGACACCATTGACCAACCTCGCTCTGGGCGCCCCAGTACGTTATCAACTGATGAGAACTTTGATGAAATAAGGAAACTAGTGTTAAGTAATCGTCGAATTACCACAAGAGAAGTTGTTGATGATATCAACATCTGCTTTATATCATGCCAAGCAATTTTAAGGGATATTTTGGATATGAATTGGGAACTGTTAAGTCAAGAACAATACTGTTATATCCCTCAGCCATCGTATTTACCGGATTCAGGGCTCTGTAACTTTTTTTCTTCCGGAAATTCAAGAATCCTATGAAAAGACGGTGTTTCACAACGATTGAGGATATCGCTGAATGAACTGAAGAATACACCAAAAACTTGTTATCAGAAAAGATTTGAAGGTTTTAAAAAGAGTTGGCACAAGTAAATTTTATCTGAGGAAGGTTGCTTGGAAGGGAACAAAATGAATATTTAATGAATAAATAGTTTTTGATAAAAATAAGAAGTTACTTATACAATCACTTTACAAAACACTGAAACAATTATTACATGCCTGCTTTAGAACAAATTCACAAAAAAATGTTATCATATAAATTCGTATTTTTCACCTAATGGAGAAATATCATCATCGATTTATTTTACGGGTGTTTCTATGGAAATAATAATTTATCGTCTTTATTTGGAATTCGATTTCAAGCATAAAATCAGTATCTACATTCGAATTTTTTATTCATTTTTCTTCAAATACAGCAATATGTTACGCATTAAAATTGAAAAAAAACTCACAGTGTTCTCTGCTTTTATCATTTTTCGGAGGACTATGAACTTCTTGTAGATTTTGAGATTAGATTATTTTCGCTTCATGGTATCTAGAGAAGTTTTCACAGATTCTAAATTTGAATTCATTCTTTGTATTTTATTCTCGAATTCCTTTTAATTTAACCTTATCTAATACGTATATATTGCACAACTCTTTCCGCATTATTAGATATCAATTTGAAAATAAGTCGCTCCACTTCTATGTGAAAACAAAAACAAAATTTTTCCTCAAGAAAACTGTAGCTTAGTGAAGCTGCACTAAGATCTATCTCTGTGACAAATTTGATGTCATGAGTTGTTTTGGTGTTATTGGGTAAGAATTCCATTCCAACACAAAAACCTATTTATATAAAATATTTTTATTATAGGTATTCCTTTTCTGAGATTTTAATTGTTATAAACCTTAATTTCTAGCAATTATAGGACCTCAATAAACGCAAAATTTTCGTAATTATTAACTCATTCTCTTCATACCTGTTTGTCGATATTAGTCCTCAAAAAACGTTATTGATTTCGTCGAGATCTTCGATTACTGATAATTGTGAGCTTGAAGATTTAAAGAATATTCAGGTACTTATTGTTAAAGACTTCCTACAAAATGTACCTGTCAATACTTCGAAAATTAATAAATAAGAAGCATTAAAGAAATTCAAGAAAATGTTAATAATTAGAAATGGTAAGTAAAGGCAGAGTATTCTCCCCAGGAGTATTTTTCAATTCTTCACGAGATCATTTTTACAAATCATAGGTTTGTACGAGGGTGGGGCGAAAAGCTTCCGGACTGACGAAGATATGGCGCCACTAGGTCTACATTTGGAGCGGCGTCCTACAGTACCATTAATACTGAGCTTATATGTGAAGTTTCAGCCGAATCGCTACGTTATTTTGCGTTCGATAACATTGCACGAGACGCTTCCGTGTTTTTCGTGAAATGGAAAAATCGGAGAAATGTGCTGGCATGAAATACTTCTATTTGAAAGGTTCTACTCTGAAACAAATAGAAGAAGAAATGGATTCTACAATAGGAGACTCTTCCCCGTCATATTCAACTATTAAGCAGTTGATTTCTGAATTCAAAATAGGTCGTGTGAGCACCTCTGACGAGCCTCGCTCAGTTGAGGTCACAATTTCAGAAATTATTGAGAGAATTCATCAAATAGTATTGGAAGACCGAAGATTGATAGTGCATGATATAGTTGAGACCTGTAGGACGTCAGCTGAATGTGTGCGAAATATTTTGCACAACCATTTGAGCATGGAAAAGCTGTGTGCAAGATGGGGGTCGCGTTTGCTAATTCATAACTGGGTTCGTTATTACACTCCTGAAAATAAAGAACAGTCAAAGCAGTGGGTTCGAAAGGGTAGCCAACTCCAAAAAAACAAATTTAAACTCCAAAGAAAGCAGTTTTATCGGCAAACAAAGTTATGGCTACTGTTTTTTATTATGCGAGAGAAATTATATACATTCATTATCTTGAAAAGCGTAAGACTATAACTGTTCAATACTACGCAGCTTACTGCAACGTTTAAAGGACGAGGTGCAAGTTAAACGACCTCATTTGACGAAGAAAAAATTTTGTTTCATCACGATAACGCACTAGCGCATTCGTCGATTGTTGACATGTCCAAAATCCACGAATTGAAGTTTGACTTTATGCCGCATCCTACTTACTCTCCAGACTTAGCCTGTTTCCTAACCTCCTTATTACCTGTTTCCTAACCTCAAAAAATGGCTTGGCGGTAAAATATTTGAGAGCATCGAAGAAGTTATCGAAACTATAAATCAGTATTTTGAGTAGCTTGTCGAATCTACGTTCAAAACTGTTATAACTAAATTAGAACACCGTTATGAGAAATGTGTCAGTGATGATGGAGATTATGTTGAAAAATAAAGCAAAAAAATTTTAAAACATCGTTTTTCTTGGTCATGGCGGAAACTTTCCACCCCACCCTGGTATGTTCCTACCAACGTCTGTTTGTTTTTAACGAATTACAAGTCTGAGAGATATGAGTTCGAAGCCCTGTTAAAACGTGAATGTTTGTTTGTGCCTCTGATTCAAACAGTTCTAATAAAGTTTTGAAATAATAAATGTAATACATTACTAACTAGACTAATGGCTTTTCGGGGCCAGTAGTAAACTATGTCTCAGTTTGTTGACTGACAAACAAGGACTTATTAAATTGTCACACCTCAACAATCAAAACTTAACAGTATTTATTATTTATACCTTTTCACTAAAGAATATGAGTAAGCTCAATTCGTTCACAATAACAACCTTGGAATTGGGTGCAATTCCGTCAAATAATCAATGCATTTCTTTGCGCCAATACCAGAACGTACCTAATATACATTAAAATATCCCAAGATGTCTTATAATATAATACGAATAAATCTTCACTGTGCAGACCTACTATTGAAATTGATTTAAAACATCTCCTGCTGCATTCTTGTGGTTTATATAACTTCAGCATGAACTTTTTTGCTAGAATATTGGAAAATTACATGGGAAGTCTGATAAGTGCTCCACAGTCAGATGAAAAGTAACTGTTAGTTCTATTAATTTATTCATAGAAGAGTTGAAATGTATTACGTTGAAACTAAAGCATCATAGATACCACAGAGATTTTGAACAAGATAATGTCCGAAGTGTTCTACATTTAATGAAGCACGTCACTAATAAGGAGATGACATCAGATATTCTTTATCGAATGATTGTAAAGAAATAAGCAGTATTTTTCTATAAATGACATGATTTATATAAAATAATAATAAGTTCTTTATTCTCAACAGGTATAGTACCCAATTACAGAAAATAAAAACAAAATGTTGAACAATAATTAAAATGAACGAGGTATAACTAACAAAGAGCTCAATCTAAACTAAAAAAACTAAAATAGTAACCAAAAACTAAATAATATCATTTAATGAAATATTACAAAGAACTCAATCTAATCAATTAATTTTAGTCAATTTCCTTTGTTCACATACCTCTTAATAAAAACTTCTGTGGAGTCAAAGTGAATTTCACAATTATTCTATTGAATAAAGACTCCATAAACCATATGGGGGATTGTATTAGCGAGTTGGTCCTTGGAGTCACTAGGTGGAATAATAATTCTGTAGTACAAGAATTTTGCCTAGGAACACGAAATTTCAAAGAGGGCAATAGAGGAGGACGATCAATACTGTTGTGCAGTAATTTGTACAAAAATTTGAGTTATAAAGTGAGTTTGATAAAGTTTCTCTCCTGCTCTGCAATTAGAATAAACTAAATCGACTCAATTATTGACCCCTCTCTGTGGATGAACTTTATCTTCCCTCCAAAGTAAGAATTTCAAGAACCTTATCTGAATGGCCTCAAGATGACGTTGATTGCAAGTGTAAATAGGATGCCAGATCGTTCTGTCATACTGCAACTTGCTACGGATTGGGGCATTAAATAGTTCTATGTTCGTTGAGGAATTATACAACGAAGCCTTATATTTTTCGATAAAATAAGTTTGGTGATGCGTGGAATGAAGGAAATCTTCTGATCGAAGGACATACAAAGATCATCACCTTATCAGAACGAGAAAGAACCCAACCACCGACGCTATGATCACAGTTAATTCAATGTTTTTTGCTTGTGAAAGAGACAACATTACACTTTAACACATCAAACTCAAATAATTATCCTCATACCAACTAGCAACATGGCCCACCGCGAGATGAAGTTGAACACAGTTATCCTGAGCTTTAATTTCATGATTTATCGCAAATCACTTGAAAATCATAGAAAATAAAGTGTGAAATTTGAATAAAAGACAAAAGCTCAAAGTTTTAGTGAATACTGAAAATAATTGAAGTGTCTAACATAATTAAACTGACTAATTGTTTCAAGGTATTTAATCTTCATCAAAACTAGTTACATATATTAGTTATCAAAATAATCGACTATAAAATTCATGAATTTTTAAGTTTCATAGATTTTAAAAAGAATTTATTAACATTTTGTAACCATATAGGTATTCTCATGTAGACAACAAATGAATTTTTCTATTTCTTCAGTATGTTTTTTGCTAAGAAATGCAAATAAAACGAATCATTTATATACCTATCAGGTTTTCGGAGATTTCTAAATTCGCGATACTAAGCTATTGTTGTTCATCAAAAAATCGCACAAGATCATTGTCATTTATTTTCATTATTTTATGGTAAACTTGGGAGAATTGCTATTCTTCGATTTTTTAGTCAATTGTTTCAATAATGTTTTAGGGACCTAACTAGGTATAAAAATTTTATATTCATCAACAGCACAATTTATAAATTTTAATTGTTTCTTCCCTCAACTCAAAAATATGAAAATTTTTTGGACATTTTGCCTTATTTTCTAACTAATATGTGTCGAATTTACATCATCAAGATATTTATCGATTATTTTTAGAGAAAAAACGATTTGACTTACTTTATAACCAATAAATGCGAAGCAGAAAAAGTTGAATTAAAGAATAAATCGATAATTTTCAAACATTTACTGCCAATCTACTAAAAATGAATATCCCCAGTTTGTTTCTTCAGGTTTTTCATTTTTTACAATGCAAATTGAGAAAAGTAAACGCACTTTTCTGTTGTATCTTCAAAGAAATAATCTTCTCTATTTCATATTTCGATGATAAATCAAAATGGCACTATTAGATATCAACATTAAAATTATGTCAATAGAAATTCCTCTTTTGTGGTTTATGTCTCATATTTAGCAATTTTTTCACTAAATAATCATTCTATTGAAAAAATTCACAAATGTTTTCAAACGCCATGTTGTCACAACCCCCTTCCATAAGGTCTACTATCGCTTGAAATACATCACAATGGTAAATACTACCCGAAGTTACAGCAACAATCAACTTATTGGAATACACACAAACAACCCCAATGAAGTGAAGACTCCGCCCCAAATTATTATTTGTTATATTGAGCAAACGGAAACCATACCTAATGTATGATAAATTATAATTTTTTGTGGACAAAAATAAGTATAAATGGCTACAAGCCTATATAAATGTTATAATTTCGTAAATAATTCCTAAAGCAATTCAAGTTATTCCGAAATGATGTATTCATAACTACTTAATTATAATATAATTCTCGAAATTTTTGTTTATATTAGTCTTTATATATTTTAATTTTCTCATTATTGAATGTCTTTAAGAATTTGATAATGTTTCAGGCGGGAAATCGTACCTACAAATTCAGCGTTCGCAGATATATTCTTTAATATTTTCTTGTTATGAAAATGGAAAATACACTAAATTTCAGTTTGCAAATCGAATATTGATTATTATCTATAATTTAAGAAATCTTATAGTTAAAATTTTCTGAATTTGAGCTCTATGAAAAACACAGAATATCAATGAAGTGGACAAGAAAAAATTCAAAATTTTGGAATGATTATCAAAATATTATCAAGGTAGATTAAATGAAAATTTATCGTCAATTTCCATAAGGAGGAAAATTTTTGTTTCTACATTGATTCGTCTGAAAATAGTAAATTTTCCAAAGGAATCACCGCAGTTTTTCACGTTTAGAGAATTAAACATTAAGTATCAATAAATTAAACAAATAACGTTTAATACTAAATTATATATAAATTTAAATATTCTATCTTCATTGTCTGAAGTAAACATTTAAAAAACTTTTACATAAAGAAAAAACGGAAGGTGTTGGTTGGTTCTTCTAAATTGCAATTATACCTATATTAGGAATTAGAATAATATACTAGAAACTATAGAAAATATTGTTTCTAATTTATAAATACTTTCGTATCTATAATTATAAAGTATTTATAATTCTTATAAATATTTTCGAAAGTCTTCACAGAAATTTACACCTGATGGATGTGTCACCTAAATTTATGATGAAATAGAGACATTGTTTATAATCGGAAGTAATAAAATATCTTTCGTCTTTTTTCATCTGTTATCATTTCAATCATGCTTTCATTACAATTTTACTTTATGAAAAGAACAGAACGTAGCAACATTGTTTAATATATTGTCCGATTTCATATGAATTCTTTCGAAAGTCATAGATGTGTACCTGATGGAAGTGTCACAGAAATTTGTGATGAAAAGTCGGAAGTGATAAAATATCTTACATCTTTTTTCGTGTGTTATCATTTCTATCGTGTGTTACATTATGAAAAGAACAGAACGTATCAATATTGACTTTTTGATATTACAATAATAATATAGTTTCTAATTTCATATGCACTCTTTCGAACGTCATAGATATGTAGGAAGGTACCTGATGTAGGTAGGTGTCATAGAAATTTGTGTTGAAATCCATTTTCGTTTAGTGTTATCATGATATTATAAAAATAGGACAAAACGTTTCAATATTGGTTCTTCGATATTGCAAAAATATTTTGTCTAATCTCCTATGAATTCTTCCGAAAACCATAGATATGTACCTGATGTACGTGTCATAGAATTTTGTGGTGAAATAGGGGAACTGTTCTAGTCGGAAGTGATAAAATATCTTTCATCTTTATTCGTCTATTATCATTTTAATACTTTATAGAAAGAACATAAAGTATCAATATTGATTTTTCGATATTTTTTTCGTCTGATATAATTTTAATACTTTATTAAAAGAACAGAATGTCATAGATAGGTAGTAACTCATGTCGCTGTCACAGAAATTTGTATTGGTATAGGTGCAGTATTCACAGTAATAATATATCATTCAGTGTTATCGTTTTTGATACAAGTTTCAAAATTGGTTCTCCAATATCGCAATAAAGTATCTTATTTCATATGAATTCTTTCGAAATTGATTGATATGTACCTGATGTAGGTGTCATAGACATTTGCGATGAAATAGGTGCAGTGTTCGGTGTCGGAAGTCCAACGGGATCCATTTTCCAATTGACAATTGCTCCTCTGGACGGTGCAACTGGCACTGGACAGCAACCCGACAACCCGGTAACACTTGAAAAGTCTGTAGCGCCCGTCAAAGGGTTAGTATTCGAGATCAACATTGCGTCAAAAATCAACAGTTCTCATTACTCACGAAAATCTTACGAAATCACGGTAGTATAACTCGAACACGGAATCATCGAATGTTTATGCACGATACACTCAAAGATACGTAACTAACTTCATAAGGGTTAGCGGAAGTCAGGGTAAGATCCTGTAAGCAACTGAGCGGTTTCTCGCCGGGAGTTGGCTTCAAGCTCAACAGTGGCAAGCAATACACTGAATGATCGTAACTACCTGCCAGGTAAGCGGTAAGCGCGCTACCTCTGCTTGGGTTGGCTACTTTGCTCGCTCTTTCATAGCGTTATACACCCTCCTGTTTCCTGCCCACAGTCTGCTCGCACTTGCTCGAGGTTGAACAAAGACGCAGAGTATCGCCTCGCGTCTTGAACAAGGACGAAAAACGTCTTCTTAGATACTTGATAGTGTAACTATAGATTTATTGATGTATTAGCTGCCTCTGTGTTATTTGCATCTGACTGGGGGTTAGAGGCGTTGGATTTATTTGTATTGATATTTAATATAATGAACGAACAGTTTATATATGGGTTTGTTTGCTGAGGTTTCGTTTCGGTGCCATTTCGAACGATAAGTCTTTGTGAAAAAAGAACAATTTATAACTTCCATTATGATTTCACCAGCACCAGACATTCGGGAATGCAGGGATAATGATAAAGGAATAGTTGGTTTGAAATTGCACAGCTATATTCGCTAAGTAGTGAACATATTATTTTCTTATCAAAATTTTCGGCGATCATTTCTTGAAGAAGTTGATTGAAAATTTCATCAGTAACTAGCTAACCCTGAGAACTTCGTTACACCCAACAATCAACAGTCAGTTAATGTGATATCTACCATTTTTAAATAATAAAAATAATAATAATAATACATTTATTTCAAACAGATAGACATCTAATTACAGGGAAAAAGAAAATAATAATAATAATAATATTTATTTTAGCATTAGCTATCACAAGATCATACATATATCCAGGTTCAAAATATATTATTTACACTTATATGTTTAAAACGAACTTTTAGGTCGCTAATTGTTTTTATGGAGCTAGGTAATTTATTAAATGCGTTGAATCATTCATAAAATATACTATTCCTATGTTTATAATGCTTACAAACTTGCATGTAGAAATTGTCAGTATTTCTTGTATTATAACCGTGCACATCACTGACATATTTTACATTTTTTATTACTTTACATGGGAACAATTTGTTTTCAACTTTAAATATAAATATATGTAGCAAAAAGTATTCTTTGTTTAACTGAAATTAATTCTAAACAATTTAGCATGCTTTGGATTGAAGTATATGTATTACATTTCAAAATTGCTCGCATAGCTCTATTCTGTAACTTTGGTGACTGTTGAGTTTTTTCTTTACTCAATCCCAATAACATAGTGGAACACTACTCAAAGTGTGGCATAATTATGAACTAAAGAGCAATAACTTCATATATGTGGTCAGAGTTTCTCCAATTCTTTTGAGAAAATTGATTTTCTTGGAGATTTTAGACGATATCAAATCGACATGATCATTGAAACTAATTTCTCATCTAACATAACGGCTAAGTAGTTAACAAGTTTAACCCTTTCAATGTTCTGGTTTTCAATTTCAATACTTATATTTTCATTACAGCTTACTTTAAGAATTCTGCTTGTACCAAAAACTATGAATTTAGACTTTGTAACATTCAGCGATAAACTGTTATCGCTTAGCCATTCATTTATTGCTGCCAAGTCTCTATTGATCCATTCTGTCATAGTCTGGATATCTTTACCACTAACAAAGATCATAGTATCATCTGCCAACAATCGTATAGATCATTTTTTAACATGCTAAAATAACAAATTATAGGTACACAAATATTAGGTAACGAATAAGAAAAAATTAAAGAAAAAAATTAATAAAAAGGGTATGAACGAATATATACCTACCTACAAAGCAAATAAAATTAAATTAAATTGAGATAGAATTAAACAATAACTTAATGAAACAAACTGAAAATAAAATATTATCTACTTATTACAAAGTTACACGTAGTCAACAGAAGGTAATGAAATGTAGTTCATGAAGTCAAGGAAACTAAAATTTATATGCAATTCAATTGCAATTGTAATATAAAGTAATCAAATGAAACGAACTCAAATTAAAATATAATACTTATATTAGAACGTTGACAACAGAATTTCATGAAAATATCACGAAATCCCATTGCGCTGTTCTGAGTGGCATGTCAATCATGCCACTCAAAATGATGTCAAAATCAACCGATCAAACCCAGCATCCTATAAGCAGAAGCCGTAATACAAATTATGTGTTCAGAGAATGATTGCTTATAGTCGAAAACAATACCCAGATCCTTAAACCTTATAGTTATAACATTGATATAGATAACAGGCCTCTGTTTTGAATATGTAGGTATAATTCGATGAAGAAAAGATTACCGCTCTTACCCAGTCACGACTGTCAGTGATGAGTCATCACTCCACTTCAATCGCCAGTCAAAACTGTCTTATATAGGTACTATATAAATTGATATTTATGGTATTGGCATTATAGTATTGGTATATATAGTATTGGCATTTACTTGGCATTCATTTACTTTTTCATGAAAGTGTAGGTAAATCAAAAGTTCATGTGATTAAATTTTTCTCATATTCTATTTTATTTTAGGTACCTACATTATTGAAAAGAAGTATAGAGTTCAAGGTATAAAGAATACCTACACAGTATTAAAAACTTATTGGAAACCGGTATCTCTATTTTACTGATTAATAAAACATATGATCAATTTACAAATCTATTCATTTTTGACTGAAATCTCTAAAAATATCAACTTTTTGAAAGAATTAGAGAAAACTGTCAACACACGTAAAATTATTGTTGTTCAAGTCGATAATATGCTTGACTTTTAATATTACTCCACTCTGTTATTCGATTTGAGCTAAGAAAATCACTCAGCAAGCCCAAAACTACAGAATAGTGCTTATAAACTATCTTAAAGTGCAATACATAGGTCAACTATCTGCGAATTATTTGGAGCTAATGCCTATTAAAAATAGAATATTATTTACTACATATAGAAGATATATTTATATTTAAAATTATAATGAAGAATGCAACATATAAGTCAATGAAGTGCAGGACTAAAATATAAAAATGCAGGTAGTTTTTACAAGCAGGTTGTAGACTTTCTAGATCTAAAAATAGTATATTTTATGAATAATTTAATGTATTCAAAAAATACTTAGTTTCTAGAAATTTCTGCTACAGTGGAGGTATTTAAGCCTACGTTAAAAATGTATATTTGAGATCATAAGATATAAACCAGCTTGGTTGACATTTCGAAATGTTTATGAATGGCAACCTTTTCAATTTTTTTAAAAATGTGCGGAATTGTTTGAAACTAATGCCTGTTATGCAGACAATACTCTTCAATACATATAGATTACAGTTAACAGTTACGTTACGTTACGTTACAGTTGCGTAACGTAACGTAGTGAAAATGTAATATTATAAGTCAATGAAGTTCAGGGTTATATATATCTAATATTAGAAATACTGATAGTTTTCACATGCAAGTTGTAAGTTTTCTAGATTTAAAAGTAGTGTATTTTATGAAGAATTTAGTGTATTAAAGAAATTCTCAGTTTCTTAGAAATATCTGCTACTGCAGAGGTTAAAAAAGAATACTTTAGATCATAAGATATTTCAAACCAATATGTTTTATAAAAGTGTTTGTATAGCCTTCGCTAAATGCTTATTATTATATAGTTTCAAATTTTAATTTCTGCAAGTGTTTGTAAAAATGGAAAGAAAAGGTCTTTTGTTTTTCAATTTGTTGTTTTGAAATCGAACACTTTCGCCAAAATCGCAAATAGGAGTAGATCGATATTGTACGAAACAGTGCCATTTGAATGATTTTCAAGTCATAATAAGGCTTCAATAGGAATAAAAATATTATAATTAGATGACTGTTCAGTTTGTATTGAAATTAATTGTTATTTTTTGATTGAACTCAATCGGTATTGTATGTTGGGTAAATAAAAACATCATAAATCTTCTTATAGCTATTAACTGTAGTATTTTTCTTTCAAAATCATCTAATTATTAGTCATTAATTAAGTTTTCAATTCATTTATGGCATCAAGGTCTAAAAGTCGTACCAACATCAATAATTAACTAGAACTAGTAATTATTACTAGATACTTAATTATTTAAATTACATTATGTACTTTCATAATTTGTGTGAACTTCAGAAATAATTAACTACAGTTTGTCATTGATTTCTGATATAGGTAGGTACCTACTCATGAAATTTCAAGATATTATTTATCTTTGTTTGAAAATTGTGAGAAACTTCGTTTGAAATCAAAAATTTATTTATTTGAAAACTTTTCCAAAAATTTAATACGTTAAAACTGATAATTTCAGTTCTTTAATATTCATATAAAATTCAAGAACAGATATGAAAAAAAATTGGAATCACATAATTTATTATCTGATACTACAAAATGAAGAAAACGGAATAAAACGAACTTTCACAAGAATAAGAAGGAAATCGAATATTCCAAAAAAATATAGCTAGGTACCTACCCTTGAAAAAATAGGTACAAGAAAATTTTCCAAATAGGTACTTGATATACTCAAGAATTCAGAAATGAATTATCTATTACAGGAAAGATAAAAAGACTATATACTACTTAAATATGAATTGATGAAATAATAAAATTTTCGATCACAACAATAAATCACTATCAACAAATAACTATACCGAAATAAATAAATATAAATTTCCTGGATACATTTAAATACAATATCATTCAAATAGTTATAGAATTTGAACGTTACTGACTTTTAAAACAGATTATTATCTGGTTTACCAAGAGTTTTCCTCAAAGCAAACACAATAAGTATAATATAATAATATAACTCCTTTAGAATCAAATACTAAGTCAGAATTTTTTCTAATATACTAAACAGTAGATAATCAATTTCATCGATTATTTAGGTAGTTATTGTCACTTTGATACAAACAAACAGTGAAAATCCGGTCTTTATAAACTTTGTCACCTACAATTTTTAGAGATCAAGTATCTAACGGAAAATAGTTTCATCAATTTTTGCTCCGATTTTGAGAAAAATACTTGTCATATCAAAAAATCTCGATTAATATAAGTTTAATTTATATTAAATTAATATAAGTATAAGTTAGAAGTTTTTATGACAGTTTTGGCAATAGCAGGATCTTTTGATGAGAAAATGTTTTTTTCGTATGACGTTCCGTTGCTAATTACAAAGTTTTTGAAAATCGACGAAGTTGAAACTCACTTGTCATGGGCAATATTTTTATATTTAGGGGACCATTGTAATATACTTACAGGTTGTACCTATAATACCCACCTAATTCAATTCCTTCATTCTTTATATACTACTAGGTATATAAGAATAAATAATTGACAGATCAATATATTTATGAACGATAGCAATATTCCAATTTATTATTGCGATTTTATTAAGTGTCCGTGTAAATCTAAGTAGACAAGTTTGTATGTTTTCTTATACCCCTTGTAGATATAAATCTCCCTGCCCTCATTTTATTTCTTAAAAATGTGTATATATCTTGAAGAAAATCATTGTAAATAACTAATTCAAAATTCGTTATATTTCAACACATTCCAAAATGCGTAATTTTGAAATTTTTCGAGAATAGATGAAGCAGTTACCTACGATATTGAAAAACATACGAAAACATCGAAAGTGACATCTATATCAACATGCTCAAATTAAATTATACGATTATTTCAAGAAATTTATAAATGAAAGCAGCCTCAAATAAACAAACCAATAACTAATTGAAGCGAAAAATGTACCTGACTTCGAAGTTTGAATATTTCCTGCATTTATTTGATGGGAATTCATTTCAAAATTGTAAAGTTTAAAAAAAAATTTACAAGTTGTGTAACGAAACACACTCCTTTCTATATTCGAGATATTTTATTTGACACTTTTGACTTGTTCGGAGTGAAGTCAATCAGAGTAAGTCATTGTGAAACGGATACATATTTTCAAATAAAAATGTGTAAATCTACAAAACATTCTTTTGAGAGCCATTTTATCTACATAATATCTATTCTTCTTGAGATAAATGTGGTTAAATCAGTAAAGAATTTTATACATTTGATGTAACATCCAACATCCTGGTTATACCTACTATCAAATTTCAAATTTCAAATAAGTCATTAAAAACTAAAATGTATTCTTATATAGACATAATCCGAAAAATATCAATATAGTACCTAATCAAATTGTATCCAAAATTGGAATGATCAAAATTCGAAAATTATACGTATATGAAAATTATTTATTTATTTATTTAACACACGTAGGTACACTGTTTTACACGACCGGTCCTAATTACAAAACAAGAAACACAACAGATACAAAAAATAAAATTAGTAGTACAAAAGTTTCAATTTTGAACTTTCAAATCTTAAAGTTCAATTTGAAATTAAAGAGTTTGTGAAATAAAAGAATTATAGGAATAAAAAAACTTGAATGCTGACCAAACTTATATATACATATAAATTTAAACACACACATACATAAACATTCACATATTAACACTTATACAAACATAATTATATGAGTGAATATGAATTTTGTTCGTGAATACATATAAATGATTGTTTTATCAGAGATGATGTATATCAAGGAAACTTGCCTTAATATCAGTAACAGAAGAGTTGAAAATATCCACCTTAGCTCCCAAAATATTACATTGTTCACACAACGTGTGCAATGGAGAAAATTTTAGAACATTCGTTCTAGCTGCTGGAAGGTAGAACGTGAATGCGCTTCTGGAAGAAACTCTTGGAACAATAAAGTTATGCTTCTTTGTTAACATTCACTTCATTGTTAATTATTTTAAGATATAGAAGGGATCTAGATGCATCACAATTCAAAATTATACGATCTATTATAAGCCTACTTTCATCTAATAAAACTTTGTTGATTTTTTCTATAGTCAAGCATCTTTCGAACTAAAAAGAAATATTCAATTCAGTGAATTTTCCAAAAAGCTACCTGCGCCTAATATCAATTCAAATTGTACCTAACTGAAGACGAAGATTCCATCTTATACCTATTAAGAATGAAAAACATTTGGCATATTTTCACAGGATTGGTTATATTTTTTCTTAACAACAGTTGTGTAGAAATAAATAATCTTTAAAAATGCAACAATATAAATCAATGAAATTAGGCCAAATGTATTTATTTCATTCATTAAACCTTCTTTCGCAAAGAGATCAGTGAAATATGATCTATCTAAATCAATATAACGTTGGGTCTCGAATATATCTACAGGTCCAGATTATAGGTGAATCAAAGTCTGTTTGTATAATTTAGATACTGAATTATTTCATAAGATATCTTTCATAAAAGCCTTGTAACGAAAAAACTAAAACTAGAAGTCACTATCAGCATTGAAAACTTGAAGAAGACGAAAAGTTCAGAAGTAAATACCTCTATAACTAGTAGGTACCCACCTATATCTATTAATTACGTTCCATAATATGAAATAAAGTTTCGAGTTAGGAAGGTTACTTCATAAATGATAACTTAAAGTGTTACTTTAGTTAGTATCAGTAACTCATTATATAAATTACCAAGATTACGAAATATGGAAACCGGTAATCATGTTATTAACATCAGTTCAACGGAATATCATCGATGTTAAGATTAGGCAAACACTTAAAATTGAATACTTAATCATCAACATTAATTACTCAATGGTAAAACATCTAAATATATGACAATCATATATTTCTTACGTCAAAGACTATCAAACAAACAAAATTATGAGAACTAGATGGGCTTGGCACCGGGTACATTTAACCAATGCCATTCATAAATCTCGATAGAAGTCGGTGACAAATTCATTCCAGATGCATTCGTCGGTTTCCTCTGATACCATCAACTATCGAGAGAAGACACTTCTCTTGTTGTATAAACTACAACGACATGTAACCAATAGCTCAGATGTGACTCGAGAGTAAAGAACTAGTTATTTAGGTATAAAGAAGGCGGAGTCTAAATGACTCCGCCCGTAGTCCGAGCTAGTTAACATTGGGGCGTGGTTCCCAACGAACGAAGTGGGGCAAAATGACAAGTTACCAATAATGTGGAGAAATAACCTCATTTTTAACACATTAAGCTCGGAGAATAAAAGGATGAGAGCGAAATATGCAGTTGGGAGCAGTCTGATGGGATTATTTAGATAAGTTGTTATAGCTACAGAAGTTGTTTTCCATTTTTCTTTGAAACTTCGACCTGTTTCGAGTTTTTAGGAGGATGAATTGACTAATACCAGTAGTGTATCTCATTCCAAATGGTTAGAAATGGAATGTCGTTCTTGTATGTGTAGTATTATAAAGGGGGACAACATGATAACATTATATATAATTACATATATAAGTATATAGACACAGATATGTGAATTTTGTTGCTGAAAACCTACCTAAATATTATTTGAAAAATATGGATGAATGCAAAAAAAATATTCGAAGATACTTTTTACAGAAAATGTTCTTCCTTCGAAAATATTCATATTCATCTTCAGGGGCTGTAGTAAATTGAAAAATATATTTTTCAAATCGAAAGAATCAGTTATCAATGTTCTGTATTTTCAACCACGAAAAAGTTTAATAGGTAGGTACCTACCTACAACTAGGTATTGCTATTTTTATTGGGTAGGTGCGATCAGAATTGTGTTAATGGTGCACTATGATATATATCTATTGAGGTGTAATTGATATACCTAGGTACACCTGTCAAATCCATGCTTAATGTGTTAAATATATTATCTTTTAGTCAAACAATTCGTTTTAATGATAGATATGTACTCATCTAATTGTAAAAAGAAATATGTTACCAACTTAGGTACCTACATTACTTATGGAGTTTAGTTATTTAGAGACGTAGGTACCTCCATAATACGAGATACAACGCAGAATATATCCTAAGAAAATGTTACCACACAAAGGCTAAACTCTATTTTGTATATCTACCTAAAGGTTTGATTGAGTTTAATGGACTTCCTGCAGATATAAAAACTGTGAGAGTTTGAAGGTATTCAGAAAATGTTTATCTTGACTGAATGCAATACAGTTTGATGTCATTTTAATTCAATTGGGTTTTGTGACTACTAATACCTACCCTAAATTCGTGTTTATCATGTACTTAATAGGTATTAGCTAAGTACCTACAATGTATAACGTTGTTATTTTATATTAGGTATAATATTTGTACCTAGGTATATTTTACATTTCATTATTCTAATTAACTTCTTATTATTAAATATTGTAATATGGTGTAGGTAGCAATTATACTGAACAAATACATTACAATTGTCATAATTATCACTGTTGTTTATATCTTCAGGTGATTCGTTAAATCTATTGAGTCCATCATAAGTACGAAGGTGGCGGGAAAAGTTTCTGGCCTGACCAAGAAAACCGATGTTTAAAACTTTTTTTTTGCTTTATTTTTCAACATAATCTCAATCAACACTGATACATTTCTTATAACGTTGTTCTACTTTAGTTATATCAGTTTTAAACGTAGATTCGTCAAGCTCCTCAAAATATTGATTAATAGTTTCGATAACTTCTTCGTTGCTCTCAAATATTTTACCGAAAAGCCATTTTTTGAGGTAAGGAGAGAGGTTAGTTCCTGAAGGCTAAGCCTGGAGAGTTGTGAGGATGCGGCATCATTTCAAACTTCAATTCGTGGATTTTGGCAACAATCGACGAATGCGATGGTGCGTTATCGTGATGAAACAAAATTTTTTTCTTCGTCAAATGAGATCGTTTAACTTGCACCTTCTCCTTCAAACGTTGCGATAAGTCTGCGTGGTATTGACTAATCAATTCCTCTCGCATCCCAAAAGACAGTAGCCATAACATTGTTTGCCTTAAAATTGTTTTGCCTTCTTTGGAGTTGGTTCCCCCTTTCTAACCCACTATTTTAACTGTTCTTTATTTTCAGGAATGTAGTGGTGAACCCAAGTGTCATCAGTAGTTATGAATAGACGCAAAAATTCGTTTGGATTACGCCTAAACAGCGCCAAATTTTCGGTAGAAATGTTTTCTCGAATCAGTTTTTAGCCGAGGGTCAGCAAATCTTGCACACAGCCTTTCCATCCTCAAATGGTTGTGCAAAATATGTCGCGCGCGTTCAGCTGACATCCTACAGGTCTCAGCTATCTCATGCACTTGCAATCTGCGGTCTTTCAATACTATTCGATTGATTTTCTCAATCATTTCTGAAGATCTCAACTGGGTCCTGAGCGAGGCTCGTCAGTGGTAATAATAAGAATAATATATCTTTATTTAGCCTTCTGCTATTTTACATAAAAAAAGTTTTCTTAATTTACACAACAATACAACTATGCAAATACACATCAAGCAATCTCTTAAATACTTTTAAAGTAGGCGCACTTTTAATATCACCAGGCAGACCATTGAAAAAGCGAATCCTATCATAAAATAAAGTCTTCTGCAAGTTAAAAGTTCTCACTAAAGAAATATTAAAATCCTTATTTGACCTCAACCAATACCCATATCTCCAATCTCACCTCCAAATATGATTTCAAATAGCCAGGCTGACGATCATGTTCAATGTTACATACCAATATCAAATTCGCTCGTCTGATGAACTGCCTAACATCAAGCCAATTCAGCCTGTCCAGCATATTCTTAATAGGAGTATAGTTATCACAATTCAATATAATTCTCATAACCTTATTTTGCTGCAATTGCAAGCTACTCATCTTTTCATTAGTACAAGATAACAATAATGAACAAACATATGAAAAGTGAGGAGAAATCATGGTATTATACACTAGTATTTTGGACCATTGAGATAATAAACGCTTTATACGCTTAAAAAACCTTATTTTTTACAAATCTTCTTGCATAATATATTCAACATGACTCACACGAGCTCACACAACCCATTTTCAATTCAGAAACCCACTGCTGAGGTACCTAATTCCTAGTTAAATATGGTATTTTCAAATTGTAATCAATTTCTATGAATTAATCAGAAGATAGTCACATAGCCCAGCTTTTACTTGAAACACATTCACTCTGTGACCCATTTCTTCAATATCGTCAACACATGTGACATTTAAATTAGAAGAAAAAAAACCCGTAGCAGTAATTGCGTGAAGTAGTTTACATCAACCCCGCCTTTTAAAACGGTATCACCTATAACAATCATCTCGAACGCCGTGTTCAAATTGCTCCACTGAAGGTTATTGGACACCCTAATATTCATAAATATGCAAATTAGTCGAACTTGCAAGCTTATCTACAGTTCCTTAACTCATTACAGTTGCCTACCTTACCGACGAACAAATCACGCACGCTATATTAACCCCGATTTATATTATTATGCAAATGCGATTTCCTTATCAACTTCTTATATTCAAATTTTAAAATAATGTTACTGCACCAAGCTCTCACGTGCTGTTATGATATATCGGTGGCCATTTTGAATTCGCCATCGGCACGAAAACTAGGACTAGAATCGAAAAATCATAGCACGAAGTCGCCTCTTAATAACATTGCCGTTTCCTAAAAGTAACCATAAAATCGGAGAACTACAATTAGATTTTCTATTTCACCTCAATGAGCTCTCACAATTAGTTATATGCGTTTACAGGGTGGCGATAAAGAAGTATAACTATTGACATGATCTTTTATTTCAATTAGTTTTCAAGAAATGTCGTAGTGTTAAATATTTAAAAAACAGCATATGTTGATATAAAGGCTGTCCCAAAATTGACGCAAGACTTGAATTTGCTGTAATTTATGCGACATGATAACATCGTTCTTTATGCCGAAATTGGATGGTATTGTGGTCAATATGTGGTTTCAACAAGACGGTGCCACATTCCTCAGTGTGAAACACTTCAATTACTGCATGAGACATTTTCGGTGATAAGAAATGGCCCCCTAAATCGTGTGATTTACCACCATTAGATTTCTTCATGAGGTTATTTGAAACCACAGGGTGATGTCCACAAGAGCATAACAATGCTTATAACAATTTCTTTGGGGCTATGTAAAGTCATTGGTCTATGCGGATAAGCCACAGACGCTTGACCATTTGGAAGACAATATTCGCCGTGGTATTGCCGATAAACGACCACAAATGTTGGAAAAAGTCATCGAAAATTGGACGTCCAGATTGGACTACATCCGAGCCAGCCGTGGCGGTGACATGCCAAAACTCATATTCAAAATGTAATGCCACAAGATTATCTTTCGAATAAAAAAAATTCTTGTCAATCGAATGATCCATCGTTGTTTTATTGCAATTTAAACTTCTATACCCCTAAGAAAAACACCCTTTATATATAATATTAAAATTAGATATATAGTTCAATTGTGTACTTTCATTTCACAATTTCCCTAGAACTTTCTCTAATATAATAAATATCCTATACAAGGAGGAATTGACAAAATTATTCATAGAAGAATTGAAATTAATAAAAAATGAATCAACTACAAACATTACAATCCTTTTTAATGCATATTGGTCATAGGAAATTTTCGAATTAAATTATATTACCCCTATCCAAACCGAAAACTCATTTCGTAATTGTATCATTGATAGGAAAATTGAACAACTTTTCATTTCCTATATTCAAAAGCTGCTCATTAAAGTTAATGTGGAGTTAAGTGTTTTTAAACTAGCCTCCAATAGATTATATATAATAAAATGTTAGCTTCCTATTTTATTACTATAATTATTTACATCTACGTAATATTCAATAATACCACGTTGAAGGATCTGATAAACGTTCGTTGTATGGTATAAAGTGATTTTAATGACCTGATAATGTTGAATATTATAACGCATTCCTTCTCACAGCATCAGCTTCTATTCTTCAAAATTAATTACGATTTGGTGTAAGATGTTTGTTTTTAGAAAACGTCTGTGTCAGGTTTGAATAACTCGAAGCATTGATGAGATAAGGTGCCAGAGAAAAAAGTATTGAAAAGAGATTATAATTCTCTTAATAATTATGAGAATAAATCGGGAATATTTGAGAAGACACTTCGTAAGGACTAACATTATTTTGAGTTGAATGTTTTTTTGCCAGAGGCTGATCTCAATTTTTTTTTATTTTGTTTCAAATAGTTTTCTCTATGAATTTTTCCTCTCTCTGGATTATTTTTTTTTATTTTTTTATTTAATTTTTTTTATTTTGTTTCAAATAGTTTTCTCTATGAATTTTTCCTCTCTGTGGATTATTTTTTTTAATTTTTTTATTTAATTTTTTTTTATTTTGTTTCAAATAGTTTTCTCTATGAATTTTTCCTTTCTCTGTGTTATAAAATTCATCACTTTTGGACAATATTACGATTTGGTGTTAGAAGTTAGTTTTTAGATGAGAAACTGTTAAAAAAATTATTTAAATACATCTGGTAGGCGAAGGAAACATTATGTAGAGAGGGATTTACCAATTTTAATGAGTATTTGTAGTTGAATTTTTGGTTTCCATGAGGTTTTCTAAAAATTTTGTCTACAAATTTTGTTTCAACGAATTTTTTCTATATGTATTTCTTCTTTGCATGGTAAGTATAATGTTATTTTCATTCGATTCAGTTTGGAAATGAAAATGTTTGATCGACGATTTAAATCTACCAGTTCAACCAACTCACTCTGTTATTTTAATATCTCCAACTCTTTGAATGAAATGGCCCACGATCTACTTGACTAAAAATCTGCTTTTAAAAAGAGAGTGACGATACGAGCGTGACGCTGAGGTCATCGATCAGACGAAATTTATATTATTTCAAACGCAGCGAACTGCCACGACCACCTTTACTACAGGCCATGAAAGGAATATGTGACATATGTCAGAAGGTAGTCTAATATTGCCGCCATTTCTTGTAGTGGTATACTAAAGCAAACAGGACGCTTTCCAAAACTTTCGCAGTTTGAAGTTGAATAATTTGAGTTGAATAATTCAAATATTTTAAAAGACCAAAAATTTCATCTCCAATTGAACTATCACCCCAAATGATGGTTCACCAAATTCAAAATATTCAAAGTTTTCAAAAGCTCCCTACCTACCTGTCTAGACAACATTCTGTTCATGTAGAGCGACATTTTGAAATTCTTTCTCAGCTTTTTCATATTTATGTTCACTCCAATTCAGGTTAGAATCAATAACAACCCCTAGAAATTTTATGGAGGATGTTGTCGCCACTTGCGTAATATTTGAGTTTATTGTTTCAAGTTATTCCAAGACTTGCAATTGTGTCGTCTGCGAACATCATCGATTCAACTCTAGATTCAAGTAAATTCAAGATATCAGGTAATTCTTCAATAAAATCACAAAAAGAAGGGAACCCAACATAATACCCTGTGGAACACCGGTGTTAATCGAGCTGTTTGTGTAGGTATACATTTTTTTGTTATATATTATACATATTTTGACATACCTAATCATGTGTGCATAAGGCAAAATGTATAAACTGTGTTATTTTGTACCGGGTAAACTAATCGATGGAAATATCAATCCCCGTTCTCAAAAAAATCACACAAAAGTTCCAACATTCAAAATAGGAACTGAAGTAATCGGAA
Source organism: Henosepilachna vigintioctopunctata (assembly GCA_030704895.1). Taxonomy (NCBI): domain Eukaryota; kingdom Metazoa; phylum Arthropoda; class Insecta; order Coleoptera; family Coccinellidae; genus Henosepilachna; species Henosepilachna vigintioctopunctata. The sequence goes on from JARQZJ010000034.1 coordinate 5,624,484, forward strand.
TTATTACGAAACGCTTCGACTGGATCGACAATTCATTCTTTTTTAGGTTTGTCATTCGCTGATGACATTCCTCTCTTGAAAAAATCCTATTTCACAATGACTTTCTCACAATTCGATTCATTTTTTTCCATTTTTTTCGAAAAAAAATCATCTCATTGATCTCTTCACGGTCGCGGTTTATATAAAATACAAAAGAACATAATTGCCATCCATAAGAAAAGATGTTCGAACCACGCAGGGCATATGCCAATAACTACTTAATACCGTGTTAGATTACATTATAATTCGAAATAGGAGAATATACAAAAGCAAATAAGGAGTCGGTGTGTATCTGGTACATCTGCCTCATTCAAAAGAAGTTAGGTATTTAATTATACATCAACGTCATGTACTCCTGTATTATTGTTATAATATCCCTATAATCTTTTGAATACACCACACTGGAGGAGTACTCTATTATTTATTATTTAATTTGGGTTAAATGTTTTTTCACGAACAGAGCAGTCTTCTATGTTTTCTCGCCTTTCCAGGGTAGAAATGTAGGTATCAACATGCATGAAAGTTTACAAAAAAAAGGATTATTGTTCGAAAAATGCTTGGAAAGGTCTTTCAAATAATCTTCTTTTTAATAAACATAACAGGCACACTAAAAAAAATAATGTTTTTAGAACGAAGAAATATATCAATATCTATTAAACTACAGAAAAAGTATTTTTATTTGAACAATGCCTGAATTGCTACTTCAAATCTTCTAGTTTATAATCAACATAGCTGAAATACTGAAAAATATTTTGCATCTGTTTTTTCAGAGAAACAAGTGTAATAATTTGAATCAAAGTTCACAAAGAAAGTATTACTGTTTGAAAAATGCATCGAAACTTATTTCAAATGGTCGTCTTCACAATTAACATAACAGAAACACTAGAAAATATATTGGTTTTTTTTCAAAGGTAGAAATGTACTTTCAAATCTTCTACTTTTCAATCAAAGCTGAAATACAGAGAAATATTTCGCATCTGTTTTTTTAGAGAAAGAAATGTATTAATATACATCAGAGTTCACAAAAAAGTAACATTTCTTGGAAAATGCTTCAAAACTTCTGTCAAATGATCTATCTACTTTATAATCAACATAACGAACACTAAAAAATATATTACTTTTTTTTTCGAAGGAAGAAACGTTCTTTCAAATCTTTTAGTTTATAATCAATTCAGCTGAAACACTAAAATATATTGCCTTTGTTTTTTTAAAGAAAGAAATTATTATTATTCAAACAATGCTTAAAATGTTCCTTCGAATGTTCTACTTCATAAACAACATAGATGAAATACTAAAAAATATATTGCAATCGTTTTTTCAGAGAAACAAATGTATTAACATTCATCAAAGTTCACAAAAAAAAGTATTATTGTTTGGAAAATGCTTCGAAACTTCTTTCAAATGATGGACTTTATAATCTACATCACAGAAACACTTGAAATTATATTGCCTTTGTTTTTTCAAAGGAAGCAATGTTGTTTCAAATCTTCGACTTTATAATCAATATAACTGGAAGACTAAAAAATACATATTGACTTTGTTTTTTAGAGAAAGAAGTGTTCCTTCATATATTCCCCTTTAAAATAATCAACATAGCTGGAACACTAAAAAAATATTGCCTCTGTTTTTTAAAAGAAAGAAACGTTCTTTCAAATCTTCCACTTCATAATCAACATAGCTGGAACACAAAAAAAATATATTATCTCTGTTTTTTTTTAAAAAAGAAGTGTTCTTTCAAATCTTCCACATTATAATCAACATAGCTGGAACACTGAAAAATATATTGCCTATGTATTTTCAAAAAAAGAAATGTTCTTTCAAATCTTCACTTTATAATCAACATATCTGAAATACTAAAGAATATATATGAGTTGTTTTTCAAAGAAACAAATGTATTAACATACATCAAAGTTCACAAAAAATGTATTATTTTTTGGAAAATGCTTCAAAACTTCTTTCAAATGATGGACTTTGTAATCCACAGAAACACTTGAAATTATATTGCCTTTGTTTTTCCACAGAAAGAAATGTTCTTTCAAATCTTCAGCTACATAATCAACTTAACTGGAACACTGAAAAATATTTGGGCTTTGTTTTTCAAAGAAAGAAGTGTTCTTTCAAATCTTCCACTTTATAATCAACATAGCTGGAACACTAAAAACATATTGCCTCTGTTTTTTCAAAGAAAGAAATGTTCTTTCAAATCTTTCACCTTATATCAACAAAAGCTTTAAATAAATTAAAAACTAAGAAATTATAATTTCAACAAATTCATTGATTTCATTCAGCAATATTTGTTCGGCAAAAATGCGAAATATGAAGTTTATGTTTAATTGTATATAGAATCCTAGAGGTGAAACAGTTTAATACGAATAGAACCCTTCAAATATATTCAATGTGCCTAATTATTATTGTGACTGTCGATAAAAATATAAGAGCATGTCCAAAAGTCTCTCAAATTGTTTTATCAAGTCAATAATTTCCGAAATCAACGAATCTGTCGGAAGTTAAGGGTTTGAGCACCTGATTTCTCACCAAGATAAGATCGACTTCTAATTTTCTAAATCAAGCCGACCCATCCTTCGATCTTGACACTAACAAATGGGACATTTCGTGGATTGAAGCACTGGCGTCCAGGGGTCCATTTGTGGTCTTCGTAGCTTTTATTGACTAGTAGACCATCTTTATTGGGAAATAAATCAATTCAAGTGAACACTTCGCTTAATAATTTTTAATAGTACTCCTTACCGAATAATTGTGTGTAACAAATTAGCAGCAGCGTTTTACTATATCCCATGTTTGTTATTAGGTTAGTTGGTAAGTTATTTTCATTTACGTGAAGAAACCTGTAACTTCAAAAATTTTAATTGTTGCGAAAAACATTGTTATGCATATACGACGGACGATAAAAAAGTAAAGTGTTTCCACCAATTTCGAAGACTACGTCAGTTAGTTCTCCGATTTCTTTGTTGAGTTGGTACACTTGTCTCGAACATCTGTTAAACTTTTCAAGGGTATAACATCCTTTATTTGTGAAAGGGCATTGAGGTTAGAAGTGTTTTGCGTACTTTGGCGATTTTCTATTGTCAAAAAACATGAATCGAAAAGTTTATATCGAATTTTGTGTAAACGATGGAATCAAGTGCTCTAAAAGTCTTAAAATGTTGACAGTGGCATACGGGGAGACTACTTTGAGTAAATGAAATGTTTACAAATGTTGTAAACTCTTCCAAGAAAGCCGAGAAGACACCTAAGATGAACCTCAGAATAGTGGAATTACCATAAGACAAATTGCTGAAGATATGGGCTTCTCATTTGGTTCGTGCAAAACAACTTCAATGGTTGTTTCGGGTTTGAAAGGTCTGTTAGCGAAGTTTCTTCCCAAATTTCCAAATTTGGAACTCAAGAACAACACTTTAATCACGCCACATCCACCGAATTGACCGGATTCAGCACCCTGTGACGTTTCCTGTTCCCGAAACTGAAGAAACTTATAAATGGGCGACGTTTTGCAATTATTGACGATAAAATACCGCAATCCTGGATAAGCTGAAGGCTATACAAAATAGTTCTTATCATTTTATATCTGAGCGGGGTTATTTGGACAGGGACAAAATAATATTGATGAATGAATCAATCTTTTTCGATAAAAATAAAATAAAAATAATCAATAAGTTTTGACAATGAAACAATATCATCACAGTAATAAACAAATTAGCCATGTCACGCTTTTCCAAGTTATTTTTCTTCTATTCTTCTATCCACTATATTGTGTAAAAGAACTTTGAAAATGATCATTACCAATATTTCATAATAAACAGTAATAGAAATAACTCAATAATTTGTTTACGAAGAGGGTTATGTCTTAGCTATTAACAAAGGCCTACTAAAATCTGACTTAATAAATACCTTGATGTTTCAAATATAGTTAGTAATGTAGATTAAATTTTTTTTCCATATTTCTCTTTATTTTTGTTCATAACGACATCCTACAGAATGTGAAATTGTCTTCAAAGATTAATAAGCCTTTACTATTATTAACTGAGATTCAATTCTCGCAATAATGTTTCACAAATATAATGAATAACAAAATAACATTACAACGTTTATTTAACGTTTACAATGTTTAAATATATCTGTGAAAGATTAAGCCAAGAATTCGATTCAAATTTTTATTTTTTTGTTTAATATTATTATTAGATATAATTGGCTTTATTTTCAAATTTTATATCTTCAATCTTCTATATATTAGAATTATTATTCTTGTTGGTTGTATGTTAGTTGTACTTTCACATTTTTCAAGACAAAAAACTTACAGAAGTCCCCTAGTATAATTTGATACACTTCTCTTTATTTCGACGAAATAGTTTCATTTTTTTGAACATATGCTTCGGGCACTCATCCCATTGTCATGAGTTATTACAACTAAATTTCAGTTATGTTTCTTATCTTTTTAGTGATAGATACTATTTCATTCTTTTAAAAGTGTTGTACAAGAGGTTATTTGAGAGAATTCCTCGAAAAGTTTGACTGGTTTAGCAAGTTTATTCGTAAAATCTTGTTGGAATATCTCCGGCACTGTCTCCGTGCCCATCCAATTAAGAAAACAAAACCTATAATGCCATAAAATCAGTGAAACCGGACGGCAGACTAATATAATCGTCAAGTCGAAAATGTTGGACGTGTCAGAGGGTGTCGTAGCCGTTCTTTTCAAAGATACGCACCGATAAGGAGCGAGGTTCTGGTGCATTTGACCTAATCGTCGTTCCCGACCCGAAAGTAAATCACCGTCGACAAGAACAGTCCGTTGCACACAGGAATTCACCTTCGGTCAGATCGAAACGTCAATGACTTGACGTAAGAACACTAGATCATTGCTTACTGGGTTGCCAAGATATTTTGCACAAACTATACCTAATATTTACACGTTTATATTCAGTATTATATATAGATATTGTCTAGTAATGTATATGCTCTATATATGTGGCAAAGATATTAAGAATCTGACAAAGTGGATCAATGGAGAACTTTCTACAATTAATGAATGGTTATGTGACAATAACTTATCCCTTAATGTGCAAAAATCTAACTTCATAGTTTTGGGTACAAGTAAAACCCTTAAGATTAATAAAAATGAGAATTAATAATAAAGGTTAATGAACAAAAATTAGAAGAGTAGAAAGAGTAAAATATTTAGGCATTATGTTAGACGAGTTTTAATGATCATGTTGATTTCATATCTAAAATCTCTAAAAAAATCAATTTTTTGAGAAGAATAGGAGAAAATCGGTCGACATATGTGAAATTATTGTTGTTCAAATCAATAATAATGCCACATTTTGAATATTGCTCCACTTTGTTATTTGGTTTGAGTAAAAAAAAAAAATCAATTACAAAAGTTCCAGAATAGAGCTATGCGAACAATTTCAAAGTGCAATAGGTAAAACTCCTATTATAATAATGCTGAATTCTTTAGAAATAATGTCTGTTAAACAAAGAATACTCTTTGCTTCATATATATTCATATTTAGAATAAAAAATCAATTGCTTCCATGTTATGAAATAGAAAATGTAACATATGTCAGTGTTGTTCGTGGGTATAATACTAGAAATACTGATAGTTTTTATATCCAAATTTGTGAGCTCTCTAAATCTAAGAATAGCATGTACTATGACAGATTTAAGGCTTTCAATAATATACCAAGTATATTGAAAACTAGTATTAGTATTAAGATATTTAAGCGTGAACAAAGAAAGTATATTTTAAATAATGAGATAGGTATGTATGTATAGGTAATATAACAAAACTAAAATTAAAATATTATATATCACAAAGTCATATGTAGACAATAGAAATTCATGAAAATATTACGACATACCATTGCGCTGTTCTGAGTGGCATGTCAAAATCACTGATAGCCGATCAAAATAGACATCACATCGACCGCAACACCCGTCATAAAGATTACATATACAGTTGATAGCAGAACGTGACGTAACATTCGATCTGCTGTTTTTGACTTAAAATGTATTTTTCCGCCTCATACCATGCCTTGGTACGCGAATATTTATTTTTCTGAGAAGAAATAGCGAGTCGATCGAATTGTGCAAAATTTTGAAGAGAAACGTTGGACCAAACCCTTCAAAACTCAACTTCAATAATTCAACACCCAAACTATCAGTTAGGATGGAATGGTCGAAGTATCTCGAAGGATATTACCCATAACATCTGTAGTACATTTCCTCTGAACTGCCTCCAAGTGGACAATAGAATTATTGTACAAACTAGACCAAATTATAGACGCATGTTCCAGTTAACGGCAAATAAAGGAGTAGTACAGCGTTTTTATTGTGCCAAGATTAACAAAACTGTCCCAATTTCTGACCAAGTAACCTAGCATTATGTGTTCAGAGAAGGACAGCTTATAGTCGAAAAGTATATATTGATCCTTAAACTCAGCACATCTATCTAGAATTTGACCTTCCGATTTATAGCTGTAGTGGATTGGAGTCAACCTTCGAGAAAATGATAAAACTTTAAATTTACTGACATTCAATTTCAGCCTATTGTTGTTTCACCACAAATTCACATCATCAAGGGAAGACTGTAATCTGACGCAATCATAACAATCTTGAATAGCAGCAGATGTTTTAAAATCATCTGCAAAACGCAAATTCATGCAGTTAAACTGTAAGAAAAGATCATCAATATATATAAGAAATAACAATGGCTCCAATTTGGATCCCTGTGGTACAGCAGAAGAGGCAGAATAGAGTGGAGATTAATTAGCAACATGTTGGACATTTTGAACACTATCCGAAAAATATGACTGCATCAATTTTAACAACTGGTATGAAAAATCTATAGCCTTCAATTATGACAACAATACTCTATGGTCGATCTGGTGGAAAATCTTCTGAATGTCTGTGTAAAATCATGACAGGTTAACTAGCATCCATAGAATGCCTAGAAATAAAAAAATGGAAATACATGTCATATTATAGGGACATTTGTGGAAGAATGATCAATAAACCTAATCTCAATCCCTCGTATCTGGGATAGATGAATTTCCTGCAAATTATGATAATAATAATTCTTTTCAACAAACCTTCACGTTCTACATCTGAAGCACGAGGAAGAAAGCCGAAGTATCAAGACTAAACCCTAGCTTGGACATTATTGGAAATTGTTAGATATAGAAAACAGCTCAATTAAAACACGAAAATCACAAAGAAACATGTCAATGAAGCAGCTTCGAAATTCTAGCAGCAGTCTCGAATTTTCCTCGTTACTAAAAGATCTTCCGAGGAAGACTCAATCAAAACGGTATCGCTGATTTCAGTGGTGTATAACTGTCTCTATACCGGTAGGATAGACGTTTCACTGAAGAAGTCCGTCAGTGGTCTCAAGCTCGCCTTGCCTTCCCCAATGCTAACCCGAGGCCTTAAATCTCTGACTCTGAGTGTCTGCTACATCAACAGGGTGAGATAATTCTCCGAACATATATCTTTTTCAAATCATGGACCTTTTACTATCCTTATCTGTGGTAAAATTCAACAACTCCAAGTGTTATGGCAAATTAGTTTGATAAATTCCCACATTTTATTACTACAACATTTAGTCTGAAATTGGTATACAATTTTTACAGTATCCTTACAATATATACCTACAGTATACAGTAGAACAGTATATTTATAATCATCAATGTTCTATTTTTTCTTTCAGTAATTAGATTTTCATTTTTAAACGTACATTTTCAATAAATTGACGAAGTAAATTGAAAATTGATAATTAAATTAACGTTAAAGATTTCTGCAATACCATTTGAAAGTTCTATTTTTCAACTCTACAGTTATATATACCAGATGCGTAAGTTTTGAATTAGGAAGGAGTTAATAGAGGAAACATTCTTCATGAATTTGAAGAATTTCAGAATCAGTTGAAAGTTATCAGATCAACCCATATGTGAAAGCATCCTTGGCACATGTTTCGAGCTTGTTGGCTCTCATCAGAATGGTGGAGCTATATGGATAACTTTACATTTGATCCTAGAATTCCTGCTGCAAGATAACCTCATTTATTTATTCCATTTTCAAGTATGTACAGCTTAAACTTAGCTGCACCGTTATGATGAGAGTCAACAAGCTCGAAGCTTGTGAATTTTTTTCTCAAATTAATTGCATAACCGCCGTTTAAAAAAACAGCAATCGACTTCTGCAAAGTAAAACTTGTTAGGTAAATCAAAGTGTTATTCATTTCAAAACATTCGAAATTTTCCAAAAAAGTTTTCATTTCAATTGACATTTGTTTCGGGCCATTAAACCATTATTAAGATGTGATACAGCTCCTTGCAATTGGTTAGTTATTAACCGAAAAACAGCATGGATATTCAGGAAATTCGCCCCGAAAATATTATTCAGCAAGAATTTATTTGTCACGGAGGTTTCAATTATCTCTTGGTGGAACATTATGTTAAAAACAAATTGAAATTAACACACTTGTTTTAAGTTTCACCAAATATAATAAAAACTCTACATATATTTCGGATGGTTAAACCATTATCAAGATAAGTAACACTGTATACTCTTGATAATGGGTTAACCACCCGAAATATATGTAGAGTTTTTAATATATTCAGTGAAACTTAAGTTAAGTGTGTTAATTTTAATTTATTGTTTTTAAGAATTTATTTTCCTATTAAGTTGGTAGATAAAATATTTTTTGAACAGCCTATAAAATTTACAAAAACAATTCTCCATCCAAATATCTGCTATAAGTTTTCGTCAAATAAAGTAATTTTTGTTCACGATGCTTTAAAATATTCTAATTAATGTAGGTATTAGAGAACGTTTGTGGCAGGATGATGAAAAACTGTTCATTACTGATAACAAGATAAATAAAACGACGATAAATTAAAATACTTTTATTAATAACACTGTTCCATTCTCTATTTTAATATTCATTGTTAAGCCATGTGAGAAAATTCCTACTTGATGAATATTAATGTTATGGTATCTGGCTGTGGATGATGGTACTAAAGACGACTCGTGGGGAGCCGTTATTGTTGAGAACTAGTGACTTTGATTGTTGATAAAATCGATGCGATTCGAGTTATTTGAGCGCTAGTAACAGTAACAATGTTTAAATGTTTGTGTGTGTTGAATGGTAACTACTTCGTTTGAAGAGGTTATCATTTTAGACAACTGCTTAGAACTTTATTAGAATCAAAACAATGCACATTTCTTTCAATACAGCCTTGAAGGTAGATATTAAATGAAAATAATGCGTCTTTATTGAAGGCAAAAATTCGCACAAAGTTTTTAGAGTGAGTTCAGCTTGTGCTAATTTTACTTAACCCTTATATACATAAAATGAATTTGATCGCAATAACATTACTTATAATGATTTCAAAATGTGAATATAAATCATTTGAAAAAGATACGAACGGGAATAAAGATATTTTGCCCCCGCTGCTCCATGAACACAATAACAATTTAGAAAAACGCAGAAATAACCACAAGACATACCGAGGAACAGCTATTTCAGCTCTACAGCCTGATACAAAAAGAAATTAAAAGGAAAAACAGTAAAAATTGTATTTAACCATCATATAAACAAGGGTAGCCAAATATTACTAAATCTTATTAAATTAAATTAAACTCTTGGCTTAATGTTTCACGATTATATTCAACACGAATTAGTCAACATGTTTCGAGCGTGAGCTCATTTTCAAGTCTGACAAGTCTTGAAAACTGATTCAGAAGTCACTCAACCCAATCAACTAAAGTTAAATTTTTTTAATCCGTTTACGAGTGTTTGGATAAACACTTGTTTGTGGTGGGGTTATTTTTTGATTTATCTTCGGCATTTGATTCACTATTCTTTGAATTTATACTTGATACATGCTACAATTTATGTTTCAGAGGTGTTTTTCTGGATTGGTTACGTAGTTACCTTGAAGAAAGAACAATGGTGGTGATAATAGGCGAGAGTTATTCTCAGAGACATGATATTGCTCTTGGAGTGCCGCAAGGATCTGTACTCGGACCACTTCTATTCCTATTATTTATGAACGATCTGCCTGCGAAGTTTTCCCCATTTTTAGTAACATTATTTGCCGATGATTCATTGTGGTGGTTGTTTCTGGCAAGACTCCTGAAAAACTTCTAGGTGCATATGAATGCATTGTGAGGGAGTTTGTGAATTGGTGTCTAATGAACAATCTGATGGTGAACGTTAACAAAACTGTATGTGTTCAAACACTATATCATCATACCAATCAACTGAGTTTCTTGGACTATATGTAGACAGAAATTTGAAATGGACAACACACATTGATGTTTGTTGAAAAAAAATTGAGTACATAACTCATTTTTTGCAATTCTTAGAATTAAGAACATCGTACCTAGAAACTGTGTTATGAATGTGTATTACAGTCTTGTATATAGTCATCTTAATTATAATATTCTGCTGTGGGGCTGCTCTACAGGAATAAATAGGGTATTTATTTCACAGAAGCGAATACTTCGATTAATATTCAATATTCATCAATGAATATCTTGTAAACCTATCTTCATTAATAATTACATACTCACCCTACCTTGTTTATATATTTATAGATGTTTAATATATGTTAAAGAAAATGAAGAAAGGTTTATCAAATTGAATAGTAATCATTAGTATTCAACAAGAAACAGGTATGCGTTACTTATTCCTAAGCATAAAACAGCTAAATTTGAGTACTCTGCCATACTATAGTGTGGCAGAGTATCAAATCAATTTTTTGTATCATATGTTTGTTTATTTGTTTAGCACGAATGTCCCTCAACATGTGAAATTGTCTCAAATGTTAAATATTTCTGAGGCAAATTTTTTCTCTTCTTTTCAAATATAGTTAGATATTATTGTATTTTTGTTTGAACCAAGATTTTGTTCAAGGGCTGCATGGAAGATCGGATTCAAAACAGCATTCTCTTAGTTGTAATTATTGTATCAATTGAATGAATGTAATTTTACAATGTAAGGAATGTTCAATAAATTTTATTACTATTATTATTATATTGACGATGTAAATATAGATTTTATAATAGAAATTAGACCATGTCTACTATTCTAACTGGATGATGAATTTCCATCAAGTAATGCCATATCCACACAAAATATTGTTTCAAAGCATCTGAAACTCCTCGAGTTATTGCTTGATTCTAATTAGCGATTCACTGTATAATCCTTATCCTTCAGTTCAGTTGAACACAAAAGTTATTCAAACCAATCAATTACTTCATCAACAATATCGCACATCGATTCGAGCAACAATGAAGTCCATAATAAACGCCTGTCAGACGCAAACAAATTTGGCCAAATTAATTTCGAGAAGTCTATAGATCATGATTGATGGATGAAGTTCGATGTTATATCCTATATATCCTCTTTTCATTGAAGGTATCGTTTGATAAGACCATTAATGGATTTTATCTATCCATTTTGCGGTTTTGTATCAAATAACATGTTTTTGTAACATGGAATTAAATACCTACAAAATGAATTATTATCTCGAGATCTTTTTATACGGAAATATTATAAAAGTTTTCACACGAAAGTCTTTCTAACACAATTGGTGCGTTTAGTCAAGCCCGTGATTAAGGCTTCTCTCACGCAGGTGTAAATAGTTAAGTAAAGGGTACGTAGAAAGCTTTTAATAAACTATTCCTCGGTTCGAAAATATTTAAGAATAATACTGAACGATATAATTTTATGTTTGATGTGTAGGTACTTCGTTCGAAATGACACTGTGGATGTTTTGTTGAACTGTGAGAAACAGTTTAGATTCTTTTAGCAAATATTAAATTGGGGTTCGTAATAAGCATTCGTGATGTCAGCTTCAATGAGTTTTATACCTGTTGGAAATAGTGTCACGCATGTCTTTTTTGAAGATCAATTCGCTTGAGGATCTTGGAAATTATTGGGAAATAATATTCTTTCAAATTATCTCTTTCTTCACTTGGACACATAATTGAATGGACCAACTGATTTCAACGAGTGTAATTTGACAATATACAGGGTATTAGGTGATTAATTGACAAAATAGCATTTTTTGGGAATATTTTGTCCTATCACTCTATGAGCTGAGTGAGATTGTTGATCCAGTATTTGAGGCAACTTGAGAATTCGTTAAATACATTTTCTTTCTTATTTCAACACAATGCCGACGCCTGGCTACGAAGTTGTGGATATTGGACGTTAAATACTTTGAAAATTTCAATTTGAGGAGGAAAACATAAAATCTTGAGCCAATTTGAAGCCAAAATATTTTAATGGGTTCAATATTGAGCCAGACCACCTCAAAATTATGATCTTTGAAAAATTGAGAGCATATATGTGAGACACTTAAAGATATATAAGTAATACTCTTTGACATCAAAAATTGATAAATGAGAGAAGCCAGATCATTTGAGAGGATTCTTCTTCCTGCCAGGCAACCTAAAAATTCATTCAAAGGTGCGTGTGACCAGAGCTTCAGCGTAAGTGCAAATGTGAGACAGAGAGAGAGAGATTATCATTGATTCATTAGTTTAATTTGTTTATTCATTCTCATAAGTTTCTTCTTCATCTTCGATGAGAACTTAGATCTTGTTTTGTTTTCATTTGGAAATGAATGTTACCTAGAAATTTGAAACTGAAAAAAAATTGATTCTTTACTTTTTTCAAAATTTCAACCACTCAGGCAATAACAGCGTTGCGGCTCACGACCAAGAGATCAGCCCTTAAACATCCTCTGGCACTGATGATTTTTTTAAAACTCGTATGTTTCCAAAATACATGACAAATAAAATAATCCCAAGATATTTTATCGTGAAAAGTACATGTAAAACGGCTCGATTCACGATAAATGTTCAAAATCTTCCTCCACCCAGAATACAAGCATTCAATTTTTTCGTGCAGAACTCTTTCAAACCCTACATGATCATTTTAAATCTGATTACACCAAGGAATTATCCAATTTCACAGTTCGTCGAAAGTCTATACTCTAAATAACTGGAGATATTCCCAGACAAAATAATCAAGTGGAGTTAAATGTATGAATCTAGAAGGCCATGAGTGGGTCCCACTTCGCCAAAACAAGCGATCTCTATATGTTGGTGCCTTAAAATCTCAGGCAATATTGCTTCCAAGACATTAGGTTATCACTAGCCAGTAAGTTTTCGTGGTAGAAACCAGTATGATTAGAAATTTACCCCAATTCCAACCAAAATATACAAAGCTTCATATCTTCTACACTGAAGGTTTCTCTAAAATTATTATAAAACTGAATATTTTCAGAAGAGGAGAAACAAAAACCCCTCGAGGTTTTACTACGGGTTTACCTAACACCCAGTATATAAAAACAGACAATTAATATGATAATTGTTGCTTGAGGTGATAATACCAGAATATTTTCAAAAGCTCGGCTAAAATGTTTTTGTTTGAAACACAAACATTAGAATTCCCTAATATCAACGTTTGAAACCCTCATAAATTTACAGTTATTATTGGTATTAAAAATTGAAAATATTGATATGTTATCATAACTTATAATTGAAATATACTCAAAAGATTAATCGAAGATGAAGATATTTGTATCACAGTTGAACTTGAACGATACATTTCAGTATTTTATATAAATTAAAATAACTTTTATATAAAAAAACTTAACCTAGCAATGAGTTGGCACAAGACTAAAAAAGTTTTCGTGTAAGTGGTCACAATATAAGAATAATTTCAGAAAATACATGGTTGTCTTAGCAGATGAATGATTCATTAAACCTATAACGAATTGTTCTATTTATTATTCACCACTTTTTGTCGAAAGAGAAGTTTAATAAACTGACGTACAGAATCATAAACCCCTATTTACATATCAAAATAGTGATTTGGTTCACAGTATTTATATTGAGACCCGGTTTAACCGAACTTAATATGTGATTAAGGCTGTTCTTTAATTTTGCTTTGAATATAATTTTCGTAGACATATCTGGTGAATTTTGTGTTGAGAATTAAGCAACAACAATATAACAAAACCTTGAGGTGAATAATTTATGATTACCCTTGTTTTATATACATTGATGTTTTCTCTTGATATCTATTACACTTAATGTAATACTCCTATTACATTGGAGTATTCAGACTAAAATAGTTTGAAATAACAATCGAACATAAACTTTTTCAAATATAATAAAAAAATTTCATATTATTTATAATGTAAGCCATTTTCAAATTCACAAGTAGAGTCCACTGTTTCTCATACAAGTGCTAACAACAGTAATATACGAATATATATAATGAATAAAGCAGTTTTACATATATTGACTTCAAAAGTTCCCTTCAAAATTTCAAATGAAAGACTTAGTATATTCACTAATATTGAACGATGTACATTTAATAATCCATGAAGGATGCCATCTTTGTATAAAAGTATGCACTAAAGCTTGTCTCGAGCGCACTCGTTTTACCTTGTTTCGTCAAGAGGGAGCTCTTGTGAGTACGTCACTGGCTTTATCATGCTTTGTTGAAGAGATACAACCTTGATGTTTTCATAAAGCACATCGAAAGTCGATTTTCTTGATGCAAGCCACTGATGGTTCCCAAAAAAAAAGGATGGAACAATGCTGTGTAGTATTTCCAATGAATTCTCCCAGTGGAAAATTCACTATGGACTCACTCTGGGAAGTTGATAATTTGTTTTCCTTGATAATATTTGAGCAGACATTATTATGTCATCTTTTTCTTCCTCAATAAAAATTTTAAAGGATATAATTTTGATACAATTGTGAGGTGGTACATAATATTTGTACATAAAGTTATTGCAGATAACATCAGATAACTTACAACATTTTTCTTCTTTGTCAACTTTTATGTTTGTGATCTCCAATTCAATATCAGCCTAAAACATCGAGAAAATACATTTTTCTAAATCAGGGTGAATTTTATCTAAAGTTAAGTTATAAATGTCTTCAAATTATAGATATACAAGTAAGTAATTCTAAGATTGAGTTTTCTCTATAGCAATAAAAAATTCTAAAACCATAAGTAAGCAAAAAAATTATATATAGTTAACTCTGTACCATGTAAAAATAAATCATATTCTCCATAATTCGTATCATATTTTCTAATATATTTCATTAAATGTAATCCTTCATTTCATTTTCATCAAAGTCCGCCATATTCAAATTATTTATCTCCATAACTATTTCTTTTATCTAGCTTTTTCTACATGTCTGCAATCCATTGTACTCTAACACCAAAATGGCGTTGATGAATAAATTCCAAGTCTTGAAGGATATTATACAGTTTTAATTGCTTGAATTATGAAAGAACGTTTCGGAAGAGGAAAATCCCTGTAGAAATGAAAGCTTACGATACGCAGAGACCACGCATGCGTGTTCATTAGCCATATTCAAAAGTCAGCAGCGTGTTTCCTTCCTCTCACATAAAATCTGCATTAATTAATACAGAGTTGGATTAATTTCCTTCATTCAATGATTCCCTTTGATCTATATTCTATATCGAATAACTTTATAACAAAAACATAATATATTTTAAAGAACAAGTGGTCGACTATAACTAATATAATTCGTTTGACAAAACGTCAAATGTCAAACACAGTTTGACGTTTATTAGGGTTCTTCTGTCAAAGGCAATTACCTCTATATCACCTCTCTTCCTTTCTGATTTTCTTCAATTCTGAATAACTATATCAATGAGAATTATTCCAAAGTTTCTATCCTTAAATATTTTCGTTTCTTAGGTCCTACAGACTCAAAAGTGCCATATGGGGTAATTTATATTAAAATAATCTGAGAAGGCTGAAAGGCCTTGTAATTTTTTGCTTTTTCAATAGATCAACACGAAAAATAGGTATTATAAATTTCTCATGATACTAAAACAGACAGACAACAGTATCGGGATGTACTGTCGGTCAAATATTACAGTTCAACCCTGTATCTGCATAAAATCATCGTTAATGATTCAACCATTTCCACAATATTACCGATTTCAATCTCTTTTCACTCTGATTCGTTAGTTTTATACGATAATACAAAGGAATCATCCATCATATCAGATCGTTTTGCTTTAGTCCGTTTTCAATTGAAATTCAAATTGCTAATTACCTTCTCACGCACTTTGAAACTATAGGCTTCGTTCTAGGTTAGGTTTAAGTTCCTTTACTTATTGCGTTTATGAGTAGGTAGATCAGATGAATTCAAATCAATAGAAGGAATAAGTAATACGGTGGTAATAACCGTTGTGACTTATTGGCCTCAGTATTGTAGATAATGACGAAAGAATACGGAAAAAGAGAAAAAAACATACGTTTTCATTCCTCTCTCAAGTATGTGTTAAAAAGTTGTGTTAGAAAAATATTTTTTGCATAGTTATCTTAATTTCTTCAAAAAAATATTCTATTCAGTAAAGAATAGTTGTTAAAAAAAACTTGGTGAATACTTAGGAGTTATGTTAGATGAGAAATTGAGTTTCAATGATCATGTTGACTTCGTATCGTCTAAAATCTCCAAGAAAATCAACTTTCTCAAGAGAACTGGAAAAAATCTGACGACATATATGAAGTTTTTGCTCTTTAAATCAATAATAATGCCACACTTCGAATATTGTTCCACTCTTTATTGGGATTGAGTAAAGAAAAAACTCAACAGTTACAAAAGTTACAGCATAGAGCTATGCGAACAATTTTGAAATCTAATAGGTATATGTACTCCAATCCAAAGCATACTTTTTTTTTTTTTAATTCAGTGGACCTACAGTTTAACGCCGGTTCCGAACGGCCAATGGGCTTGTAATCGATGTACATTACCCAGCATATTTCATTATTCAAACTACTCAAATCATGGACAAACACAAACACCCATGCCTTGAACCCGAGTTCTTTACCATAGTCGGGAGTTCTACCGACTAAGCTACAGAGACCGGCTTAAAGCATACTTAAATTGTTTTAATGTCAGTCAAACAGAGAATATTTTTTGCTACATATATATTTATATTCAAAGTAAAACACAAATTGTTTCCTTATCGAGTAATAAAAAATGTAACATGTGTCAGTGATGTGCACACTTTAATACAACTGACAATTTCTACATGCAAATTTGTAAGCTTTCCAAACATAGGAATAGTATATTTTATTAAGAATTCAACGCATTTAATATATCACCTAGCTCCATAAAAACAATTAGTGACCTTAAAGTATTCCAGCGTAAATTAGCTAAGTTCGTTTTAAACATATAATTGTAAATAATATAACCTAAATGTATATATGATTTTGTAATAGCTATTGCTAAATAACTATTATTATTTTTATTAGTTGAAGACATTTCACTTAAGTTTTAATAACGCAAAATTCATCACAGTTACATTATAAATACAGAAATCAGTTGAATTAAACTTGCTCATGTTCACATGATCAACTAGATAATCTGAAAAATACAAGAACAAAAATGTTTTGACTTGTATACTAGTAGAATCTTAAGAATTTCATTCTGGTATTGCGTTAAAATGTTCATTATTATCTGAGAATTTTAAAAGAATACAGATATAGAGAGAATACACATTGTTTTTATCACTATATTCATTATTTTGCTACTGCAGTTTCGTAGTATTGTTACATTTTCAAGCAAATTCGCAGAAACTACAAGCGCAAAATGATAAATATAGTTATAGAAAACAAAGAGTATTTTCTCTACAATATACACTTTCAAGAAGTAACCGACGAATTTATCCAATAATACAGTTATTATTTGAATGATAACGAAAAATCAACTGTCATTTTCAATGAAAAATTCTATGAATTTTTCTTGATAAATTTTCGATTAATATAACCAGTCTGCAAAACGAATTAGACTGTAATGAGTATCAATACATATGTACCAATATCATCACGGCAAGAAAATTGAATATGGTTAATTAAATTATAGACAATGGGTACATTCAGAAATATATCTCAAATCTAGTACCATAAGGTCACGCATAAACTGAGAACAATTTCAAATACTTTTTGCGGAGTGAAATTCATGTCATCTCGAAGAAAGTTTCTCATTCACACGATTCTAAAACAGAGGAAGAAGAAAAATAATTAGTAACTGTATACTGATTTCGTTAATAGGATAATGCTTTTGTCTTTTGAACGGTTTGTGGAGGCAGTGATTGTTTGAAACAATGAATATTAATAAAGTAGTTTTAATTGAAGAATTGAACTGAAAGCGTTTTTTATTCGGCTTGGACTAGAAGGAAATACTGTTCAATTCAATGAAGTTCTTAAAATCCCCAATTTCAAGCCTTGCGTCATTCTAACTGCTTCACAGGCAGCTCTCACTTATCCCAGATATTATATATCAGAGGGATCAATCTCTGTAGAGGCCCTGTGCAAATTATCAGGCTCGTGGCGGCGGTCCCCATGATCTGCATAGCGTTTAATTCCGTTGCGTCTCAGAAACACCCCGATTTCTGTAGTTTCTTATGGAGATGTTTGTCGATTCCTAATTCTCTGATGGTGGTCAGGAGATTTATTGGAATTTTACCAGTGGGACCTAAGATGGTTGGAACAGTCTTGAAGACGTTCATCTGTGCATTAGCACTTCAAGTTCTCGATATTCAGAGATTTCATCGACATTCTTATCAACTAGGTTGTTTGCATTTTAAGGCTAGACCTATTGTGAGGAACCTTTTGATCAGTCAAGAAACTGCGATCCCAGTAGAGTATGAACTGATTATTCTCCAAAAGGATTCCGTAGTATACTTGTAGTAAGGAAACTTTTCCTTCTGTAGAAGATTGTAATGCTAGTTCTTGAAGCACAATCTTTTTTTTAATTTGTTTATTTTTACGACGCAGAGCTCAATATTCAATATACAATCGAGGTTTAATTCACCACTCTTGTTTTAGGTTTGTTGTATTTCATAATTAACTTGATATTCTATTTATTAGATAAATTCTTGTTTCAGTTTTATAACATTCATCGAGAGTCATTGACAATCAAATATTTCAATATAAAAGCAAAAAAAAATAACTGAATATATATATATATATATATATATATATATATATATATATATATTTATATAAATTATATATATATATATATATATATTTATATAAATTATATATGTATATATATATATATATATATATATATATATATATATATATATATATAAAAGATGAAGATTTGGTCAATTTAGGGACTTCTTTACAGGTGTGTTCTTCTATTGTTCATTTCATTTCCAGGTTCGTACATCTTGAACTTGGCTACGCCGTTCTGAGGAGAGCCAATAAGCTCGAAACACGTGTCAACGGCTGCTTCCAATTGAGTTACGGGCTATACCAAGAATTGTATTTTGTTGTTTGTACTCTTACCCGCGAGAAAATCTTTCATTCGTTATTATATATATATATATATATATATATATATATATATATATATATATATATATTGTGAAGATTTGTAAAAAACAAGATTTTGGAAAAAATCGGTTTTCACTGATTGATATCAATTTCGAATTATTCAAGACTTCCTGAATCTCAAAAGTCGTGCAGCACGAGTTGTTTTGTTATCTTCAGAATTTGGAAATAAAATGCAAATCTTGAAAAATTCTCATAAAGTCCGGAAGTCATCAAGTCATATTAAATTCTAGTGATGTTGGATGAACATAAGCAAAAAGAAAAATAACATATAATGAGGCCCAACAAATGATTCTGGGAACATAAGAAGAGTTATACTTAGTGACTTGCAAGTATTCATTTGCTGGACATAATATTCGTAATATACCTATTTCACACGCAAAATTATGCAAAAACCACGGCAGAAGTAATTATTGACAACAATCATACCTATAATTTACGTATTCATTCTGGTGCCACTAGCTGTAACCTTCCATTTTAAAAAATTCACTCATAGAATTAATGATAAGTGGTGGAAAATTACTTGGAAAATTATTGAAATCGTATTAAATGAACAGGTTAATTCCTCAAATTGCTTCAATCGCGCTTTTAAGGTTAAGTTTCAACAGATTGACTGAATTTACCATAACCTAGATTTTTCATATTATCAATTTGAACGAATTAAAAACAATATCGAACTTGATTTGTACCGAAACCTTTGTCGAATCCATTATGTCCTCCAAATTTCACTATTAGAAATATTCAATAGAAAAGGAAACAGCAGTTTACCTGTTTTTCGAATTTTGAGACTCCCAACAAACAGATAAAATCCCTGAAATTAACCAAAAACCCAATTGTGGATTCCGCATCAACTCTCCGGATTGGGGAAATCTGCCCATCTATTCGCGACGTAGACGACATATATCATTTGAAGAATTTCGAAAAGGAAATTAACAGAATCAAATGATGAAAATGTTATATTCAATTAAATTAAACTCTTGGCTTAATGTTTCACGATTGAAACATTAAGTTTGAGGGTTACCAAGATTGAAGGTTAGAAGTCTCTAACCTTTGATATATAGAGAAAACCTACATGCACAGATACCTTAATTCCTAAAGATAGTAGTCAACCACTAAATATTAAACTTAGTTTTTTTTATTTTTTCATAAATAGACTTTTGTCCATCCCGCTCTCCGATGAAAATTTTAACAAAGAGGTGAAAACTTTGAAACTTCTAGCAATTAATAACGGTTATGATGGAAACATAATAGATAATCTTATAAGAAAAAGCAACGGAAAATTCTTTTAAATTAAATTTATCCATCTCAAATTATAAAAAGCGAACAAAAATATCATTTTATTAATTTCATACCTTAACTCAGCGAAAAAATTTGCGAAAGATTAAAGAAAAAAGAGATAAAGACAATTTGTACTAACAAAAGAAATACTAAGTCATTTGTAGTGAATAATAAAGAAAAGATAAATGTTGAAGACAAAAGCGGAATTTATAAAATTTTTTGTAATGAATATCCAGCGTTTTATACCGGCCAAACAGGTAGAAAAATAAAAACTCGGGTTGACGAACATAAAAGGTCGATTTTGTACAATGTTAATAAAACTGGATTCTCTCAGAACATTGTTTTAATTTTAACCACTTTAGAGACTTTGAAAAAACCAAGTGCTTACACGCAGGTAATAAAGGAAAACGTTTAGACCTTTTAGAGGCAATTAAATTATGCAGTTCTTGGAAAAAAAAAAGACATCGTAAATGAACACTTAGATTAACAATTATCCCCCTCCTTACATCCATTGTATAGATATAAATTTGCTGTTCGTTCCATACTGTATTTTAGTTTTGAAAATGAGCTCACGCTAGACACATGTTGACAAATTCATATTGTTAAATATAATCGTGAAACATTAAGCCAAGAGTTTAATTTAATTCAATATTTAATTATGTTTCATCAAGAGTTAAGCGAGAATTCAATCTCAGTCATGAAAATGTTAGTTCAGCTCGCATAACAAAGCACAGGTCGCTCACAGGTGTTTCGAGCTTGTTAGTTATCCACGGAATCTTTATTGTGCGGTGCTATATCGATGAATTTTCCATTCAAATTCATGATTTCCCCAGCAATAAAGCCCCAATTCAAATTGTAGATTCCAAGATCGAATGAAGTACTTTTCCTGACTAAGCGATGATCAAATCATATCGGAGAGTTCAGGAGTCATAAATAAACGCTTATTCTTTGCAGGGATCTGGATTGTTTCATCTCCACGTTTATACAGATAAAAACTACAATTGCTCATACTTGTATAGGTATATATACCTCTCCCAAATCATAATTAAAAAGAATTGATTTATATCGAAGCAATCCAGTTAAAACAGTTGGAATCCTTCCGTTTCCGGCATTCACATGACAGGCCGAGAATATTCCGATGTATAACCAGATGTACTTATTAGTATTCCTTATCAGATAATATATGTAAAGTCGAAATGTCATCATATTTAAATTGAATGTATATATACCAGCTTACTACAAATTTTAGATATAAAAGATAACAATGAGCCATGTGGCCAAAACACCCTCTTTCTTTAACCAACTTAAAAGAATTAATCGTTTCTTATTAGCAGCCTTATTGTTGAAGGCAGGACCGTAATATAAGAATGTAGATAACGTTTATGAAACTATAATTTGCTGTTTTAACTTTCGTTTGTGGAGTTGTAAATAATCTTGGTGGTCACCATATTTGCCCTTCCTTTCCTGAGGAGCTCCTGAAAGATAGGAACTGAGCTGTCTAATTATTCCATCAGCTTTGAGCATATCACAAACACAAAAAGATAGAAACAAGATATGTACACCTGTTATAGAGTTCCCAGAGGATACTTCCCATAGCATTTCTCATAGAACTTCAAATTAAGATAAAATATACAGACTGGGTCTGAACTATGCACTTAGATGATCAAGCTGTGCGTTCTGTATATGATATGTTTATCCGTCCTCTTGACTTCTGAATAAACTTTTTCATAAGACACTCTATACTCACATCACATTTCAAATTGTCACGTAGATTTACTTAATTATCTCTGTATAGTTTGCTATGCTTTGTATCAGTGAGTCTATAATTTTATAAATTGTCATAATTTATTGTCAACGGAACTCAAAAAGATGAATTGAAAGGTGAAAAGGTGAAAGATGAGATGTATACGGTGTACCGCAAGGGGCAGTTCTTGGACATTTCTCATTGATTATATAAAAGTATTAGTGACATTGTTATGTAGGTCAGGAATTGTGGTATGTCTCTATCTACCGATACAAAATGTTGTTTGTATCTGGCAATGATATTGAGATAATATCAGATTTGGTTCAGCAAATATTTCAATGAATTATTTATATTGTTATTTGATAATTTGGGAAGTTATGTTGAGATTTTCAAAATATCGTGCTGGACAGTAAATATGAGTGGCTAAATGTGAAATTATATCACATTTAAATAAAAATGCATCAAGACATGACTTTTAGAGTAGATAAATTGCAGAGCACATGCGTGTTATATTGCAAACAAAATGTCAATAATAAGTTCTTCATTCTCAACATGTATAAAACCCAATTACAGAAAATAATGTTTAATAATAACCGAATAAGTAAATAAATAAAATAAAGAGAAATATAACAAAGAGCTTAATCTAATCTAAAAAAAATAATGGAAAATCAGCTAATAACTAAATAATAAAATTAAATGAAATATTACAGATGGGTGAATGTCACATTTTCAGCAACTGTACTGAATGTAGATTCCATAAACCAAGTGGGGGATTTATTAGCGAGTTGGTCCTTGGAGTCTCTAGTTGGAATAATACTGAAATACGAGAATTGCCTAGGAATACAAAATTTCACAGCGGACAAAAGAAGAGGACAATCAATACTGTTGTGCAGTAATTTGTATTGAAATTGTAGTGATAAAGTTTCTCTCCTCTCCTGCAATGAGATTAAACTAAATCGACTCAATAATTCGTCATAATTGACTCCTCTCTGTAGATAAACTTTATCTTTCCTCCAAACTAAGAATTTCAAGAAGCTTCTCTGAATGGTTTCTCAAGAAGCTTCTCTAGTCAAAGTTTCTCAATAACTCGAGTAGGAAGTTGATCAGATATGGACACAGCAGTGCTATTGTTTAGATCACTAGATCTTCCTCATGTTAAAAATTGTTCCTCCCTCCTGTTCAATCTGCAAAAAATTGATAGTTGATATTAATAAGTATATTGAAGTATTGATAAGTTGCAAAAGTTCAAAATCGTTAAATGAGAGTAATTCTGAAATGCTGAGAACGAACACGAATCAAAACCATCTTGCAAGTTTTACAGTAATGACTGTTATTCAGATAATTATGTATTGAACTATAACTATATTAAAAAAAGAACAAATATGCACCTAACTAGATTATTTAAAAGAAATTTACATTTTTTCAAAGAATCCTATGATTACGAAACTAGACAACGTAAAACATTAACAGTTTAAGTGTAAATAGGTGTGATACGTATGTTATGCATGAATCCGAAATGAATAGAAATTTTATTGTAACGGATGTTTTTTTTAGAGGTATAGAATTTTAAGGTGGCATTACTGTTGGAGATGGCAACCGATTTAACAGCTGATAAGTGATTTATTCTCAGTTTGGTTTGGCAATTCATAATAAATAGCCTCACGCCTGAACAACAAGGCATAGATTCGTCGAACGGGCCCAAAAAGAGATTGCCGTTGTTCCCGATTTTCATATGCGAATTTTGTTTAGAGATGAAGCGCACTTCTGGTTGAATGGGTACGTCAACAAACAAAACTGCCGCATTTGGAGTGAAGATAATCCTCAAGTGTATGTCAAAACACCGTTATATCCAGAAAAAATGACTGGTGCACTTTATGGGCTGGTGGAATCATTGGACTGTACTTCTTCAAAAACGATGATGGCCAGAACGTAACAGTCAATGGTGATCGGGAGAGAGCCATGATTACTAACTTTTCCATTCCTGAATTGAACAACCATGATGTCCAGGAGCTGTGGTTTCAACAAGACGGCGCCACCTGTCACACAGCTCGTGTCATAATCGATTTATTGAAAGACTCGTTTGGTGACCACGTAGTTTCACGTTTTGGACCTGTGAATTGGCCTCCAAGATCTTGTGATTTAACACCGCTAGACTACTTTCTGTGGGGCTATGTAAAGTCATTGGTCTATGCGGATAAGCCACTAAGGCTTGACCATTTGGAAGACAATATTCGCCGTGTTATTGCCGATATACGGCCACAAATGTTGGAAAAAGTCATCGAAAATTGGACGTCCAGATTGGACTACATCCGAGCCAGCCGTGGCGGTCATATGCCAAAATCATATTCAATATGTAATGCCACAAGATTATCTTTCGAATAAAAAAAATTCTTGTCAATCGAATGATCCATCGTTGTTTTATTGCAATTTAAAGTTCTATACCTCTAAAAAAACACCCTTTATTTAATAATTTGCCAATGTCTATAAAATACTGTGGGAATTGTAAAGTTTCCAAAAAATCTCTGATAGATAATATTTCAGAAAACTTTGCTTGAAATGATATGCGAATGTAACAATTATTTCTTCTTTGTTTTTGATACTTCCTTGCTTAAAAATGTTATTTTTTTCATTTAATTCATATCTAGAAAACATTGTTTACACTGTGATACTTCTCACAATGTTTACACCCTTATTTTACAAATGCAACGTTTCAAAATAATTATAATGAAAGACTTCAGTTAAAGTCTAGAAAATAAAAAACTAGAAAATAGTATTTTCGTTGTCTTTTAATCCAAGTATGTCTGGTTTATATTACGACCCTGCATGGGCCATGTGGACAGTAACTCCCTCGTTCTTTTCGGCCACTTAAAATCGTTTCAATCCTCTTATTAGCAACTCTATCTCGTCAAATATATCTCTTTGTTTCTTAATAGGGTGTCTAATTGTCCGTATACCATTTGAATATCTTTATAAAGCGAAGGAGGAAAAATCGTTCCATTTCCTGTATTATATTATTATTAACTAATTATTTTAAATATATTTTGTACACACCCGTTAAACGTCTTCATGCATTATTTATGCACATTTGTTTATTTTTTTTATTCGTAATTATTTCATAAAGATGGGTGGACTGAAATAAAAAGCGAAGTCATTAAGAGGTTTAATTACGAACAAGTAATCAGAATCTTTTGTGTAACAGCCACATTTCGAATGGGTACAGGTTGCAATGAAATGCAGGAAGTTCTTTGCAAGACTTTCATTCTCAACCAGCGAAATTACAGTGTAGGTTCATTTGAATGGTGATGAGTGATACGTACGCAGAAGTATTGAGATCGTTATCCATTATTTTGTATCTATGAGTTTTTTCGCCAAATTGTATTCGTTTTTTAAAGCACTTACCAATACTTTTTTATCGATATAAATTGTACACCCCTGATTGGTCATCCCTTGTCATAGGATTTTTTTGGTAAAAAATGTTATGATCATCAAGGAAATATTATCGAATCTTTAATTGGATTTGAGTAAATTAATATTGTAATTTCTGTAGTTGATAGATGTGAATAAGTTTATCGTAGTTTTCGTCAAAACTGTACAAATAAATACAATTTCTGCAGCGTATTTTTTCTCTTGCAATGCTTCTATACACCTTTTTTTATCGAATATTTATCGATTTATATATAACCATTATTGGTCGACCCTGTCATAGGAATGTTTTTTGGTCTGCGCAGTAACAAAACTCTATGATCATTCCCAAGAAAGTTGATTGAATGTTCGCTGATCTATTGGTGAAACATTGTTTAATACTCGTAGATCAACTAAAAGCACCTGGCTTGGTTTCACGAATTTATAGTAGATACTTGACAATTGTTTCGGGGTTTTGAATGGTGATGAGTAACGAGTACACAAAAGTTTTGAGATGGCAGAACCATTATTTTGCAAAATTGTATGCATTTCTTAGTGAACTTAGATAGCACCGATACACCTTTTTTATCGATATAACTTTTACACCCCTAATTGGTCGCCCCTCAAAACAAAACTCTATGATCTTTCCAAGGAAATTTTATTGAATCTTTAATTAAATTTGAGTAAAAGAATGTTTGTATTTGTGTAGTTGATAGTTGTGAATAATTTTATCTCAGTTTTCGTCAAAACTGTACAAATAAATAAAACTCCTGACGCGCATTTGTTTCTCTTGGATTGTGATTCATCTTCAGTTCGTCCTACCCTCAGGTGATGGTTTCTCGGTTCTTACATCAGCATTATTTTTAGGCGTGTGGGCAGTTAACACTGAATAAAAGAATAAAGATAAATTATATACCGAGTGTCTACTTCGAGCCTCGCATGGAACACAAAGCAAAATCCTGATGCATTGATCGTTGAATTGATTGATACAATATGTATGGTCGCCATTTATCAACGCCGAAAGAAAGATATTGATTTTTGACGCAAGGAGTTATGAGGAGCGGTTGAGTATTTCATATGATTCCCAATTATAGGCCTATAGAATCCAGGCCTCGCCTGTTCCCTCATCGCTGAAGTAGCAATTACGAAGGTGGAGAGATTAGTCTTAATCATTTCGCTGATTGCAAACGTCTTAAGAAATATTTGTTAATCAGAGATATGTGTTTAAGATGCGGCTGCGGTGGTCTTGTTTCAAACGTGAAATAAATACGAGTTTGATGATAAGTTTACCTGTAGACTGATGGAATGCGTTTGTGAATTTTTCATTAGTGCTCTGTAAAGAGGAATGTGACTTCAAAGTCTTCTAATTCATCATAATGACTGATTAGTTGTTCAGAAGATCGTCGTTAGGTATTCCTTCAATTTATTTCAGGACTCATTATATTATTATTTATTACTATTAGAGATAATTGACTTATATTAGGCGATGCCACAAGGACAACATGGCATTTCTATTGTAAAAATTTTCGATTCCCTTCACAACATATTCAAAAATTTTCAAAATTCAAAATTTATTCAAAAATTCAAATATATGACAGTTAATCAAATTACATAAGAAAATCTAACACAAAACAACCTTGTCACAAGTAACAAGAGTATATACCTATTCAAAATTTATATCTTAACCTAACCTAGATCTGGGAATATGTTTTTCTCATAAATTTTACAACTATTTACTATTAAATATTTAATAGTGTTGGCGTTTACTTGATGTTAATCCATTATAATTGAATATAAACTTAAATTCAAACACTTGAACTTATGATTTACACTTTATTGACTACATAGCATGACGCGATTCGTCATTACAAACGACTTCTTCAGATGCTTACAGAATAATGTAATGTAATTATTCTGTAAGCATCTGAAGAAGTCGTTTGTAACGACGAAACGCGTCATGCTATGTAGTGAATAAAGTGTAAATCATAAGTTCAAGTGTTTGAATTTAAGTTTACATTCTATTTACTATTACATTGTTTGTCACCTAAACTTGAAGTTTGTGTGTGAAAAAACCTCCCAGATTCAAGAAACTTATGTAATGTGGTGTTGGCATCAACTGACGACTGAAAGTAACATTCAACAAAATACCCAATCCGGGTTCACAGAACAATTATCAGCATTGAGCTGAAGCAAAACTCTGATGCAGAAGGGAATATAGACAAAGGGACCACACAAATAAACACGAAAGCTCAGCTATAGGTACACCAGTTCGTTAAAAAAATTTCAAAAACTCGTCACATGTGCTGATGTAGTTTTTCACGTTAATTTTGAACTGTTTCAGAGATGTAGATTGTATAAATTCCTTAGGTAATAAATTATACAGTTTTGGACCATAGTAAAATATACTTTTGTGTGTGAAATTCTTCGTGTATGAAGGAATTTCGAAGTAGTCTGCTTGCCTAGTTCCATAGCCAGAGCATTTGTTGTTGTATCGTTTCCTCATCCATAGTATAGATTGATATATGTATAATTTCATAACATCTAAAACATTTGCCTCTTCGTATAACATGTAGAGTCTAGACGGTTTTTTCTCAGAGCTACCCTAAAAATACTATTTTGTGCCTTTACTAGAGGATCTAAAGCGTATTTATAGCATCCACCCCAGACAATAATACAATATCTCAAAGTTGACTCGACAAAAGTGTTGTAAACCCTGAGTAAATATTTTTTATTCAAAATGTCCCTTAATCTATACAATTTGCAAACTATCACTCTGAGTCGCTTTGCAAAACTATATAGTAAAACATTTTGAAATATATCTACTATTGAAAACATTTGGCAAAATCCACAAAATTATTCGAATAATCGTCGTATATGTTTCGGGATATAGAAATATTATCCAGAGTTTTATATGAATCTTTTTGTATTGGGAGTTTCTGATTAAAAGATGCAGACTATAGTTTGCAATACGAAAACTAGAGAATTGAAGAAAAACACAAATTTTCAATCTCATTCCTAATATATACAAATAGAAAAGGATAAAAATTAACTTATCTTTGCCTCAATATTACATTCATTTTTTAAACTAGAAGCGTTTTCTCAGAAGTCAAAACTACTGGTCACCTCATAGTGGCCATTAATAATAATAATATGTTCTTTATTCTCAACAGGTAATATACCCAATTGCAGAAAAATTAACATAATGTTGAATAATAACTAAATAAATAAAATGAAAGAGATATAACAAAGAGCTCAATGTAATCTAAAAAACTAAAATAGTAACTATTAACTGAATAATATAATTTAATGAAATATTACAAAGAACTCGATCTAAATTAATTAATTTTAGTTCATTTCCTTTTTTCACATAACTCCTAATAATAACTTCTATGGAGTCAAAGTGAATGTCAAAATTATTGGCAACTCTATTGAATGCAGACTCCATAAACCAAATGGGGGATTGTATAATGGAGTTGGTCCTTGGAGTATCTTGGTGGAATAATTCTCTAGTACGAGAATTTTGCCTAGAAGCGACAAGAGAGGAGGACAATCAATACTATTGTGCAGTACAAAAATTTGAGTGCTAAATTTTCTCTCCTGCCTGCAATGAGATCAAACTAAATTGACTTAATAATTCGTTATGATTGACTCCTCTCTGTGGATAATTTTTATCCTCCCTCCAAACTAAGAAGTTCAAGTACCTTCTTTGAATGGCCTCAAGATGGCGTTGATGGCAAGTGTAAATAGGATGCCAGATCATGCTGCCATACTCCAACTTTCTACGGATTAGGGCATTAAATAGTCCTATGAATGTTGAGGAATTATTGAAATATTTGCCATTGCGAATAACGAATTCATATATTTTCGAGACTGATGAGGCAGTAATGTTAAATGAATTAAAAATTAGTGTTAAATAATTGAAAGCGTTTCAAAACTATCAAAATTTTTTATCATAAATTATTTTGAAAGAAGTTTATACTGGGTTTGTTTGAATAAATATTATTTCTGGATCGACTGCATCATCGTTATTGCTGAAAAATCTGCAGTTATTGAACAGATGGATTGATAGTATCTGCAGTATTAAAGTTTATAGTTTTTACTATAATAAGCTTATATAAATAAATATAACAGGCACAATAAGTTTCTATCATCCAATATTGTCATTCTATTTTAATTTCGTGGAATGATCCTAAGAATGATGACAGTGTTCTGTTACTGTGTAGATTACAAAACAATTCTATGGCAAGGACAACCAATCAGGGATGTACAATATACATCGAAATAAAAGGTGTACGAATATTGTTGCTCGATAAGTCGACATATATTTTCACGAATTTCAATTTGTGGTAGACCTGGCCGTCAATTGTTAATACATATTATGAATTAAGTGTGACTCAGTTAAAACGTTATTCCTATATTATCAGATATGTTTGAATATAAAATTCAAATATATCTGATTTGTTGTTTTGAATCTCATCAATTTATCATTTCGCAGTTTAATAACCCAAGATAACACTAAAACGCAAAAATGAAATTGCGTTTTCCTGGAATAAATAATTTTAATAGAGCAATTCCATGAAATTGCTCTCAAAATGACTTTCTTCCAATCGTTCCGTGTTCTATTTTGTTGCAAGGAAGATAAACGCTCATCTATATATAGGAAGAATGAAGTTTAATATATTTAATGATGATACTAAACTGCATTTCAAATGCAATAGTAATAATTCAAGAAATACATTAACTTGTATGAATTCTTATATCGATTAATTTTCTGTTCATTTCAAACAGAACCCGGTATATTATTTATGTACATTGAAGGAAACGTTTAAAAACTTACGATGATTTTATAGATCTAACTGCAATTCGAGAGTAATAACCTGAATGTAATAACAAAAACTAATATTGAGACAAATTCTTAACTTTTTAACAAATACTCACATGAACTATAACATTTATAATATCAGTTTGTTACAGTTAATATGGATGTTCATATTGGCAAATTCATGAAACACGTGGACTTTGTATCTTATAGCTTGCTAAAAGTGAATTTAATTTCAAACTAGGTGTCCCCATATATGTTAACTATAATTTGACTTTTTTGTTAACTATATATTGACTTTTCTTTAATAAGAGGATAAACTTCTGAAATCGCTCTTTTGAAAAGTTTTTTGTTTATTAAGTTGTTTATTATTTCGGGTTGATATTGATTAAGAAATTGATTTTCTGTGTTCATCTTCAGGTATACGATCCTTTTGTTAAATATCAGTGTATTCTATGGTCCTCATTCCAAGTAAGTCATAGAACATACCTGGTATGTTCTGTGAAAATAGCTATAAATACTGACTTTGTAATATTACACATAGTGTTAATCCAGCATTTAATAAAGAAGTAGTAATTCGAAACGTCGTCATGCGTATTTTATATTAAATTATGAGAAAATTTTAATATTCTCCAAGAATCGGCCTCATCAATTATCAAAGTAACTAATAACTAAATAATGAAATGTAATGAAATTTGACAAAGAACTCAATAAAATTCAATTCATTTTAGTCAATTCCACTTGTTCACATAACTCGTAATGATAACTGCAATGGAGTCAAAGTGAATGTCACATTCATTAGCGACTGTAATTGAATGTTGACTACACAAACCAAATGGGGGTTGTATTAGCAAGTTGGTCCTTGCTAAGTCCTAATTGGTTGGTCCTAATTCTCTAGTAGATAAAACATTGTTGACAATTTTCTCTAATGAGATGTAGATGAGCTGGAATCGCATCCTTGATTAAGTATAGACATTCGTCTATGTCTATTAGTTTAGTAGTTAAAAATTAAGTTATATTTAATGGTGAATTGTTACACAAATAACCGATTGAACCTTTATAGGTTATTAAATTTTAGGCATCAAACTTTAGGTCAACTCAGTTAAAAAAAAATTCTTGCTAATAAATCATAATTCAAATAATATTATACCTAATGCTTATCAATTTCCACTAACAATTCATAAAACACCAATCAAATTCACTTTTTGTGAAATATCGATACCGAATGCGAAGAACAGAGTACTATTAAGCCTTTTTTCTTCTCTGGAACTATCTCAATTTGAAGCCAAAGCTACTTTATAGCCGCCATTAGTCAGAACAAGATGACATAATTGAATCGTTATCGGAGGATGGTACCGAAAAAGACCGACTGTAATTGCCTTGCACCTTGTTTATCGCTCGTATTCCTATTGATTTAAATGCTATGGGGTTTTTCACATTTTATCCGATATAATCGAAAGAACTGAACACAATTTAAAATTTCGTTACCAAAGTGCTTAAAAAGATCGATCGTCTTTTTGTGGGAGATGATTACTTATTTAGAAGATGTAAATGAAACATTATTATCAATTATTCAATATATATATATATATATATATATATATATATATATATATATATATATATATATATATATATATATATATATTTATATATACCTACATGATAGACAAACTTCAAAATTTGAAAAAATGTTGAAAAAATCAACAGCTTTCTCTTCCAGGAATTCTTAGTGGATAATATATTGTGAATGCCGTTAATCACACAGATGTCCCATTTCTCCAACATGGTTTCCCTGTGTTTTTCCACTAACTGTTTCGTGTCCGAACTCCACCGCTTCACAATTTCCTTGCATGCTATTTATGATTTCCATTTATAGAATTATAGATTCATTGCGGACTTAGGCCCTGATTAGCTCCCCCTGAATCAAAGAACTTGCCAATCATCGTATTGTATAACAGCGCTAGAACTTCGAACTCTGGTAGGGGTACAATAATATAATTAGAAAAGGCAGCAATCATGAAGGTAACTTATAATTTGCATATTCTAGCGTACATTACCGGTCGGAGGACATGAAATAAATATTGTCCCCATGAATATTGGAGGCATTCGTGGTTCTTAATCTATGCAAAGCAGTTTTTCACGTTCAGAAAATTAAGGGTTGGCCATTCGAGGCACGAACGTTTGTGGAGGGGGTTCAGAGGCATAATATACGATATTTAATGGATTTCTGGTCCACCTTCAGTAAAGATACCATTACGCTGATCCAATTTCATATAAAAATGAAATGATGAGTTGAATAAATGAATATTATATAATAATAACATTTATTGAGAAATATTTCTTACATTGTAAAATTACATTCATTCATTCATTCAATTGATACTATAATCACAACTAGGAAGAATGCTCACGAAAGGAATGAATTCAGTTTTGAAAACTAACTTGCTGAACTTTGCTCAATCTTTTGTCTTAAAGATTTTTTTTAAACTAACTCGGAAACTTATATCGGATGTTCTTATTATTTTTCTATCTGGTTTATTCCACAGCACTCTCTGAATTGGTAGTTTGAATTTCGCGCGTAATAATATTGTTCTCTTCATTGAACTTCGTGATACTACTGAGTATTTTCATCTATGAATATGATTCCAATTGAGGTTATGATGTTATATTTATAAAAATTTCGTATTTATGAATCAATTCAGTATACAATATTTGAATATTTCGAATGAATATTGATATGAAAAATACTTTGGTAAGGTTTTAAGATATTTCAATTATGTTTCTCATATATATTTGAATTTCCAGATTAATTACCGTTCCAAATTATATAATTTTCATCATTGATTTGAAAGTCAGATTGACCAAAAATGGATTTTACAAATACATCGTATGAATACTAATATTAGTATTATGTAACAAAAAATGAGGCATACCAGAAATAAGAAACAGAAAAGTGCACATTAGATATTTAACTACATAAATGTGTTAAAAATTTGTAAAATTGCGTCAGTATTTTATAGTGAATAACAAATAGGTAGGTTATACATTTGATAACCTACGTATAGGTTATCAAATTTTGAAAGGGTTTAACAACATCAATATATTAAGGAATGTAAGTATGCTCAAAATTTATGCAATAAATAATAATGCATGCAATATGGCTTTATCGAAACATTCAGTTTTGATGCATGAACTTGAGAAAGATTGAACATTGTTTTTTTTTATTGATAGTGCATGTATATTCAGAGAATTTTCGTAATGAATTACAAGAATTATGCCACAAATTTAAACTGAATATGTCATTTTTCAATTTTCTTCATTCAAAATTGCCGCACTTTGTATAACACGCACGTCCTTGATTTAACAATCAATTAACAGATGGCGTTTTGAGAGAATAACTAAGAAGGAAAGAAAGATCACTCAGTAAATAACAAAAATATTTTCAAGAGTTCTAACCAAGACAAGCAAAGAGTGCTAATAATAAATTTCAATTGTTGTTTCTCTCATTTTACAGAGAAACAAAACTGATCATTTTATCAAGTTAATCTAAAACATTCATTATATTTATATATATATATATATATATATATATATATATATATATATATATATATAGACGAATTCATCGAGAAAAAATGTTTATGAATTTTAAACAAATACTTCAGCTTTATCATTCAAATGATGAAACTGAAACAAATCGAAATCATTAAAATCTTTCCGATCGATAAATCTGAACCTGAATACTAAATTAGACAAGTTCTTTCGCTGTAAATGTTGAAAAATTCATTCAACACCTCGTATATTCAAGTCCGAATATGCTCAAGTACGTTAAGATTGCTATTATAAATCGACCGACTTTAACCTAATCGAGAGGAATTTTTACATGAATTTTCTCTAAAGACCACCGCCTAGATGACTTATTATAAAAATTCAGTCCAATAACATTGATATCCTCTAAGCGGTACTGAAATTCCTCAACTGCAGTTGCTTGGACATTGACATATTTCAAGACATTACTGCTCTTTGTAACTACCGGTTAAAGTTCTTTGGGTGAATTTTTCCTTTTATACTTCGAATAAACTCGTTCAGATTCATTTACTATTATGGAGAAGCACCTTCAAAAAGCTTTATTATGCATATGCAGAATTCCAAGTAGCAGCATTGAATATCTGCTCTTTTTTCTCGAAATATTGAAATGGAATATTAAAGTCTATCAGAGTTGCTGTTTTCAATCTGTTTTGAGGCTTGAATTCCTTATCTGGGTAAGATACGATAGAAGAATTGACATGGACATGTCCATTTTTGGAACATGTAGAAGGTAATTATAATTATCAATTCAACTGGGAAACAATTTGTAACATAATTTCTGTTGTCTTCGATTTTCAGGCTGTTTTAGACGTGAATTGACATACTGATTCCAAAACATTAATCAGTTTTTTTCTATCACGTCAAGTTTTTTTTTCTACAGTTGTTGCGCATACTATTACGCCTTAAATACTCTTTTAAGGCGTAATAGTATGCGCAACAGGGGTGTGCTGTAGTTTGAAAACTTGACGCGATAGAGAAAAATTGACAACATTTTTTAATTCAGAGATCAAAATTTAGTCAAAACAAGTCACAGATCTAAGACAACAAAATTGCTGTTCCCCAGTGTTATTTGCTGAAAAATTATTATTAACACAGCAAGGGCAAGATAACTTTGTACTGTTACGCAGCAGATTACTAATCTCAAGTTGTTTCAATATTCACTTGTGACTTTATGTGTTATTTTTCAGCTTCAGTTCAAAAAACGTCATAAAAACCCACTTTTATGTATTTCATTTTACAATTTTTAACATCAATGATAGCCTTTCCAACGAAGAATGATCTATCTAAAGGTATTGGACAATGTAGATTCCCCACTATATGGTCGAACTTCCATTTAATTTCAGATTCTAAAACAAACTATGATTAAATGAAAATTAAATTGTAAAATTAATAATAGTAAACTGAAAAACCTAAGAACTGAAACAGAAATATAAAATGAGAATAAGTATAAATTAAATCAAAATAAAATGAATACAATCTTACACGACGTTTCGGTTAGTAATGTATCTCTAACCGTTCCCACTTGAAACCAGTTTTCACTCGAAATAATTAAAAATAAAAAAGTATTTTTTCCTTTGTCACAAAATAAAAAATAACCATCAACGAGTTATATCGTATATTTTTACATTCTCTGGATCGCAATTATTGTTGTTATAGGTACAATAAAGTCTCCTGGAGACTTTATTGTACCTATAACAACAATATTATTGATGTTTATGATTTCCCAGATTTTCATTCAAACTTTTAGAAATACTTTGAGGTACTTAGTTCATTCAAAATACTCTCAGAAAGAAAATAATGTACGAGGAATGCAGAAAGAGTAATAATAACCTGGCCTAACCTCAACAATATTGTTCGAAATTCTAACCTATATTAGGTAAAATATCCTAACCTAACCTAACCTATTTCAAAGAATATTGTTCATTTGTTCATAAGACTAACCTATATTCGATAACCTAACCTAACTTAACACTATTTTTTGTTTTTTACCAAGAATTTTTTTTCGTTTTTATACATACATTTCTATACAATAATTTACCTTAATTTTGATCATAATAGCCTGTCAACACTCATACATTACCTATAGAGGGCATTTCCGGAAAGGTATATAAATCCAAGCGATTTAATCTGTTACCACCTTTATTGTTGAAAAGTACAGGTGTACGACAAACTTTCGCTTTCTATAATGTATATAATTTTGAAATTATTCGCCACTAAAAACCTTTACTCGCTTTTTAATTATTAATGCGACACAGTTAAAATAAAAATGGGTCATTCATTCTTTAACGTGCTTAATGTTGGTCTTCGGGTTTATTGCAGATGTACAGCTAATGATGATGCATATTATTTTATGGCCTGCCTGAGGATGCAGCACTTGATCCGTCAAGATTTCTTTACAGGTACGGACTACCATAATTTAGTCCGCAAAAACAATGCAATAAATATACAAAATTAATTTGAGATGAAAATGCTTGGACACACCCTGAAACAATAGTCAAGCAATTAATACACAAAGAGTGAATATTTAAAATTTTAATGAATATTCAGCAATCTCTGAAATCTTTGAATGAAATGCCTACAAAGCCTGCCATCTTTGTATGGATGTACGGACTAAAATCTTGTCACGAACGCACTCTACATACTCTAAAGAGTTTATCTTGTTTCTTTGATAGAGGGGGCTCAGGTGAGTAAGTCACTGGCTTCATCCCGACTTTTGAATGGATATGCTCTTGTTGCGTTTGGGAACAACATCGAAATTTGGTTGTAAGTATGCATGCAATTAGGAGATCAATAATGAGAATCTAGAAAAACCTAGAATCGTTTTTCTCGGAAAATTATTATTTGTGGGGAATGAAAGGGGAGATTTTTATTTTCCTACGTTATTTCCTACGTTACAATTAAGTTTCTGAAATCTAGGACCTGGGAGATAATAAGTAGATAACATAACTGAGTAATAAAACATTCACATATATTTTACAACTGAAACAATAGAAGTCATAAGATAAGTGCAAAAATTGACAATGACCAGCTTCTTAAATGTCGAATATTTTAACTAACCTAAGCACTTCAAGAAACAAAGGAAACTTTGCCTACCTGGCATTGCCGATATTATAGAATGCTCTACTCTGGTGCTGCCAGCTTTTCGACACTGATCAAATCACAGAATGTAATAAAGGTAGCTAAAGGTTTCTCAGACATTCTCAAATAATTTACCTTTTAATCACATCGAAGGAGAAACTAAACAGGAAAAATAAAACAGTACATAGTTAGCTAAATAGATAAAACATCAATTCATTTGCCTTTTGATCTAAATCAATGGTTCCAAAAGAAATCCGATTGGTCCTCGGTGACTTGATGAAGGTCTACGTTTGCAACAAAAGAGCCTCCTCTTTTGTCTCAAGTTGTAAATGAGATGAAAAATCAACTGATATACACAATTGAAAAATGACTGATTAAATTCTCGCTTAACCCTTGGTGAAACATTATTAAATTAAATTAAATACTTGGCTTAATGCAATAGGCTCTTTGACAATGCGAAAAATAAAGTGCCAATTACTGTTAACAGTATATATTAAGAGTTAAAAAATGATTATTTATTAACGTAAGTTGAAAATAATGATTAATTTATTTAAAAATCTGTAAATAAAAACAGCAATTTTTAAACGTTTATCACGTGACACAAAACGCTCCTGATTGGTCGAGTTTATCATGACGTCACCTGCTTGTAAACTTTGTAGTTTCGTACATAACCTAGTTGTGGTAGATTAAATTTCCGTTATAATAAGATTTTTCTTCATTATCACCTTTTTGCACTATTTTACAAGTACCTACTTTTAACCATGGACAACGATTTTGTAAAAGCAGACAGCAGAAACCTGCCCCAAGTCGACGCAATCATGGTCCGATTGTTTTTCAAAAATAATCCCGACTTTTATGCTTCGGAGCTAAAAAATGTAAAAACAGCAAAGTAAGTATAATTACACTGTACTGGTTACTGTTACAACAGGTTCTGTTAACGTACTTTTGTCACATTTTTGGGATAATTCTGAAAATAAAATAGATTTATTAATTTATGAATAATTCAGAAATTATATAGTATTATGTCTTAGTTAACTGGGATAACTCTCTGGAAGTGTAGAAATAATTTCAGTACAATTTAGAAATAAAGTTCACCTACCTTTTGTACAAGTTTCAACTACAGTAGCAGTATGCTCATCATTGGTTAACGTAGGTTGATGAATATCTTCGCATTGTTTAACAAGTTCCATTCTTTGCCGTTTGACAAATGCAGATCGGGAAGTACCAGCATCACACATTCTTTTAATTCGATCTGGCTGGCAATGAAATTTAGAAGGCAAAACTTTTATCTTTTAAAATTATTTTCTGACTGAAACCCATTTTGTACTGATAGTAATTTGCACGTCATTTTCCATCTGTAACAAAGAAACAAATTAGTCAAGATCTTTTAGTGTACTGCTTATTGAAATCATAGGACTCTGTAGCTACAAATTTTTACAAATATTATGGAAAACAGCAGAAATATTCGAAGTGAGTTGCAAGAGTCATTCTGATAAGGACATTAGAGGTATTATAACCTCAAATCAATAACGAAAATATTAACGTTCGGAATGTAATTAATTATTACAAAATATAAATATTATGTTTACTTATATCGAAATGGTCTTCACAAAAGAAAATATTTGTTCTATTCGCTATGTCATTATGATCCCTCCGAGAAAGTTGCAACCACTTTCGGAGCACTTCGACATTCTTTGGAACACTTACAAATAGTTTTTCCGGAGTTTTTAACGACGTGTTTGTACATTTAGGAACTCTTTTTTTGTTACATAAATCACTGATAAAATGTAAATCCAATCGCACTTTCGTTTTTTGTTTACAACAAACAAATAGGCCAGCTGTCACAGATAATACCAAAGATCACTACGTTCACAGGCAAGTGACGTCACCGACCGCCATATTGTCAAAGTAGCGTTTTGGCACACTAGGTGAATATTTAATTCGATATTTTTCAGCTAATATATACTAGAATTAAAAATACAACTTTTACTGGGTTCATTAGACTCTACTACTTAATATAAAATGGATTTTAAAAACCTGTCCAATAGCCTAGTGCTTAATTTAATTTGATATACAATTGAAAAAAATAACGTAGAAAAAAAATTCGAAAAGTTAAACCGATTTTTTGTCAGAGGAAGAAGCAGAATAAATTTTACAACACAATTATATATGTGGTTCCTACTCGCTAAACTAAAGCTTTATCTAAGGCTTAATCTTAAATGTTAAATGAATCTTAATTGTTAATGCGCTATTAATGTTTATGTTTAGACCACTAGAAAATACTCTTTTTTTTCAAATTTTTCCACTTCAAATTTGAAATTGAAACTCATCCTTGACGAAAATTTCCATCATTAGTTCTGATCTCCATATTTTTGTCGAGGGTTGAAAACATGGAGGAAGAGTAGCAACAGTGTAGTTCTAATCTTCACATTTCGATTGAGGGTTAGGAACTTACCAAATGTAGCAGCAATGGACTCCACCAAGAGCACTAATTTAGGAACAAACCTTGGAAATTTCTGCTCTAAATTGAATGCTCGGGACAATTAGGTAGTCCAAGAAGTAGGTATATAGAATGAAGAAATATGTCTTACCTATAATACAATAAAAACCTAGTGAAGAAAACCTAGAAAAGGAGAAACATCTCTTTCGAGCAACTCCAACATGAAAATTTAGTTATTATAAATGGTCACAAAATGCTCCTTCTAATCAATGAGTCTAACAAATGCTGAATACCAGAAACCTCAACCCCTAGAAAAAACACAGACATAGAATGCAAGATGCCAAAGAAAATCTAGAAGCAATTGAAGAGAAAGAGTATAATGCATTGATCATAAAAAGGACAGCAACAGAACGATTAAGGTGAAGTGTTATAAGATACCAAGCAACTTTAGCTTAATATATGTTAAGTCTGAGTTATTAAGGCCTGCAGTTTGATATTACTGCATGCCAAATGAGACAACCTGGCGAACAAGATTTCGATTATTATAATATCATTTTCAGTGCAGTAGCATTAAGAGAATAATAGTCATTATCGGGATACACATGGCGCATAATAGCTATTAAATAATATCGGTGTAATATCAGGTGGTATCGATAGGGAGGTCAAAGCAAAAAGCTGAGAAGTCGAAACACATTGCAGCAACATGTGTGGATGAAGATATATTGAGAAATTGAAATTCCACTTACAATAAATCTTGATTTTTATACACCGGACAACAAATTGTTACCTGCTGACATTATTGAGCTGCAGGTCATTGCAGAGCTCGATCCAGAAGCTTGCAATATGCAACAGTTTCAGTCTGTGCTCCGCAATTACCCGCACAAATTAAATATTTGGTAAATTGGTTTTTAAGAGATTTCCATATTGGATCGTGTTGACGATTCCGAAAGTGAATTCTTTGCCTTAACAGGCCTCTCAATTTGCGGTAATTATTGAAATTAAATTATTAGTCTCATTTTCACTTATCGTCAATACAGGCTTCAATTTAATTTTCGTCGTTGAATAATTTAAGTAACAGATTAAATTCCGGTAGAAATTTCAATACTGTGGACCGGCTCTTTTAAAATTCATCGTATTTTGATTTTTTTCACATTTTAAAGTACCTAGGTATTGTTTCTTCATTCTAGATTCACCACTTTTATTTAATTTACTTTGATTCTAAAATATGATTTTACAGATCCCTAAAATATTAGGTATATTTTATAAATAACTACGACAATCTGAACGAGCACAAATATATCTACGAAGGAAACGATATTCTACATTGAAAACATGTCATAAAAACGATGAGGCAACGGCATTTGTCAAAAATAGGATGGTAGGATACTTATACAATCCTTATGAATATATTTCGAAATATTGATAAGTATTTCTAATATTAATAAATGATCGGAGAATATGAAATTGCTATTGATTAATTAACCTACTTGTCACAACTGTCAAATAGATTTCCTTGATCGAAGGTATATCAGAAGAATTCTCCACAATTTTTCACCAAGATTCTAACCACAAGAAAAGCATCACAGATCTTAGATTGATCACTCGATATAAACAACATTTGATATATTAGAGACTACACATTACAAACTTCTAATTTTTTTTCATTAGGTATACAAATTTCACTAGTAATGTTTAATGATTAACGAAATTAATGTCGGTTTACTTCTTATGGAACTATTTGTTTTATAAATACACTTTCGTTTTTATATGAACGAATATTAACGAATTGTTTCGTGATCGATATATCAGAACTGATAAGTTATCCTATCCTTATAATTTTTGAATAGAAGGTATTCATACTTACATTTCTTTAATATGTTGAGTGGCTTGGTACTTACTTTTAGCATTTTGTGTAAGCTGCGGTGTCCGAGTGGTTAAGGAGATGGACTTGAAATCCATTGGGTTCTACCCGCACAGGTTCGAATCCTGTCCGCAGCGACATGTTTTTATACTGCTATATCATTATGTTCAATTTTTTTCATATATGAATTATCCAAAAAATAATAAAAGCTTTTCTTCTTAATTTTTGAATATATTAAATAATTATCGTACATAAATTGTTCCTAACACTAAAATTTTATACCTCAAACAAATAATAATTTGAAGAAAAGTGCTGTGATGTGGAATCTAAGAAAATTGTGTAATAAATACTGAATAAATTTACTCATACTTAACGAAATAACCATAAAATCAAAGTTTCATTTTCAATATTAATTTTGGTTAGTTCAATAACAAACGTCAAATAATTATGATTAATTCATAACCAAATAATCATAAAATCGAAGTTTATTTACAAACTATCCTTTCTTACTTTTATGTAATGTTTTACGTTAAATATTTTCTGCAATCTTTTTTGAATCAATATATAAAAACATACCACGCTGCGGACAGGATTCGAACCTGCGCGGGTAGAACCCAATGGATTTCAAGTCCATCTTTTAACAAATCTTTATTTACAAATATTAACAATACGTATATAATACATGAGTTATGCAAAAATTTAACATTATATATCTTAAACTAAATACATAATTCATTTTTCATTACAATCTTAAAATTTTCACAGTTCCTACTTATTAGTTTTACTGTACATTTACTTCGTTTTTGACAAATATCATCTTGATATATATATGAGGGATCATATATGTGTAGATGATCGCTTTGCCTTTAGGTAATTATTTTTTTTTTTTATATTTTATTTGTGCATTATCATTATATTTACATATTTTAATTCTACAATACAGGAAACTATTTGCGAAAACCTGTTTTTGATACTTATGTCGTCTGACGAATTGTTGGCTTCTGTATTCGATTATAATCATATCTAGCAGAGGTCACCAAAGGAATGCTTTTCTACGAGATTTGAATACCAGGTATGTGGTAGTGCGTTTTTGGTTCATATTCTCTCGAATATAACTTAAATTCAAACACTTGAACTTATGATTTACACTTTATTGACTACATAGCATGACGCGTTTTGTCGTTACAAACGACTTCTTCAGATGCTTACAGAATAATTCAGAATACAGAATCACTTTCAGTCGTTTTTTAATTCTCAATGAATTTAATGTCTTTAATAGAGATTTTGGGGAAAACCCCAACACAAACAGGTATAAATCACTACGCTGAGGATTTATAATCCTTCACACAAAAGTAACTTTGCCTTCGCACAGGTAATTTCAAACGATGTTCACTCTACGATGTCTTGAACAAGAATCCATTAAACTTTAACACTGAGAAAAAAAACAAGTAGTAATATGCACTCAATGTATGAGTTGAAATTAAAAAACAAAAAGCTTACGGCACGCGGTGTTCCCAAGCGGTCACCCATCCAAGTACTGACCGCGCCCGACGCTGCTTGGCTTCAGAGTTCAGACGAGATCTGGCATTTTCAGCGTGGTATGGCCGTAAACTAGCACTTAGAAAATTTTTTTCTGTACCTCAAGCAACAGTTATCGGTACGACATAATATGTGTTTTATATTTTTTAAGAAGTTCTTATTTTAGTGCTATATAGTAAGAATTTTCCTTTAGTAATTTATAACAAGTTTTCGATCTCCTCCGTAAAAAGTCCGATTGAAAAAATATACTAAAATAGAAGTCGAAAATAAATATGGAAATATTAAATAAATATGGAAATTTTTCAAAACACAAATTATTCACTTCAGTTATTTAATCCTGCGTTCGAAACAAAATTATTATTGACGTTGTAGCTGAATAAAAAACGAACTTATTTTCATGTAGGTATACTTGATACAATTCTTTTGTTGCTAACAATTACTGAATCAA
Source organism: Henosepilachna vigintioctopunctata (assembly GCA_030704895.1). Taxonomy (NCBI): domain Eukaryota; kingdom Metazoa; phylum Arthropoda; class Insecta; order Coleoptera; family Coccinellidae; genus Henosepilachna; species Henosepilachna vigintioctopunctata. The sequence continues at coordinate 5,668,168 of JARQZJ010000034.1, forward strand.
TAGTTTTAGAGTTGCTAAATACTGCTACAGTGTAACAAATCTTCAACTTGAAATTAAATCACAATTCCAAATCTCTACTTGTAGGTACTTGTAGGAAGTTATAGCATAGATGACAAATATATGTTGTAAATTAAACTGTAACAACATATTGTCTTGAAATGATAGAAATAAATCTTCACTTATAAACTGTGAAGTATTATTGTGATACCTACTTGAGTGAAGAATAAATAAAATAAAATGAATAAGTACATTTCATATATTTTATTCTATTATTATCATTTAAATGAATTTGCAAAAATCAATTACCATTTTGAATTACCAATTGATTACCATAATGGTAATCAATTATCACTACTTTTCAAAATTTGTATTAATTTTCAAACTAATTAGACGTTATTATGTAAAAATAATTTATATCCTATTTTCATTCCATCAGCTTTAAGGAAGAGAAAATAAATGTATGACTTTTTGAATTTTCCCCCTCAATATTTTCCTATTATTTATATATATATATTATCAAATCAGGTTCATTAAATATGGTTTTCAAAATAATAATTTTGAAAAATAATTTTCAAAATAATATGAAAAAAAAATACTTCATCATTAGGGAAATTATTTCATCAATTGACGTTCTTTTACTGCTAAAAACTTGAAAATTCATATTTAAAATTCAGTTCTTAAAAACTCATCGGATTGTTATTCAAGATTTGTCAAATGTATCACTCACTTCGGAGATCTGAACCGAATTTTATCGACAGATGCCGAGTATATCCGATTATGCCCGCTACCTTTTAATTGACAGGCGTAGTAAGACTGAAAACTGAAATCACCTAATAAAAAATTTCACTCACAAAAAAAATCAAGGTACGAAACTGAAATAATTAATGAAAGCGTAGAATATAAGGCTGACAACGCAATGAACTTATTTTATATGTAGTTTATATGAATTTATTTTTGTTTTTTACTCTGCAAATCCATTCCTTTCTAAATTATTTGAGTAAGATTTGATAGAATCTTATATTTCAATATATTATAGGAAAATATTAAGGAAGAGGATAACTGGAAAAGTCAAACATTTATTTATTTGCACTGAAAGTTGAACTTCCATTAGAGTGGAAATTCATAGTAGGTATATTTCATTTAATAATGCTTATGAAATATACCATGTAATTTTATGTATACTTCATCTCCTTATAACAATAATACCCACCGCTTATAAGTCAAAATTTATTTGCTTCATTTCAAAATAAATCGTTTCTATAATTTCATTTACATGTCCAATCGGTTATCTTCGACATTACTTCGTACATGTGGTTACGCTGTTGTAATAATAATAATAATAAGCGTTTATTTCCAACAGGTAACTACCCAATTACAGGAAAATACATAATGAATAAATTTGGTCACTGAAAATATCAATAACCACATAGATATACAACATTATGAAATAATTATAATAATAAAAAAACCATATCAAATATGATGATCCAAAACTAAAATGTCAATATCTAAATGTTCAATTATAACAATAATATAGGAAACAAATCACTCAGAACTCCATTGGAAGAAATCAAGATACCTCACTGTTAAGATTTAAGTACTTATTTACGATAGAAACAAGTGAGTCCCAGTGCAAATCACAGCAGCTTGATATCTGGTTTGCAGTAGAACATACAAAGCTAAGCGGCGATTGCGAGAGAAGATTGGTTCTGTGGGTTTTTAAGTAAAATGTCTGGCTTATTCTAGTACACCTAGGAGGAACGAAGAAATTAAGTTTGCCCAGAAGCTCAGGACAGTCGAGATTATCATTGAGCAAATTGAATAAAAATTTCAATGCATTCAAACTTCTCCTGGTGTGGAGGCTTCTAGTGTCAAACCTCGATAGCAAACAAGCGTGATCACAACCCCTAGGTGGATATAAACCATCCTCTCGAAATGCGAGCCATTTCAAGAACTTCCTCTGCAGTGCCTCCAGGCGGTTTATGTGACAATTATATATTGGTCGCCAAACAAGACAGCCATACTCAAGTTTGCTTCTCACTAGGTATTCTTCTCACTTGTATTTATACATCAACTCTAAAACATCTCCAATGCATTCAATTACGCTAAATGGCAACTCTGCTTCCTACCCGAGCTTTTGTTCTTTCAGGCGAAAGAATATCAATTTCTAATATTTGGAATCATCCCATCGCAAGTTTTAGTTGAGGAATAAGAATCTGGAATCAGACTCTGAATAAGCTGTCTGAATTTATGTGAGAAACTTGTTAGATTTTTAATTGTTGAAACTCTGAAATTGTGATTTGGTTCATTAAATTGTGGACGTCTAATAAAATATTGGAATGCTATTGAAATTGTATAGGTTATTGCAATGACATGCAAAGATGTGTATTTTGAAGATTTTGCTTGGAGATTTAATACGTCGGACAGAATCTTTGGAAAGGTGTCATGTTGATTTTCTCTGATTAATTCGATGAGTTTGTGCAATTTTTAGGTTTCATTTTACACCGTAAAATAATTTTTAAAAAAATGCATACCATAGTCTTGCTAAAATCATCTTTAGAAATAATTTGAAAAAAAGAACATTATTATTAGAGAAATCATATTCAACCATAAGAAAAATATATTTCTCACAGTAAATTTCTATCAACTGACGGCCTCTTATTGCAGAAAATTTAAAATTTCATCTTCATGGATTTCAAAAAAAGCTTCGTGATCGTTTCACCGACAGCATTGACGCGACAATTGTCTTCGAAGGAAATTTGAACTCGTCGTGATCAGAATTGAGTAATTCAACTGAAAGATGTAGATCAACTCTACTTCAATTATTCAGTGGCGAATTTACAAATTTGTCGCTACTAGGCCATTCAATTTTTGCCGCCCCTACTGACTTTTGAAATTCAATACGTTAGTTTAATCCCGTTATTAGTATGATTGTGAACTTAATGATATTTTTGTCAGTTACTAGATTATTTTTGCAACCCGCTATGTACTGAAGAGTTTAATGCTGACCTAACAAGTTTATTTGACAGGCAAAACAAAAAACCCCCGACTTTAAAGCGTAAAACCTCTGTAACTTTTAAACGGCTCAATCGATTTTCATCAATCGATTTTCATCAAACATGTCTAAGAACACTCGCCCGTAAAACACCTGTAATACAAAAAAACTAAATTGAAATCGGTTCATTCGTTCGGGTGCTATGATGCCACAGACAGACAGACAGACAGATACGTCAAACTTATAACACCCCTCTTTTTGCGTCGGGGGTTAAAAACAGCAGCATGTACTAATCATAAGGTGGGGAAAGGCATGACTTAAAAATACTTACACTATATGAACACAGCGTAATAATGAGTGGCCAGAAAACATTGTTTTTGTTACATCTTTTTTATTGCACTTAACAGTTTAAAAACAATACAAACAATTTCTATTAAAATATAACATGTTAACAATCAGTTAATTGTGACAGACAATGAGATCAAATAAGTTTTACATTATTTTCTTGCGACATTTCAAATTTGCAAAATCATCAATTATATCGTCGTATGAAATCTTTTTCATAAGTTCTGACTCTATGCACAAAAGAGATAAAGCATTGAGCTTTTCTTGACTTAAAGTAGATCGTGGATAGTTTTTAACCCGTTTTAAGCAAGAAAAGCTTCTCTCACCTGAACAATTTGTCACCGCTGTGCACAGAGCCATACGAAGTGCTATATCCAAGTTTGGATAAATATGCTCCAAATTCTGTTTTCGCAGAAACAAAGATAGACTTTGGACCACGGAATCACGTAGTTCCATACAAACTTTGACCCCCTTAAGGTTACAATTTTGATAAATATTTTATGCTAAATGTTAAACCGGACTTCAGACTACACAATTCAAGGAGATTCATGTAAAAGTGCCAAGTAGTTTTTGCGTGATGTTCATTCAAACAAATGGACAGACAGACAAACAAGAAATTTAAAAAAATCTAATTCTACTCAGTTACTCATCTTAAGCCATCCTAGCTAATTTTTTTCGAATATCTTTAATGTGCAGCTTATTTTAGGTTTACGATTTTATTATAGTATAGATTGTGTACACGTATAATTATAAAAAAAAATCTGTAAAAAAAAATATTTGCTAAATTTGCCGCCCCTCTAAATCTGCTGCCGTAGGCACCGGCCTACTTGGCCTATTGTTAAATCCGCCACTGATATTACTGGATGATTTTGATCATTAGAAGTTTTGAAGTAAGTACTCCGACAGGAATGAAAAGATTTACAGTTAATTTAGCGACCGCAAATCTTTTATGAACGATTTTATTTTTCGGATGTAATGCTCTCGAATCATTATTCTGAAATGATTACGCAAGATTCTGTTGAAAATTAATATTTTGTCCGAAGAAAACAATAAAATATTTTAGCAGAAGGAAAAATATAAAGTTGAAGTTTAGAAAATATAAAAACGACAAAATAAACACTGACAACGTGTGTTGAAAATCGACTGAACTTACTACTGATATGAATAAAATTAAGAAAAACCTGAAATTAATAAACAAAATTCATTTAAAAATACGTGATGAATTATGAAACTTATTATAAATATTTCGTGATACTTTTATCAAAAAATTTTGAATATTCGATAGATTCGTGCATTATTTTGTGATAATACATAATATTGCGAAAAATACACATTTTTTACTTTAATTATTATCAGATTTTATATTCGAACAATCCGATTTCTTTATTAATATACTTGAAAATGTAGTAATATTACGAAACTGCAATCGCAAAATAATGAATATAGTCATAAAGAAAAAAGTGTATATATTTCTATATAACAAAATATTTCAATTTGGATAGTCTTAACATAAAATTATGAAATCATTACTCATTATTTGAAAATTAAATTTGTTGAGGAAATCGAAATTCTTATTCTTTTTTTCGGAAAAGAATAGTTCTATTTTTAGTTATCTAAATAATATTGCTACTTAACTGAATAACCAAAATTCAAATTATTATAATCGTTTTTTACATCCCACACTCATTAAGGAATTTCGGAACATATTTTATAACTTTTCGAAAAAATTTGACAAATCTGAACAACCAGCAATCTGAAATTCATCTTAAAATCGTCCTGAACATAAAACGCAGTCTGCAGTATCATTCGAAGATCGCATATTAACGTCCAGTCGAACAATGTTGCCGGCGATAAAAAAATTCTACTGGAAAATCATTAAAAATGAATATTTAACCTTCAAATGTACCTTACATCGTCTCACATTCAAGGTTTTAATGTGAAAAACTGTCAACGTCGCAAAACAATCACATGCGAGTTGCATGGAAAGTTTAGAATTAGATATTTGAAAGAAACGAAAGCACTGTAATGATTTGAATGTGAAGATTGAATCGGGTGGGCTGGAAGCGATCGGCTCTGTTCGGAAGTGTTCGTTTAAGGTTGGAATTGTTTGAATTATTGGATAAGTTCAACACATATCGAAACCTACATTAATTATCATATTCTTTATTTTTCACTGATTAATAAGTAATTCGAAACAAATATTCCAACAGAAAAAAAGACTCAAAGTTCATTTAGCAAACCGAAAACGATTTCATTTTTTGGAATGTAATGTTTTCGAATGATCATTTTGAACTGATATGGTAAGGTTTTGTTCGAAATTGAGATTTCGTCTGAAGAAAACAAAAAGATATTTCTATAGAAGGAAAAATAGAAAAGTATTGTAAAGGAGAAAATATACAATTCTCTTTTACGATTAACGATAAAATAATCACATATTCTAATTTTTTCAATTTGGTAAATTTAATGCTAAAATTCATAAATCAATGAAAACCCGGAAGTTAATGAAAATATGATATTCATTAGAAAATTAATTTATCATATTTAAAAAATATATTATGAATATCTCATCATGAAGACAAAATATTTCATTTTGAATAATTTCAACATTGAATTATAAGGAATATCATTCATTACATTGTTTGAATGTTTAATATTTATTTAAAATATTATTACGACTTGTGCTAATAAACAAGATCAAAATCATTATTATCTCATACACCGTTTTCATTGAGGAATTTTCAAATATCTTCCACAATTTTTCGAATACATTTGGAAAATCTGAACAAGGAGCAACTGGAAATTCATTCTAAAAACCATCCAGCAGAGAAAACACAATCTGCAGTTTCATTCCAATGGATCGCATGTGAACATCCAATCCAACAATGTTGCCAGAGATAAGAAATTTTTACGAAAAAGTCATTAACAATGGATATTTAACCTTCAAATGTACTCAACTATTTTCTCATATTCAAGGTTTTGGCGTGAAAATCTGACAACGTCACAAAGCAATCACATGCGAGTGGCAACGAAGGTTTGAGAATTTGATGTTTGAAAGAACGAAAGCACTGAAATGATTTGAAAATTGAAATAGGCGGGCTGGAAGCGATCGGCTCAGCTCGGGAACATTCTTTTAGGTTGAAATTGTTTGAATTATTGGATAACTCAACAATTATCGAAACCTTCATTAATTATAGGATAAAATTATTTTAGGTTATGTTCAAAATTAACATTTCTTTTGAAGAAAACAACAAAATATTCCTGTAGAAAGAAAAATTGAAAGGTATTGGAAAGTAGAAAATATAAAATTGTTTATTACAATTAAAGATAAAATATTCACATGATCAAATTTTTTTCAATTAACTAAAAGTAATACTAAAAGTCATACACAATGTAAAAGCGGAGGTTAATGAAGCGAAATTCAGTAGAAAGTTAATTTATCATAATTAAGAACAAATATACTAAAATATCTCATCATGTAGTCAAACTATTTCGATTTGAATAATTTCAACAATAAATTACAGTTAATATTATTCATAAGTTACAAGAATTAAAATTATCAGAGTTTTAAAAATTTATTTCTTCATTTCTTTGGAATAGAATTTTTCATATTAATACAAAATATAATTGCTACTCGTACTAATAAACAAGATCAAAATTGACATATATCATTTCATACACCGTATTGAGGAATTTTCAAATATAGTTTACAATTTTACGAACACTTTTGACAAATCTGAACAACCAGCAATCGTAAATTCATTTCAAAATTCTCCAGAAGAGAAAACGCAGTCTGCAGTTTCATTCCAACGATCGCTGTAAATGTCCAGTCCAACAATGATGCCGGCTATAAAAAAATTCTACTGAAAAGTCATTAAAAATGGATATTTAACCTTCAAATGTGCACATACATTTTCTGACATTCCAGGTTTTGACGTGAAAATCTGTCAACGTCACAAAACAATCACATGCGAGTGGCAACGAAGGTTTGAGAATTTGATGTTCGAAAGAAACGAAAGCTTTTCTGATAGAACTGAAATGATTCGAATTTGAAGATTGAATCGGGCGGGCTGGAAGCGATCGGCTCAGCTTCGGGTATATTCGTTTCAGGTTGGAATTGTTTGAATTATTGGATGAACTGAACAATTACCGAAACGTACATTAATTATAGAAATTATCATGCTCTTTATTATTCACACATATTAGGATTATTCGAAGTGATTGGAAATGAATATTTCTACGGGAATAAAAAATTTACTTCTATATTGAAACGATTCTATTTTTTCGAATGATCATTTTGATAAGATTAGTTTAGGTTAAGTTCAAAATTAACATTCCGTCGGAAGTAAACAACAAAATATTCCAATTAACTAAAATTAATACTAAAATTCATAAACAATGAAAAAGCAATTGAAACGAAAATCATTAGAAAGTTCATTCAACGAAATAAAAAACAAAGATATTATGAATATCTTATAGTCAATAATTTAAATTTGAATAATTGCAACATTGAATTATATTAAAATTATTGATTAATTACAAAAATTAAAATTATCATAGTTGAAAAAATTCATTCATTTAATTTTTTGGAATAGAATGTTTGCTATTTATTCAGAATTTATTATTGCTACTCGTAATAATAAATAAGATCAATATTATCAAATATTATCTCATACACTGTACTCATTGAGGAATTTTCAAATCTTTTACAATTTTTCGAAAACTTTTGACATATCTGAAAAACCAGCAATCGTAAATTCATCTCAAAATTCTCCAGAAGAGAAAACGCAGTCTGCACTTTCATTCCAACGATCGCTGTAAATGTCCATTCAAACAATGTTGTCGGCTATAAAAAAATTCTACTGAAAAGTCATTAAAAATGGATATTTATTAACCTTCAAATGTAAACATATTCAGACATTCCAGGTTTTAACGTGGAAATCTGACAACGTTACAAAACAATCACATGCGAGTAGCAAGGAAGAAGATTTTAGATTTTGATGTTTGAAAGAAACGAAAGCACTGAAATGATTTGAAGATTGAATCGGTCGGGCTTGATGCGATCGGCTCTGCTCGGGAGTGTTCGTTTGAGGTAGGAATTGTTTGAATTATTGGATAAACTTAACTATATCGAAATTTACATTAACTATAAGGATTAACATACTCTTTATTTTTCACACAGATTTTGATTATTCAAAGTGATTCGAAATTAATATTCCGACAGGAATAAAAGATTCACCGTTATTTTAGCAACGGTAAAGCTTTTATGTTAAAATGATTTTATTATTTCTAATGATCATTTGGAAATGATTTTCCAGAGTTCTGTTCAAAATAAACATTTTGTCTAAAGAAAACAACACGATATATCAGAAGAAGGAAAAATACAAAGTTGAAGATTAGAAAATATGAAAACGTCACAATAAACACAACCAAAATTATTGAAAATTGACTGAACTTACTATTGAAATGAATAAATTGATGAAAAACCTCAATATTAATGAAACAAAATTCATTAAAAAGAATAAATCATGAATTATAAAAGATGTTATAAATATTTCATCCTACTTACATTCAAAAATATTTTGATTATTGGAAAGATTCGTTGGTTAGTTTGTGATAATGCAAAATATATTATAGAAAATAAATTTTTTTTATACTTATTATATTAGTATTACTATTATACTTATTATTTAAGCAATCCTAATTTCTTCAATAATTTGCCGAAAATGTAGCAATACTACGAAATTTCAGTCGCAAAATAATGAATATAATGATAAAAAATACTCATTCACGAATTCTCAAACATCTTTTATAATTTTTTAAAAACCTGTGGAAAATCTGAACAACCAGCAACCGTAAATTCATCTTAAAATCTTCCAGAAGAGAAAACGAAGTCTGCAGTTTCCTTTCAACGATACAGTTGTAAACGTCCAGTCGAACAATGTTGCCGAAGATAAGAAAATTCTACTGACCAAGTCATTAAAATTGTATATTTAACCTTGAAATGTACTCACACATTTTCTCACATTCAAGGTTTTGACGTGAAGATCTGTCAACGTCACAAAACAATCACATGCGAGTGGCAACGAAGGTTTGAGAATTTGATGTTTGAAATGAACGAAAGATTTCTGAAGTGAAATGATTCGAATTTGAAGATTGAATCGAGTGGCAGGAAACGATCGGCTCTGCTTCGGGCATGTTCGTGTTAGGTCGGAAATGTTTGAATTATTGGATAAACCCAACAGATATCGAAACCTACATTAATTATAGGGATTATCATATTCTTTATTATTCACACATATTTGGATTAATCATAGTGGTTGAAAATAAATATTCCGACGGGAATAAAAAATTTACAGTTTATTTATCGACCGCAAAGCTCGATTGACAGAATTTTATTTTTTCGAATGATCATTTTGATAAAATTAGTTTAGGTTATGTTCAAAATTAACATTTCTTGTGAAGAAAACAACAAAATATTCCTGTAGAAAGAAACATTGAAAGGTATTGGAAAGTAGAAAATATATAGTTGTTTATTACAATTGAAGACAAAATATTCACATGATCAAATTTTTTTCAATTAACTAAAATTAATACTAAAAGTCATACACAATGTAAAAGCGGAGGTTAATGAAGCGAAATTCAGTAGAAAGTTAATTTATCATAATTAAGAACTAAGATACTAAAATATCTCATCATGTAGTCAAACTATTTCAATTTGAATAATTTCAACAATAAATTACAGTAAATATTATTCATAAGTTACAAAAATTAAAATTATCAGAGTTTTAAAAATTCATTTCTTCTTTTTTTGGGAATAGAATTTTTCATATTAATTCAAAATATTATTGCTACTCGTACTAATAAACAAGATCAAAATTATCATATATCATTTCATACACCGTAGGTATTGAGGAATTTTCAAATATATTTTACAATTTTACGAAAACTTTTGACAAATCTGAACAACCAGCAATCGTAAATTCATTTCAAAATTCTCCAGAAGAGAAAGTCCATCTCCTTAACCACTCGGACACCACAGCTTCTATTTTCGTTTTGAAAATAAATAATCCTCACACTTAATATCATTTTGAGATTTATATAATATGTGAAATATTTTGTAGAATATGTAAGTTATTTTATGTAAAAATGTCGCAGGTGATTTCTTAGAATTTAATTTTATCTTAATTTATTTTAGAAATTTCTTTTAGAATACTACAATCAATCTGTCTTTTTTTTTCAGTTCCATCAACTATATTTTTCAGAGTCCACTTTAAAATCTTTATTATTTTTTGTTCATTTTAGGAGTCGTTCGTTTTGGAACGCTGAATCTAAGATTTCCAACAAGAGTATGAAACTGACAAAAATTAAAGGACTTTCTAATTTTTTATATTTTCTATTATTTCTTTCTATTCTACTATATTACCCAACCTATATTTGGTTAATAATTGTTCTGAATCTACAAATTATTATTATTTTTGTTCGTTGATGTTGAATTGATAAAGTTCTAATTTACAATCTTATAAAAACGACTCGCTGCGGACAGGATTCGAACCTGTGCGGGTAGAACCCAATGGATTTCAAGTCCATCTCCTTAACCACTCGGACACCGCAGCTTCTGCTGGCACCAAGAGAAAGAATGTCGCGTCAACACTTCTTGTTCAAAATTTTCAAATATTTCAATTTTGCAATTTATAATTTTCAAGTATAATTCTGAAAAAAATAATTGTTCATAATTTTTTGGTTTTTTCTTAAAAACGAAAATTACCAGTTGAATAGATTGGCTATATTTCAGGCCGTTCAATTTCAAAAATCCTTGAAAATGATGGAATTCCTCGATTTAACAGGTTTAAATTCCGTAAAGTTTTGTCATCTATAGCAATAACTTTTAACGGATGTTGTCATCAATAATGGGGGAATTTTAACTGAAATTAATAATGCTCACCATATAGGCATCCAAGGTGGCAGAGACTTAAACAAATATTAATCGTCTTGATAGTGGTCTAACGAATGGCGGCATGCTGAAGCCATGTTATATCGGCAAATGTTGAGCATTCCTAACGAAATCGCTTCTGCTTTTGTTCTGTACCAAGAATTCCTCGAATTCGTAATTACTGAATTCGAGGAATTTTTATCACGGTAGTAAGAAAATCTCGATTCATCGTTGAACGAAAATAAAATAAAACATTTTACTTACTATTTTTAAGTTATGAAAAACAAATATGAGAAAGAAAATTCTTTTATTCATAGTTTTAATTTCATCTAACATTATTTAGAGTGCGATTTCTTTGTATTAAATTATCATTGTTAAAACAACTACCAAGTGGTACGATCCATAAAGAGAATTAATTGATATTTATAGACTTCTGTATTTTGGCTTCCCTTTGTAAGCAAGCTCTATAGCAGTGTTTCCCAACCTGGGGCCCTCGCCCCACAGGGGGGCAATTTGGATGTTAAGGAGGGAATTCAAAGATGGGGTCCTAACGAGTTTAACCCTTTCGCACTCCTTAATTTTAAGTTTTTCGCCCATTTCGGGGACCATACAAATTTCAGAAAGGCTGAGAGCATCTTTAGTTTTGACTCATCAGTAATTCATAAGCATTTTTTTTCGTGAACCTACTCCGTTCCATCACAGAAGTGTCTTCATAAAAACATGTTTCATACTTCATGACAAGTGAAAGAATCGAGACATTTAAAAACTGATAATATTTGCAGAGACATATACCTACAATATATACGAAGGTAGGTTTGTAAAAGTTTTGTTCGCAGTTATCATTTTAAAGCCAAAAGAAATCCTTCTTAGCTTTCTTCTTCTTGCCTATCCAACCAAAATCGACGTATTTCCAACCAACAAAGATGCTTTACCAAAAATAATTCTTTTCCAAACTGGTCTCATTAAGATATTCACAACGATTAAAATAATTTGAATTTCTCAGCTATGTTTCTAGTAATACCCAAAAGAAATACCCATCAAACAGCTTTTTCTTCTTCTTTTCAGTTGGTACTGCCCAGATAATTGAGTGAGTTAGAAGTAAGATTTTTCAAATAATTCTATCGTCTTCAAATATGATTTCAAGAGTGGATATAAGATTGGTTTAAGACTGGATAAGAGTAGAGTTATTATTTGGATTTTGACAATAATCAGGTGTACCAATATCGAAAAACAAATTTCACTGAAACAGACTGTGTTTCACAGAAAATTCTTCACTTCTCTGTTTAGAACTATTGTTAATCACTTCTCATGTTTATTTTTGATATAAGAATTCCAAAATACAGGATAATTGCATATTTTCGACTCATACATTATAACTGTATGGATGTTACTTTTGTTGAAACTGTTAATTGATAATTGAAAAAATTTTAGAAGAAAGAATGACACAATACTAATGTTGCTATTTGTATATATTTCAAATGTACTTCTTTCATTGAAAACATTTGAGACACAACTGAGAGATTTAGAAATTCTCAATTCCTGTTCATTTCAATAGAAAAATATCTTTTTAATACCAATTTATAAATTGAGAAATAAAGATATTATAATACCCTTTCACAATTCTTTCTCCTTCTTCTATTCGTGGTACAAAGCTCTTCTGAAATTTTTCATTATCGTATCTATCAGCATCTGGAAAAGAAGAAGACATGCATTTTCATCTCTTCGAAATAAAAATATAATATTGATCTTAAAACCTAATGCAATTAATTTTTATATTAATGTACCTATATATAACAGCTTTACTGTAACGAAGTTTTAAGTGATTTTACATACCTGTGAACATTCCTCATTATACCAGGAGTTATAATCAAAAATTCAAATATTTCATACTAATTTTTAATTCTTCACATATTTTCTTTATAATTCACAATAGTTTCGAAACTAAAGGTTCCTTAGTCATCAGCAAAAATCATATTATTGACAATCATTTTTTTCGAATAATTCTATGTTTTATATGATTGATTAAATTTGATTGCTGATGGTTACATTAAAATACAAAAGTTCACAAACATATAAATGAAGAATAAAACATTTTCCTGTCATTATTAAATCAATAATCTTCCATATACCGCCAACTTACGTAAAAACTCACCAATTTTACCATATTATATATAACAAAATATCTCAATTACCTACCGCTGACCAAAGTCTTATATAATTATTTGCTTGTATTCGTAAACTGTTTCAATTTCTTATAATCACCGTATAATGAACTTGGTACAGTTACATATAATTATTCTGTTATAACAAAACTTAACCAAAACGTGCATATTAAATGAAATTATGGAAGCCATGTACATAACTTATTATTTATTCTAGAATGAGGTGGATGTAAAAAGATTCTTGACACAACGGCCGAATTAGGTTAGCATGGCTATTATTAACCAAATTATACTACAATTTATTATAATTTCGTGAATAAACGGTTTAACTGACTCAAATTTGATGTTTTTCGAATGATATATTCAAGTAATATATAGCTTAAATGGAAGATATTCAGTGTAACTCAATATTAAATCTACTTGGCATTTATTTAAGGAACAAATGTTTCGTTTGAATGTGGAAACAAAATTAGTGTTCAAGAAGAAGCATTACTTCTCTTTTTTATTATTCAAATTAAAAGCATACTTCAAATATCGCATTTAAGAAAGCTTTTTATTCAAGACAAAATGAATAAAAACAGTTGAAACCCAAACACTCACAGTTTTGCAATACCATATCGAAATGAGTGTCGACAAATTCTATGGAGTGAAGATAAAACACTTTGTTCTGCTTCTTCTTGAAGAAATGCTTCAAAAAGAAGCATTGCTTTTCATTTTTATTATTCAAATCAACAAAATACTACAAATATCGCATTTTAAGAAAGCTTTTTATTCAAGACAAAAATAATATAAACAGTTCAAACCCAAACACTCACAGTTTGACAATACCATATCGAAATGACAGTCCACAAATTCTATGGAGTGAAGATAAAACACTTTGTTCTGCTTCTTCTTGAAGAAATGCTTCAAGAACAAGCATTGCTTTTCATTTTTATTATTCAAATCAACAAAATACTACAAATATTGCATTTTAAGAAAACTTTTTATTCAAGACAAAAATAACATAAACAGTTCAAACCCAAACACTCACAGTTTGACAATACCATATCGAAATGACAGTTTCACAAATTCTATGGACTGCAGATAAAACACAAAATGACCAGCAGATCAGTAGAAGTTAAGTAAATCATTTCGCCCAAATTTTTTAATTGATGTAATTGAACAATGAAAATATCAACACCGAGGAATAGAGTTGTACGCGTATCAGCTTTGTATAGAATGGTAACTTTTGCATTTTGCCTTTTCGGAGTCACAAAAGATCTAATGCCACTATCAACTATTCGATATATATGTAGTTGAAGGATGCTCGAACAGAAAGTAAAATGGAATGGTTAATACTCGTATATTACCACGAAATACAAGTTTTGGCTTACGCTGACAAAAACAAAACTTGGAAGATGGTGTGCAAAGATTAGAAAAGACAGCGGAGAAAAACGAAGATAAATAAAAATAAAACAAAATTCATGGTTATAAACAATAACGAAAATAACATGGAAAGTCTTCAAATAATCGTAAAAGGGACAAAATGCATTTCGAAAAAGTGAGCAAGTTTATCTATCTGGAAGTAGCAACAAACGATATTAGTAGAGATTAGAGAAGAAGATGGAATGCGAGTAAGAATACCGAAAGGTGGGACAGTAAGGTAGGACTGTTTCATGTCCTTAAAATCTCAAAAATCTAAAGAAAAGAGTAAACAAATCAATAATGAGGCCAGGCCAGTGATAATTTACGGCCGTGAAACATGGAAATGTTCTAAGGAAAATATATGGCGCCCCTACATTCCCCTACTTTCTTTGGAGAGTAGGGGAACTTTGAAAATAGAGAACGAATGAAGAAATAAGTGAATTATTAAACAATCCTTCGGTAGGTAATATAGTAAGAGCACAAAGGATGAGGTGGTTAGGGCTATTAACAGACTGGAGGACAAATATCATGTTACAAGGAATTGCTGGAAGAAGAGCGAGAGGAAGACCAAGTACGAAATGCATCGAAACTTTAGAAAAGGACTCACAGGAGTTAAGAAGACTGGTAAAGAAGAACATTGAACAGAATCAAATGGAGAAAAAAACTTGCAATCAAGGGTTTTTGGCCCGCAGCGCTGATCTCATATATATAAAAGTCTACAACAGGCGTTCCAAAAGTTTTTCAGGTCAAGGCAGGTCAATTCAACACTATCGAAATTTTTGGCGGGCTAAAAAATTTAAATCAAAACAATAACCAGGATTTTTTTTTGTTTCGAATATGCCTAACTCTTTCTCATCTTTTTTATTAATCTACTAAATTTGATATAAATATAAATCTTTAATCATATATTTATTTAAACAACAAAATAATTGAAATCCATCTTAGTATGTAGGTAATAATGTATATTTACCTGTACACAACAATTATCATAAAATCCAAGAATTTATTAACTGTAGTAATTATTAGTAACAATTATTATTTAGTATTAAATTTAGTAAATACAGAAATATAAATAAAGCAACAAGGGTTTGATAAATTAAAGTCATTTTAGGCATTTCAAAAGCATTTTTATATTGTTCAATACAATATTGTTAATGGACAGTATACGAGTATATAATATATTTTCGAACTTTCTGAAAATTTTTTTTTTGATATTTTGAAAAATGTTTTCGATTCATTAACCGTTTGAAATGAAATTTCAAAACGAATCTCGCTCCTTAATCAACTATAGCAACAAGTATTTTATTATTGTTATATAACAGACGAAAACACAAAAGAACACTCACAAAAAGAGATAGACGATTTAGAAATAGAATGAACATCTCTGTGTTCTCTGCTTCTCAATGAATACATCTCTGTGTTTGGACACTCCATCATTGTGTTACTATTGAGATTTTTGTCCTTTATGCAATTTTCAACCAGTAATTTAAACAAAACTGAAAGATTTAACGCAGGTAACACTATAAAAACAAAATAAGTGGATAACGGTATAACCTAACCTGCAGTTTGAAGAGGCCGTTGACCGGTGTTTCGAGATTTTTAGGTCTCATCAGAACAGTGAAGTCAAGTTTTAGATTACGAACGTAGGTACAAACGGCACCCAGTGTATGCTCCACGAATCCAAGTCTCAATAAAGCCTCTTCAAAAGCTCCTTCCAAATACGGTTGAAAATAATGAAAAAACATTAATTATCAATAACATATAAATTATTAAATTATTATTATTTATTAAAAAACGTTTTTTACGTGAAAGTCAAAATGTTTCTAAAGGTTTCCATCGTCAAAAAAGTTTGAGAACCGCTGTCTTATTCATATCTTCGGATAGCCGAAAGACGCCTCCCACACGAAGCAGGCTGTGTCCCAACAGACGCCTCAAATTATTCTTTATTAGTAAATCATATTTCAGTTGTTAATATTTTTCGTAAAACTTCGAACTTATCGAATATTGTTTTATTAAATTCCAAGCTGCCAAGTATTGGAATAATTTGATTTCATCTTCAGCTGGTACTTCTCTCAATAATTTGAAACGTCATAAATGAAAACGTTTGTTCGGAATAATTATTACAACTTCCTACATGAATAAAAACATTGGGGTACCCAGCAGGTGACTAGAAGTAGGGTGGAATGAAGAAGATTGATGTTATGAAGGTGGGCTGGTGCCCTACATGCAACCGCCGAGTGCCTTAAACATTGTACGTGTGCCATAATTAGTTTAGTGTAATTACACTCTTTATTAACTCATATTTGAGTTTTTCGGACATTCATTTAGTTCTTTTTCACTTTGGGCGACGCGCAGTTTATACATTTGTGATAATTAGCTTCAAATCATATTTTACAGGATATACCCTGGTAATGACATTTGCAGAAACATAGGTACAGGCTGTTGACCATTTATTCTGGATATAAATGATATGGATATGAATATAGATATTTTTTGTGATGATTATTTATCTCAAATATTATGACGAAAAATATTTGCTTCCTTTATGCTTTTATTGTTTCTACTAGATCGTCTTAATATCTATTTAAATATGACGTAAGCTTGGGGGGCAGGGGATCTTCACTTTTTTTATAAAATGGAAAAGGAAGAGTCGGTATAGTGATTGTGACAGCAATAATTACAATTTATTCTTCCATTTTTTACGGAAATTTAATGATCAAGATTTAAACATATATGGCAACCTTATATGTTTCTACTCTACAAAATTTTTAAATTTTTTCAATCAATCCAAAGTTGTTCCATAATGATTAATTTATTTATAATTTTTTCAATAATATTTCAATAATTTTTGCAATGAGCTACAAAGTACTCTATTTTGAAGCTATTATTTATTGTAAAGCCTGATAATAGATGTTCCTGAATTAAAATATAAAATTCTATATCACGAAGGGGGACAGCTCTGCTGTCGAGGGGTCTTAGTCTCTTATGAACGGTCATTTACAACATTTATAAATTTCCTGAGTCTAAAATCTACGACAATGATTAAGAATTATTTCTCGAAATCTTCGTCCTCCAGAATTCAGTATATCTTAATATCTACACCAGCGGTTCCCAACCTGTGGGCCAAAAAATGTAGGTGACAAACAAAGTCAAAAATCCCATTGAGTATTTTTTCTTTTCGCTTTGAACACTTGTATTTAACGTTTTGTAACAAAGTAAATAAAATAAAGTTCTTTTATCTATGAATTCTTAAAATTGTTGTTCGTTTAATCCTTGTATACATATTTAACTAAGAGTTACACGTCATAGGCCATAGATAGGGTATTCTTATCCGTTACAGTTTTTATTTATTTTTCTTGTGTATTTAGTAAGTGGGCCTCAAAGTTTAATTTTTAAAATAGGTGGTCCCACAAATTAAAAAGGTTGGGAACTGCTGATCTACACATTTAAAATTGCATTTCACTAGCAATAACCGTGCATTGTAGACTTTTGTGCTCCTAGGAACTTTAAAAAGCATTTCACGAATAATAATAGGAATAATGTAGAAATAATTGTCTTCAAGAAAATGTACAGATCATTAGCAGTTCATTGCGATTTTCAACAATATTTATAAATGGAGATTTTCACTGTAAGTTCAAAAATAAGAATTTCAACTTTAGTTTAAATGTCATGGAGGTTTGAAATTTCACACTTGTGACATTTTCTGTCAAATTTCGTGACTGAATTTATGTCAAATAGTATAAATGTCAACATGTCAAATGTTTCTGTCATAGAATATACGTAACACAATTTCAATCAATAATGACTGACAAATGATATAAACCACTTCATTTCATTTCAAGTATCTTATATTTCTATTAACTACTACTATATTTGTATCATTGTGTAAAAATACCTGAGATCGTGATTCCTTTCAGCGGATTATTTTATTTGATTATCTAGCTTTACTCTTTTTGATAGTTGTGAACAAGACAAAAAGTCTCGCAGATTTTGTTTAGAAATAGATGTCAAATTTGAAAGAGTAAAAATAAATCATTCTCCCATAACACAGGGGAGAATTCAAACTCTTCACGCTGGAGAATCAAAAAAAGTTGAAAAAATCAAGAATGAACTTGATTTTCAACGAATAAAACACCATATTGAATTATATCATAGTAGTTTGACCTATTATGTCAAATAAAATGACAAACATCACCTTGTTGTCAATTGAGTTTCCCTTAATTATCTAGAACCTTGTTGAAGAACTACAAAATCGTCAAAATGAGCGATTCCATGAAGAAATTAGCTAGAGGAGAACCTTCACTGTGTCCAGATCCGAGATATACCACCACCAATGTGACTTATTGGTGTTACAGGTCCTTTTTGGATTGGCACAGATGCCAGCGACTGATGGGCAAAGGTCACGAACCGTGCCTATATTTCAAAACAGCTTACGGTCAGTTATGTCCCAATGGATGGATAGAAGAATGGGAACAACAGCTGAAGGATGGTACGTTTCCCGGTTTGTTACCTCCAGATCCAGATAACAATTAAGCCATTTACAATTATCATATAATCAGATCTTGTCAGAATTAAACGGTATTCAGTATAGCGTTAGTCTATTTTATTTATTAGACAATACGCCAAAATATTTCATATGAGTACTTGTAGAAAAATCTTGTACAGATCGATCAAAGTAACGAAAAAACTCTAAAAAAGCTAACAAAAAATATAAAACAAAATGGTAGGAAATATGAAATTTCTAGAACTAACCTAAATTCAAATAAGGATCAATACTTTCAATAAATCTGCTTATTCCATCTGCTTCTTTTACTGATTAACTAATATCAATAAATTCAAAAGTCATTACTTAATAAATATTGCACAATAAATCATATAAATAAACATTCTTCAAGAAATTTAATTGAGGATATTAAAAGAAAGAATGAAGGAAATATTGAAAGCTATAAGAGTGTGATAATTCAAACTCTCGGATTGAATTTTATTTTTTTGAAAAACAAAAATAGAATTATAGAGAAAAATTGGGTTTGGTTTTTATCATTATAACTATTATTTTGCGACTGTAGTTTCGTAGTATTGCTACATTTTGAAGCACATTAATAACGAAATTGGGATTATTTGAATATACAGAGTTGACCAGCAATCAACTTTGCATTCTTCTTTTTCTGAGTATGTCCTACGCCACGGTGTATTCTTCTTCCTCATAGAACTGCTATGGTGAGATCCTTATATCTGTCAGATCATTAAACAAACTCAAGGTGGTATTTTTATTGTGTTTAAAAATTTTTATGGATTATAAAATATCTAGTTTTTTAGTAGTAGTTTTCTAGTATCTAGCTCAATGTAATATCTTCAAATTAACTGCATCTGGAAAACTATGCCTGAGTCTAGAAAATGAAGATAAATTTTAGCCTGAAGGACTATTGATGTTCTTTGAATCTTGCAACAAAGTTTCTGCCTGTTTGCCTTATGTAATTCATTAACTTGCCTTATTGTAGGTAATCATTACAACTTAGTTTAAAAACTCCAAATTTTTTTCTGTGTAGTTTTATCTTCAACATTAAAATACAATTGAGATATTTTTGTGAAGGTTTGAATGAGACGTTGATATTATTTTTGAAAAATAAGGTATCCATTTCATTGGAAATTAGCCAAAATAAATTAATGCCATAAGTAAATATATGCTGCTTTTTGTATTTATTTATGTGGGAATATTTGGTTGAGTGTTATTTGTTCATGTTTTTCGTTTTTTGAAGAATTAATAAATAATGAATATAGTGACAGAAAACAAAATGTATTCCTGAAGGGTGTTTTTTTTAGAGGTATAGAACTTTAAGTTGGCATTACTGTTGAAGTGTGGAAGTTGGCGACCGATTTAACAGCTGAGAGGTGATTTATTCTCAGTTTGGTTTGGCAATTCATCATGAATAGACTCACGCCCGAACAACGCTTACAAATAGTGAAATTTTATTTCGAAAATAATGGTTCTGTGCGGAATACGTATCGCGCGAATTTTCTTTAGCGATGAAGCGCACTTCTAGTTGAATGGCTACGTCAACAAACAAAACTGCCGCATTTGGAGTGAAGATAATCCTCAAGTGTATGTCAAAACACCGGTACATCCAGAAAAACTGATTGTTTGGTGCGCTTTATGGGCTGGTGGAATCATTGGCCCGTACTTCTTCAAAAACGATGATAGAAAGAACATTACAATCAATGGTGATCAGTATAGAGCCATGATTACTAACTTTTTCATTCCTGAATTGAACACCATGATGTCTAGGAGCTGTGGTTTCAACAAGACGGTGCAACATATCACACAGCTCGTGCCACAATCGACTTATTGAAAGACACGTTTGGTGACCGCCTAATTTCATGTTTTGGACCTGTGAATTGGCCTCCAAGATCTTGTGATTTAACACCGCTAGACTACTTTCTGTGGGGCTATGTAAAGTCATTGGTCTATGCGGATAAGCTATAAACGCTTGACCATTTGGAAGACAATATTCGCCGTGTTATTTCCGATATACGGCCACAAATGTTGGAAAAAGTTATCGAAAATTGGACGTCCAGATTGGACTACATCCGAGTCAGCCGTGGCGGTCATATGCCAGAAATCATATTTAAAATATAATGCCACAAAATTATCTTTCGATTAAAAAAAAATTATTGACAATCGAATGATCCATCCATCGTTGTTTTATTGCAATTTAAAGTTATATACCTCTGAAAAAAACACCTTTTATGACACTATCTTCTTAGTGATAATGCATGCATTATCACTAAGAATGAATCCATATAATATTTGAATATAGAATTGTGATTTTATTCTTTTCCTGCACATTGAATTTCCATTTAGGTTTTATTTCTTTCTTTCGCATATGTCCTCGACAACATGAAGTGTCTTACGAGATGAATAAATATTATCATTTTCAAATTCTATAGCTATTGTTGATGTTTGAAAAGTTATTGCCGGTCGTAATGTCACCCGCGTCGTCATTGAAGACGCGTAACACCCCTATTAGAGGGTGGCAATCAGTGAATTAACACTCTAAGGCCATAAATAATCGACTAATTCCTATGTTGACTCAAAACCCTCGGGTGTATAATCTGTTCGCATTGAAAAAACCACGATCGGAGTGATATGATAATCGCCTGTTATTTTCACCTTCTTACAAATTAGCGGGTCGGGTTCACCTGGGGCAGCGAAGAATCACAACCACCTGCCCATAACAAAATATTATGTGAAGGGGCGCAGCTTATCTGATTTTCGGTGTGTTCGACTGTGTAAAATGATGGGTAGTACACTTTGTATCATTCTCTGTACCGCCCTGTAACGAAAATTGATTTATTGGAACCATCAAAAGTGTTCCGTATCTGATTTTAAGAATGGAGATAAGAAAAGTGAAGTCTTCAACTGTTACGGCAGGTTGCATATGAAGACGGAGTTGTATTTTTCTCCAATGACTTGCAACTAGTACACAATATGTCTTTTATTATTCACAAAGCACAAGTATTGAAGTATTTGGTTTCTTTTCACTAAATCATTAATTACATTTAATCGCCAAATAATAATAACAATAATTTGTTCACAACGAACTTAGTTAATCTACGTTTAAATATCTTGAGGTCATTAATTGTTTTTATTGAGCTAGCAATTCATTGATTGCATTGAAGCCTTCATAAAATAAACTTTTTCTAGGTTTAGAAAGTTTACAAACTTGTATGTAGAAACTGTCGGCATTTCTTGTATAATAATAATAATAATAAGTTCTTTATTTTTATTATTTTTTCATTTGAAAAATGATTTGTCTATAATTTGAGAAAGTATGATCATATTGCTGATACTTTCGCCTCGCTTAGATGGCTCAATGTAGGAAATTTATTCAAATATTCCCATCTCTGCCTTGTATATAAAATTATGTCAACATCTAGTCCTTCATATCTCCATTAAAAGCTTCTTTCCAGGGATTCAGTACATGGTGTATGTTCGTCACAACTCGACATTAACTATGCCTGTTCATCGGTGTGCAATATTTAATCGATCATTTACTTATAACGCGGAGAAGTTGTACAATAATCTGAATAATGAACTCAGGAATGTGCAGTCTTTATCCTCATTTAGAAAGGGTTTGAAGGCGTTGTTTTTGGAGGAGCAGATGAAGTGATGTATAATTGCCCTGATGTGATATATTGTTTCCTTTAATTCTTCATTTTTTGCTGAAGCCATTTTTTACTAGTGCCACTTGATTTTTTGAGTTTTCTGTTTTTTATATATTTCTTTTTTGTAAATTTTTTATCACATACTTTATGGGTGTAGTCTTATGTTAATGCCACATACATTTTTCCCCTTTTTTATGATATAGTTTATTTTTGTATAGTATTATAGTTTAATTTTATATTATGTTCAAATTTTTTATCACATACTTGATGGGTGTGATCGTATTTTGATGCCACATACATTTTCTTCCCTTTTTATGATATAGTTTATTTTTATACAGTATTATAATTTAATTTTATATTATGTTCAAATTTTTTATCACATACTTAATGGGTGTAACCTTATTTTGATGTCACATACATTTTTTTCCGCTTTTTATGATATAGTTTATTTTTATATAATATTATTTATTTTTATATAATATTATATTTATTTTCCATGTATAATTTCGTGTTGGCTGCTTCATTTTGTAAGGGGTTAGGTGTAAGAGTAGCTGATGCCAAATCTCGCCCATTAGATAAGTTGTGAATGAAAATACGATTTGAATAAAGGCATATTTATTATTAATTTAATGAAATTACAAAAAACTCAATCTAAATCAATTCGTTTTAGTCAATTTCTTTTGTTCACATAACTCCTAATAATAACTTCTATGGAATCAAAGTGAATGTCACAATTATTGGCAACTCTATTGAATGTAGACTCCATAAACCAAATAGGGGATTGTATTATCGAGTTGGTTCTTTATTGTAGAGAAAAGAAATTTCTTACAAATGGAAGGACCTTACTACTTCTTTTATTTCAGTAGATGAATGATTTTATTCAATAAGAGACATCAATTGATATAATTATGGACAAAGGTATTTTTTTTATCTCATTTTTCTATTTTTATATACAATAAAAGAGGTATATCGATATAATTATTGACAGTATTATTATTTTACTTCAGTAGATAAAGGATTCAATTGGATGAACGAAGTCAGTTGATATAATTATCTATAATACTATTTTTTTTATTTTGATAGGTACATAGAAATATTAGTTTCTTCTTCCTATCATTTTCGAGAAAATCATTACGGTTTCTATGTTTCACAATTACCCAGACCAAAGCCCACACTTTATTTATATGAAATATTCACCTTGAAGATATTACAAATATTGAATCAAGAATGTCAAAACTCGAAACTGAATGAAGCGATTGAAATTGCATCAATTGAAATGTTCATAAATATTTAAGTAACTACAGAATTTTATCAAACAGTTACATTCCTGTCCCTTGTAATTTCAGAGAATCTGAACTAAACTATGATATACCTGTTTCAAATTAAACTTCTTTCGTAAGATGTTAATCAAAAAGACTTCTACCTCACAGTGCCAGATCTTAGATAGATCCAATATCACCCTTTGTTCAGTATAAACTTGAAACAAACTTCGTGAAGCATAAAAATACTCATTTTATTAATAAAACTGGATACGAAAGGTACCAAGAAATTCATGTCAAGTAGGTGCCCCATGATGATAAATTAATTCTATGTATATGTAAATGGTCCGTATCTGATTCTATCGTTAAGTGAAAAACTTCAAATATATAAATATATATTTATATACATAAAAGAAAAGTTGTTAGACTTTTATCTACAATTTTAATGAATAGTTTTCATTGACAGTAAATGACAGAAAAATTAAACTGTCATTTAATGAAAACTTTTTTTGTCATGGTTTAAAGTTTTGATAAAACTTTAATTTGTAGTGGAATAACAACTGAAAATAAACTATTTCTATATTGAGGGATGTTATTGGTAAAAATCTTAATCCTTAGTTAAAATATAAACAGACAAGAAAACTTACGAGAATAATACATATATTTTCGTCTTATTATCGATAATAAAAATCAGAACAACTGAATATTTACCAAAAAATTGTTGGTTAAGGAATTGAGCCATAAAACCCAAGATTTATATTTCGATTCAGAACGAATTTGCATCAGGATGTTGAAAATTATTTTATAATCTTTTGCCACTTGAGAAAATTGAGCTACACAATATTCGAATCCCCACTTTTGACCACCCTGTATTTTTACAAAAATTTTCGAGAAATTCAGATGTTTCAAGTTTTATTCAGCCAAATTCTGGCAATGTTCGAGATCAACACTTTTGTAAGAATTGAATCAACTGAGATATATTGCCTTTTAGTGGATGGAGAATTATTGAAATTCACCCTTGTTATAAAAACGCAACAAAAAATGGACGTATTCATTCCAAAACACAAATTTGGAATCCACTTGTGGTAAAACTCGTGGAAACTCAAAACATTTCAACTGAAGGGAGCACCTATGGAAACTCTTCTATTTCTCCTTCTTCTGCTAGCCCAAAAGCTCCTTGTGGACCCAGGACTTCCTACCATTTGTAGCCGTATATCGGCAATAACACGGCGAATATTGTCTTCCAAATGGTCAAGCGTTTGTGGCTTATCCGCATAGACCAATGACTTTACATAGCCCCACAGAAAGTAGTATAGCGTTGTTAAATCACAAGATCTTGGAGGCCAATTCACAGGTCCAAAACGTGAAATTAGGCGGTCACCGAACGTGTCTTTCAATAAATCGATTGTGGCATGAGCTGTGTGACATGTTACGCCGTCTTGTTGAAACCACAGCTCCTGGACATCATGGTTGTTCAATTCAAGAATGAAAAAGTTAGTAATCAGTGCTCTATACCGATCACCATTGACTGTAACGTTCTGGCCATCATCGTTTTTGAAGAAGTACGGACCAATGATTACACCAGTTCATAAATCGCACCAAACAGTCAGTTTTTCTGGATGTAACGGTGTTTTGACATACACTTAAGGATTATCTTCACTCTAAATGCGACAGTTTTGTTTGTTGACGTAGCAATTCAACCAGAAGTGCGCTTCAACGCTAAAGAAAATTCGCTTATGAAAATCGGGAACAACGGCATTCTCGTTTTGGGCCCATTCGACACTACTTGCAAGCGTTGTTCAGGCTTGAGTCTATTCATGATGAATTGCCAAACCAAACTGAGAATAAATCAGCTGTCAAATCGGTCGCCATCTTCAACAGTAATGTCAACTCAAAGTTCTATACCTCTAAAAAAAACACCCGTTATATTCACTCAGCTCATTGTATATACCCTGTATATTTACATAGATATACAATATATAAATAAAAATTGTTACACATCCGTCTTAGAAAACGGAGCTTGGACTTCAGAGAAAGAAGACGAATATAAGTAGAACTCTGGAATAGGAGCATGTGAGAGACGAATAAACAAAGAGATATATAATCTTTTTAATGAATTATGTACGGCAAAAATATTTAAAGCACAACATGTCAAATGAATTGAACAAAGCGAGTAGGGAGGTCCAGACAAAAATGGTAAAGAGTAGTAGAAAATGACATAAGAGAATTGAATGTTTCTCAATTGGAAAGAAAACGCAAAAGACTGAAAAAATTGAACAAAATTGTAGATCAACCCATGGGCCAACGTGACCTGTGAGCTCTGCATTATTTTCATTATTGTACATCTTTATTGGTTATCTTCTTTATTTATTCATAAATTTGCATTATAAATTCTGAATGATGCAGATAGGAATAAAATAAACAATTTTCTAATTACACGTTTCCTAGGCCGATCCTGGCACATCTCACTGGGAAGCAGAGTCGGTAAAGGTGAACTTCATATCATGATCTTTCACTTCGTTGAACGATATATCAGCTTCCCTCTGCTACTGTTCGGAGATTCTTTCGATTTAGATTCCTCGTGACTAGTTACGTTATTAAAACAAGATCTTTTTTTTTCTCATCATATCCTTCAACCTTCACGTTACCTGAAGACTATTTGAATATCGGACCAAAAGTTACGGTCTTGAGACTTCTCACAAAGCAAGATGT
Organism: Henosepilachna vigintioctopunctata; assembly: GCA_030704895.1. Lineage (NCBI taxonomy): Eukaryota > Metazoa > Arthropoda > Insecta > Coleoptera > Coccinellidae > Henosepilachna > Henosepilachna vigintioctopunctata. The sequence goes on from JARQZJ010000034.1 coordinate 5,695,138, forward strand.
CGTATCGCATTACTTAACCATCTTGATCTTTTGTTGGTGATTTGGGAATGTGACTTGTTATACATGCTTCACGCTTATGCTATGCTTCTTTCTATATCAGTGAAATTTAATCGGTCAGTTTGTTTATCATTCGTTGGAAATTTAGAAAAAGGTGGCATCGAAAAGTGATTTCATAGACTTTTGTCATATTACCAATCTATGTCGATTTATTTTAATACGAAACCTAGTTCTTAAAAGACTGTCTAAGTCTGGCGTCATTCTGACTCCGAACAAATGAGTTTGTCATTGTAAAATCCCATAAAAACATGTTAATTTAGTGTTTTTTCATTTTTGGTGATAGAAAAAGAACTTCAATTTATGTATTTTGTTTAATCAGGCTGTTTTTTTAAACAAATCTAACGGTATCTTTAAATCTACACGAATTTTTTGTAAATGATTTAATAGACTGTCTAGCATTTGATAAATTGAAACATATGACGACTGCATAAGTTTACAGGATAGCCTCACCGCTGTTTCGTATTGGTGTTACCGCAAAAACTTAATATTAATGTGAAGGGTGTTTTTTTAGAGATACAGAACTACAAATTGCAATAAATTAACGATGGATCACTCGATTGACAAGAGTTTTTTTATTCGAAAGATAATCTTGTGGCATTACATTTTAAATATGGTTTCTGGCATATGACCATTACGGCTGGCTCGGATGTAGTTCAATCTGGACGTCCAATTTTCGATGACTTTTTCCAACATTTGTGGCAATAACACAGCGAATATTGTCTTCCAAATGGTCAAGCGTTTGAGTTTTATCCGCGTAGACCACTAACTTTACAAACTAGCAATAAACACCACGATAAATTAAGTGATACATACCTCTATCTTAATGTTGTTATGAGAGATACCTACCTCTATCTTATGAGAGAGTTATAAAAATGTTTCAACCTTTAAAAAACTGTTTTCTTAGTATGGACAAATGCCCAAATATTGTAAAGGAGATTTTCGAGAGTTTTTACGAGCCAAAATTCTTATGACATTTTCTGCACACATAAGAAACGAGCGTTAATGAAGCTGTGTTGAAAGCCTAATTGGAAAATTTTCGGCCACAGAGTCAACTAAGGAAATAAATCGTCCCCGAAATAACCTGCCGCTAAAAGGCAATACGTTTTTCCTTTCTCACATCGTCCATAATTTTTTTGTAAAATGACAAACGATCGAAACAGCTGTTCACCAGCAGAATATAAAAACTGAAGGGCTGAGTTTCATGAAACAGAAAAAGAACACTTGGAGCATGGGTATCAATTCAACCCAGAACTAGAAGGCTTTAAATGAGCAAATTTAACAAACGTGCCTACGTGGAAAGAGGTTCAGAAACTGGTGGATTCACTGATCACACAAGGGTTTATGATACTCCTCCAAAATGCGAAAGTCTTTGACGAGTTTTCACTTATATCCAACTTAACGACAGTAGAAAACATCTCTGGGTACAATACCGAGAATGTTTTACTGGAAACTAATGAGTCCAGTCATTCCAGCACTATCGTACCAACAATCTTCATTCAACAAACATTTTCACAAATTTTTTGTGCGTTATGTATGTGCCTGGAAGTAAAGCACCTGTTGAAATAGTTTTTTCATTTACACCCCTATATTTGCTAGTGCACGACCTTTCTTCTAGTTATCTACCCGCTAGTGAAATTAATCATGTGTATATAAAGGGTGTTTTTTTAGAGGTATAGAACTAAGTGCAATAAAACAGCGATGGATCATTCGATTGACAAGAATTTTTTCTTATTCGAAAGATAATCTTGTGGCATTACATTTTAAATAAGATTTCTGGTATATGACCGCCACGACTGGCTCGGATGTAGTCCAATCTGGACGTCCAATTTTCGATGACTTTTTCCAACATTTGTGGCCTTATGTCGGCAATAACACGGCGAATATTGTCTTCCAAACGGTCAAGCGTTTGTGGCTTATCCGCATAGACCAATGACTTTACATAGCCCCACAGAAAGTAGTGTAGCGGTGTTAAATCACAAGATCTTGGAGGCCAATTCACAAATCCAAAACGTGAAATTATGACCAATGATTCCACCAGCCCATAAAGCGCACCATATTTTCTGGATGTAACGGTGTTTAGACATACACCTGAGGATTATCTTCACTCAAAATGCGGCAGTTCTGTTTGTTGGCGTAGCCATTCAGCCAGAAGTGCGCTTCATCGGTAATGGACGTAGTGCGTCTATTAGCGATTCCACAGAACCATTATTTTCGAAATAAAATTGCACTATTTGCAAGTTTTGTTCAGGCGTGAGTCTATTCACGATGAATTGCAAACCAAACTGAGAATAAATCATTTCTCAGATGTTAACTCGGTCGCCATCTTCAACAGTAATGCCAACTTAAAGTTCTATACCTCTAAAAAAAAACACCCGTTATCACTAGCATGCAAATATTCTAATTGGGAATTGTATTATCATTCAGTTAGGAGTGTTTGGCTTAGAATTTTAAAAAATCTTACTTATGAAACTTGATCAAAAAATGAATGCTCTAGGGATGTCATTTAAATAATATTTCATCCACGGAATATCTAACCACTAGTTGAATGACCACTTACAGAACAAAAAAACTAACAAATAGCCACCAGCGCTATAGTTATCTTCAAATTTGCAAGTTGCGTTATTATCATGGATGGGTGTATCTTACTTGTTCAATCTTGCTAATAGCATAAATTATGCGTTTATAATAGGTGTGATATATAGATACGGCATGGTTGGGGTTTTTCAGTTCGGTTAATAACTGAAGAAATCCACAGGCCAATTTCTATTATATTCGTCCAACCACCTGCTGCGGATATTTTGCCGATCGTCAAAATGCCTCACCTGCTATTTCAGATCTCTATACTTTTGAAAAAAATTCTAAAAGTCCCAATAGATGATTTGATTCGATTGTGATTCTATTTTATGCAGGTGATAATAAAGATGAGCTTCTGACAAGAGTTCCACAATGGGAAGGCATGTTGAGTATTTCTGCATAATGTATGAGGTGTCTATTTTGAAAGTCCATATTTCATTATAAGGGACGTGTGTTAGAAGTTGCCAAATTAGCTCGTTATAAAAATTATTGGGTTTTTGTTGAGTTACATTCTCTCGGAAGGTTTAAGATGAGACTGTTGCAGAAAATGTTGAAAAATATTTATGATAAATTATATAAATATTGAATATTATCATTTATCAAAATGAGAAATAACACACTTTTTCTAGATTAATACACTTTTATTTGATAATCGTGACTTAAATTTCAACATTATTTTCAGTTGAATATAAACTTAAATTCAAACACTTGAACTTATGATTTACACTTTATTGACTACATAGCATCACGCGTTTCGTCGTTACAAACGACTTCTTCAGATGCTTACAGAATAAAAACGTTACAGAAAATGCTTACAGAATATAAACATTATAATAATAATGTTATTATTATTCTGTAAGCATCTGAAGAAGTCGTTCGTAACGACGAAACGCGTCATGCTATGTAGTCATTAAATTGTAAATCATAAGTTCAAGTGTTTGAATTTAAGTTTATATTCAATTACAATGGATTTACATCAAGTAAATGCCAACACTATCAAATATTTAAATGAAGCTTATAAAGCTTTTTGGCACGATGTTACTTTAAGCTGTTACTTAAAAGTGCTATCAACAAGCAGAATATATGGTTTTTAACAACATGTCTGAAGAAAGAAGTGTTCCCCAAATACATCAAATTAAGGACAGATAACACCAGCAGTTCTGCAAGTAGCGGGGCCATACAAGGAATGAAAGCGTGGATCAAAGAAGACTGCAAAATCCAGTACAATCAGAGAGATATTTCAAATGTATATCTTAAGGTAATCCATTCTGAATTATCATTTAGATTACATCATATAGAATTTAAGGGTTTAGATAGTAATACTAAATCTAGAGTTAACAGTATAGTTCATAGCAAATTTTCCAGACAAAAGAGCAAATTAGATGTACTTATTAAAAGAAACTTACAACACATTCCGTCAGACCTGAAACGAACTTTTCTTACCATAAGTTTTTTGATAGATTTGTTAATTGTACAGATACACCATTTACGGAAGATGAACAATGTTCATTATCGAAAGGATTCAAACATAATATCAGGACCCCCGTGTCGCAAAAGTGTCTATAACAAATCGGCATCGAGGCAGAAATAAGGTTTAAAACAAAACATACCGATCAGAATATTAAATATCAAACAGGGTTATTATTCTGTAAGCATCTGAAGAAGTCGTTTGTAACGACGAAACGCGACATGCTATGTAGTCAATAAAGTGTAAATCATAAGTTCAAGTGTTTGAATTTAAGTTTATATTCAATTATAATGTATTTACATCAAGTAAACGCCAACACTATCAAATATTATTCTAAGTGTTGCAATGTTATTGCCTAGGGTCTTCGAAAAGTGGCAACACCGTTGATATTTTAAATGAGGCCCTTTGTATATTAATGCATTTCCAGGTCACACATAAAATTTATGATGAGTTGTCATAAAAGTACTATATACCAAACAACGATATTTTCCAAATAATTCAATCTTTTCTTGAAAGTTTAGCAGATGAGATGGCATTGTAAGAAATATCAAATAGTGTTGGCGTTTACTTGATGTAAATCCATTATATCTGAAAATAAACTAAAATTAAAACACTTTTGATTTACACTTTATTGACAACATAGCATGACTCGTTTCGTCAGTCAGTATTCTGTTAGCATATTCGTTAAAAATATGGAGAAATTCGCACAGAATCTAAAAATGAAATTAAAAGAATACAAGTTTCAGTTTCAAAAAATGTTTTATTTGTTTGTCACACCTTTTCAAAGCGTTCAAAATATTGTCTATCTCATAAAATAGTTTCAAATAAGAAATATGAAGAAAATTTCTGAATAAGAAAGTACCACAACATTTCTGCTGCATAATACCTATCTTTTTCCTTATTTACATAGATAACATTCATGATATTGTAATTTTTAATTATATACAAGTAAACAATAAAGAGAAGATCACACATTTCAATCTACTTACTACTATAAGAGGAAAGGTGGAGCCTGAGACTTTAATTATACCTTCTGTATTTCTGAATCAAATGAATAAGTACACCAATAGAGGACGTATTGTTATGCCAGGTTTAAAGATAACAATCTTCATGGGAATTTAGATTATTGCACAAGTATAAGTACCGATTTCAATTTTCTGCTCAATTTGGATAGACTATCCTAAACATTTCAACTGGCATGTGTTATTGTCTATAATTTAAAAAAACTCGAAGTGATATACAATGACTTTTTATTGTTATTTCGTTTATTATTTTATTATCAATCTACATTTATTATTCATTTAATTTTTATCCATTATTAGGTTATAATATATTTTTTTATATTGAATTAAATTAAACTCTTGGCTTATATTTCACGATTATATTTAAGAACATGAATTTGTCAACATGTTTCTAGCATGAGCTCATTTTCAAGACTAAAATACAATAAGGAACGAACAACAAATTTATATCTATACAATGGATGTAAGGAGGAGGATTGTTGAAAATCTACCTGTTCATTTACGATGTCTTTTTTTTTCTTAACTTTTTTTTTTTTTTTTCTTCCAAGAACTGCATATTACAATTTTGATTGAAATATGCAGTTCTTGGAAGAAAAAAGAAGACATCGTAAATGAACAGGTAGATTTTCAGTTATCCTCCCTCCTTACATCCATTGTGTAGATATAAATTTGTTTTTCGTTCCTTACTGTATTTTAGTCTTGAGAATGAGCTCACGCTCGAAACATGTTGACAAATTCATGTTGTTAAATATAATCGTGAAACATTAAGCCAACAGTTTAATTGAATTTAATATTAAATTATGTTTCATCAAGAGTTAAGCGAGAACTTCTTCTCAACATTATTACTTATTTTCAATTGAGTTGGCTCAGTATTGTCAATGTTGTCTGGTACATTTACTGCAGATACTATAGATATCTTCTATAACACATAGAAGGTCCATAAACTTTGGATAAATTCCTTCATTTCAAAAAAATTATATATTGAATAATGAACACCTGGCTTAGTTCCACAGACTTAAATTATAATACTGTTATTATTATTATATCGATTTTTTTTTTCCCCCATGAGCAGAGCGATTGAACTTGAATTCGAAATTTTTAGGACTTTTGCTTCATGCAAGACAGAACTGAATTATTTGCGTGCTGTTATCACCAAATTTCCAAGTTTACTTTGTTGGACATTATACCATTGTCTCGCATGCGTACAGTTCGTACTGAAGAGAATATTGCAGCCGTAGCATACAGTGTGTTAATGAAGATCGTGAAATGTCAATTCGTCGCCGTTCTCAGCAATTGAGCATGTGTTACTCAACCACATGGAAAATTTTACGTGTTGATTTGGGTTTGAAAGCCTATAAAATTCAACTTCTGCAAGAATTGAAGCCGAATGACCTACCACAACGTCTAATTTTTGGTCAAGCGCCTTAGAATAGCTTAATGAAAATCCTCTGTTTTATCGAAAAATTGTGTTCAGCGATGAGGCTCATTTCTGGCTCAACGGATATGTAAATAAACAAATCTGTCGCATCTGGAGTGATGAATAAGATTACCAAGAATTACCAATGCATCCCGAAAAAACGAAAGTATGGTGTGGTTTATGGGCTGGTGGCATCATCGGTCCATGTTCCTTCAAACACGACTTAGTGTATCACGATTGAATACAGGATCATCAAAAATTTTGAATATATGAAAAGTTGACGCAAATTGAGTGTTTTATTCGATTTTAAAAAAATACGCTTAAAAAATCACCCATTATATACCAACTTATCACGACAATAACGATTACGGTATTGTTGAAAAATGACCAAATCGTGAATATAAATTTGATCATCCTCTCTTCCATCTGACAGAAGTATGTTACACATATTTTCTTAAGGAAATGTTTGCATTACTTCAATCACGTTCTTCGTGACTTCATGGTGAGAAACTTCCTGAGTCGTGGTGAAAACATAACAATTCGATCTATTAATTGTTAAATCTTCAATTAAATCTAACTAATTTTTTTCAAGCATGTATTAATTAAATAAACTTATTTTAGATGCCTTATAGTTTTTCAATACAAACATACTTGTGATGTAATTATTTGATTATTAAATAATATGGCAATAACAGATATCGCATAAATAAAATACTTTTACAGGAAGTCAAAAATCCACGAGAAAAGTGTTAAACTGGTCCTACAAGTTGTTGAATCTTAGCAAAAGTAATGTTCAACATTTCTTGAAGAACAATGTTTATAAAAAATATATAAAACACGAATATAGTTCTGATGGTTTATAATTTTAAATAAAATAGAACTGTATTTTATTTTTTAATTTTCACAGAAAGAATTCATTTTGAATTCATTTGGTCATCATCTTTCTTACTAGAGCTAATTTACCCAATAGCAAACATTTTTTATTTATCCTTAGAAGAAACAATATCTCTATCTAGTGTTGGATTACTGAACTACATCTCCACTCGTTTAGTATTATAGAAGTTTCGTTAATCATCTGAGAGATGACACTTCAGTTCTGCAATGAGAATTCATACTATCTGTTGAGACATTAGCATCATAGAACGAACGCTGTATAAAACTCATATGAACTACGAATGTAACTCAAATAACAGCAAAATATAATAATAATAAGCATATATTTCCAATAGGTAACTACCCAATTACAGGAAACTACATAATGAATATTGATAGCCCTATGTGCTAATAAAACTGTGAGCGATGTATATGCCACTGCACATTAGAGGGCGCTATTAAAAAACCATGACCGTAAAAAATAATTTATAGAAATCTATACAAAAATTGTACAATGGGTTTTCGCGTATGAAAAATCCTCTAGATGGCTGATACGTAGGCTGAGGTCCGACTGCTGCATAATTGGTTAATTTTGACATACATTGACAGATAAGTCAAAATTCACCAATCACGTAGCAGTTAGACCTCATATCTACGTCTTGCCATCTAGTGGACTTCTCATACGAGGAAACCCTCATTTTCACACTTGAATTTGATTTAAATTTTTGTCACAAGGTGACGCGTTTTGTCGGTATAACCGATCAGAATATTGATATAAAATCGGGACGAGGAAGTCGGTTAGGCCGACAAAACGCTTCTTGTTATGACTAAAGTGTGAATCAAATTCAACTGTTTAAATTATCCTATAGTTTAACAAGTTTAATAATAACGAATTTCCACCAAGCAAATGCAAATACTAATCAATACAAAATTAATTCTTTTATTTCTGTAACTATTTTATTAATACTTTCATTGTTATACTGCAACTTAATTCCGAAATATACCTCCGACGTTGAAAATTACGACTATAAAACTTTACACTTCCACGTATTTCTGGGTTTATTCCAATAAATTCACAACACATTTCTCTGCCAATAAAAATGGATATACTCGAACACAACATTGCCATGATACAGAAATTATATGAAAATATTTAAAAAAAAACCAAATTCTATCAACTTTTTATTTTTTCAGAAAAAACGTACAAAATTCTTTATGTATCAAGATGCAGTACTTAAAATCTATCAGTATAAAAATAAATAATATTTACAATATTATGAATACAAAAATTGTATTTCATATCATATTATTCAGAGTAATAATAATTGTCAGAGTGAAATCAAATTTTTAAGTTTCCATTTGACATACAATAAAAAAATATTGGTAGCTAAAAACACTAAAGCCAGATAACATATTTATAACAATATGAAGTATCAAAAATTTATTCAATCACGCAAATACTCAAAATAAAAAACAATCCAAAAATGTTTTTATAAATGTTTAGGATAACACTTAAATGATAAACAAAGAACTATTTTATTCACTGAGAAGTAAAAGTTTTATTATCCAACTGAACATTCAGTCAAATTTGATGGTTTCCTCAAGTGGGACTAATTTAGATACATGCAAATATTTCAGAGATTTATATTTATCCTGGATAGCGTGTTGGCTTAAGGTTGGGGCCTTGGTGAACATAATATTCAAAAATATAATGCACCTTTTCAGATGACTCAATTCAAAGCCTGTAGTACCAACAAAAGATTTTGGCCACACTTCTTCTCCCAAAGTATGCTGGGCTAGGGCTATGGCAGATGCAGCCAACACAGAAGGCAGGAATTCTAAAAACGGTTCAGCTTCTAACAGTCCCAACTCGCACAAATACTGTAAAAAATTAATGAAATCAAAATTTTCAAAATATTTAATGGGTTAAGAAAGTGTATCTAAGATAATATGAAAACACTAACAAAATTTTAATATTTTTGGTTAAATAGGTTATATATTGAATATTTCTAAATATCTACAAGTATTAATTACATTTGTAATTGATATAATGAATAATTTAACTCTGTTTAACGTAAAAACATTCATTACAAACTAGATAATTGAAACTGGGTCATAACTTTGTTTATATTTGCATTCATATAGATTGAACTTTGAACTTTATTTAATGAGCTTTAATTATCCTCATGTTATATTACTTCGTTTATAGGTTAGTGTGTCATTTTGTAATTGCTTGTAGACAATTATTACAATTTTACAAAAGTTTCAAGTAGTGGCATATTATACCTAAAAATGTTCGAAGTATAGACTATAGAGCACATATAGTGAAATCCATATATATATAGAACAGAATATTAGAGCCCTATCATATTGCAAACGCAGAACATATTTTCTTTAGTAAAAAGTTTAGAAACATATTTATTACAAATTATTGAAAAACAAACAATATTACATGGGAAATGCTTTGTAATCAATAATAAAGTTCAGAAACTTCAATACTTCTTTGAATAAAATGAAATATGTTTTTATTGCCTGCAAACAATCAAATCCTGAATTCGCATCATTCTCTTTTTATATTCGGACAGTTGCCGCCAGTTAAAAGAAGTTGTATCTCCATATTTTACTCTTTATGAAATTATTTTTCCATGCTTGATATATATAAAATGTGAACTGAACTCATCAAAAACATCAAATTTTTCACTAATTTTTTCACTGAAATTTTCCATTATGAAAAACAAGATACATATTATCCACAAAATTACTGAAAACTGCTTTTAAAAGGTAAATTTCCACAGAATATACAACAGTAAAAGTACTCAATAAACTAATTCATATTATAAACAAAATTTTTTTAAGTGTTAAGAATAACTAGGAACGAAACTGAAAGTAAATAGTAACACCTATGCAATCAGGGTTTAGAAAGGGATGTAGTACAACTTCTGCCCTTGTAAATATCGTCGATGACATCATAAAATTTCTGGATCAACGACTTGCAGTTGCTCTGATCTTATTGGATTTTTCTAAGGCTTTGATACAATTGATCACTTTGATACAATTGTGTGCAAAGCTGCTTTATTTTGGTTATGACATTAACTCGGTGAATTTTTTCAATCCTACCTTCATGGTCGAACGCAGGTGGTTCAAGTTGATGGATCCTTTTCAGAGACGTTACCTGTAACATCTGAGGTCCCGCAGGGGTCGATATTAGGACCAATTCTGTATCATATATACAGCTGACCTTTTCAGTGGAGTAGACCATTGTCGATATCATGCGTTTGCGTATGATTCCCAATTATATTTTCCTTTCCATTCGAAAGTAGTTGAAGAGGCTTCAGTTCATATACATGAAGACCTAAGTAATATTTCGTTTTTTTCTAAAGAGCACAATCTAAAGTTGAATCCTTCTAAATACAATATACTAGTATTCAGTTCGTATACTAAAAGATCGATGGTAAATGAGCATATTTCAATTGAAATTGATGATGAACTCCAAAGAGTACAGCTAAAAATCTTGGAATTATTATGAATAGTAAAATGCGCTTTCATGATCATTAGCTACTTATAGTAAAAAAAATGCTACATGGCTCTTAAGGCGTTGTATAGGAATGTAAGTATCCTAAATTTCAAAGTACGTAAAAAACTCGTAGAAATGATGGTGTTGCCAATATTGCGTTATGGTTTGAATCAATGCTCCAAGAATAGAATTCAACGCATTCAAAATTCATGTTGTAGGTTTGTTTTCAGAATATGTAAGTACGAAAGAGTATCTGCTAGAATCGTTCTGCTAGGGTGGTTTAAAATTGACCAACTATTCCGCTTTCATAAGAGTTCATTCGTACATCGCATTTTATTATCCAGAATGCCCATTTACCTCCATCGTAAATTTTATATGACATACACATTCGGTTAACATTAGACATGTTAATACCCTTCATTTACCTCGGTTTCGCCTAAATATTTTTAAAAGATCTTTCACATATAATGCGCCCTCAATTTATAATACATTAGATAGTGACATAAAAAATCTTTTGCTGTCTGGATTGAGAAAAAAGATCAAATACCAGCTCTTATCTGCCCAGTAAAACTGGATGAATACATTTAACAGAGTTGATTTAACACACTTTGCAACTTTTTTATGTTTTGTTTTTTTCCCTCATTTTTTCATTATACAAGGTTTAATTTGACCATGGATGTCATATTCATTTTGTTGAATAATTGTTAAATAATGTTTACTTTATATATATATATATATGTATATATATATATATATATATATATATATATATATATATATATATATATATATATATATATATATATATATATATTTTATATTATATTATTACTGTTATTTTTATTATGATTATTTTTTTAACTTTTTTTTTGTTTTAAGAGGTTGAGTAAGAATAGCTATGCTAAACTTCGCCTCTCACAATTTGTGTACACAATTTCTGTATAAAAGTGAATAAAGTCCTTATTATTATTATCATTAAATAATTTACTCATAAATAGATGATAATTAAAATAATTAATGAATAAGACTCCACTTTAAAATACAACTATTTCCTAAGGTGTATATAAGAAGTGCAATTATACTCACCATAGCAAGTTTGACAACTTTATCTTTAACTCCTTTATTCAACGTAGTTATTGCAGTTATAAACGAAAGAGGAGTTGGAACTGATAGGTCAAAGCCTAGAACTTTGAGGATTAAATGTTCCATACGAATAACCTGCTTTTTAGAATATGTATCATCAGTTATATAAACAAACTCTGATACATCTGGAGGAAGTATCTCTTCATATTTGCTAAAAAAACACACAATATTATCAATAACAATTATTGTTGAATAAGAGTTATTGTGAACTTAGCAAAAGATTTCTCAGAAAGAATAATCATGTAACAAAGTACTTACGAGGCAATGTACATTGCAGCAGTTCCCACTAGTTGTAATTTAGCTCTAACAACTGACATATAGCTGAGAAAGCGATCAATGAAATTAACAGCCAAATAGAGGGTCTCTGATTGCAACTTATATTCTTCAGCAACTTCGACAAGCCAATCAACCAAAATTGTACGCATATTATGATTGATATCTGGTTGTTTACGCATGTAAGTTGGTTTTGGTCTATGCCTTAACTGTGAAATGGTTCAAATACATTAGAAAAGATGAAGGATGTATTTTGGAAAAAATGTTTGCAATAAGTAACACAATAACAAAGAAGTAAGTAATAATACATATATAAAATATATAAAACACTATTTTCAGTACAGCATGTGAACATGTCAATTGCACAACACAGAGTACTTTATCAAAAAATGTGTAAAAATTAAATTACAGTTAACAATGTTGTATTCTGCTATAAATAAATTACTCAATTTATTCATTAGCCTATACATGTAAAAATCTATAAATGAATATAATAAATTTCATTAGTATTGTTCAATGTAGCATATTTTTGTCTTGGGCATCTTCAACTAGAAGATCAAAAACTTTGGAATTAAATGAAATTGCATCAATAAGAGATGCTCAGATATAGAATATCAAACTTATTTATTCAGAACTAGATGCAATCAAACTACTATTAATATATTTACAATTAAGAAAATAAATATACAATTTGAAATACTCAGAAAAAAAGATTTATTTATGAAGTATCAAATTAATATTACTCATTCAATAAGACCACTCACAATGATAACATAGTGAGATCAATTTAAATATGTGAATATATAAGAACAAACAGATAAAATGACAAAATTTAATCACCTCCACTTCTCTCAGGTATCTGTAAATATCATGTTGATATTCACTGACTTCCAACTCTTTAGCTCTTTGGTTACGATGTTCCAATACTTGTTCCTGAGCTAAGAAAGCAGCTTCCTTGAAAGAATTTTCATTATTCATAGGGCTACTGATAGACTGTACTGACATATTTTCAGGAGATTCCTCTCCATTCTCTTCATGTTCATGTTCATCTTCAATTATTTCATCATTTACTACTTCTAGTTTTTGTTCAACTGAGCTTGCAAAAGTTTTTTCAATATCTTCAGACTTATCTTCATACACTTTGAAGGCTTCAAATTGTGCAACCGGGACGAAGAAATTTCGGGTATTTTCACGCATTTCAACATTTTGACTCTTGGTTTGGGTTGCTTCCTTCCGAGTTACCAACGACTGTAATTATTGAAAATTCAAAATCAAACCTAATATTAAAATTTGTAACGCACCTGTTTCAAATTAGCTTTTATGTTACGATCAGTCAATTTATTTCCATCAAGAATCCCCAAAACGGATCGCTGTTTAATTGATGCTGCCATAGTAATGGCACCCTGCTTTTGGCGGACTTCCGTACAATTCTCTTTATCTTGATAAACTCTGAATGTTGCCATTGAAGAATAATTTTAAATTGAACACAAGATATTTCAAAAGAGTTTATAAGATGTTAAAAAAATAAAATAGATAAGAATATTCGGAAAAAATCACACAAAAACTTCGATGGAAGCCATAGCCCTAAAGGCCCAACGTATCAAATAACGAACAAAATGAACAGCTGAGCAACAAGACGGTTACAAAACAAAGTGAGAACACCGGCGTACTGAAAAAGTAAAGCAATATATGGCACGGTATAACGTCAGAAACCGCCGAAAGTTAGTTTTTATACTGTGTTTTCATTCACAGAAATGAGTTATTAACGATTTTTTAACTTTTTTAATCTTTTCGTCAACAATAAGTCAAACTGTATTGTAGTTGATTTAGTCAAATGCGTATAATTTTTAATTACCTACATCAATTACCTTGGAAAGTATTAGTAGGCGGGTTTAATGAAGTTTATTTCAATTTGCATGTGCCGTGGGAAAACTGTGGATTATGCAAAAAACGATTGTAGTACTATGTTACAATTAAAAAATTCAATACGAATTCAATCAGAAAATGAACTGGAGAAGTGATTGAAAGTTGAGAAAGAGCAATAACATTTAGACAATCAAGCGACGACTCGTACCAGCACTAGATTTTCTTGTCTTCAAAACTATAAAACTGACCTTATGTAGGATAATAACTTCTAAAAATATCCTTAATAGAGGTATTTATTTAATATATAAATATAATATAGGAATACAAGTATAAATTGGTCAGATACATAAACGAGCACTCGTGAGACAGAAAAATATAGCAAGTCTTCACTAACACTTAACTAAAAGGCGCAATTAACTATTTGTCCTAAAGCCTACTAATGTTTTTACAGTGTTTCTCTTTGAATAAATGAACAAATTTCCATAAAAAATTGAATAAAACAATTCATAAATTTCAAATAGACAGTAAAGGTCTGCTATTCAATTTCATATAACCCGTCAAGAAAATATTATTAAAATAAGGATGATTAAAATTGAGAAACCTGGTTAATTGGAATCTCAAGGGACTACGACATATGTACCAATTATTGAGAATTTCCAATAATCCAGTTTTCCAACTAAGCAGGTTTAAAATTATAGATGTCTCTTTTACAGAGGCCCCCCCTTTAGAGGTGGAAATGTTAATTCTCTCGTTGTTGTTAATAATTCTACAAAGGCTTGACTTTGGTATGTTATTCTTCCTACATAGTTCATCACGCGACATTCCACAACCATAATCTGATAAAAGTTTTAATTTTTCAGACACTGATAACGTTTTATATTTGCGTAGGGACATTTTGTACACTTTTGTCCCCTGTTTTTAGGTCAAAACCTGAGATAGTTCTGACAAACAAAGCATGTGCGAAAGACGACGGGAATGTATGTAAAAAAACATGTTAAAACCTCATTAATTTGTCTCACTTATACAGGTAATTGAGCTACAGAGTCTCAGATATAGTAAACACTGAAAAAGTCTTATAATTCAAATCTCATTTAAGCAGGTTCAAAAAATCCCATTAACAGAGGTAATTTAATGAATAAGAATCGGGTTTCCTCGTTATACTATTAAAAATTGCAAGTTGAATTCTTAATTTTCAACTTGAATGATTCTTTGAAAACATCTTCACCTGAGCAATTTATGGAAACTGATATAATTCAGTGATGAAAAGATAATTATGTGTTTTTATAAATGTTTTGAAATTACGTATTCACCTGTTTAATTTTATATTGAAAGAAATTATCATATGATGGCGAGCGATACGGACGTGTGCAAAAAGTGCTCCGATAATTTTATCGTAAATACTAAATATTCGGTGTGCAAGTTATGTAAAAGTAAATACCACCTAATGTGTGTTTCTCTAAAGGATATGTGGCATAGGGTTTTATTGGAAAACGTCAATATAACGTGGGTATGTGATCTGTGTTTGGATAATATGAATCTGGCCATTGATCGTGGAAGTTCGCATGAAATTAATCAAACAATATTACTTGATAAGGATGTTAAATCTCTTTCGAAAGAAAATATGTTATTACAAAAATTGCTTCAAGAAATGGAGTACACTATAGGAATCCAAAAGAAAATGATTTGTTCACTTGAGTATCAATTACAAACTAACAAGACCGAAAATTATGTCGGTAAAAGATTCGATACAGTTGAAACACCTGTAGCTGATAAGGATAATAACATTCCAACAGCTGATCCCGTAAATAAACAACCTGTTAGGGATGTACACAAGCAGTATTTTACGAAAGCAGAAATGAATGTGAAAATTAATCCTAACGGCAGAGAAGATCCCAAAACCATAGTGCATAGATCGGGTTTTTCTGCCCGGCACTCAGTAAGTGAAAATGTATTAATTCTGGAAACGGCAACAAAATAACCGTGGATGATGTAAACAAGGCGATTATTTCAGCACAACAGTCATGTTCTTTGACTGAACAAAGTGATTCAAATAAAGTAAACTCATTGGGTAATTCCAGTTGGAAGGAAGTCGTCAATAAAAAAAGGATCCAAAAGCGCTCGCGCCCGGCATTAGTAGTTGGAAAGTTCAATGGTGATTCAACCATAAAAGGTATTGAAAAATCCAAAATGCTTCATGTTTCAAACTTAAACCCTAACACTACATCTGAGGAACTGCAAACCTTCCTAAAAAAAATATTTTCGGCTGTTAAATGTGAATCTCTAGTCTCGAAATATCCTGAAAGCTATGCCTCTTTCAAAGTTATCATTCCTGAGTCCGAGTATGAAAAAGCTCTGAATGCAGAAAACTGGCCAATTCATGCAAGCGTACACCATTTTTTCCATCGGAAAAAGGTAATACCCAACAATCCTTAGCAAATTCATCTATGCTTCATGTCAGCTAGCAAAGTATTCAATCCTACATTTAAGATCATGCAGCTAAATGTACAAGGTATAAACAATAAGCTTGAACTTCTAGATGTCTTCCTACCTACTTACAATCCTCATGTCCTTTGTATATCAGAGCATTGGTGCAATGAGTTTAATATATCTTTTGCAACATTAAATGGCTATAAAAAGGCTGCTGCTTTTTGCCGAACAGAAAAAATACATGGTGGTACCTCGATTTATATCAAAAGTAATATAGATTTCAGTATTGTAGGTGTATTAGACCTAACAGTGGAAATGCACTGTGAATGCTGTGCTATCAGATTCGTTTTCAGTAATAAAAATGTAATTGTGGTCAGTATTTATAGACCACCATCTGGTAATTTGGAACTACTACTGCAGAGACTAACCTATGTCTTACAACGATGCATTCAAAATATTGATTTCGTTTTTATCTGTGGTGATCTGAATATTGATTACATTAAGAATCAATCAACTGAAAAACAGTATCTTCAGGATCTCATTGAATGCTATGACCTCAAGGTAACTACGGATAAACCAACCAGGGTCTTTACTAATGTGAAAAGTCAAACTACAACTTCACAAATTGATTACATTCTGGCAAATAGTAGCCTTCATGTTCTGGTGGATGATACTGTTGAAACTCATTTCAGCGACCATAAGGCAATCTTTCTGGAATGCTTTCTTGGTGGCTGTCCAGATGAACACCTTGAACCCAAAAAAAAACAGTATGTCTACCGCGACATTTCCCTAGGAAATCTTGATAGACTATTGAACTCAATGTCTGAAGTGAACTTTAGTGATGTGTATAAATGTACGAATGTGGATGATGGGTTCCACTGTTTTATGAAAGTGATTCAAGACCTAATTGACCAGTGTTGTCCGAAAAAAGCAATAAAAGTGCATGAAAAATCGAAGGCGCTCTGGATAACTTCGGAAGTTAAGCAGGCTAGCCGAAATATGAAAGACCTTTACTGGTTGTATAGCAATATAAGAACTGAAAACTCCATAGATCTATATAAACTTGCCAAAACTCGTTATAATGCTACTCTTAAACAAGCTAAATTAAAATTTCATGAAAATCTTATCGACAACTCTAGTAATATAAACAAAACCGTGTGGAACATTGTGAGCCGTGAGAGTGGCAGATCATCAAGTAAGAATAAAGCAATTAAGCTACAAATAAATGATTCCTTATGTTCGGAACCCAAAAAATTAGCTTCAGCCTTTTGCAAATATTTCTCTAATATAAGCAGACGTAGCTTGATGAATCATTACGGTAACTCACTATCGCATTCTTGTACTGTCTCGCGAATGGCGGATAATACTTTTTCTTTCTACCAGTATTAGACGTTGATGTGATTGATGCCATAAGACTTCTTAAAAATACTAAAAGTACTGGCATGGACTCTATTTCTACAAAATTAGTGAAATATATTTCTAAAGCCATTTCAAAACCGTTGTCTTGCTTGATGAATTTATCGATCTCTTCTGGCATATTTCCTAACATGTTTAAGACAGCTACTGTTATACCTGTACATAAGAAAAATGATCCTCTTGAAATAGCGAATTATCGCCCGATTTCAATCTTAAGTGTTTTTTCTAAAATTATGGAAAGAATTGTTTTTGACCGAATGATGAAATATTTAAACAAGTTTAATAGAATTGCCAATTGTCAACACGGTTTTAGGGCTGGCAGATCCACTGAATCAGCGGTTGTTGAATATGTTGAGTTTATTCACGAATCTTTAGACTGTGGCTTATATGTTGCAGGGCTATTTTTTGACTTGACGCGAGCATTTGATTGTTTGATCTTTGATTTCATCCTTAATAAATTGTACAATCTTGGCTTCCGAGGCATATTTCTGAATTGGCTTGAAAGTTACATATCTAATAGGAGTATGTCAGTTAAAGTTCAGGAGTGTTGGTCTACAGAGGAGGTTACTGACTTGGGAGTTCCTCAGGGCTCCGTGTTGGGTCCCTTACTATTTATGTTATTCATTAATGACTTACCTGGTCAGGTGGGGGCTGACAGTATAACTTTATTTGCGGATGACACGTCGATCGCGGTCACCGCACGGGACCCTGAGGAGCTCCTCGGTAAATGTGCACTTCTGATGAATGAATTTAGTGCCTGGTGCCAATCAAATGCTCTGATGTTGAACATCAGTAAAACTGAGTGTCTGTATTTCAGTCATAGCACTTTGGATCGAAAATTAATAATCCCATTTAAAAATGATGAAGTTGAATCAAATGCTTATGTTAAATTCTTAGGAGTTTTCCTTGATCATGATATGAAGTGGTCTGTGCATATAGCTGCGTTAAATAAAAAATTGAATTCAGCGTTCTATGCAATAAACAGAATCAAGGATTGTTTGCACCTTAATTATGTGATGGAAGTTTATTATGCTTTAGTTTATAGCCATATTACCTATAATATTCTGCTTTGGGGTAATTCAGCTGATAGTCGTAGAATTTTCATTTCACAGAAGCGTATACTACGGATGATTTTCAAACTTAAACCGCGCGACTCTTGTAGGCTTTTGTTTATTGAGAAGGAAATTTTGACTACTCCTTGTATTTATATTTATAAATGTCTGATGCATGTTAAACTCCATGAAAAAAGATTCACAAAGTTAAATAGTTTCCACTGTTATAATACTAGGCATACAGAATTATTGTTCATTCCTAAACATGGTACGGCCAGGTTTGAAGAATCACCAGCCTATCAGTGTATCAAATTGTACAATCACTTACCGCTGGGGCTGAAGAGTCTTGGCCTTGTCAGGTTTAGGAGAGTACTTTTTAAAGTCGGTACTTCTCAACAAAGGATATTATAGTGTTGGTGAGTACCTGGCTGATAAATTTACTTAGGAATATTATTAGTTTAACCTGACGTGTCCAATACATTTCAAAATGTCTAAATGGATGTAATAAAATTATTATTATTATTATTATTATTATTATTAATATAAGGTGACCAACTATACGCATTTACTGAGTTTTATACTCTTTTTTCGAAAACCGTATTCTTTTCAAATCATGTACTCTGAAAGTACGTACTGATTTGTATAATTTTATACTCATTTGTATTTCTAAAACATTTTTCAAGACTATTTTATTTCAATTTTATTAATTAAATATTTTGACAGTAAAATTATTTTGACAGTGATTTGATTTTTCCAAAGTAAGATGGCTTGCTTTAACTACAGCATTAGAACGCGTTTTGCCGTTATATGATCCACTACGTTCATATCTTTTAAGCCTTGACAAATGTCCTACAATTTTGAAGAAATTATCTTTCAAAACGATATGTTAGAACCTATGCTTTATTTTATTCAAAGTCAGGCGCCGTTGCTTTTAAAATTACTCTACAAATTGAAGGAGATAAAATTTCAGCAGAAGAAGTTTGTATTATATTAAACGATTTCATACTGCAATGTAAATCAAGATTTAATGATGGATTTTTACCACTATTTCTAAAGATTAAACTGACCGTTTTGGAAGATTCCAATCCCGGAATAAAAACTGAATTTTTAAAAGAAGTTAAAAATTTTTTTGGATAGTAAACTTTAGAGCTTTAAATTGTTTCAAATGGGCCCTTCTAAATAGTAAAATTGAATGGAAAGAAATTTTTTCAGCAGTCGAATTTGTAATGAAGGAAGTAAAAGATATTGTTATTAATGACAATTTTCTCTTTGAAGAAATTCTAAGAGTAAATTTATATTTAAATGGAGAAAAATTGAAGAAATGGAACGATGAGAAAATACAATTTAAAAGTGTTAATAGAAATTTTCTTATGTTGTCCAGGCACTTATGCTGCTGTTGAAGGGGTATTTTCACTAGGGAATGACTATTGGAGCAGTGAGAAGACGCAACTTTCTGTAAAAACATTATCTGCCGTCTTAACAGCAAATTTAATATGCAAAATGAAGGTTGTTCGGATGTAGCTAGATTATTAGATGAACATCCTGATTTAGCAAAAAAAAATCCACTACGAAGAAATATATGTTTTTAAAAGAAAATAAAGTTTTTATCGTTTTTTCTTCTTTTTTTTCACGTATGAAATTCTTGCGAAGTGTACTCTTTTTGAACAAAAAATAGTTGTCAGCTTACTTAATATGCAATTAATTGAAAAACGTTTACTTTGTATTGCTCAATTATAATTGATTGATAAAATAAAGAATATTTGTCTTACTGATTTTCTATGATATTTTATAGATTTTAGGCGGGAAAATTTTTGGACGGTTATGCCCTTTAGATTAATCTTTAATCTAGTTTAAATATATAAATTAGTAGAAATTACTAATTTAGACTTCTACCATTGAAATTATTTACAAAATTTTTTTCCTGGTATATCAGTTATGGATAAAGAAATTCAAAAGTAAGTATCACCCAAAGTAAGCTCTTGGTGGTTTCATTTTCATACCCAATATTGGATAACTTTTTTTTTATTGCAGAAATGGTAAGAATGATACTCATCAAGATGAAAGCGCTCATGAGGAGTACCAATACTTGAATCATATTCGTAACATTATTGATAAAGGAGTTAAGAAGGGAGATCGAACAGGTGTTGGTACTATTTCTATATTTGGAGCTCAAATGAGATATACACTGAAAGAGAGTTTTCCTTTACTTACAACAAAGAGGGTATTTTGGAGAGGTGTTGTTGAAGAATTGTTGTGGTTTATCAAGGGAAGCACTAATGCTTTAGAACTAAGGAATAAAAAAGTGAATATTTGGGATGGAAATAGTACACGTGAGTTTTTAGATTCTGTAGGACTGACTGATAGGGAAGAAGGTGATTTAGGACCTGTTTATGGGTTCCAATGGAGACATTATGGTGCTGAATATAAAGACATGCATAGTGATTATACTGGCAAAGGTATTGATCAACTTACAAATGTTATCAATATAATAAAAAAAAATCCAAATGATAGGCGAATTATTATATGCTCTTGGAATCCCAATGATATACCTAAAATGGCTTTACCACCGTGCCACTGCTTAGCTCAATTTTATGTTGCTAATGAGGAATTATCTTGTATGCTTTACCAAAGATCTGCAGATATGGGTCTTGGTGTTCCATTCAATATAGCTAGTTATGCACTTCTTACCTATATGATTGCACATGTTACAGGTTTAAAGGTGAGTGATAGAATAATATCAATTTCTATTGACTATTAAAATATGATATATATTGATTAAATCATGTCTATTGACTTTCTATATGTATTTTAAACATTTTCTGTTTTGAAAAAATATGCTTCAAAATAAAGAGAATGGAAATTTTCCATTCTTTTCATTAAAGAATAGTATTGTCATTAATACTATTTCATTTTGTCCTGAAATGTAATAATGAAAAACTTATTGGTTGATTTTCAACCTGAATGTGATATAAATAAATAAAGATTTCTTATGATCATTTTTCAGCCAGGTGAATTCATCCATATTCTAGGAGACAGTCATGTTTATCTTAATCATGTAGATGCTCTCAAAGAACAACTACAGAGGAAACCCAGGCCTTTCCCAACATTGAAAATTAAGCGTGCGGTAGATAAAATTGATGATTTTACTGCTGATGACTTTGAATTAATTGGTTACAATCCCCATCCAAAGTTGAGTATGCCAATGGCTGTCTAAAATTTATATAATTTTTGATTTTTATATTTTACATATAAATCCTCTTTTTCAATGTATTATTTCAATTTTTCATTGCTTTCATATTTTTTAAGCATATTTCTGAAATAAAAACATAACAAAACTTTTTATGTATCTAATAAGTAGTATTGTATTAATAAGAGGTATTGATTGTTACTTGTATATATAGCAGCACAACACAGACTGCAATTTTTTTTTATTTTCAGTTATTTATATGTTTATATATTTTTTAGTTTTGAGTTTTTAATAACAATTATAAAGGGTTTTTTACCAACTCTTTTGTGTGCTAGAATAACTTCAACTAACAGATTAAGTCTTGGAGTGGAATATTGTAAAAATATGGCACTCTCAAAGGCATCACATCAAAAATAAATTTGACCCTGATATATACAATTATAATATTTTAGTAGATACTCATTGATATTGATATTTTATTTTATAACAGAATAAAGCATTCATATTTTCAAATTTAATTATTTCTATTTAAATCTGATCAAATACTTGTGATATTTAAACAGTTATTAAATATTCACTTGACCTATGTGTTTTTACCTTACCTTGATAGTTTTGAATATTTTTTTATGAAAATATAATTTGTTGAAAATTAAATAAAAACAGTGATATAGTTTTGTTGAATTTAATTTATTTTCCAAGTATAGTATCAGTCTCCAAGATTTGCAGCCATATTTACATGTCCAATGTTTTGAGTTAAATTTTCATTTCCTTTCAATTTAGAACTGAATTCTGTAGATTCACAAATGGTTTTGACTTCATTTAATTTTTGATTATTCAGAAGTATTTCGGTTTTATATAGATTTCTTGAAATTAAACCCAGTAAAACCATTTCACTGAGCATGAAACTGTTATGTATGACTAAAAAATTATAAGTAAAATAATTTGTTATTGTTATCAAGTAAAGTGTTAGCTATTAGTGGATTAATTCATAATTGTACTACTTAATTAAAATGAAATACTTACGGTTGCCATAAACAGCTGGAGTTATTGGTGGTTTACAAGGTAGAGTATCAGTCCATACCAATATTCGAGTTATAAGACCTTGTAATTTTGCAAAAACTAACACTAATTGTAGTACTGAAAATTTCTGATTCAGCAAAATTCCTGATCCAATACAATTTTCAAAAAGTTAATTGTCATAAGCATACCCCATATACCAAGTAAAATTGATACAATTATAATTGGTTGAAGGTACATGTAGTTTACTTGGTATAGACTCTGTAAAATAAATTTCAGTACATTGATCTGATCGAACTTCTTCTATAACAGGAACCTTACCTCTCGTTCTGCCCACATAACGAGTAATATCAAATAGACAAAACCTTGTACAATTGGCAATTGTAGAACAAGAAGCCTCAAATAATATAATGTGTTTCTGAAACCCATTGATTGTTGAAAAAGGCCACAATGTGTTGGGAAGCATTATAAAAATCCAAAAAAATATATGTTTTCATCATATTAATGAAACAATTTCTAATAGAATAACAATTTAAAGAATATAGTGCAGTAATCTACACCCAGAAAATAAATTGAAATTGCGTTGTAAATAGAGGATATATACACTTTTTCCTTATAGTTTTCTTGTCTATCTATAGTTTAACTGAAAATTAATACGCATAGTAAATAACAGACTTTAAATTTATTTCTGAAATAGTTTTTATTTATTGTTAGCCATTAGTATTGCAATTAATGATAATTATTTATTTAAAACTTTCTTCATCTACAGATTTTTGTTATTTGAATATATAAAATGAAAACAATTGATGTTTCCACACAAAATACATTTTTTTGTAAAAATGTATCCCCAAAATCGCAGGAAAGCGTTTCGATTTAACCGTCTAAAACCTTCGGCTAATATTTTATTAATAAAATTTGAAACAGAAATACTATCCGTTTTGCTATATATCTAAATCGCATATATTGTGAGATTGATACTTACTTATTTACATTAAGTGTTGGCAGATATATACAACATGGCCAACAACAACATGGTGCAACTTTTAAGCTCAAGAGTCCTGGTTTTACTTTCTTAACTATTTCAGCTTCTCCTCCACAGTATCCTACAAACAAGCACCATAATTGATACATTCCTACCATAAACATTCCTTGAGTTAGAGCTTCAGCTAGCAAATGTGCTCTAGGTACAAGAATAGCGAAAAATGTAGCTACAGCTATTACCTAAAAAGGTATAATATTTAAAATTATTAATATATTAAATCCTATACTTAAAATTGATGCATTTTAATTACTCAATAATCAATAAAATTTGACTCTTTTTTTCATCTAGATTATTATTATGTTGCTCTTTATTTCCGTTTTTGTAATTGTTTCTTCTTAATTTCTGTATATTCAGTTATTTTATCTATTCAATTTATTTTACTCGAATTGAATAATTTAATCGAAATTCCTCCTTCCTGCCATTAAACTAAGAAAATTAAATGGATTTTGATTGACATGTTAAACATAAATAAAAAATAGGGGCCATGTACTCGTGTAACTATTGCTTAGTAGGGGCTTTGGACAAGATTATATGATTGGACTGAGTTATTTAGCGGTCATCCCCTCTAAAGAAAGGTAGAATATGATCTCTGAAGGGATTAAAAGCCTAAAACCACTTCCTTGCTAATTTTTTGGATATTTTGTTTATGATAGGAAAGAAATACACAATAGTTGACGTAACTAGTCAACAAAATACCAACTAGCCATAAACATTAAGTATTTATATGTACAATAAAAAACACTTTGCTTAGTTTCACAAAATTATACGGTTTCTTCACAATTGTTTCGGATTTTTAAACCATTTCCAAAAGTTAAACTTGGGACTTATTCTCTTGACTAAAATTTTTATATTTTACATCTTTATTATTAAATAAAAATGGATATTAATTTCTTCTGTTCGAGCTAATGGCTTTAACACTGTGCTTTCTTAATCTATATCAGTGATATTTCGTATGTATGTAATTGATACAATGGAATTGTTTATTTGTATCTTCACTATATAATTTAGGTATTTCCCAAAATAATTTTGTGAAACTTAGTCAAGTGCTTTTATTCAATATATTAAACGAGGTTTCACTAAGAAATCAGCCTGAGGGATATATAAATAGTAGGAATTATAATTTGGAAATGCCTTCTAAATAACTATATCGATAAGTTTTTATTTTCTGTAAACATAGATACAACGAAGATTAAGAGATTTTTAAGAAAAGAAAGGTAAACTAAAATATCACAATAATATGAATCGGTAATAGATTCAAATAGTGTCCTTCACTTAACACTTAAATCTTATCTCAAATGGTGGATTAATGAAAGTTCATACATTCATAATATACAAAATTATCGTCACAAAGGTCATTTTCGGTGGTAACACGACCATAAAATATTTGATATTGCATAGTTTCATACTGCTATGACGTTTGATGTCAGATTGAACTTTTTTATATTTACAAACTGTGAAAATATGAAACGTACGTACTTCGTTCACCGTTGTGAATTGCCTGTTATATCAGACACTAATCTATTGGGTATACCTCCCTATATCCCAGAATGCAACAAATGGTTCCATAGATTAAGAAAACTAACAATTTTAGACGAAAACATGCCACAAACGAAAAAATTCTTCAGAAGCTACGCAGCAATCAGAGCTGAGAAACAAAGACATATTAGGGATTTTCCAATGACAATTCATCCTTTCAGTAAATGTGCTATATATAGGGAACGCATCCTGTGTGTTTCCTGGATTGTGACCTATTTCATCGGTCCGTTGAAATATTGTTTCTATGCCTTTGCTGGTGAAGAGTTTTGGCTATTGATTCTCCATATGATTCTAGACGTAATCTTCTTCATAAATATAATTATAACAGCTTTCACCGGATATGCTATACCATTAACGAAAGAAATAGTTCTTAGCAGAAAGGCAATATTCAGGAGTAGGGTTTTTACGTACCTTCTACCAGAGTTATTAGCCTGTTTACCTTATTACTATATGACAAGATTAGTCCAAATAGATTTGAAGGAAACAACAGTGGTATTTCTGGGAGCCATAGAATTTGTGAGAATTTTTCGTGTACGAGACTGTCTCTTTTACCTGAGTAATATGTTTGACTCTTCTCAAATTTCAGAGAGCATTTGCACAGCTCTCCTCTTGTTTATGTGTACTATTTATATGATATTTTGGTGCGCATGTGGTATGTTTTTAGTTTACACTACTGTTTATTCATATAATGGGTTACCTGAAAATTCCTTTTTAAGGAGAATACAACAGAAAGACAATGTCAATACAGATAACATTGAACCATTCAATTCTTTTGAAAATACTTTTGTCATTTTGTTAACGATAGCTGCTTGTCATTTTTATGGTGCTGCAGAGGGATATGTTGAGATAATACTCCCCATAGAGAAGCTGTTATGTTCGATTATTGTTATAATAGGATATCTATATTGCAATTATATTACAGCAAAGCTTTTGGTAGCGTTCGGTTCTTCTAATATTTCCGAAACCAAATACGACGAGCTGCTTTATGGCGTTCGACAATACGCAAGGTGCAGAAAACTCCCTAGGGATATTTACAAACGCATGAAAGTTTACTACGAATACAAATACCAAAAGAGGTTTTTTAAGGAAGAAACAATTCTGGCAACGTTGCCAGCCCATTTGCAGAACGAAGTTATTTTATTTAGTTGTAGAAATATCTTGGCGAAAGTCCATCTCTTTAAAGGAATGCCAAAAGGTATTCTTGGTAGTATACTGGGTTACATTAAAAGAGAAATATATTTACCAAATGATGTTGTGATAAGATATGGTGAGCCGTTAACAAAGATGTATTGGGTTTCATTCGGAACTCTTGCAGTTTATTACGGACCAAATTCCGTGGAAATTTTACATTTTGAAGACGGAGATCATTTTGGAGATAGATGTATTTTAAAGCAAAGTGGAACTGCTGTACTAACAGTAGTGTCGTTGGAAATTTCTGAAATATACACGTTATCCAGGAAGGATATAAAACACTGTAAATTATTCATCAACGAAATGACAAAAAGAGTACTTCAGGATACATATGAAAAAATTGAGCTGTACAAGCTTCTGGAAGAAATAATGTTGGATAAAGGTGCTCAGAATAGAATATTAGCAGATCTACGTAAAGGTCGAATATTAGAGAGGGATGACTTCAGAGAAAATATAAGTTGAAAATATTTCGAACTTGATAGCATAACACTCACTTAATGTTCATTTCATTATAATATTATGTAAAATAAAATTTGATTGAGCACATTTTTTTAAAATTATATTCAAATATTCATTTTCAAAAGCTACAAAAATTCTCTGTAGGTTTTATTTTCCAAATGTAAATAATTTTTGATTGGCATAAACTGAGATTCAAGATTTAGACCGTAAGTACGAGGGTGGAGTGAATAGTTTCCGGTCTGACCAAGAGATGGCGCCACTAGGTCTACTTTTGGAGCGTCGTCATACACTACCATTCCTACTGAGGTTGTATGTTAAGTTTCAGCCCAATCGCTACGTTAGTTTGCGTTTGAGAGCACATTGCGCGAGACGCTTCCGTTGTTTTCGCTAAAATGGAAAAATTGGAAAAACGTGCTGTCATCAAATACTTCTATTTAAAAGGTTTTATACCAAAACAAATAAAAGAAGAAATGGATTCAACACTAGCAGACTCCTTCATATCATATTCAACTATTAAGCAGTGGGTTTCTGAATTCAAAATGGGTCGCGTGAGCACCTCCAACAAGCCTCGCTCAGGACGGCCCATTGAGGTCACGACTTCAGAAATGATTGACAAAATCCATCAAATAATATTGGAAGAAGGCAGATTGAAAGTGCATGAAATAGCTGGGACCTGTAGGATGTCAGCTGAACGTGTGCGAAATAGTTTGCACAACCATTTGAGCATGGAAAAACTGTGTGCAAGATGGGTACCGCGTTTGGTAACTCTCGACCAAAAACTTATTCAAAAATACATTTCTACCAAAAATAGGCGTAATCCAAACGAATTTTGCTTCGATTCACAACTGTTGATGAGACTTGGGTTTACCACTACACTCCTGAAAATAAAGAACAGTCTAAACAGTGAGTTGGAAAGGGGGAACCAACTCCAAAGAAGGCAAACACAATTTTATATTGTCAAATACATTGATTATCTTGAAAGGCTAAGACTGTTTCTGGTCAATACTATGCAGACTTATTACAACGTTTGATTTGTAATAAGTTTTAAGTCTGTCCTATAATCAACAAAAGAAAAACAAGTTAGATCTTATACTGGGAAAAGTCTATAAAAAAAAACATTGTGAAACTACAAATCATATTTTCTATCAGAATATTCTGTAATAGAGGTCTGATCTTATTGATAGATAGGTTCAAAATCAGATCAGGCCAAAATTTCATTGTACAGTTTGCAATTCCTTGAAAAAAATTAAATGAAAATATCTACTCAAATCTGTTTGAATGTTTTAAACTGCGAAGATTCTGGAAATATTGAGCAACACGATTTTATGAAATTTGTATCTATTATTATTTTAGGTTTAGATTCGGGAAGTTGATTAAAAATAATTAGACTATCTACAGTGAATGATTCACCATGGAAAATACTGCATTATTCGAAGAACTGTTCATATAAATGAGGTTATAGATATATCAAATTTTCCAAAGTATTTCACAATAGAAGAATGGCATCAAAGATGTTGGAAGCGTCTACTTTATTACCTAATACATACTGCTTTCTTATTATTTAATTATTATCTATAAGTGGGTATACATTTCCAGGAATATTTTTGCATATCCTTCATTGAATTGAAGAATGAATAGAAATACCCGTTCATGTAATGTTTGCAATTGTTTTTTACTCAAATAAACCATTTTTTTACTTGAGTAGATTTTTTTTAAAACATATCATTTTATTAAAAACCTATTTTTTTTGCAAATTACCCACGTCAACCACAGAGGGTTATTAGCGGAAATAATGGGTGATTTTTTAAGCCTAGTTTTTTTTAAATAGAATAAAACACTCAATTTGCATCATATATTCCAAATTTTTATTGAAATTGATAACTTGACCTTTGCCATTTACATTTTGAAGATAACTTCATGTAAATTTTGTCCGCGGCTCCGTATCAAATGATCCATTCGGAAGGTCCAATTTTGCGTCACTTTTTCGAGCATTTTGGCCTGTATCCCACGAATTACGCGTGTTATGTTATCCTGTAAGGCTTCAATCGTGTTAGGCTTGTCCACATACGCTAACGACTTTACATAACCCCACAAGGGGTTATGTAAAGGTTGGATTAGAAGGCACTTAACCAGGGGATACTGGTTAAGTGCCCAAAATTACAGAAGAAAGAGGAGGCTGTACTTGATGATTAATTGGAATTAAATAACTCACCATTTTGAACCTTTTCTGGTAAAGATCTTGTAGTTTAGTATCGAGGATTTTGAAAATAATTCTGTGGTAAAAACCCCTATTTGTTTATAAATGCTTGTACAGTCAAGTATGTTATTAACATAATTATGTAATCCTCTGAAGAAGTCGGTAACCCGACGAAATTCGTCAGTTTATTGGTTCAATAAAAGTGTGTATCGAAAGTTCAAGAGTTTGAATTGATCTTATAGTTAATTTTCTAAATCGATTATAATTCTAAACTTACCGGATACACACTCGTGACGAAAGCAGAATACGCTTTCACTCTTGAAGATGAATTTTTCATTATATAATTTAAAGTATCCAGGTATGCCACCACAACTGTTATCACAGCTATCGATCCAATTGAAACTAATGTTATTCCATAAACGTTAGTGGCTGAAACAATAATTGATTTAGCTGTATGTATATGTTTCACCTGAGTATATTAATCTGATTCATTTCAGTTTTACGAAAGTGCACTGAAGAGTACAAAGAGAGCAGAAACATAGGAATAATTTCAAAAGATACTCCACATAATCTCTCATTTTACCAAGCCATCATTGAAATACTTTCATATTCTATTACTATAAGGTTCATTATCTACGAGTAAACTGTAAATTAGGTTTTTAAATTAATAAGAAAAATATTTATTACCATTGCAAATTACATCCTACTTTTACAGTCCAATAGTATAAAACTTATTTGAGGTGTTTTACAATTTTTTCTTTCGAAAATAAATATCACTTTGCGTTATTATAAACGAGTTTGATATTTCGAAATATTATCATTACAAATGAATAGGGTCTGAAAAAAGCAAATTTATCGACAGGGGTCTAAATGACCAAGTTTGAGAACTATGATTCAGTGATTCTATCGAGTTTCTATAAAACTGGATGAAAATTCAGAATGGACTACTTGGATTTCATCTTGAGTATTCCAAGTAAATAAATATCAATTTAAAAGAGAAATATATTTTTCTATATGATAGATACGTGGAAAAAGCAGATACCCTCATTCATAAATTCGTAGACATAATAAAGAGTGTTTTTTTTAGAGGAGGATAGAACTTTATAATAAATTGCAATAAAACAACAATGGATCATTCGATTGACAAGAATTTTTTTTTTATTCGAAAGATGATCTTGTGGCATTACATTTTAAATATGATTTCTGTCATATGACCGCCACGGCTAGCTCGGATGTAGTCCAATCTGAACGTCCAATTTTCGATGACTTTTTCCAACATTTGTGGCCGTATATCGGCAATAACACGGCGAATATTGTCTTCCAAATGGTCAAGCGTTTGTGGCTTATCCTCATAGACAAATGACTTTACATAGCCCCACAGAAAGTAGTCTAGCGGTGTTAAACCACAAGATCTTGGAGGCCAATTCATAGGTCCAAAACGTGAAATTAGGGGGTGACCAAAAGTGTCTTTCAATAAATCGATTGTGGCACGAGCTGTGTGACATGTTGCGCCGTCTTGTTGAAACCACAGCTCCTGGACATAATGGTTGTTCAATTCAGGAATGAAAAAGTTAGTAATCATGGCTCTATACCGATCACCATTGACTGTAACGTTCTGGCCATAAAGCGCACCAAACAGTCAGTTTTTCTGGATGTAACGGAGTTTTGAGGATTATCTTCACTCCAAATGCGGCAGTTTTGTTTGTTGACGTAACCATTCGACCAGAAGTGCGCTTCATCGCTAAACAAAATTCGCTTATGAAAGTCATCGAAAATTGGACGTCCAGATTGGACTACATCAAAGCCAGCCGTGGCGGTCATATGCCAGAAAATATTTAAAATGTAATGCCTCAAGATTATCTTTCGAATAAAAAAAAACCTCTAAAAAAACACCCGTTACATAAACATGTCGTACAGTGGCGTACGTAGTCAAAGGCTTCCACTCGAAAATATGTTTGTACTCAAATTTTGAAAAATTCAACTTTGGGTATGGAAGAGTTTTCAAAGATTTTATGTTTATCTATACGATTTTTATGATAATAGGTTAATCAAAAAAAATCTTATTATACCTATATTCAAGAAACATAATTTCCTTGTCCAATTATTTATTGAAATTAGTGGAATATATTTTTTAAATGGGCAAACATCCCTTATAAACAAGATAGAAATACTTTCAATGGAAAAGTTATTGAGGGACTATGTAAAAATGGAGTTATCAAGAACTCTTCGAGAAAATACAGATATTTTTCCTTTGGGATATATATCATAGATCTTCATATTTATTTTGCAAGCACATGGAGCCCATGCTATTTATAATAAACTCTGGATGGTTCCATTTTGAGAGCCTCTGATTAGACGTTCTTG
The DNA here is from genome assembly GCA_030704895.1 of Henosepilachna vigintioctopunctata. Classification (NCBI taxonomy): domain Eukaryota; kingdom Metazoa; phylum Arthropoda; class Insecta; order Coleoptera; family Coccinellidae; genus Henosepilachna; species Henosepilachna vigintioctopunctata. The sequence goes on from JARQZJ010000034.1 coordinate 5,727,233, forward strand.
ACTACAAAAAGACTAAAATGTGCTCTTGTATTTCAACAGTCCTACATCAGGATTGATTATTTCTTTTTCGTTTCGTTTAATTAAAATTATCCAAATTCAGAACAGACAAAAACAAAATGATAATGCATAATTTCGCTCCCAAAACATTTAACTAAATAATTTTTAACAAATGACAGAACTAATGAAAGAAAGAATTGTTGCTTTGTCAAAAAGGATGAATAACAATTGTTTTGTTTGTAATTCTCACTATTTTGTAAAAATATTCCTACAATTGTGTAGGTAAATATTTGATAAATTCATTATTGTGAAATCTATAAGGAAGATTTCCTCAAAGAAAAATTAGATATAATTGTTGAAATCGAATCAATATTTACTGATGAAACTCCATAAAACTGCTTGCCATTGTGCGATTATGAAAACCTTACGTAATTATATTCTAAGTTTTATTGCTTCAAGTATTACCGGTTTTCAAAATCAGACTCTAAAATTGAAACGAAAACATACAAAAGTATGAATTAAAGGAATATCCTCAAATTTAATGCATGGAACATGAAAAATCTATTAATTTATTATTTAGATTATTGATTTGTGAATATTTCATTAAACTAGGATAAATTAGATTAATTAGATTAGATTAATTGAAGTTAGGATAATTCAAATGATGGAAAGTATAACAAAATTTGTGAAGCTTTATAATGAAATACAAGAGATAGAAAAAAAATCGACTTTTGAAAAAATAAAACTTTCATGGAGCTGTCTGTACAAATGTTGTCAACCATAACACTAACTAACAACTTTTGAGGGTGAATATTCAGTTTTTTCAAATATAATTCTTTTGATTTCAATTGATGAATTGAACTAATTTTGTAACAAAATATAATATAAAAGCTTGAAGAGGTAATATGTCGTCTGTAATTTTATTGTACACTTACAGAAAAGATTAACATTTTTTCAAATTATCTATTGAAGAATTAGCATTTGGTTTAACGTTATGTTTTTGAAACAATTTGTTTATTACCTGACATATAAGACTGGATAGAAGGTATATTATCCGATGCACAATTAGAAACATTTTGAGTTACAATTACAGTATCCATATCCATTTTCTCTAATAACTTCTAATACTTAAAAAAAATCTGAAATTTATATTTATCATGTAGCACTTAACATTCCTCAAATAACTCATCAGGAGACACAACCATACACACGAAAAGGATCACCTAATGGGTAATACTGAAATTACCACACGTTATGCAGACTCAGTCTATACTTTTACTTCTTGTTTATGGATATTGCTTAATCAAGAACTCTCGGAAGTATATTGGTGGCCTACAATCCAAGAATCGCTTTCTTTTCAGCTTATTTTTAGGAAATTGCAATTTTTTAGGAAGCTTGGATTCTTACAGATTTATCCTTTTGCTATATTCACTTTTAGGATTCTTAAATAATTTTCCATGCCCAACAAATAACTCGAGGTATAACATTTGAATATGATCGAGGCATATTGTTGAATAAATCGGAATTAACAACACTTGGCTCAACTCTACGAGAATTGTGTAATACAGAAAAATATTGCATTTTATATATTTTATTTTGAAATATTTGAAGAAATATTGTGGTATTTTTCAGTAATTTACAAGCGTTTGACGAAATAGATGCATTCTTTTCCTATGAAATTATAGCACTTTGATCTTCTATTAAAAATTACAATAATGGCAAATTTCTATTAGTCAAAATGCACTGGATATTGTGCCGCATGAACTACTTGCCTTGGATGAAAGAAGCCAGTAGAATGCCCAAAATTCTAGAGGTTTATGGGATTATCATTATCATACTAGACTGCTTAACAATGAAATGTAACGTTTTCAGATGAGTACTGGTTTTTACTTGCATAAAAGCAAGCAAATGTATATGACAGTGTCTGTAGGAATATATGGTTTTCAAGGCTTTTTTGTTGAGAGAAATGCATAATTTATTTAAGTATAAAGGGCGTCCACCTAAATACGAGGGTGGAGTGAAAAGTTTCCGACCTGACCAAGAAAAACAATGTTTAAAAAATTTTTTTTTTCTTTATTTTTCAACGTAATCTCCATCAACATTGATACATTTCTCATAACGGTGTTCTAATTCAGTTATACCAGTTTGGAACGTGGATTCGTCAAGCTCCTCAAACTACTGATTTATAGTTTCGATAACTTCTTCGTTAATCTCAAATCTTTTACCGTCAAGCGATTTTTTGAGGTTAGGGAACAGGTAATAATCGCTAGGAGGTGATCTGGGGAGTAGGCAGGATACAGCATCCATTCAAATTTTGTGGATTTTGGACATGGCAACAACCGACGAATGCGCTGGTGCGTTATCGTGATGAAACAAAATTTTTTTCTTCGCCAATGAGGTCGTTTTATTTGCACTTCGCCCTTCAAACGTTGCAGTAAGACAAGAATTGACCAGAGACAGTCTTAACCTTTTCAAGTTAATCAATGTATATAATTTCTCTCGCATCCCAAAAAACAGTAGCCATAACCTTGTTTGCTGATAAAATCGTTTTTGCTTTTTTGGATTTGGTTCTTACTTTCCAACCCACTGTTTTGACTGTTCTTTATGTTGAGGAGTGTAGTGATAAATCCAAGTCTCATCAACAGTTATGAATCGACGCAAAAATTCGTTTGGATTACGCCTATACAGCGCCAAATTTTCGGTAGAAATGTTTTTTCGATTCAGTTTTTGGTCGAGCGTCAGCAAACGGGGCACCCATCTTGCACACAGCTGTTTTATGGTCAAATGGTTGTGCAAAATATTTCGCACAAGTTCAGCTGACATCCTACAGGTCTCAGCTATCTCATACACTTTCCAATGCTATTTGATGGATTTTCTCAATCATTTCTGAAGTTGTGACTTCAAAAACTTCAAAAAGTTAGAGGTGCTCACACGACCCATTTTGAATTCAGGAACCCACCGCTTAATAATTGAATATGATGGGGAGGAGTCTCCTAGTGTTGAATCCATCTCTTCTTTTATTTGTTTTGCCATTTCATGAAAACAACGGAAGCGTCTCGCGCAATCGTGCTATCAAACTAAACGTAAACGTAGCGATTGGGCTGAAAATTTACATACAAGCTCAGTAGGTTGTCAAGTAATGTCAAGTATTTTACATACGCCGCGCCGCTCCAAAAGTAGACTTGTGACGCCATCTCTTGGTCAGGCCGGAAACTTTCACCTCACCCTCGTTGTAATATTACAATAAATCGACAAAATCACAAAATTACCAAATATCATGAATGTTTTTAATCATCTTTCTATATTCAAGAATAAGTATCTATAATACTAGCATCGAGCACATAAAAAAATTCAATTTCCCAACAGTTCGCGCCATTCTGACACATTTTTAGCCTTCTAATTCATCAAATTCGTTTCTTGTATTGTACTAGTAAAAGTCCCCATGAGTTGCAAACAAATACATAATTTTCGTCATGTAGAGATTCTCCAAGATGACCAAAAAAAGGGAATGTAAGAACGCCTCATTCCTTTAAGATGTTCTCAAGCCGAATTTCTTAACAATCTCAGTGCATAATGGATACCGCTAGATAAGAATAGCATAAGGGAGTCTACAACACCACTAACACCACAAAATAGGTTGTTCACACACCAAAGAGGTACATTTTCATCCAGGCAAGAATGCAAGAAAAAGAAAGCCTCTGTTTAATCTTGGGGTTAGTCCTCAAATATGTGCATCCTACTGCATTTTTGGCTTGTTTTGACTAATGTCAGCACACAAAATTTTGAAACGTGTTACGTTGTTTGTAAAACACGTATCGAAATGTCTATACCTAGTATGTTAATAATCGCGTTGATATTTTTTCATTTTTATTGAATTAGTTGCTAATTCTCTCACCGACTTAAATTAATTAAATTTCATAAACTTCCAGCGAATTTATAAAGGCTGTTTTTTTAGAGGTATAGAACTTTAAATTGCAATAAAACAACGATGGATTATTCGATTGACAAGAATTTCTTCTCATTCGAAAGATAATCTTGTGGCATTACATTTTAAATATGATTTCTGGCATATGACCGCCACGTCTGGCTCGGATGTAGTCCAATCTGGACGTCCAATTTTCGATGAGTTTTTCCCAACATTTGTGACCGTATATCGGCAATAACACGGCGAATATTGTCTTCCAAATGGTCAAGCGTTTGTGGCTTATCCGCATAGACCAATGACTTTACATAGCCCCATAGAAAGTAGCCCCACAGAAATAAATCGGTTGTGGCACGAGCTGTGTGACATATTGCGGCGTCTTGTTGAAACCACAGCTCCTGGACATTTGTTCAATTCAGTAATGAAAAAGTTAGTAATCATGGCTCTATACCGATCACCATTGACTGTAACGTTCTGGCTATCATCGTTTTTGAAGAAGTACGAACCAATGATTCCACCAGCCCATAAAGCGCACCAGTCAGTTTTTCTGGATGTAACGGTGTTTTGACATACACTTGAGGATTATCTTCACTACAAATGCGGCAGTTTTGTTTGTTGACGTAGCCATTCATAGCTAAATAAAATTCGCTTATGAAAATCGGGAACAACGGCAATCTCGTTGAAATAAAAAATTGCACTATTTGTAAGCTTTGTTCAGGAGTGAGTCTATTCAAGATGAATTGCCAAACCAAACTGAGAATAAATCATTTTTCAGCTGTTAAATCGGTCGCCATCTTCAACAGTAATGCTAACTTAAAGTTCTATACCTCTAAAAAAACACCCGTTATATGTGTAAACGAAATAATGTGCATTCATAGGTTTCTAGAATTTATTTGATTAAATACATTAAAGTACTTTAAACCCACCCACTTAGTGACAAGTCCAGGAAGTATACTTTTTAATTTTCAAGTACGTATGCAATTTCGAGGAAGTATTCTTTCCAATTTTCAAGTGCGCATAACTTTCATCGCATGATTCATTTGAAATGTATGTACATAGTAACAGACAATGCAGTAAAGATAAAAAAATATTCATCAATAAATTCACCTATAAACATTTTTATCAAGAACACAATTAAAGATTATAATTAAATAATATATAAGATATTTGTATCTAGCAAAAGAGTCCTTAGGATATTAAAACATAATAGATATTAAGGATAATAAAACATTTAGACAGAAAAAGTCGCCTAATTTCATCTAAGTATCTAAACTTTTAGTTCAGCTTTTTCTTAATGAATTATTCAATTATTTTGTTCACTTCATTTGTTATTGGATACACGTAGAGTCAATCAAAACGTTAGTTTCATTCAGAAAAACACAATAAATAGGTAGAACAAGCTAAAAACTTTTTTTTCAAGTAGATACTAATAATAATTCTTCATTTTGTGTATTGATGGAATATATCTACTTATCTAGTGCGCGAAGGAAATGGCATGCAATAATATTCTTGCATAAAATAATTAACAATACTGAATGAGATTGAATTCTCGCTTAACTCTTGGTGAAACATAATTGAATATTAAAATAAATTAAACTCTTGGCTTAATGTTTCACGATTTATTTAACAATTTGTATAGTCAACATGTTTCGAGCGTTAGCTCATTTTCAAGACTAAACTGCTATAAGGAACGTACAACAAATTTATATCTACAAAATGGATGTGAGTAGGGAGGATAGTTGAAAATCTAATTAAATATTAAAATAAATTAAACTCTTGGCTTAATGTTCTGAGAATCCAGTTTTATTAACATTGTACAAAATCGACCTTTTATGTTCGTCAACCCGAGTTTTTATTTTTCTACCTGTTTGGCCGATATAAAATGCTGGACATTCATTACAAAAAATCTTATAAATACCGCTTTCGTCTTCAACATTTGTCTTTTCTTTATTATTTACTAAAAGTGACTTGATATTCCTTTTGTAAATAATAAAGAAAAGAAATGTTGAAGACGAAAGCGGTATTTATAAGATTTTTTGTAATGAATGTCGAGCATTTTATATCGGCCAAACTGGTAGAAAAATAAAAACTCGGGTTGACGAACATAAAAGGTCGATTTTGTATAATGTTAATAAAACTGGATTCTCAGACCATTGCATTTACTCTAATCACTTCATAGATTCTGATAAAACTGAATGCCTACACGCAGGTAATAAAGGTAAACGTTTAGACCTTTTGGAAGCAATTGAAATTAGCAGTTCTTGGAAGAGAAAAGAAGAAATTGTAAATGAACAATTAGATTTTCAACTATCCTCCCTACTCACATCCATTTTGTAGATATAAATTTGTTGTACGTTCCTTATAGCAGTTTAGTCTTGAAAATGAGCTAACGCTCGAAACATGTTGACTATACAAATTGTTAAATAAATCGTGAAACATTAAGCCAAGAGTTTAATTTATTTTAATAATTAACAATAAAGTGAAATGTCAGAATTTATTGCAAAAGCTTAACTTTATTGTTCCAAGAGTTTCTTCTAGAAGCGAATTCACGTTCTACCTTCCAACTGCTAGAACGAATGTTCTAAAATTTTCTCCATTGCACACGATGTGTGAACAATGTAATATTTTGGGAGCCAAAGTGGATATTTTCAACTGCTCTGTTACTGATATTAAGGCAAATTTCCTTGATATGCATAATCTCTGCTAGAACAATCTTTTATGTGTATTCACATACAGGATTCATATTCACGCATATACTTGTATGTGTGTATATGTGTGTGTATATGTATGTATAAGTTTGGTCAGCATTTAAGTTTTTTTTTACTACTATAATTATATCTCATTTTATCAGTTGTGATTTCATATCACAAACTATTTCTTTTAAAATTTGAAAGTACAAAATTGAAACTTTTGAACTTTTGTACTACCTACCAATTTTGTTTTTAGTATATGCCAAGGCTGGCCAATAGTTTTTCAAGGTGGGCAAAATTTCATAGACTGTGGTGCCGCCGGGCCAAATACCATATTCATAAGGTATTAATATACACAAAACGTACATTAAAAATTTGGTTTAATTTACTATATTTGTAAATGAAATTAAGTAACATACATAATAACAACATTATTTCTATTTAATGAGAGCTGTGAAGAGGTTTTTGTGATAGTAATTTGTCGATATTTGGTTTTAAGTCTGATGTTGATAGTACAATCAAATCCGAAATGTGTTTTGCAGTGAGAGATGTGCGATATTTATTTTTGATGTATGATAGAGTTGAAAATGTTTTCTCATACACATAGGTGGAACCAAACCTGCTTAAAATTTGCATAGCAAGGTCGCGCAATGTTGGGAAATCTTCACTGGAAACGTTTTTCCAAAAACTTGCAAAACTTTCTGTTAGCTGCTCTGAAGATACATTTTCATAGAAAATTTGTTTCAGGGCAGTGTGGTTTTGAAGATCTGTTACTTCGAGCTGTATGTTTGCTGGATAATCAACCAAGTCAGTAGAACTGATAGCAAATGGATTTATAAACAGCTGAATATTTCTCTTGTCCGATTCAAAATCCTGGAATCTGTTTTCAAAAGACTCTTTTAAACATTTTATTTTTGATAGGTATTTAGGAATATCAAGGGCAGTGATCTCTAATTCTTCTTTTAAACTTGCAAGTGTGGAAAAATGGTCGACTTTATTTCTCTCTAAGTTTGCTGCGAACAAGTCCAACTTCCCTTTGAAACCATTGATTAAGTTGAACATTGTTGGAAGAGAACAATTTTTTCCTTGCAGTTTAAGGTTCAGGACATTAAGGTGCTTCAATGTATCAACTAAAAATGCAAGATCGCACAGCCATAATGAATTTTCAAGCAGAGCTTTCTCTGCTGGCAATGCTTGTTTTTCTTTCAGAAATTCCAGAACATGTTCCCTCAAATCATAAAAATGTTTCAACATTTCGCCTTTAGATAACCAGCGAACAGCGCAATAAAGATGTAATTCGCCGTATTCTTTTATTTCTTCTTCAAACAACGTTCTGAATTCTCGTCGGTTAAGTGCTCTGGCACGTATGAAATTAATGCAGCGTACTACTGGGTCAATCACGTCCTCGAAAGTCATGTCTTTAGCGCACAAAGCTTCTTGATGTATAATACAATGATAAGAAAACAATTGTCGACCTATGTAATTTTGCAGCAAAGCTACAGCGCCATTGGTTTTCCCCATCATCGCAGGTGCTCCATCAATGCAAACTGAATTGCATTTATCCCAGTTTAGGCTCTTACCCTCAATGCAATCTTTCAGTTTCATGAATATATCTTTTCCTGTGGTTGTAATTTCCAGTTGACAGAGGTCCAATATATCTTGAAATATATTGAAATTGTCATCAATACAGCGTACAAAAACAGCTAATTGCGCCATACCAGTTAAATCGCAGGTTTCGTCCAATGCAAGTGAATAATATCTACATTTAGTTACAAACTCTGCAATTTGACTGTTAATGTCTGTTGACATATCTTCTACTCGCCTCATTACTGTGTTGCGCGACAGTGAAATACTAGCTGCCATGGCTTTAACCTTTTGATCATTGCAGTTCTGTGCAAAAATGGACAAACTCTGTTTGATAATTTCCCCATCAGAAAACGGCTTTTTCTTCTTAGCCAATAATAAAGATATTTCATACGATGTTTTGACCATGGCTTCCAGTTCTTCGTGTCGTTTTACAAAAATATTTTGCTGTGAAAATAGTTCTTTCTTCTTTTTATTTATGAAATCAGTCCTTACAGCTGACCCCACTGGATACTCTTTGTCGAATTTTGTATGGTTTTGCTTAAAATGCCGCTCTAAATTATATTTTTTAGCAACAGCTACTGTTGCTGAGCAAATGAGACACACAGGTTTGCGGGCTTTGCTTTCGGTGAAAAGGTATTTTGTTTCCCATTCTTCATGAAACGTCCGAGGGTTATCCTTTATTCTTGATGTACTCGTACTAGGTTTGCTGAGGGCCATACTAAAACAATAAAATGTACATGTAAAACTACATGTAAATGTACATGTAAAACTACATGTAAATGTACATGTAGTTTTATGAAATGAAGGTTAGTACCTAAGTAAAATAAAACTATTAATTTGGACAGGCACCGCTCCACAATATCAATAAATATCTAATTAAGATTCGTAGGTACAAATCCTACATCTTGGGCAATAAGACCGCTGCGCCGCCTGTTGTGCAGGAAAGTATTTACAAACAAACAAACAAACTAATTGTAACACATGCAAATATTACACTTACCTGCAGAGAAGATGCAAAGTTTTGGTAGTATTCTTTCTAATTTATTAAACGAATTGTCACAAAACGAATTAGTAATTCAATATACTTGCATTCAAGTAAGATTGATAACGGTACTAAGATGCTCGCTAACCGTCCGTTTGTCTGCCTATTGGAGGACGGGACCGATATGCGTGCGGGGTGCGGGCGAAGTAGCGACAATACCCGAACGACGCGGATCGGTTGCGCTCGGCTGACCAATCAAGTGGAAGCAGTGCTATCGCACGCCGCGCTGCCGAGGTGCTAGCGGGAAAATTCAAATGCCTTGGCGCGAAGTGCTGGCGGGCAAATTCAAATGCCTTGGCGCAAAGTGGTGGCGGGCAAATTCAAATGCCTTGGCGGGCCACTATGTGGCCCGCGGGCCTGGGTTTGGCCAGCAAAGGTATATGCCGTCTCTATTTAGTCTCTCCCGTTTTCTAATTAGGTTTTGTCCTGTAAAACAGTGTAATTTAAATAAATAAGATTTACATTTATCCAATTTAAAATTGGCACGCTAGAAATATAAGAACATAAAATCGAAAAATAAAAAAAAGAATCGAAAGTAGAACAAATTAGATCCTTGTGGCACTCCAGCCGTGTCTGTAAATTTAAATGATTTATGGCCTTCAAATTATACGAACTAAATCTGATTACGATAAGTAGGATATAGATTTGCGTGTGTGCTTATTTTAAAGTGAATTGAACCTCCTTCATAAAGCCAAAGTCAAACCGTAGTTGTATATATTACAGATATTAAGAACAATGTCAATAAAAATTAATTGAAGTAGCAGCTGTTGGTTTAGTAAGAAGAAACATAAGAGATCACTTGACTCATAAAGTAAAGAGAATTAAGTAACTCATATAAAATGAGAAAACAAGAAAGATGAAATTAAATATTTGTTGTAAAATTGACCTGATTTCTTCAGTAAATTTTCCTTGTTGCTTTATCGAAATCGCAGTTGGCGAAACTATTGCAGAATGAGTATTGAAAATAACTCGGTTCAAGGTTACTATAGTTAAATACAACCATTATTGATAAAAGACATAAAATTATTTATTTTGTTGGAATGTGGAGGAATTTGCTCGCAAATTGACAATATCCAGGATAAGATTAGATGATTATGCAAATATTTTTCAGGATGAATCATGTTGAGAAAAATTGGGAATGAGTAAAATAATCAACTTTCACGATAGACAAAATGGTTGCAAATATTACTTATAGAAACATAGATAAGTAAGTATTGAGTAATATATAATTCCGTATCAAAATATTCGATATTACAATAATTTTATCATTTTTGTATAATTAATTAATCAGTTTATCATCAACATTTGATGAAGCCACTGTGTTGGCGAAACAATATTGTCATGTTTTAAATTGATTATAGTGAAAATGAGAAAACTACTTAGTTTCATTTAAAATATTATACATTTATGTATTACTTATTTTGATGATAGATTTTTGTGAAGAATTGGTTAACTACGTCTCCTTTCCTCAGAGGTTCCCCACTCACTTGGTAGGCGTAGGGTGAGCCAATGGAGGGCAGCCAATGGAGACGAACGGTTTAGATATTTATTGTCCATTAAATGGTCATTTAAGTCCATTTAAGTTTTCATTATTTGTCTTTTTTCCATCGTAGTTGAGTTGGGATAAGGGGGGAGTAGTATTTTAGCGTTAACTTGAGGGGGCTCATAGGATAATAGGTGGAGAACCCCTTGTATAGAAAGTTATTTAGCTACATCATTCAATACCATTCTAATATTAATTCTTTAAGTGAGTGCAGACCCCCCTTTCCTGGGTACGTACCCAGGGCCCCATGATAGATAGGGGTCCCCAGTTGGTCCCAGATCACCAAATGATAACCGAAAAACAAATCATTGTCACCATATCCGTGGCACTTAAAGTGTGAAGAAATTTTAAATTTTTAAAAATATTTCTTCTGTATACTACATTTTTTATTAGTTGCGACTAAGAGCAAAAGGGGACTTAGCCCCACCAGAAATGGAAACTTACCTTTTTTCGGTTGAGTTATACCTAATCATAAATTTTTTAGGTAAATTAATGGTAATGGGTTACAATTAATGTATATTATGGATTTATCGAATACTTCACTTAATAAGTTATATATTATTCTGTTTAATTTTTGAAAAGTTGTATAACTTGTTAAGAATTTCAGAAAATTCAGGTAGGGAAATTATAAATTTTTTTCTTGAAAAACAAACCTAGATTATTTTGATTAAAATAATGATAGAGAATCCAATTAGCCTACTATAATAATTTCCAAGTGCCTGGTTATAAAGATTTCATTCTATATCCCCAGTGGGGCTTACCCCCGTAGCCCTGTAGATTAGCCCCCCAGAAATTTTTCTCTAAAGTCGCCTATTTACACATCCACTGGAAAAATACTTTGGATAAATTGTTTGAATTATTTAATTGCCAGTATTTGGAATATTTTTCCTATTATTTCTCAACTTTTTACTACTGAACATGGACCAAAACACTCCGATTGTGACTTAGAAAAGCATATGTTGGGGAAATATCATCACTAATATAAGCAAAACTACGTAAATACCATTGTTATTATCTTGATCAAATATTTGCGGTCAATTGCGACGTCTACTGAACTTCCTGCAGAAATAATGTATACGTTATAAAAATGATCATAAAGAATAGAAATATGATATATATGATTTACATTTTTCTGTATTTTCCATCAAGAACCCGATAAAATCTAAGACCGTTTTGATATCATAAGTTTATAGATAAATTTGGGCAAAATAATAAAAATAATATGTAGAATAATATGAATAATAGAATAATATGTAAAATGTAGCAGATACAAAACTCACAGTGAATTATTTCCAGACATCGACTTGATTTTCCCGACATGAAAGATGGACAAGAACGAAATTGAATTCAAGAAATTTGATATTTTTAAGAAATTCTGAGATTTCTAAAAAATTATATAACAAACTTGCACTATAAAGTCTCCAACTTACACCATAATAAATAAGTATATGTACAAATTAAATCCAATTACTTTTATTTGGATTATCTTACTTTGGATTATCTTTATATTATCTTACTTGGATTTGCCAACAAAAAAAGTTAAGTTTAATGGCATTCTGTTGAATAGCACGAAAGTGGATGTAGGCGTACCTCAAGGAACTGTCTTAGGTAGGTTATTGTTCTCCTTAAAATATATAAACGATATTGTTTCCCAAGTGAAAAAATGTTCTATACGTTTATTCGCTAATGATACTATGCTCTATATATTTTGCAGAGATATTAAGAAGATCACAAAGGGGATGAATAGAGACCTTTCTGCAATTAATGAATGGTTATGTGACAATAGCTTATCCCTAAATGTGCAAAAATCTAACTTGTAGTTACTCATAGTAACTACAAGTTAACTCATAGTTAACTCATAGTTTTGGGTACAAATAAAACCCTTAAAATTAATAAAAATGAGGATATAACTATAAAGATTGATGAACAAAAAATTAGAAGAGTAGAAACAGTAAAATATTCAGGTATTATGTTAGACGAAAAATTGAGTTTCAATGATCATGTTGATTTCATATCAACTAAAATCTCTAAAATAATCATTTTTTCGAAAAGAATAAGAAAAAAATCTGTCGATATATGTGGAATTATTTTTATTCAAATCAATAATAATGCCACATTTTGAATAATGCTCCACTTTGTTATTTGGTTTGACTAAAGAAAAAATTCAACAATTTACAGAATAGAGCCATGCGAACAATTTTAAAGTATAATAGGTGTACCCCTGTTAAAATTATGTTGAACTCTTTGGAACTAATGTCTGTTAAACAAAATAATACTCTTTGCTTCATTATATTCATATTCAAAATAAAAAATCAGTTGCTTCCATGTAATGTAATAAAAAATGTAACATTTTCAGTGATGTGCATGTGTATAATACTATAAAAACTGATAGTTTTTACATCCAAAGTTGTAAGCTTTCTAAATCTAAAAATAGCATATACTATGACGGATTTAAGGCTTTCAATAATTTACCAAATATATTGAAAACTAGTAATAGTAAGTATTAAGATATTTAAACGTGATCTGAAAAAGTATATTTTAAATAATGAGATAAGTATGTAATTCAAAATTGACAGTTCAAAATATGTAGATTTTTTGTATAGCTTCAGCTAAATGAATATTAATATTATTATTATTATTTGGTATTTTCTGTTACTATTACTAACTGATAATTATAAAATAATAAGAGTGACCCCTAGTTGTATGTTATTGAGTTAAAAATAATTAACCAACTTTTAAGTGCAACCTCCTTATCATTGATCTAGTTTCTCGAAAGCGCTTAGGTATATCTTCATCTGAAAAAAAAATCCAGATAAATGATTGCAAAACGTCAACTGAACTCATTGCCAGAAATAGGACAATTATAATGAAAATCATGAAACCATGTTTCTCACTTAGGCAATATCAAATAAAACTACTTGAGCAAGAATAGAAAATCTGGAGAATATCGATATTTTTGAGAAAAATGAACTGAGAAAACTGAAATTAATTACAAATAGGTACGTATTGATAATATACATTTTCAAATATGTGATACCTAATAGAAATAAAAGTACATTACAATTTGGGACCTCGCTCTAAATGATTTTGAAATCGTGAGTGTATCAAAATTTAATAATTAATGTGAAAATTGTGAAAACTCGTAAATGTATATAATAAAAAATTGTAACTTTGTATAACATCAAATACTTATTGAAAACTATTCACAGGTATATAAGTAAACATTCAAAAAATATGAAAATTTTCATTTAAATCATTGAATTACCAAGTTCACAAAATTTGACACGGAGATTTCGCTTAATCTCTTGGTGAAACATTATGTTAAAAACAAAAAATTATTATTGACACATTTGACTTAAGTTTCACTGAATATATTAAAAACTCTACATATGTTTCGCCATCATCAAGACTAAACAATCTTGATAATGGGTTAACCACCCGAAACATATATGGAGTTTTTTGTGTTAATTTTAATTTATTGTTTTTCACAAAATTTTTATATACCTACCTATAAACAGTAATGTTGTATAACCAATTATAAAGAAAATCCGTTTTAACGTCTAGCAAATTTAATGAAAGGGTTCTTTAAAAGTGGCTTTATTGATTTAAATAAAATGTAATTCATTTTTTAAGTTGCGTCTTCTCTTTGCTCTAAAGTATAACTCAAAAAACGGTTCATTAGAACTAATATTTCATTTGTTCTGTGATCAATCAGTACAGAAATAAACCATAGGATATATACCAGGGGCGACCAACTTCATTATATCTACTGCTTGCTGACAAAACATTTTTCTGAATAACTTTTTTGAACTCACTGAACACTGGCACACAAACATTAATATAATTATTAAAACATTTTTTTTGAAACACTGTGTACTTCTTTTGGAGCTTCCAATTTATAATTTCGATTTTATTCGACAACACGACAAAATTAAAAATATAATGAGTTGAATTATAAAACACTACAAGAATAATTGATTTCATGCATCATCAATAAATACTTGTAATATTATACGAACGAATGATATTGTACAAAGTTTACATAGATGCATTACTACAGTAATGAAAAATTATGTTTTTGTGCTGCTGAGGAAATCATCAGATAATCAATAGTAGTGGGATAGGGAATTCCTCAAAGAGATTAATGAAAGATAATTAATATCAGCTGTGATGAGATAAATGAATCTAAATAATTTAAATAATATGACGATTTAAATCTCTGTTTATACATTCATTACAACTCATTCATTTTATTCAAGAACTTGGAAATATAATTACTCACTTTCCTTGTTTGAGTATGAGTAAAATTTAAGAACTAAAATTTGTTGAACTTTTGGGGAAATGAAGAAGGAAAATTCAGGAAAAGAAGAAGAATAATTGCAAGCAATGACAGTAGTTATTTTGTTTAAATCATATTGGAATAATAATAATATTTATTTAACTGAAGCTATACAAAAATCCACATATTTCGAACTGTCAATTTTGAATTCATACCTATCTCATTATTTAAAATATACTTTCTTACATCATCTTTAAATATCTTAATACTAGTACTAGTTTTCAAAATACTTCTTGGTAAATTATTGAAAGCCTTAAATCCGTCATAGTATATGTTATTTTTAAATTCAGAAAGCTTACAACTTTGGATGTAAAAACTATCAGTATTTATAGTATTATACCCATGCACATCACTGGGCTATGTTACATTTTTACTACATTACATGGAAGCAACTGATTTTTTTTTAATATGAATATATATGAAGCAAAGAGTATTCTTTGTTTAACAGACATTAGTTCAAAAGAGTTCAGCATAATTTTACCAGGGGTATACCTATTGCACCCTAAAATTGTTCGCATGGCTCTATTCTATAACTTTTGTATTTGTTGAATTTTTTCTTTAGTCAAACCAAACATCAAAGTGTAGCAAAATTCAAAATGTGGCATTATTATTGATTTGAACAACAAGAATTACACATATGTAGACAGATTTTTTCCTATTGAATACACAATTAGATAAACAATATAATCATCAGAGTATGAACATATAAAAATCCATTTGCACATAAACAAAGACTTATAATTTAAGTGATAAAGCTTAATTCGTAGCGAAACGTCAACTACTAATGAAGATTTTTTCAAGTTCGTTATTTCTTAAAATTAAGAGTTTTTGTAGCGAAACACTAACTGAATAATTATTCTTCAATTTTTATTTCTTATTGAATTTATACAATTTTATGGAACTAACTTGTTCTGCAAAATGATGAATGTATTAATTTATTATTGACTTTTCAATACAAATCATTATTTTCTTAAATTTTGGAATTCGAAAATAGGCTTTCAATTGTATTGTCACAGACAAATTGAATCTTAAATTAAACTTTTAGAAATGGGGTAACTTCGAGAAGCAAAAATATAATTCTATCCCTAACTAGAACTTACCCAAGTGTTTTACAAAATACAACCATTTGATCAGAGGGGTCACCTATGAAAGCCACTTAGGCTCAGCACAGTTCCCCCCAGGACTTCCCTCTTAATAAACCGTTGAAAAACGTGACGTAGCTTTTTTATTCAAAAATAATATACAGTTATATTCTCCATCACAGCAAGAATGATTTAAACCAATCAAAAATTTATTGAAATTTAAAAACAAAAAATGATGAAACATTAATGATAAGTTAACTTTTTTATTACGTATTGCTAAAAATACACAAATTTGAAAATTCCTTGAATCTGAACAATTGAATTGAAGAAGTTCTTGCTATAATCCGTATTTTATAATCAGATGCTGACACATGTTTACAGCTTTTTGGGCCTCGCCAAAAAGGATTTTCAAGTTTCAAACACACGTAGATGGAGAGAAAACACACAAAAACGCCTGGAAAACGCCATAGGACCAATTATGACTTCCACGAGTATTTTTATATCTTTCTCCACCCTACTCCTTCTGTATTTGTTCAAATTATGGAGTTGGCGACTCCGTGAAATATCGAAATCGCCTTCCTAGCGAAGCAATGATCCAAGCTCTAAATCCAGTGAGTACATGCAGAAATTGCAGAAGGTTACTTGTTCTTCTCCAGGAAGCTTTGTTAATTTTTGTTCATCTCGAAGTTTGTACAGTTGAACCTTGGCTACGCCGGTTCTGATGAGAATCAAAAAGCTCGAAACACGCATCATTGGCTATTTCAAAATACGAACTCTACAGAGTACATCTTCATTTCATTATACTTCACTATACCTATTTAATTGTTCTTTGTTTTTCAATAAAAAAATCAATGAACCTGTTCATTGGTTAGCAATTTAAATAGTTAATAATAGATTTCAATTATCTTTTTCGATTCCTGCCTAGTTTAAGAAGTAAAATATATTAATTTATCTGATTTTAAATTCAATGGACGATGAATTTCTGTGATAGTTTATCTTTTTCGATTCCTGCCTAGTTTAAGAAGTAAAATATATTAATTTATCTGATTTTTAAGCAGTTACAACAGAATTAGTTCATGACACGTAAGAGGTAAACTCATTGATTTCGAATTAGTCTAAAATTATCAGACTGTTCATCAGCCGTTTACTAATTTTCAAATTTGGAACA
Organism: Henosepilachna vigintioctopunctata; assembly: GCA_030704895.1. Classification (NCBI taxonomy): domain Eukaryota; kingdom Metazoa; phylum Arthropoda; class Insecta; order Coleoptera; family Coccinellidae; genus Henosepilachna; species Henosepilachna vigintioctopunctata. The sequence continues at coordinate 5,744,603 of JARQZJ010000034.1, forward strand.
GAACTGAATGATTTCACGGATTTTCCTCTGAAACTCCCGCTTGGAATATTTCCAATAAAATTAAATCGCACGCTAAGTCAGTGTTTGACCAAACTACGCTCGATAGAATTCTTGTAATTTTTGAATTCCGGCGGGCTTTTCACAATCTTTCTCAAGTGCCACTCTGTCATGTATATATAGGTAAATCCAGTAAATCGATCGAATTTTTTCTCATTTTGAATAAACATTGGTAAATGTCACTCACAAGATAAGATAAGTAAAGACATGGTAAAACGTTATGGTTTACAACTCCTTCGATCAGTGAAAATTTTTGTGTTGCCCTGATTTTGAATATGCAAAGCCTGGTGAGTAGAAACTTCATTTATTATTTCCTCAAAGGAAATATGTATTAACTCATTTTTCGCCGAAATATAAACATACATGTGGTGATATTTATGTCTTCAACACGATTGAACTTGTAGGTAAAGAAGATTACTTCTAATACCAAAACATATTTTCCGTGATAATTTATTTAATTGAAAATTATCATTATTATTATTGTCCAATAGCCTAATAGGTTCAATACATAAACTCCGGCCACGAGGTTTCTATTTATTTATCTCGTTGAAATTATTTCTATAATTGAAAATAATTCTTGTCAATAAACATAATAAATCTAACGAATATTTAATGCTTCGTTGAAGGTACAATTTTATTGTAGTAAATATTGTAGATATATTTATAACGCGCAAAAATAAATTGTGTATCCACTATATTTTGTAAGGTTATCTTCAAACAAATCACTAAAATCAGATAAACTTAAAAAACGTAATCCATTATCTTCTCAGACAGCTGAAGTGGTTTTCTCATTTTTCGAAATCATTAAATAATACAAATTATAGTCCAGTGGTTAAAATTCCTCCATAATTCATTTAAGTTACAAATTTGAACTTATTAGGGCTTTATTTTCGTCAAAAACTATACGTCTATAAAATCCTTCAATTATTATTTCCTCTATGTTTTCGCGCAAGTTGTATTTCACAATTATAGATATCTATACGTATAAAAACAAATTAAAAATTTTATTTATATTTTTCATTGACATTTACTGAGACAAAGAAATCATTAAAGCCCATAGACAAAAATTATCATAGAATAAAGCAAAGTATGATATATTGAATATTAAAATAAATTAAACTCTTGGCTTAATGTTTCACGATTTATTTAACAATAGTATGTCAACATTACATATATATATGTCATATTGTTAAATAAATCGTGAAAAAGCAATATTCTGTGTAATGTTTATTTCAATTAATTTAATGTTTTTCTAATGCATATATGAAAAATAACTGTGTGCTATTATTTTCCATATAAACTTTAACTGTGTTAAAGTTCACATTCATTCATTAGACCAATTTTTTTAAAAAGGGGTAAAGTTTTCGCTTCACTTTATTTTTTGCTTAATATTAAAATTTAAAATGAAAGTTCTACTTCTAAAATAAAGTTTCTAGTTTTTGTTTTAAAAATTTTAAATTTTTAAAATCAATTCCAAAAAATTCAGAAATATCGTGTATAATATTGAAATCATGTAAAAGAATCAATTATAAGCGAATTAAAATTGATTGAATTGTTTGATTTGAATATATTGAATAAAAAATACTTTGCTTGGTTTCACAAAAATTATATTTATTACTTGACAATTTTTCGTGGCGTTACCCTTTTTTTTGAGTTTAGCTTTAGATCTCCTTATTAAGTTATTATTAATTATAATTTAGCTTATTACCCCCTCTGTAAGGGTTAAACAGAACTCAGTTGAGTTGAACAGGGAAATATAATAAGATTATTATAAAATTGTTACGTATAACTTTTGAAGATGTAACTTCAATTTGATAGTGATTAATTTGAATTCGAAATGAAAATATTGAATAAATTTTATTTCAAAATTATGATACTCAACGAAACGTTAAATATACATAAATAAATAAAGTGTATTTTTAAGCAAAGTGGCTCTAGATATCCTGCAGAAAATTATTCAATTTCAATCATATAAAACATGGAAATACTAAATAAACTTACTTAGGTAAACAATTAGTTATTGTATTATTAGCAAGTTGTACCTATACTTAAATTAATTCTTTAGGAAAAAATTAAATACAAGGATTTCCATTCAATTCTTCTTTTGGAAGAAACTTTAAAATAATGTACAATAGGTGTGATTGATTTATTTTTGAAACGATTCTCTTCCTGTTTAGATTCGTTTATAAATTTGAATTATGATGTAATGTATATTTCGAGTTATTATTGAACAATAAGTATTTTATCTAATCTAGCACCTGCAATTCCCTTTAATGACTTATTATTGGAAGAAAATAGGAATTAACGTCGATCGATTTATAATCAAATTAGTTGCATAATACTACTATAGATATGAAACAACAAGTAATCTATTGCGTATAATACTTTTAACTATTTTTGGAACAGAAGAGTAGAGAACATAGTAATAAATGATAAATGTAAATATTTTATCAATATGGGAAAATGCTTCTTTTTATAAAATTAAACCTAAGGAAGGACCCATAAATTTATAAATAATTGATTGAACAATCAAATAAACTGATTATAATCAAATTTCAATTGAATATTTTGAAATTCAAATACCTTATATGCCGACAGAATGTGCAATAACTTTTTTATACTGAAACATTTAAGTGTTTTTCTAATGGAATAATTTTGAATAGTTGGAATCACAGAACATACCTAATTGGCTAATTTATTTTGTGGTTGGAATCGTATCATTTAATTTGTCACAGAATACTACTCTATGTCACTTTTGTTCATTTTGTATAATACTTGTATATGTTCAAGTATAAAATCCGAACATTATGAACCAAATTGTAATCTAATAGAAAAATAATTAATATTGATAATTTTTTTTACAGATGCCAACAATGGATCGGTACTTAGAATACGTCAGCGTCTTTTCCATAATACTTCTATCTACAGCTCTAGCTGGCTGTCCTTCGAAATGTATTTGCTCGAAAAATAAAGTAAAATGCGTCGAAAAATCCTTGTTCAGTGTGCCAAACTTTGAATCACTAGAGAATGAGCCCGATATTATCGACATTTCTTCTAATGAAATTGACTACATACAAAATTTTGATTTTAGTTTTGACAAAGCTAAATATGTTATGATTTTGTATCTAAATGACTCGAAAATTATAGATATTGACGACACAGCATTCAAAGAGTTGATAAACTTAAGGGAAATGTATTTATCGAATAATCTACTCAGTGACCTACCTAAAAATGCATTCAAGTATAATAAGAATTTAATTTCTCTGGACCTATCTCATAATTTGTTCAGGAATATGCCTAAGATAATATCCCATTCCCTCAAGACGTTGAATTTGATAAACTCGGGTATAGTAAACATAGAGGAAGATAGATTCATAGATTTACCAGACATTGAGTACTTATATCTTCAAAGAAATAACATTCGAATTATACATGTGGATATGTTCAAATATTTACCAAAATTGATAGTAGTCGAACTGCAGTACAATGCTTGGAAATGCACTTGCGAAACTGTTGAAATGTTCAATTATTTAAGTGCTAATAGCCTAGTAAACATAGAAGAACCATTTCAGTGCAAAACGAAGAACGACTTTTTCATAACTTTTTTCGATAATTTTGGAACTAAGGAACCTATAAAAAACTTATGTTTGAATAATGCTCATAACACCTCTTATAATTTTGGTGGAGAATCTGAAGAAATAGAAGAAATGGAGGTTGATCAGGAAAAATTAACAAAAATGCTAAAAGGCATAATAATAGAGGGATAATCCAAATAAGAACACATACAAGCAGATTAAAGAAATATCAATTATCGAATTTCCAATGAACTTGATTTTCATAGCAGCGATATTATTATCATTCCTATTTGGATTGTCTCTGGGTAGAGTTATATTTGGATGGAAAAATAGTGTAACGACAGATTCTTCAAGTTTCAATAAACTTTTGAAAACGGAAAATAATGTTTAACTCCATGGTGAATTGTATTTAAATAACACTGAAGAAGTGAAACCTCAGTGAACTATTTATTATGTATAAATTCTGTGTCTACAGAATATGAATTTACTATACTCACTCACTTTGTACCTAAAAGTTCCTAATATGATAAATGCAATAACTATTGACTTCGTTTGAAATTTTAAGAAAGCTGTGTGAAAATCGACAGTACGATAAACTTAACTACGTATTTCATTCTACACTCAAATTTTCAAAATGGGATACTTTACAGGTTTTATTTCATACCTACACTTATTCATCCTCTTACTTCAATCTTGATTGACTTACGATTTATTCAATTAAATCAATTAGGTTTCATGTATTTGATAATTTTCAAGAAAATTTCAAGTCCAGTATGAGAAACCACAATATTTGAAGGAAATAATTACACAATTAGATTTTTTTGTTCTAGAAATAAGACTTGGCTATCACAACAGAGAAAATTATATTTGTAAAATGAAAGACTATATACACTCTGAAATTAACCTTTTTTTCAATCGATTCTTAATTGCAATTTAAACAATCGACTAAGCTATAATGAAATACTGTCAGGAATATATTGAAAAAATTTTAACTTATATTCTACTTCATAATGCATCCTTTTCATTTTACAGATAAGATAAATAGAAATAGATATAATGTCCATATAAATCAATTATGTTGAAGATTCCTTAGGGAAAAATTATAGAACCTGAATTATTCACTACACTTTATAAGTACCTAGGTACGTACCATAATTTTAATACTAAACTTTTAAGGTTAATGTATATTTATTAATTATATTAATTAGAAACTCTACACATTAAAAATTTATTAATTTTTCTAATAAAATTATTGATACACAATATTATGTGTTTTTAGTTTTATTATACACCTGCCAAAAAACTTTCTACTTCACTGTAACAGATAAACTGTTTGAAATGAATATTGAATAAAAATTATTATTTATCAAATAAGCAATTTCTTCTAAGCAAAAAATAATAATATATACTGCCAATGATGAAAACTAATGTTTTCAATTAATTATAATTAAACCTTAAAAAATGTAATACTGTCGCATTGATTTAAATATTCTGTAATATTAACCAGTAAAGTATGGTGGAGGCATCGTATGTCATTTGCTCATATTGCCAGAATGGTATTCTTTCGATTAATATCAGAGTATTTTCTTTAATAATTCATTCAATGCCATTATCACAAACACTAAAATATGCGTATAAGCATACTTATACTTACATATTCATATAAATATATGTATATAGATAGAAAATTCGGTCATCTGTTAAGTCTTTTCGACACCAGGTTTACATGATATTCCGTGGCTTAGCTCTACTAAAAAAACCTTAATTATTCTATAGGATTTATCCTATTTGGAAATTTTACCTCTACTTTCATTCCTCGTTATTTAAAAATTCGTAAATTTACTAGTTTTCTTATTTCATTTATTATTCTAGAGCAAATACATTCAATAGTTTTGTTTTCATTCAATAAGTTTCCTCTCACTATTGCTCTTCATTTTAAAATTTCCATTTTATTCAATAAATTGTCACTTTGCTTAAAATTTTTTGCTTATTTCTATTATTTACGTCGTACTCAAGCTTTCTTTCAGCCACTTTTTAACTGAGTATTTAAATTTGTATTCACCTAATCCACATTCAGTTAACTAATAAAAATATTAGTTGAATTATTACTTGTAAAGATATTTCAAAACAATGATTGTTGAACTGAGAAGAAATATTACTCAGGGAAAAGAATAGGACAAAAAAAGAAGCTTCATTTGGATTATGTTTGAACATGGAATCTTTCCTTCGTGCTATCACTATGTATTTCACAGAAGGTTTTAGATTATGGATATGCATAAAACATCATCGCTGTGAGTGGTAAACTAGAAAAATTGTATATAATACAATAGCACTTCTTCACTTTAATTTTGCGGCCACCGTCTTATATTTGTGCAAACCATTAGATATACAACGACTTCAAATCCTCCAAAATAGAGCAATGAAAATAATCTTAAAGGTAAACAGAGAGACAAAGTATAAGCCAAATGTTACAGGCATTAAAATGGATGAAAGTGAATCATATGCTGGAGGTCAGTGTGTTAATATTTTATATATAAAATTAAATTTCAGCTTGCACCAAACTATTTGAGCAATAAATTAAAGACTTTTAGTGACATCCACGAGTATAGTACACGAAACAGATAGATTTATATTGGATCATAAAAAGACAACATCATCACAAAATTCTGTGTTTTTTAAGGCTTTGATTGCATATAATAAATTGCCGCTATATATGCGGATTTTAAACTTTAACGTGAAAGTTAGGAGTATATATTTCAGTAAACAGGACTAGTGACGATTGAAAGAACAATATAGACTCTTGGATGTTCTTATATGTTTATTTGTTAAAATGTAATTAGTTTATTATGTAGCATTTTTGCTCAATAAAGATCTCATTATTATTATATAAAAAAGCAGTTTCAGAGCGGGTCAAAAGTAACTATAAAAGTGAAGAACTCTATCTACATCAATGCTAATCTGAAGTACCTACTAATAAATAAAATATAGTATTCCTTGATATAAATATATTTCTCTCAAATAAATACACAACATTTTTTATTGATAAACAATATTTTATGTCAAATAACATAGGTACTATTACGAGATAAATAATTCAAGCAGTAAAATCGACAATCTGCAGCACCGTTTTTTGAAGATCCACTCTTCAAGAAACTCCGATTTGAGTATATCTCGCAATATTCCATACGCTAGCTAAAAATATCTTAAACATCTAAAAACACCTACTGCAAGAAAATATTTCTTGAAACTACAGGTACAGCCATGTGAAAAAAATCTTCCAAATTCATTACATTATCAATAGAGTAATATTTGTGTGCATTCACTTGGTGAAATGCACAATATTAAAGTACAGTACTAATTATTCCGGCAAAATAAAAGAAAACTTTTAAGAACTGACAAATTTTCAAATGTTAGGGTATATACCAGAAGAATTAGTATTATAAATATCTATATCGTGTTTAGAGTAATTTAAAGGAAAATTCAGAAGTTGTTTCATAACAGTATTCAATAGAAAATTGAGCCAAATAAGTGTATCAGTCATTGAAGGTTATATCAATGCAAAATTTTCATGAAAAAACCATTAAATTACAAGTTAAATTAAAATAATAATTTATAAATATATTTAATGATATACATGATGAATGAAATAAAACAAAAAAATAAGATGCATTACTTCCATCTTATTTTATTATTATCATTACTTTCTTTCCAAATAAGCAGAAAAAATAGACTATCACTTAGGTAATTGTTTCTATGGGATTGATACAACTTTTCATCGATATAAAAAAATGGATCTCATTGAAGTTAAGATGTTAATTTATTGCTGCATATTTGAAAACAGTCACAAAAACACCTTCAAAATATATGAGAATAAATTTAATGAAATTTTATTAAACCGTATTAAATAAATTTGTTCATATTTTGATAATACCTAACCCTATAATTCAGTACAACATTTGGTTGATAGAATAAAAAATGGAAAACGTAAATTTTACCAACAAACGAATAAAAAACACATTTCGTAATAAAATGCAATTTGGAATATTATTACCAGTATATCTTAATACCATTGTAGAAACGAAATTGCAAAACTGAATCTTAAATCAATTTAAATAAATCAATGAATAAAGAAAACTTTTCCAAAAATATTGTTAGGCCGAAATGAATATTAAATTTTCCTAAAGAAATATTTCCATCGTTCAAGCAAAACACTTAAAAAAACATAGTTTAATGCTTGCTTGGAGCATATATTAATAAATATCAAAACTCTTCATTCCAATAAGAATTTAAGTTCATTGTAATGGAATTTTGAATAGGCACATAACATAACATTTTTGCTTTCCACAAATTCAAAATTATGTGGAAATATTATTGACGAATTTTAAAATCCGACTGGCAGTGTAAAAACTGTATTATTTTCAATACTCGTAAAATGTTATACCAAATGTATAAATTATTATTATTTATGGTAACACTCCACATCAAGCATGATACCCTTGGAATTAAACAACAATTCATTGAAAATAGTGTACTGGGGCCAATTAAAATTCTTTAACATGAAAATTAATAACAATTATTACATAGGGTACTAAATAAATCTATTACTTTTAATTAGCACCATTACAAAATGGGGTTGAGATATTTATCATCACTTTGAAGTGTGACATAATGATGTGTAGAAATAGTAAAAAAAATATAAAAAATGTTTGGTATTTCCATTTAAATCACGAAATAAATTCAACAAAAATGAGTTATAAAATAACAAAAAATATATAAAACAATTGCAAAAAATGCTCAAAGCTTGAAATATTGGAGAATATATTTCTTCAGAATTTGGTCATTTCAACAAATACTCAAAAATCTACGTGCCTTATGGCGTTCATGCTCACTGAATCAAAACGCATAAGAGAGATATCTTTTCTTGTATGACAGTATAAATGTATTATGCAAGGTTTGTTATAGTTATGCAACATAGTGCATTATTATATACAACATGTAATGGAAGTAGAATATTGGAAGATTAGTTAATAATATTCATAGTCCCTAAAACCCAAAATCTGAGAATATTGCTCAGTGAAAATATTGAATCTCTAATCTCATCTAACCTTAATAACAAGTTTCACGGTGTCATACTAACTCCTTCACTTTTACCAATATAGGATATTATTTTTTTATTGGTAATAAAGATTCAAAATCTTAATACCTATGTTTATAATAAATTAATATATTGAGTACCATAAATTATTACAAACTCCTAAACAAATTTCTCTCATACAAGTTACGCAAACAATCAATGGGCAATAAAAAAAAGAGAACTATCCCATCTTTTTGCGTACAAGTAATACTTAGTTGCATTCCATTTCTTTTGTACTTGAATTAATATAATAGCTAATGAATGAATAATGAATATATATATATATATATATATATATATATATATATATATATATATATATATATATATATATATATCTACTTATCTTGAGTTTTCCTTCAGACTTTTTGCTACACTGTCTGCTAATTACAGCTTTCCCAATAAACTGAAAGAGCTAGAATTAGTAACGAACCATTCAAAATAAAAATTATCATTTGAAACTCAAAAATTCACGATAAATAAATAAAACCAGCAATAATAACAGACATATATAAACGTGTGTGTATACATTATAATTAAATCTGATATGCCATAGTTATAATTGAAAAAAAATCAATCAACATGACTTTAAAACTAATGTGAAATTTGTGCGTCAGAATTAAAAAGTTGAAAGATATTTTTATCGCAATTTTTATATGATAGAGATATTTTGTTAATGATTAGAAATTATTATCAAAATAATTCACCTATCAGTGACCAAACATCTTTCAGTTATATAGTCAGCAGTTTGAATTGAACATTTAACTAAATACTTGTATTTTAATTGATTTCAGTCAACTACAGAAACATACTTCAACAATATTTGTGAGAATATTTCTCAGCTATAACAATGTTGCTGAACATCAGATAAATCTTACATAAGATAGAAGAAAATTAATATTTCTTTTTTATGGTTTTTGGATGGTACTAGTCATAATAAAAAACTACAACTATTTCAAATAGACGCAATTAAAAACACTGCAAAATGAATATAAGTATTAGAAAGAAGACATTTAAATTTAAATCATATAAATAAATCAGATAATATATAAAAATAAATTCAAATAAAGAATATATATACAAAAACTAAACAAATTATTTTTCTATCTTATTTAATTTTTTTTTTATATAAGATGTCCAGGTAAATGTATGTAATTGCACATGCGAATTTTATTATATATGGTAATATATCTCCCTATCTTCCATTTTTATTGAGCTCTTTGTTTAAAACCAATAAACAACTTTCATTCAAAATTCAAATTAACACATTAAATAAAATCATCAGAAACATGAAGAATCGCTAAGAACATTACCCACTTTAGCATTATAGATCAACTCTATAGTCAAGGTAAAATTTTTCATTTGCTAGAATACTAAAGAAAAATTACCTTAAATAGTTTAATCTATATTCCCGACAAATTTACAGCCAGACACATTGTTTTCGTTAAAATTTTTCTGTTATCACAACCATAACACCACTCCACAAAAAGAAAAACTGTTTGTATAAAAAAAAACAATGAATGTGTGCATTAGGAGGTGTTCAATTATTTGGTTATTATTGTTCAGTTATTTATTGATAATAATGTGAACCAATCAGATCAAAAATACATAAATGTATTCACAGCATGATTACATGTAGTTTTTTGTAAAAAAACGACAAGATTACAATCAAATATGGGTAATATTGCATTTAACTTTGGACATTTTTCAAAAATACAACAAAACCATACTAACCAATAAAAATGCATGTCAGTTGAAAATATGCTACAAGGGCAGAAAATTATTATCTGTTAATAACTGTTATCAATTGAAATCAGTATTATAATTGTCGATTTTTTGAGTAAACATAATTTCACTTTCCATTTAAAAAATATATATATATATATATATATATATATATATATATATATATATATATATATATATATATATATATATATATATATATATATATGAAGATGTTTGAAGAATTGTTTGTTACTCAATAAAATGTGATAAAGCAGTTAAAACAATTGTGTTCATTCATATTATATGAAAGATTGTTGTTATATTGAAACAATTAAGCCAATACAATAGGTAAATTAAATATGAGGTAAGTATAAATTTGAAAAATAAAAAGTTTCAGGCCATCCACTCCTTCTAATGCATTATATTCTACTTCATACTGATGAAATGTACAAAGTATACCTTTTCACGCATGTTCCTTGTGATTTAGTTATGAATTCAGATCAATCCAAACAAAACAAATGCTTTCAAGTCACAAATTTCTTAGAAACTTCTGGATAAGTGGGAAACTTTGCAGTTTCCACTTTATTTTTTACTTTGAAGCTGGGATAAAGAGCTATCTGATTAGTTCTGAGGTTATGACCTTTACTGAAGCCGTTCCAATGATTTCCTGCAACTCCAATAATGTCGCCCTCTGACATACTCATTTCTCCATTTCTGAGAGGTTTATGTGGAAGAACAGCTATTACATTGTGACTGTTTTGTCCTCCATAGTAATAAATATCATCTAATGATTTAAATCTGTCATAAGCATCAGGATAGTGTGCTTGCATTATCTCATACGCCACTCTGCACACCTGGAATATAAATAATTTCACAGTTAAATTTGCAAGTTAACATTTTGATTACTCTTGATAATGGGCTAACCACCCAAAACATATGTAGAGTTGTTAATATACTTAGTGAAACTTAAGCCAAATGTTTCAATTTTAATGTATTATTTAACATAATGTTTCAGCAAGTGATAAGCAAAACCTCATTGTCATTTATTAAATAATTTCAATTTCAAACATGTGACAATTGTAACTAATTTGAAGACAACACTGAAACAAGTCAGCAATGACAAGAAACAAATGCATACATTTTGAAATGATGTAGACCTTTAGGCCATCTTTTTACAAATAATGAACTTTTGTAAAAATGTTATAATAATAATAATTGATACACATGCCAACAGATTTTTCATTATGGGGACTACAATGATTTATATATAATATTTTATTTGGTCTACTCACTTGAGATGAAAAAGTGCACACTAAATAATCACTCATCGAAAGCATGTGTATATCCAAAATAATTCCAATCAATGAGGAATCTGAATATCGGGACGACAGTGCTGCAGTTTGGGATACTGCTGGATCTCCAATAATTTCATAGTGTGGGTATTTATTTTGTGCTTCTTTTATCACTTTAGGTTCATCAGAAGCAAGAAATATTCTTCGTTTATCAATGTGTTGTTTCAGCTCTAATTGATTATAATATTCATCTACCCAAGTCATGTACTCGTCCACTCTGTGCAACGCTGCTTCTGTTCCAACTTTATCAGTTCTTCTTATATGAACTCTACAAAAGGAAAATTTATCTTAAACACTACATTATATAACAAATAACACAAAACAATAAGGCACTCATATAACCAGCAGTATTATATATAGGCTTATTTGTTTATAGGTAAACCTTTCACCATAAACAAATAGTTGTTTTTCAAACTGATATTTTAATTTTTGTCTTATCAAGTTCATTTCATAATTTACTGTTGAATTCATAGTGCACCTTATAACACTCTTAAATGCTCTGTAATACTCTTTCTAACACCTTTACTTAGATATATACACATTAGATGCAAAAAAACAATATACAAATTGAAATAATATCTAAGAATTAATTTCAATCAACATATCTCTGCTTCCAATTAGAAACAAGAATAAAATAGTTTTTAAATGGAATATTAAATTAATTGACTTATTGAGTAGAAGAATATAATGAAGTTCTCAATTTTTTTCCAGAATTACAACTAATCTAAAGTAGGGATTTGACATTCTACTAGGACTACTGTTTTTGATGAATATTTACCCTACAATTGGATGTTTGAAACCTAATTTACTCATAGCTTCTTGGACTATGGCAGAAGTCTTTTTTTGTGGTTTGAGCAGGTATTTTAGAATTTGTCCAACCCACCAAACAATGGGATCTCCATGAAGTCTCATTAATCTTGGAGCCAAATCTTCAGGTACAGTAAGAGGCAAAAATGGTGGTCTAGGAGTTAATGAGTCAATAATTGGAAGATTTACTACTTGTGTTTCAGAGTTTCCTACAAAGTAAATGAATAAATAAATATAGGTAAAATATATTAAATAAAGTTAATGGAGTTACTGGAGTACTTAATTTCGATTAAGTATCCAGCTAATCAAATAGTGATATAAATATTAATAGTTCCGTTACAAACCTGGCCAGTTACTAGTTGATTCACCACTAGGACTAACACAACTATTAGATATTGGTTGAAAAATATCTTCCCAGCCAGGCTTATGATACCTCCATCCTTTAGATTTCAAAATAAGTGTTCTTTGGGTTCCATATGCGACCATAAAGCAATAAACTGCATGATGCAACTGACAGCCATAGCCACAACCCTAAAATAAATTTGAAAATTATTATAAATTACTTTAATATTCTAAAATACAATTCTAGAAGGATTCATACAAATATATTCTTTCAAACTATGAACATTTAGAATCTGCATTAACTTACTTTATTCAAATTACAAACCAACTTTCTTGCAGTAGTACAATCAGGAGGATTTTGTAAATATTCAAATCTCATTTGTACTGTATCACTCAAGTTTTTGGATTCTTTATCTCTCCATGTAGCATAACCATCTACTTCTTCTAATTGGTTTATATCATGAAGAAGAGACCTATAATTGAAAAGCCAATATTATAACTTATAATTATCGCAACTATAACAAACCTTTTATGTTCTCCTCCCAATGTTATTAAGTGATTAATAGAATTAACCACTTCTGATGACATACTACCAGACTTTTTCTGTATATCTGATAAACCAGAATATATGAAGTACCAAAATTCTTTAGTATTTGTTGATATTCTTCTTCTCAGTAACTCATATTGGCTATTTGGTTCTTCTTTAGAACTTATAAAAAAATTGTTCTGATCTCTATTATATACATGTTCTGCTTTGGTAAGTCGCATTTGAAAATTTTTAATTGCATCTTTTTGATCGTCTCTGAAAGACCTGTGCAAATTCAAAAAATCATTATAAAACATAAGTACAAAACAAAATAAAATTTGCTCACTCTAAACTTATATCCCTGAAAATGTTTTCCAGTTCTCTATTTTGTTTCTTCAATACTTCTAAATCTTCTAAAGCCCTTGCCAGCCTCTCAGAAGTCTTAACATCTGATGATTGTATATGAGTTCCTAACATAGGAAACGCTGCCATCACAAATATAATCAACCAAACCGCTAAAAATGCTGCAATTATCCTGTGCCTTCCTACTAAGTTAATATGTTTTCCAATTACTAAATACATTTTTCGAAGGATATTGGAATTTTCCAATAAATATCCAAAACTTTCTTGTTATCTACGGTCTATCTGTAATCCATAACTGATAAACTTAATAATTGTTAACCTAACTTTCTATATTTTCAAGATCTCCTCTTTGATGGAGCTGTCTACACAACCTGTCAATAAGAAAAAAAAAACAAACGCCTGCTATTACTAAAGGTCATGTAACTCACAGCCACAACCTAACTCTACTTACGTAAGTAGAGTTAGGCTCGGTGTAACTTTTTTCATAGATTCTTCCGGATAAATACCCATTAATATTTTTTATCATTTACTAACCTTCTTTATAACTGAGTTCTAGGTAAAATTGCCAAATACAACTATGAAATGAATTTCAATTAATGAATTGTTTATATATTGCCTCCTTAAGTTAAGTTTATAATTTTAATCGATGTCCATAAATTTTTAGCAAGTTAATAAAAAGTATTCTTGCTTTTAAATTAAGTAACTCAAAAGCAAGTAGCTTTTAATATTAAAGTTCGATTAAAGCAACACAAAATTGACTTAATATAAATAGTTTAATACTTTTTATTAAGGAGCAAAAATACGAATTCCGTTTATTCTACGCAATTGCCCTCCCCGGCTCTAGTGAAGTCCCGATATTTACTTATGTTCAGCTGCTGAGATCCTTTTGGAGTTTACGAGCTCAGGAGTTTCCTCCATGCCTCCTTCGTCTTCATTCTTTTTCTCCGCTATAGGTGTCCTAGTCCTCTTCTGTTGTTGATGTTTACTTGACTTACGTTAGACAACGTGTTTGAAAGATCTTCTCTTATAAATACATATAAAATGATAAACTATTTTCGTTGAAGACAACATTTCCAGCTAGTTAAACGTACAACATTTTAAAGTTCAACAAGTTCGTTTTATCATTTCCTTGGAATATTTTACTTGCTTGGATACTGTACGTTTTTCATAGCTAACTGAAACGAGCCTTCGGCCAACTATGTTGAATAGGAAACATTAAGCGATAATTGGAGCTAAAAATTTCAATAAAATTAGTAAAGTCAGTTTTGAAAATTATCGAAGTAACTTAAATGAACTTTAGATTCTAACCACCTATGCTATATCTTGAATAATGTGTTCAATAAGTGTAAAATTTTTGAAACAGATAAACTAGGAATTGACATTTTAATTTATAAAGTAACCCACTTCGCCTGTAAAAAAACTTCTTCAATACACTTCAATTTCCAGAAAACTCTCTCTCAATCTTCAACTCAAAAAAAATCGTGTTTCAACTTAAGAAACATGAGCATCTACATGAAAGAATTTAAGGAAAGTTTTGGAAGAAAACTAGGCACTTGGATGAACAGTGTGAAAGACTTATGAAATCTCGAAGGTTTCGTCTCCTGTTGCGAAGCCATCTTCAGGAGGTAGAGAAATTTATAAATGTGTGGCCTCAATCTGCCTACTCATTCAGGATCTAAACGTTCTTGTTCTGTGACTGATTGGGAGAGGTGCGCGTTGAATGCTTGGTTTACTATGAACACAGAGCTCACCCTATATTGTATGACTATAGAAGCCAGGCAATCGTCTATGGTTGCATCTGAATTTGTCAGTCTGACAAAGCAAAAATACCATTTGGATTTTCAAATAGATCAATACAAAACTTCTTACTCCTTCTTCGAAAATTAATAATGTAATACAAATAAATGAAATATCGTATGAATAAACGTTTAAAGTTTTAATATAAATCGTTTAGCGTATCTTGTAGCTTCAATATGTAATTTGCTGGTGTCAAAATAATTTCATGATCTATAATTATTTCAATATTACTTTGAATGTTATTTTCCATATTTTAATTGAATTATAGCAGATTATACTTTAATATGTACTAGATTAGATCATATATTAGCGATTTGCCTATCATTCGGAAAAGAAAAATGAAAAAATTTTGAAAATAAAGATGCAATTATTTTTCTATTCCTATCTCTCTCATATATAATATATAATGAAAATATGAAAACCTACTTATCATAAGTCAGTTCCCTTTAAATTACTGCCAATCATTTATTGCATCACCTTGTCTAAAGAATATCGATTTTAACCTCTAGTCGTTTTTAAAAATCTAAGCAGTAAAATTGGTAATAAATGTGTACTGTACCTATTAAACATATCACGTTTTGAAAAAAGGTACTAAGGTACTACTTCTTTCAATGCTGATTAATGATTCAAAAGTTTCATTGTCTAACACTGTACAAATATTCTTGAAGTTCGATGTCATGAATTGCCGAATATTAGAGTGTATTAAATGGTTTGAAAATGATTTTGGTTGTAATTGTTTTGTATTCATCTAATTTTAGTGAAATTGGCCATTTCAAATCTTTGCGGGAAATAGATAACCATCTGTGATTGGTTGTGTCAACTAATTCTTACCGATAGAGGTCCACAATGGGCTCTCAGTATGTTTGTAAACTGAGTATTCTAAGAATTTAATCGTAAAATCAGACATTATAGTATTATATCCTTTGGTAAACATTTTTTTCAAGTCTTATTTACGATTATCCAGTCGATTCTTTGATATTTGTGCAATTTCACCTGCTATTCTACATTTTTTTAATGACGAAAAGGGTTAGGTTTTGTACCCTTGCGGCCTTATTGCAAACCCAAGATCAAATACGTTCATGTATTCATAATTCCAAAATATGAGAAAATGTATAAATTGAGGAAATATATTGAATTTGCGGTAAGTACTGTTTCGAAAATAAAGAAATTTAAGTTTGACCTACAAATTGATATTCTCATACTTTGGTTATTTCAATTCACAGCAGCTCACTTGTCAAAATTATATTGAAATATGAAATATTATGAATCTGAATGCTTAACAATATTAAGATTGTTTATTTCTAACACCTATATTATTTAAATGATTTTGGTATTATGGTGTATTAATTTTTACCAATTTTAGTTTTAGGTTTCTGAAAATATACATTCATAATAGAGGACTAGATTTTAGACATATGAAATGAGAATCGTATCAAATAAACGTTGATTAAACTTTATAATGATGCAAAATACGAAAGCATCATGTGAGGAGAGTGAGGTAAGTTTTTAAAAGTTATAACTTACAAATTTACAGGGTAATACCATTTACAATAAATGTAAAAACAAATTTTCATGAATTATCGTTATATTTTAATTATTGTATGAAATTGCCACTTTGATTTTATATTTTTATTTCAAAATAGTCTATTTGAAACTGGGGGTTTGAAAATTATTAATTGTTTTGTCAACAGGTTTAAACTGAATTCATTTCATAAGTATTCAAGTTTACATGTTCATTAAAAAAATCAAAGGAAGCATTCCTTTGATTTTTTAAAAACCAAAAAACCAAATTCTTATCAAAATCATCAAAAATTTGGGTAAATGTAGGCACTTTATTAAGGAGTTGTATATGTTGTATGATAATAATGAAAAGAGAACTTGAATAAACCAATATTCATATATTTTACATACATGGCAAAGAATTTATGTAAATTCCATAAACATTACAAACTACCTCAACATGCACAAAAGCTACTCTTCATTTAAAAATAGTTATTCAAAGTTACACTTGTTTCATTAAGCTTATCAGGAGAAATATGAGCAGAGTATTTAAATATGAGCAAAGTATTTTCAAATTTATTTAACAGTAAGTTTTTTCATCATACATTTGAAAATTGTTAGAGATCATCATATGAAATATATGGAAACAATGTGACAACCATATGTTTGATAAATATATGATGCCTGAAATTAATCCCAATTCAAAGTAGTTTTTTTGTCTCATCATTTCAAATGAATCAAAACAAATGGATAGCTCAAGATTATCTAATACACAATATAATTTTGTTTAAGTATATGGCTCTTTATTTATCATTTGAAATATTAATCTAAGGAAACTACTGAGTAATAATGACCCCTAATAAGGGTCAGAAAATGTTGAAAAATGATAGTGTAATTACAACAATATACAACAGGAAAAAACAATGTTTTTGAAATAGCACATTTAGACTGATTTGAATGGTTTTGGAAAAGCCACATACATATATGAATTCCCTCTTTCACTTTCAACTCCTGAACTTCATTATGCATATAATAGAGCGGTTTATTGTTTTAAGTTTTGAAGGCTATTGGTGTAATAGGTTTAACACCATGTTGTTTGGTCTTAGTCTTTTCATTAGTAGCTCCCTCAGAATATTTGTTTTATTAATTTCCTCTTTTCTATTTAATTGTCCCACTATTATTTGTAATTATAATCATTAGAGTTTTTGAAGACTTATACGAATACCTTTCTGACATTTTGTACTTTCTCTAATGCTTCTTCTATATCATCTCTATATTAACGTCCTCAATAATAAAGTTCGAAAGTCTTTGCTCCTGTTATCTGATTGAGAAAAAATATCCAAGGTTATTTTTCAATATGTCAAATATGATATATCACTTCTTCTGAATTTCGTCTGTAGATAATTCAAATTTGGAGACCAGACAATTTATGTAAACTTCAACGATTTTATATAATCACAATATAAAAGGTGTTTTTTTAGAGGTATAGAACTTTAAGTTGGCATTACTGTTGAAGATGGCGACCGATTTAACAGCTGAGAAGTGATTTATTCTCAGTTGGGTTTGGCAATTCATCATGAATGGACTCACGCCTGAACAACGCTTGCAAATAGTGCAATTTTACAAAAAAACGAGATTGCCGTTGTTCCCGATTTCCATAAGTGAATTTTGTTTAGCGATGAAGCGCACTTCTGGTTGAATGGCTACGTCAACGAACAAAACTCCCGCATTTGGAGTGAAGATAATCCTCAAGTGTATGTCAAAACACCGTTACATCCAGAATAACTGACTGTTTGGTGCGCTTTATGGGCTGGTGGAATCATTGGTCCGTACTTCTTCAAAAACGATGATGGCCAGAACGTTACAGTCAATGGTGATCGGTATAGAGCCATGATTACTAACTTTTTCATTCCTGAATTGAACAGCCATGATGTCCAGGAGCTGTTGTTTCAACAAGACGGCGCAACATGTCACACAGCTCGTGCCACAATCAATTTATTGAAAGATACGTTTGGTGGCCTCCTAATTTCACGTTTTGGACCTGTGAATTGGCCTCCAAGATCTTGTGATTTAACACCGCTAGACTACTTGCTGGGGGGCTATGTAAAGTCATTGGTCTATGCGGATAAGCCACAAACGCTTTACCATTTGGAAGACAACATTCGCCTTGTTATTGCCGATATACGGCCACAAATTTCGGAAAAAGTCATCGAAAATTGCGTCCAGATTGACTACATCCGAGCCAGCCGTGGCGGTCATATGCCAGAAATCATATTTAAAATGTAATGCCACAAGATTATCTTTGGAATAAAAAAAAATCCTTGTCAATCGAATTATCCATCGTTGTTTTATTGCAATTTAAAGTTCTATACCTCTAAAAGAAACACTCTCTACATATAATTAAATATACAATATTCAATTTTTGAAAGGAATCCACTCTGTTTTTCAATATGGATTAATTAAGAAACTATTCTGTTAGTATTTGCATATTGTATCATGAACAACTTTGGGTTGGCTTTTTTCTGTTACTTTTAAATATATTTGTGCTCCCTGCCAGTTTGATATTCAAATTGTTTGTGATCATTTATATATTGATAAATATAGGTATATATAGATATCTTTATCTTTAAAGCATTACTTGATGTTTTAAATATAGGTTTAGATTTTTCTAATTATATATTATATATATTATAAAGGTTGAATGTTAGTATTTTGTATAAAAAACCTTTTTTCTATATATTTTAATTTCAGCGAGTAATAAAAAGACTCAAAACAAGTCGTCCCTCATTGCCTTCACTTGTGGAATCGGATAACACAAGTGAAGTTCAGGCTCCATCGACAGAGTTCTGTTTGTTTTCAAAGCTCTTGAAACTTCATTTCGAAGAGTGTTCCAAGAATTCTGAAGAAATAGGAAATGTGAGTATACTATTTTTTTGTTAGTCTGTGTTTTATATTGTTTTAATATTGTTCAAACTTGAATCATGAATAGGTTTAATTTATTAGTTTATCAATTGATTAAATGAAGGATTCCCAATTGTCTTTAAATAAAATAAATGCAATATTTAGTGATTATGTCATGTTAGGGTTGATAGTGAGTGCTGTTTTATAATTAAAATAATATATTTGTGACAGTTACCACCTACTTTTAATACAAATGCCATCCCATATAGTAATACACATTATATGAGATGAACTTAGCAGTAGATGTCACTGACTATTTAACATACTTGCAGAGCAACTTAAAAAAACACATTAAACAATTTAAACAAATGATGCTTTTTAATTGATACAAATGTAACAATTTTACTGTACAATAGGTCAGATCTTATCTGACTCACCTGGAAAAAAGCAATTATAATACACAAATATTTAAATTCTCACAGATTTCTTTAAACCAAAAGATATTCAAATTTCACATTGAAAAAAAGTGTTAGAAAAATTCTGGTATTACTAGGTTTGTGTGAACAGTAAGTGCCAAAGGGTTAGGGTTTTAAATCAATATACAGGTTTGTAGTTATTAAATTTTTTTATCAGGGCCATAATATTATATATATATATATATATATATATATATATATATATATATATATATATATATATATATATATAAATATATATATATATATATATATATATATATATATATATATATATATATATATATATAAAAGTAATTTTATAAGTAACTTAAGTAATTTTGCCATTCAAAACCATGCATACCAAAGTGTTAAATGATAACTGCATTACGTCATGTTAGATTCATATTACTATAAAACTAAATAGGCGAATCAAAATCATCTAGTACAGATTTACTTTTGCATGTTGAGTAAAACTGAGAGAGGGAATTATTCAAAGATTTGATTGGAGATTATAAAGGGAAAAACCCTTGATAAGATTCTATCAATGTTAATCCCAATTTTGGGCATTTGGGCATAAAGGGAAAGAGCATTTTAAAGTCTATTATTTGAGAACCTTTTTCACAAGTGTCTATATAAATATTTTATTCTATTTTCAAACTATTGTATTCTCATTCAGCCATGTTTTACATCCAGTAAATGTATTAAAAGTCTTGTCTAAATAAATCAAGTTGGTGTTATTACTCAAGCAAAGGAAAAAAATTTTTCACTGTAATTAACACAAATAATTAAATATAAAATGTTATCTATGTAATAATTATTGTTAATCACATACTAATCCTTAAATACAAGTATCAGCTCAATAAATAATGCAGATATTGAATTCAATAAATTATTTGTCAATTTGGTACAATCAATTGTGCATTACCAATGAATAGTGATTATTTTTATAGTGATAATTTGTTCAGAAACTAGGTGGTAATCTTGAATAAATAAAGTAAAATTAATAATTTCCAGCCAACCCTTTATTATTATTTTAATTTGCAGGGTTTAAAATATAATTCTTTTCTATTAGAAAAATTGATAATGAGAGAAAGACTGAATACACTCATCTTAAAGTTACGTCCTGGAAACCAGGGCTACTCTATGGCTTTCAGAACTGTATTACGTTCTGAAGCTGGATGTGAAGATACTGCCAATGTGATCGAGACAGAAGATTTATCCTATGAGGATGACGATATTCTCAGGCATATTGATAGAGAAGAACTTCCGCCGACTTTAGTGGATATGTTTCACACGCATTTTAGTCATTTATTTTACGGCGGTTGCGTAATTGCCGAAGTCAGAGACTATAGAAAAGCTTTAATCCCCGATATTCATCATGTACTGCTTCGGCCCACACTTAAGGTGAGACATAACGGCTTTCTGTCTCACCTTATTAATAAAACAACATTGTTTTTAGAGTATTATTGCGGACATAAATAATGTAGTAGAAGTAAGCAAGACTTCCACAGAAGAAAAAGATGAATGGAGTGTTGCAGAGAGGCATATGTTAGAGAGTCAGATTTTACTAGCAAACAATCCACGTATATGTTTAGATCCTGACAATACTATTAGTGTATCTCAATTAAGGCTGAATCACAATAGAAATATGTGGAACACTCACAAATTCCATAGAATGGCCAGGAAATTTTCATTAGTTACCGTAAATAGAAAACGAAAATTGGATCAGTTTACCCATAGGCCTGAATTAGTACTTTTGGATTATATCAATCGAGTTAGAACGAAAGCGAAAACGACCGGCTCAATTGATATACCTAAAGTGGAGGTGAAACCTATTCCAGTGCCGAATTTAGATTCTCCGGCCATTGATCCACCCTCACAGGGTAAGAATGTATTCCTTATTATTCATTTACTTATGTAATAAAAATTGTGAATTTATAACAGGCAGCAAATTTATAACATTCATATAGACAGCAGCTTTTTCAGGTTTATCATGTCTTTAATATTAAGGTTTAGATTGCTATTGTTAAAATAATAATAATAATAATATGTTTATTGTAATTGCCTTACATACAGGATTACAAATGGCAGAAGTTTAGCCAGCCTAATCTTTCACTCCTCCAGTATAAACAATAAAACACAAAAACTCAACACTATAGAAATTAATCCAAAAATTAACAGGTTATTCCTTAATAAGAGACCTAAAGAATAAACCTGAAATTAAAATGAAATGAGTAGATTAGTGAGATTGATTTCTCGCTTAATTCTTGGTGAAACATAATTAAGTATTAAACTAAATTAAACACTAGGCTTAATGTTTCACGATTATATTTAACAATATCAAGTAGTCAACATGTTTCGAGCGTCTTGTTGACTAATTGATATTGTTAAATAGATAGATAGATATTTATTTCTCTCAATTATTGCAATCAAAATAACAATGTCAAATTACAAATTCAACAATAAATAGAGAAAACGTCAAAACAAAAGCAAAAAAACTCAAGCTATATTAGCACAGTATCTTTCATACTCTGTAATATCATACGGCTCCAAATTCAATAGAAGCCTGTAGATTTCTTTTTTAAATTTTGTGTATTCTGTTTCGATTCGAACTAATCTGGGAACCTGGTTAAATAACTTCATTGCCATGTAACATGTGGACTTATTGGTCATCGTTAGCCTATGTTTAGGAAAAAAAAATGTGGACATCTGTCTAGTGTTGTTTAGATTTGAGTACTCATCAAAATAACATCTATTTCTATGCACGAATAGTATAGTTCTGTAAACAAACAGGCCAGGTAAAGTAAGCATATTATTTTTCTTGAATATTCCACGACAGGATCCTCTGTAACCAATTCCAAACATAGTTCTTAGGGCAAATTTCTGAGCAGCAAATATCCTCTTTGCATAGGAGCCAGCCCCCCAAAAAATAACACCATAACTCAGCAGCGAATGAAAATTAGCAAAATAGACGACCTTCAGCACCCCAACCTCAACATGAAATCTCATAACATTAAGTGTATAAACAACTGAGTTCAATTTCTTGTTCACACAACATGACTGCCAGCTCAAATGTTTATCAACCCATGCCCCCAAAAATTTTGTTTCAGCTTAAATGCACTCTCGCTGCAGATTATTGAGTCCGGATGCTCCAAAGTAGACCTACTTGTTGAAAAAATTATACACTCAGTTTTGCTTGCATTCAACGATAAGTAACTCTCAAGGCAGATATAATCGTGAAACATTAAGCCTAGTGTTTAATTTAATTTAAATGAATAGATATAATTTAAATAGCAGCATTAACATTAAATTAAAAAAATAATAATAAAATACAACATAAAACACCCAACTTAACCTATCTTCAAAACTTAACTAAAACTCTCCTCTCTTAACCGATTGTACAGTTTCTTCTTTAAATTAATTATTGAGGTATCAGCGTCAAAAAATGCTCTAAACTTATTTAATGTGTGAGGGGCTATATAATCGAAACACCCCTCAAATTTTGATGTTCTATGCTGAGGAACGCTGAAATTACCAGCCCCATGTATATTCACCTGATGAGCTGATTTACATAGTTCCAATCTATCGAATAGTCAGGAATTTCAGCAATCAGTTTTGCAAAAAACTACCCAACAAATAATCATCCCTTTGTGCATATGTGATCTTCAAGTATACTACGGTACAGTGTGACATGACTCTTGTAGGGAATACAACATACAAAGCGCAGACAAGAATTTTGAACCTTTGCCAGGTTATATTTTTCCTTCTTCATTAATAAACCATAGTACACCAGACAGCAGTAATCAAATAAAGAGTAGACCAAAGATTTGACAAGTCTGAACTTAATTACTTCATTCAACTCATATTTAAATTGTTGGTAGTCCCTTCAACCTCATATAGCTGGCCTTTCTTATAGAGGCAACATGGTGCCTAATGTTAACTCCTCATCTATCCAAACCACTAAGTTTTTAGCACTAGACTCCCATGCTAACTCTACGCCCTCCAGTGCCTTTTACTGGTAAATCTTTTTTATGTTTAATTCTTTTATATGTTATAAGTATAATCAAAATAAGTAACTATATAAAAGTACTAATTTCAGTATAAACCAAATCAACAAATAAAGCTTTGAAAGCATAAATAGAAAATTTAACTTGTCTTAGTTGAAATTATTTAAACAATAATTTTTTCAATAGCAATAATACTCTATCATTATAGCTCATAAGTAGCAACATTTATATTAACTTTTGAGAGAATTTGATATAATGTATGTTATCTTTAGGAGTGGCATTGAGAAGTAGAGAATTAATATTTTAGATGTTAACAAAAGTTTATAAAAATGTACAGTTAAGCTCTAACAAATATAGTTTTATATAACTAAAGAAGTGTGTCTGTGAGTGAAAATGTATTGAATAAACTGCCTGGACATGTTCCCACTGAATCTATTCATGGTGTAATTGAAAACATGTTTGCTCTTTGGTGCGCACTAGACACTCCAAGAATTTTTTCGACGAGTTTTGTTTTCAAATTGTGACGTTTATGATTAATATATATGGCTTTGTTTCATTTGCTATGAATTGAAATAATATGTTGCTAATCCTAGACTTGTGATATTTTTTCTGAAATTTATAATAGGAATATTATCTATGTTCTACATTTTATTTTATAAGCATATATATATATATATATATATATATATATATATATATATATATATATATATATATATATATTGATGGTTAGGTTTTCACGAAGAAAATGATATGCTTCTGGAGATTTTCGGGTTTGCTTCCGTGTGTTGTTTCGTTGGAAATCTTTGTTTCACAAATCGTGAACTCAGACGGTCGTTTGTAGACAAACGACCGGCTAGATAATGACAAATGAACTTTGTCGAAAAGTCGCCTTAACAAAGATTTCCAACGAAACAACACACGGAAGCAAACCCGAAAATCTCCAGAGGCATATATATATATATATATATATATATATATATATATATATATATATATATATATATATATAAAGAAATGAAATTTTTTGTGCTCATGGCACTGAATGAAATATTTAAGAAAATGAACACTAGAACATCATTTGAAAAATTGAAATTAATCAAGAGAATGTTATAGCAGAGCTAGATATGTGAACGTGTACGATGTGATGTCTCCATTATCCTTCAAGGGATAAATGTTAGAGAAATATTGAAATCGATGCCACACCTGATGGAAGTGCGAGACATATATGTTTCGTTCTGCAAGGAACTCGTCAGTCGCGCCACGTCCATCGAAGTATAATATGATAATGGAGACATCACATCGTACACGTTCACATATCTAGCTCTGCTATAACATTCTCTTGATTAATTTCAATTTTTCAAATGAATGTTCTAGTGTTCATTTTCTTAAATATATATATATATATATATATATATATATATATATATATATATATATATATATATATATATATATATATATATATATATAGAAGAAATATTTATATGTAAATTTGGAATCGAAATTACACCGCAAAAGTTTTCAACCTCGACTGGGATACGAACCCAGGTCTCTCAGGTTTACCCTGTTGCTCTACCAACTAAGCTACCGAGGTCTACTACTTCGCGATGCAATTCCGACTATATCTAATTACTCTTTTGTTCGCATATATATATATATATATATATATATATATATATATATATATATATATATATATATATATATATATATATATGTATATACAATGTAACATATATGTTATTTAATGGCTGAGATTGAATTCTCGCTTAACTCTTGGTGAAACATAATTGAATTTTAAATTAAATTAAACTCTTGGCTTAATGTTTCATGATTTATTTAACAATATGAAATAGTCAACATGTTTCGAGCGTTAGCTCATTTTCAAGACTAAACTATTAAAGGAACGTACAACAAATTTATATCTATCCAATAGATGTGAGTAGGAAGGATAATTGAAAATCTACCTTGTTCATTTACGATTTCTTCTTTTTTCTTTCAATAAATAAGCAGTTCTTGGAAGAAAAAAGAAGAAATCGTAAATGAACTCACATCTCAAATCAAATAAAAACTCAATCGTAAACCTACTCACATCCATTGTATAGATATAAATTTGTTGTACGTTCCTTATAGTAGTTTAGTTGAAAATGAGCTAACGCTCGAAACATGTTGACTATTTCATATTGTTAAATAAATCGTGAAACATTAAGCCAAGAGTTTAATTTAATTTAATATTTGTTATTTATTCTTATTATTAGCCTTAGATCTTTTGAATACTTGCAGCAAAGTGTTATAATAACATATCATTAGAAATTAGGAAGATCAAGAATAAGAAAAAGTTCAGTAAATGTTGTTGATGCTTTATACATCAGAATTTAGATAGGTTTGAATTTATTACGACTTGATTGGTTTTTGTGAATTTTTTTTTGCATTGAAGGGGAGAGAGAGAGAGGAAATTCCATGCATCCTTGTTATTTAGCTTGAATCTATAAATATACTAACGTGTAGAATAAAAATAATTAGATTTGTCGAATGTAGTGTACACATACAGCTATTTAGTTAGCTAGGTGTGCTAATTTTGTTTATTCATCCTTATGAATCACTTTCTTTTCTTTCTTTTTTTTTCTTTGTTAATTGAAATAATGGTAGAATGAAATGTAATTGTTAATGAATTTGGATGAAATATATCTATCTATCTATCTATCTATTCATGAATCTCCCTGAGAAGAAATAAATGTTTATATAAATATACTATATTATTATCAAGTTTTCTTCGATCTGCTTCCACAGGTGTTGTGATCAAAGAATTCAAGGCCTATCAAGCCCCTGTTGAGTCCAATGATAATCTACCTCAGTTAGTTGAAGAATACGTTTTAGAGACTGTAATGCCTTCGAAGGACAAAAATAAACCGCGTGTGTATCATATCAAACTTTCGATATTGCAAAGACCTTCAAATTCGGAATACTTAGGTGAATTATATCTCGATAGAGATCACAAAGAGAACGAGCGCAACGGTGTGGCGTGCCGTTTTACCCTCGGATCGCGAATACACGTTAACAAATATGTTCAGCAATTCACTGAGACTTTCACTAAAAGTGGGAGACAAAGTGTGAGAATGAGACACGGTAGAAACCCTGGATATAGAATTTCGACTGGGCAATTGCAGGTGAGTAATCAATTGGTTTTTAGCAATTGTAAGAAACTTGTAAATAAACAAATTTCTCTCTAGGTCATTGGATTTATATTATTTTTGTCACAAAGTATATCAAAATGTAATTAAATAAGGTTTTCTGTTCATAACTTTAGCTATTGAATCATATTTTTTCTTTCTATCAGAAATTGTCAATTAAACCTCAATTTTGCTTTATGAAATTCATTTACCATCTAAATGAAGTTTTTTCTATTTTATTCTTTATGAATTCTGTTATTTCCTAAGGACTTTGATTTTAATTCACTTTATAATTCATTAATCGATTGGGCCAATACTAGATGAAAATCTAAATACATAATTTAAGTAAAACTAAGTAGTTTTTCGATTTTCACTATAATTAAATCAAAACATGACAATATCGTTTCGCCAACACAGTGGCTTCATCAGATGTTGATGATAAACTCAATAAAACAAAAATATTTCAATTGGACTTTATATTGATGAGCAATAGGTTGCACTTTTTGATTCCAACATCCAAAATTATATCTAGGCTTGATATTTTTACGTTTATAGTTATTCCTGAAACAGTTAATGAAAATTTAAAATTCGAGAGAAGCGAGTATGCGTTACATTGTTATTTGAGTAAATTGAACTAATAAAAATAGTCTTCAGGTAAAAAAAAATAGAAGGTAAAAAATATTTTGTTTGTTTCATTTCAGTTTTTTCGTTCTAATATGTATGTGTGATCTTCATATAACGATATATTTGTTACCTATTTAATTAAAGGTTCTAAATTGTGTAATTCAACTATTACTACGTCATATATCTCCCATCAATTTCATTAATTGGAGAAGTTATTTACAAAATAACTGGCAATATATTCAAGGGATTATTATACGAGTATAATCTAGACTATATATAGAATGTTAATTTGAAAAACTCTTTGTTTTTAGTTACATAGTTAACAACACTTGACTTAAATAGTTGCATACGAAATAAACCATCGGGTTAATGCTCGGTGATCGAGCAGGCTTCAATGGAGCTCTTCTCCTACTAATTCATCGATTTCCGTATATTGCTGTTATAAAAATAAAGGATTAGATTAGGTCTTGATTATCTAAGACTCCCCAGCTTCCAGCCATTTGGACTCCATTTGCGAATGCATCTTATGTGGTTGCTGCGACAAGTGCCTTGACGTAGACTATGGTGGAAAAAATTGTACAGCAACCACTACAGATACCTCTTGCAATTAAAACGAATCTTCTAGATTAATTGGTTAGTCAAAAAGTGCAACCTATTGCTTATCAATATAAAGTCCAATTGAAATATTTTTGTTTTATTGAGTTTAACATCAACATCTGATGAAGCCACTGTGTTGGCGAAACGATATTGTCATGTTTTGATTAATTATAGTGAAAATCGAAAAACCACTTAGTTTTATTTAAATTATGCTGAATTAATAAAATTTTAATACACCAAAATCTATATTATACCTCTTTGTCCAATATATGATATGTCAATCCAATATATTCTGTCAATATATGATATGTGCAGCTTGAGATCTCAAAGGCAGTAATCTCTTAAAGTAGGAGGACTGTTCTGTTAGCGTTCATGCTTCCATACCATATAAAATCATCAAAAATGTAACATTTGAGAATACTCTTTCTGAATTCCATGTTACTTGAATTTCCATTTATGAATTCCATACATGAATTTCCATTTTAATGAGTATATAGTACATCTATTCAGGTGGAATAATTTATAGCATATTTTCCAGGTGGCACAACAGAATTCTGCACTGTTCAATTTCATGTGGTATGATTTTTGTCATATTTTCCAGGTTGCACAACAGAATTCTGCGCAGTCCAGTTACGTGCAACAACCACAACAGCTTGCCACAAGCTGCTTCAAATCAACAACAACAAATCCAAACTGGTACCATTACCAACCAAGTTGTTAATGGAATTATACAAAATCAAACACATACAACAACAGCCAATACTTCTATTTTGGTAATTTTGCTACCATTAGTAAAATATATTTAAGATAAAGGTTGAAATTTTAATGAAGGAATAAGTTTAAAATTTGTTTGAAATATTGAATTACTTGTGTTTCAAATGGAAGCAAAATGATGTATTTGATTCTTTTCACCTTCTCTTGGACCTTAATTACGTTTATGTAACTGAGTTTGGAAATTAATACAAGTAGATACATCATTACTATTATCTAAGTATTAATTATCTAAAATTAATTAATTATAATAATCTTAATAATAATCAGCTGGTAAATACACACTTTCAGAAAGTTCTACCCAAACAGTTCCTGAATAATAGGATTCCCAAACTAAATTGTTATGAAAATATTTGTGCATTTCTCAAATAATATTGTTAAATTCTTCTCTCATTTAATTTTTAAGATTCTTCTATTTGTGGTGGAAGGACTAACAAAGATTGGACATTGTCATGTCTGAAATGACTTTTTTCTGCTACTTTTTCAAATAAATCACTGGAATTTCAGCTTTCATAAGAAATAACCTGGATATGTTTGGTCGATCCACACTTCTGCTGGCTCTTACATTTTCTGTATTATATTTTTTTACTAATGAATTTTATCTCATCATTAAATGTCCAAGTACTGGAGTTTTACTCTTTTAATGGTTAGTTTTTAATCCCATGATTTTAATGTCCAAAGAAAAATGTTTAATATAAAGAATAATAATTTCCCTCATCTTTTTTTGTTTATTCCAAGATGATAATATTACTTATTTATTTACAGCAGGGTCAATTACAAACTAATTCTTCAGTTAACAAACCAGTCACACAAACTCTGTCGAATCAAGAATTAGAGATTAACGCCCTGGCTATAAAACTAATGAATTATGGACAACAGTTTCAAGCTGCAGGTATAGTACCTATCCGGTTTGAATCAATAAAATCAGTTGTCTCTTGTTGCATGCACTGAAATATAATTTTCTTTAGCCCATGCGAAGCAACAAGAAAAACAGCGTCAACTACAACAAAAGGCGTCAACTAACGCTAATAACACGATAATAAATTTGTTAAACAGTTCACCTGCGAGTAACATAAATAGCGATGCGAACGCAGTGGTGGTTAATGCGATAAATAATACTTCCCTATTACCTCAACAAATGCAGACAAATACCCAACAGAAAGTGCTAACGCCTAGAAAAATGACACTGATGAATTTACCAACGAATGCTCGAGTAATAAGTCACGGAGGTAACTTGGTTGTAAACAACAATCGCTACACTGATTTAAATAGCCTAAATAATCAGCTGACAGGACAACAACAGACTATCACCCTAACTCCTGTTAGTAATGACAGTTACAGTTACACTGCATTTCCTGTAAAACAGCAAGTGGTAAGTTTATATGCATTTGGAACGCAGTTTTATCTAATACAACGGTTTTCTGAAATTATATTCTTCTTGAGGGTATTCCTTATAAAGGCTTTTTACCAAAAACTAACAATAAGTAGTTCAAGTCAATCCTAGCAAAGAGTTTTAATTAAGAAGCTCGTGTTTTAGGAGTAATCATCAGTCATTAATCTTATGTCAAAGCTTAATCTAAACACTGAATACAAAGTTATATTCAATAATAAGTGAAAGCTTTAAATCATCTTTAATGAATTAGCTCAGTGGTTAGAAAAAATTAATTATATTAATGTCTCACAAACACTCCTAAAATATAAACTATTAATCCTTAATCTATATTAAGTATTTTAACTTATGTTATAAACAGAGTCTGATTTAATAAAAATACATATTGCAGTTATTTTATGGATATTTTTTCAGGTAAATCAGAGAGTCGTTTCGTCAAGTAACGAATCCAATAAACAAACTGCTTTATCAGCACTGTTAGTTGGGACTCCAGCAGCAGATAGGCCCGACATAGTTAGTTCAAACACAAATTCACTCCTTTTAGAAAAACTGGCCAGCTCAAGCTCTTCCAACACTTTGCAAGGAACCTCGCAATCTTTCTTACAAAATTCAAACAAACCCCAACAGTTTGTTGTGCAATCTCAAAAAATTAATACTGTGCAATCGCCGATGTCGAGCCCACCATCACAAACTACTAATACATTGAACGTACAGAGCTTAAAGTTGTCTCAGTTACAAAGCCTGACTGGATTACAAATGTTCAGTTTTTCCCAACCGATCTCACTTTCACTGAATGTCTCTTCCACTGGGAATCTACAAGGTCATCCCACAGGACTTTTAGTATCTGTACCAGTTACCTCTTCATCAGGAACTAGCACTATATCTCAGGCAGCTAATAATGGAACTGAGGTTGTGAGTACAGGACCTACTGTCGTTTTAGCAAATGCTTCTGGTTCAACTAGTTTAGGTAAGTGCCATTAACATAACCTCTATTATTTAATGAACATATTTTGTTATTATAAATTTCAGTATTATCATTATTAAATGTTAACTTCATATAATTCCAAATAATAATTATTATATTTTATGATATAACTGATCAATTCTGTTGTTACCATGTGTTAATTTGTCATATTTAAAACGAAATATTTAGTTTTACGGCTAGCTTTCTCAAAAAAATCACAAAATCCATCAAATAAAGAGGCACATATTAGAGGGTGCGATCATAATCATGTGTAGAATTGATCTGGTATCAAACCAGATCAATTATGAAAATTAATGTCTTTCATTTCTAGTTTGATGGTGAAACCTTGAGCTACTTCTAGCAGTTTATTTTTAAAAAAATGGTTGTGTAGTTCAGCAGCGACGCCTTTAGTGAAAAAACTTGGTGAAATCTCTTGTAAATAATTATCTCTTTTTGGGCTAAATCAGATGCCATTGATTTTATTATGTCTCTATTAAAAGAGAAAGAAGTGACACAGAATTGAAGAGATGCCATTAAAAATATATTGTGTATTATCTACTAATATATGGCCATGATGAACATTATGAAGATATGGGTTGAAGATATTTTTATTTATATTCTTGGATACAAGATGATAAAACAATTTGTTTATTACATATACATTTGAAGCAATTGAACATTAATCCACTTTATTAACTTGAGTAAATTTTTCCTACAGCACAACTGGTTGGAATGAAGAGCCTGAACCAACAAGGTATCAGACAAGTAGTACCAGCAAGTGTTTCTTTATCTCAAGGTCAGCCGTTTCAATTAATAACATCGCAAGGTCCGAGATTGCAACAAGCAAATATGCAACAGAATATAACTGCAAGGACTATTCAAAGAACGCCAATCACTCTCAAGATGGCCACTACTTCACAAAATACAAGTCAGTTGACAGATTTGAAATTTAATGTTAACAACAAACGTTTATAACAAAATTTTTGAATAAGATTGTGATGATGCATGCTTTAAAATTAAATAATTCATTTATACTATCATGAGTGCTTGCTCATATTTAAATAATTTTGTTGTGTCCAAGTTTTATCAATAATTTTCGTCAATCGTAGATACTTCGCAAGTAACCGTCGATACGAACCCTTTGAATCAGCAACTTCAGAATCAAGGACATCTGCAGCAGTTTCAACAGTTATGTCTGGCACAGTCCCAAAATATTTCCAGTCTAGGAGGGACGCTGAGAAGACGCAGTAATACCTCGACGGATCCTCAGTAATATTGATACGCTAGTTACTATCTACTTCCCAATAAGATTAATAATACTCGTGCACCAGTCACATCAGTTGTATATAACAGTAATTTATTTCAATACATGTTGGTGTATAAAATGTATCTTTTAGCAAAGCACTGCCTAATGGTAATGCGATACCAAACCTAGGTATTCGTATTTTGATTTCTGAAATTTTAAAAAATTCCTTGTTCGAAAATTGTTATAGTGGTTCCGTTTTTTATGAAATAAAATAAATTTTTCAAAACTTATTGATGCATATAAGTGTTCTTGAATTTACAGTTAAAAATTTATATTCAGAATATTCTTTTCTAAAAATCTTATCTCCATTTCACATTACTATCACTAAATAACACTTTAACTCAACAAAACAATATGAAATTTAAAACTTAAATTTTTATTCATTTGTTTTCTGTGAAAATATTGAATATTTTTTGATATCATAAATACGATAGTGTGTTTACAAAAACAGATTAATATGTTATTTTAAACTACATTTCTATACTTTTTTGATAATTATTTTCCGTCATTTGAAATCATTAATTTTCTTTCTTGGTCATTTATTATCTCAGAACAAGTTTAGCTAATAAATATTTTCCAATACTTTTTCACATAACAATTTATTTTCAATTTACAGAGAGGAACTTTGACTAAAAATTTTCGAATGGAATTCGTATTCTTTTGAGTTAGTGTAAATATGACTAGTTTTAGAGATGGAGCTTCTGAAAAACTGGTTTTGTAATTGTAAGGGTAAGAACCTCGGTGAGTTTTTGTAGATATTTTCTTTGTTGAGTTTGTGGAATACATCTTAAATAATACTTTTACTTAGACAATTTCGTTTTATAAGGAATAAAGGCTGTACATTTTGAATATTGCTTTTATCTCCTTAATTTGTAAATTTTTAATTATATATTTTCTCTTGTGCAAATCAAAAAATTATCATATTTCTTTCTATTAATCAGAGTAAATCAAATTATATTGTTGCTAATGAAAACTTGAAAGATACACAAAGGGGGATACACTTAAATCCACTAGTTCATAGAAAACTAATGATAGATGATAATAATCTAATAAGCAACTATTGTTGTGGTTGTAATGATTCAACTTGATTTTTTGGTTCAAGATGAACCAAGTGTTCAATATGGTTAGAAGAAGCAGCATTTTGAATTGTTTTACAAATATTTTAACAAAAGAAAGCTGCAGTTATTTGTTCTTGTTTAACTTGATCAGTTAAATTACCAATACAAAAGCAACAATATTTTCTCAAATTATCGACAGTGTTTTAGGTATAATAGCATCTAATGTTTTTAATACTAGTGCGCTATGCATCTTCATATGTATTGCTTTTTTTAACGCCTGCTAAGCCGAGATTGGAATGAAGCCTGATAGCACACATCCGTTACCTATGCGCAATTAGTTCGATTAGTTAGATTTCAATTACTTTGATATTTGTGTACTTCCACGTTCTCTTATGCAAATTCTGGCTTTGTACTGAGATATTGTTGATGCTATTTGTGTACGAGTGGAAAGAATATTACGTTTGCCTTTGACAACATTCCTGGTCAATAAAGAATACTACCAAGCAAAAATTTCGTGTTAACTGTAAAACATACACAAAGACAAAGATAATACTGATGGAAACTGATTTTATGTACTATATATCTTTAGTATTTCACCATTTCAAAGCAAAACTTAACACAATCTCTGTAAATACTGAGTGTTGTCGTTACTTTTAACCTATCTCAACAGAGCTAATTGAGACATTGAATTTCTTGAGATTTGCAGGCGTCGGGATCTATATCTACTTAAAATAAAGTAGACGTTGTGTTCTGTATGTATTAGTTCTGACTTCTACCATGAAAGCCCCTTTTACTTTTTTAATAATTTTTTGATTTGTATTCACCATTGATAATTTAAATATGTATTTAATATTTTTTCCAATAATGTTACAGCTTTTCATTAATTATAAAAGGTGGCTACACCAACATTTCAAAGAAAAATTGTAATAAAATTCATATTATTCAAGTAAAATGTTTTAGGGCTTGAGGTATCTTATGACACACCTTAGTTTGAAAGTTTTATTATTTACTCATATATATCTTTGGAAAAACACGGACTAAATAAAAAAATATACGTAACTATATAAATGACAAGCTTGTTTTCAAGCAACTCATTAAAAAGTTTTTAGCGACAGGGTTTATCTATTTCACTGATTATCTTCACTTTGAATGAAGAATTAGATTTTCTCTTGAACTCAATTTTCATACTTCATGCACTTATTTACAAGAATGTTATTTAATTTTCAAAATAAAAAACATTAAATTAAAGATATATATCAGCACAATATATAAAACTTTAGGGAACAAAAATTATCTGTATAATAATATTTATTTACTACTTGATTTGTTTCTTTTGTTATTATTATTTTATTACTTTAACAAAATTGGAATCTGTCATTTATATATGACTTATAAACTTTTATTCACATTTAAAAAATTGTACTTTATATTACAAAAATTATCAAACTAATAAGACATAGAACTGTTAATAACACTTCAAAAGTTAATTGAATAGTTCTTTTAGTTTTATAGTTTCCATGATATTACAATTATTTATATTATAACAATAATGGTTTTAAGGTCAATAACAGAACGGGATGTAATCTGAATTATCACTTTCAATTCCATGAATTGTAAGAGATTGGTGATCTCAAACTGCATAATCATAACAGATACAAAAGGGTTCCTAAAATTGGTAGTGCCAAAGTTTTTTTGTCTGTGTTACAATGTCCTTCTATTCATTTTAAATTTTGAAAATCTAAACGATATAGAGGCCTATTGATAATAACAATTGTATGGACAAACATGATTAATACAATATAAAAAGTTGCTACTTGGTGTATTGTTTGAATTCATTTTGACTCAATTGACTTTTGAATCTTATATTAAGTCCTAGTTTATGATGAAATATTAATATAAGTTGAATTGGAAAAAATTTCTCTAATTATGTATTTGATATAATGAATATCACGAGAGAATTTATCAAAATATAAATACCATTATTCATCAATAATTTTTGTTCTAATAAGTACTTACCACATTTTAGTGATGCAGATATAAATGAAATTTATTGTCATTCAATTGTATATTTATGGTTAAGAAATAGTTCTGTTATTTTCAATTTATCTTGAATTTAAATGAAAATCTGTAATGCACCAAGGAACACATTGTTAATATAAGAAAAGGGTTATTTCATATCTTGGTTGAAAATTATTATAAAATGAGAATCAATCATAGAAATATTTTGAAAATTTTCTTGTAATTTAGTGAATTATTTTGTGAGAAATGTTTATGCAGTTCTTTAAAGATGTATATATTAGTAAAATTAATTTATTATTAGACAAGCGTCACTAATGTTGATCACGATTTATTCTTAGTTCAATATTTTTACATTAGGTAAACTATATAAAATTGTCATTATTTATACTAAACAGATTGAATTTATTTTTGCAGTTTTTTTCTGTAAATATTGTTATTGTAAAGCAAAATAAGTGTTGTTCTTATTTCAAGAAATTAATGTTTTGTATAATACTAATGGGTCATGGTTATTGAAAAAATTTAGAGTTACTTTATGTGGTTATTTGAAAAGGGTTTTGTGAAGTTCAAACTAGGGTTATTTTCGTATTATTCTAATTTGGATATTGTTGAAAATTTTTCAATAAAAATTATGTAAATAGCCGGTCCCTATTGACTGAAAAATGCTGATATGAAAATGTACAAATATATAATAGAAATTTAAGCAAATAAGAAACCAAGTTCTATCAGATTTCTTTAAATACTTTTTAGTAATGTAATATTCATTATATTTAATCCTTCAAAGATCTTAAAAAGCAATAAAAATTCAAATGATGAATGGAAACTCTTTTTTCAAAATTTAAATGAACAGTTTGCAGCATTTCAATAAAATAGCAATTTGAATCAATCTCTCATCAAACTGTAGCAATGTATGGATGTGGTTTTGTACAGCCCTAATCATTCACAGTAAATTATTCACAGATGCTTCTGTTTTTGAGAACAATGAGAATGAATTTGTGTATATAAGTTATTTTATCTTTTACAAATTTATGTTCTCATGAGCAAAAGTTGTATATAATATAGTGTATTATAACAAAAACAGCAAAATATAAATTGTAACATAGGTGGGGTATTATAATATTTTTTAATAATGTATATTATCCAAAATTATTGAACAATTTTTTTTGTATATAGGTTCCAATATTTTGCAATATGTGAACAATCATTACCTTTCACCTCCCATATTTTTAAATAATCTTTGTAATTACAAAATTTATGATAACTTAAATAACATTAACTAGCCCAGAAACAGATACAGTTTAATTTTTAAGTATAGTAAAATATTAAATATCCAAACATCACTTTTTCAATTGAATCCAAAAATTATAACTGGCCTAAAAATATTACTAGACCTCTGGTTAAGTGTTTTATTACTTTCTATATATATATATATATATATATATATATATATATATATATATATATATATATATATATATATATATACAATCTTTCATTGTAAAGAACACACTTTTTATTAATTCTTTATATTACAAATTCCAATAAGAAAATGATATTTTTTGAAAACGTGCAATTGAAAGTGTGTTGGCTCAATACTATTTGAATTGGTAATTCATTTTTACTTATTCTATGTATGGTATAAATAATAATTTGATAGACAAGTGGATCAGAAGAGCGACATGATGAACAACATATATATCCACTTTGAAAATGTATATATTTTATTTATGAAATGTACATTATTCAACGTTCATTCCAAAAATATGTGTTTATCGAATAACTGATTCAGATTTGAAAGAAAAAAATTTCCATTTATGATTTATTTTCTTATTATTTGGCTGTTTTCCAATAACGAACAAATATGTTATTTCAACAGCAAAAAATATAAATCATAAGTATTGTATAACGTTTCATAATTATGTTTTATTCTTCTTCAAAGCAATATCAATTAGTTCACATATGGTATTAGTTCTTTGTTTACTAACTTCAATACACTCCATTAGGTTTTGTTCTGATATAGGTGTGCCCCCTGGTTTGTGAACAGAACACAACTTGTCTTCCATAAGCACTACATTAAAAGTGCATGAACTCAAATTTTCTTCTTCTTGTGTTGGGTCATAGAGTATATTTCTGAAAAATCAAGGTAATATTGAGTTACCAGTTACAAATTAATTAAATTAACATCATTTTTTGTATTTGCAACTACCTAACAAATTCAAAATTTTACAAGGTTAAAAAAATATTTAGAAAAAACATATCAAGTTGTAAGTCAAGTAGAATGGCATACATCATTTGACTCCGCTTTGTTATTGGAAATAGAACAAATAAGTATTGATAGATTAGTTTATTATATACCAAACAATAGAGAGATTCATATATCATGATCCACTTTTTTATAATTAATAGATTTTCTTAATAGTGGGTTATTTCTCTACAGACAACTCCTTGAAGGATTGAGTACAATTAAAAACTTTAATATATATAACTTACTTATCAAACATAGAAAATGTTGTACATATTGGAATTCCTTGAATATTTACAAAGTTCTTCTGTTCTTCATTGACTAATTTGTTATCTATTGCTGGGTCATAATCAACTAGAGGTAGTTGTACTAAAAAAAATTAATTATATGAACCTCAATTTGCTAACAATGATTAAGTATTTAAAATGAATAGCAACATATAATTCAAGTAACACATTTAATGTACCTGATTTTAACGCTCCCATTAAAGCTATAACACAAGCATCCATTAATGAGCCATCATAGCTAATACATATCAAATCAGCAAATAAACACCAAACTAATTTTTCATGACATATGCATAACTGTTTTAGATCAAAACATTTAGAATTTTTAACAATATCTGCGAGAAGCTGTGTGACAACTTGTGCCTCTTCACTAGGGGGACCAGGTTTAAATTTAGATGAACACAGTGGGGGTAACTCAACATTTGGAATAAGAAAACCTTGGTCAGGGCTTTCTACTTTTGGAGAACATAGTTCCTAAAAATATTTCTTTGTAATTACAATGTGATAATTCTTAGTTATTTGATGCATACCGCCTTAATTCCGCATATGACAGTAGTATCGCCCACTTTAGCTAGTGCTGATCCATCTGAAGTATTAATGGATCCAATATTAACTAAAACAGGTCGAAATTTGTTCAGCTCTCTGCCATCTGGTCGGATATGATTATTTATATGATCCCTGTAGTACTTTATTGGATGCAATATCCTAAAAGATAATAGGTATACCACATAATATTATATTGGTGTTGATCAAAATAACTATTATCTTGCACCTGAATTGTTCATCCATTATTAAGTGTTATTAAATCCCTTGTCAGAATATCAACAAACTCACAATCTATCATTCGGCGGAATGTATGATAACCTCAATGTACAAATAACGAGACTTATTACTCGAGGTATACCTTATTGGTTTTAGTTTTAAATATTTTCAAATTTTTGTGGTTTGATTTTGAATTATAAAACAGAGAAATTGCAGGTTATCAAGTTATAATAATATTGTAAAACCATTCATTTGCACCATTCAGGTGCAAACCGATAGAGTGCGCTAGTTTTGAAATGTTTGTTTGTAGGTATATGTTTATGACGTTTATGTTCTGTCTATTTTGTTGACTACGTTAGTTAGTGACTATTATGTATTGGTAGAGAAAGTATTTTTTCTGTCTATTATGTACTTGAGTGTTTGAATGACATTATTTTTATATAAGTTCATGTTAAAAAAATTGTTTATACAGAAAATATATAATTAACCACTCTGCATTCTTCGGTAACCATTGCAAATGAATGATTGGAAGTAAGATAGGTATAATATAACAACACTATCTGACTGGTTATCCGCCTGCTTTGACCTTAGATATCCATAGCTCATATTGCGAAGTCCGTTACAATCTGCTTAGAACAATGTAGTTTGGTTTATATACATACAAGTAGAAGCGTGAATATACATGCATGTGAATCATGTATACGTGAAAACACATATGTGATTGCTCTAGCCGAGATTGTGCAGATCAAGGAAACTTGCCTTAATATCAGTAATTAAACAGTTGAATATATCCATCTTGGCTCTCAAAATATTACCCTGTTCACACATCGTGTGCAAGAAAATTTTAAATTATTAGTTCTAGCTGCTGGAAGGTAGAACGTGAATTCGCTTCTGGAAGAAACTCTTGGAACAATAAAGTCAGCTTATACAATAATTACTGACATTTCGCTTTATATATATATTGCACAATAGGTAATACATTTCTGTTGCTTATTTTGTTTTTGAATAACTAGGATTTATAGGTTTGAATGTTTACGACTGTTACTTGATGAAAATCCATTTTAAAAATGTAATGGTAAAAAAGACACTGTTTTCTAGATACTATGCTGTTCGAATTAATTAGGACAAACATTTTTTTTCTTCGTTTGAGTTACTATAGTAAGTATGTGAGTACCAGGGTGACCCAAACACCCTCACACCTGCTTGTTTACTACCTGAGATGACGTGAGGGTTTGACCTTGACCCGCATTTACAATCTGACCGGTTTACCTCGCCAGCAATTCAGTTGTGAGCCTACCGGTGCGACAGTTGGTGCTTTCAATATTGATACGTGCTGTATTGTCTTGTCCAAAGATGGATATCACTCCGAGGAAGCGTTCCAAAATTACCGCGCTTAATGAACACACATCAATGACTGTAAGAGATATAGCTGAAGCTGTTTGCGTGGCAAAGTCGAGCGTTTCGAGAATTTTAAGAACATTTGAAGAAAGTGGCTCATCGTCTCCAAAAAGAAAAGGAAACTGTAGCCGCAAACGCAAAACTACTCCAACAACAGACGAATTGTTGATAAGAAATAGGAAAATTAATCCGAGAAAGACAAGCACTGATCTTCGAAGGGAATTAATGGTTTCTGGTGTGGAGGTGAGCACCTCAACTCTGCGAAAACGACTGCTGGAGGTTGGCCGTAAGGCCAGAAGACCAAGAAGAAAGCAACTGCTTACCCAGAAAATGATGAAAAAACGTTTGGCATGGGCCAAAAGTACCGTGCGTGGACTGTGGACGACTGGAAGAAGGTGGTTTTTAGCGATGAGACACATTTGTTTGTTCAAAGGTACAAATCATGTGTTTTATCACTTTGTGGCCTGATCACATCCAGCAAACAGTAAAACATCTTTCGAAACAAATGTTTTGGGGTTTTTTCAATAACAGGGATGATGAATTCAGTGAAATATGTGGAAATATTGCGCACCAGGATTGTCCCATTCAGGGAAACTTTTGATGGAACATTTCAGCACGAACTGGCTCCTTGCCGCAATTCCAAAAAGCGCAGGTCTTTATGCGTGAGAATGAAATAAAAGTACTCGATTGGCCGGGGAATTCACCTGATCTCAATCCCATTGAGAATTTATGGAATATTTTAAAGAAACGACTGGCAAAAATGGATTCTCTTGCAGTACAAAAGAAAAAATTATTATAAGTGCAATTCAGGTGTGGTTTCATGATGACGAATTGAAGAAAATCTGCGCTACGTTAATGGAATCGATGCCTAGACGAGTTCAAGAAGTTAATTCTGCGAAAGGAGGACGTACTTCATATTAACATGAAGAATTCACGCTATTTTGTATGTATTTACTTCATTAAAAGGTAAGATTTAACGAAAACATTGTTTTTTATCCTTTGTCCCAATTAATTCGAAGAGCATGGTATACACACTTTCAAATTTGGATTGGTCATGAAATAATAATGGAAACATTCCAAGATTGTTATGAAAAATTACTTTCATTTTACAAATCTGATGACTCAACCACCTTTTTTTCTTTTTTCACCTAATTTTTTTTTTATGTTTGAAAGATTTGACGTACTGTTTCATCACATCCGTATTTTTTGACTAATTACAATATTCTATTCATACTTGATACTTATGGTCATTCTTTCCTGAAAATCTATATCTACATAACATTGCTCCCCTTAAATTAGTTGTCGAACAATTTTCAATTTTC
Organism: Henosepilachna vigintioctopunctata; assembly: GCA_030704895.1. NCBI lineage: Eukaryota > Metazoa > Arthropoda > Insecta > Coleoptera > Coccinellidae > Henosepilachna > Henosepilachna vigintioctopunctata. The sequence continues at coordinate 5,787,060 of JARQZJ010000034.1, forward strand.
TTCAAAACTTTCATCGATCATAGAGTTGGCTCATGTGACGTTACATTTATTCATTTAATAACTTTGCGCCTACTGCTAGCAGCCTACCTACCGCTTGATTAAATGTTGACAGTTCAAAGTATTGAAGCATTGAACAGTGCTGATGGATATTGTATTGCAAGATTAGATTCTAAAGATACTATAAATAATTGTCTCCAATACAAAATTTCAGGAATAAGAATTACAATATACCTAAATATTTGCCAAAAATTTTGAAATGGCGTCTCCGTTAGAACATTTTGTCAATACAGTGAGGACTCAAACAATTAATGGAACATTCAGAGAACTAGTGGAATATTTATCCAAAACTAATGAAATACTGCAAAAAAATAGCCAACATTTAGATAATGTGCTAGAAACTTTGGATTTCCAGCAGCATTCTTTGGGGGTTTTATATCTTCTGTGCGCAAAATTTAATTATATTAATCCCACAGCACAAGATAACAGATTTACACAAGCTCAAGGATTCATCCAGGATTGTAATGGCGAGCAAATTCGACTAGCACCAGATGTATTTGCAGAGTTATGTCATCTCATAACGAAATATTTAACAGAAATCAAACAACCTATGAAAGGAATTGATCTCATGCGTAAAGCCATTGCTAAATTACGTTTGTTTGACGCTCAGTTAACATCTATTCATGCAGACTTATGTCAGTTATGCTTACTGGCAAAATGCTTCAAGCCAGCTTTAGAAATCTTGAATATAGATATTACTGGAATATGCCAAGAAACAAGTTCTTCGTCTAATAATTCACAATTTGATGCCAAATACTTTCTACTTTATTTTTACTATGGAGGCATGATATACTTAGCATTGAAAAATTTAGATAGAGCTCTCTATTTCTTTGAAGTAGCTATAACAATACCAGCTCATGCTGTTTCTCATGTTATGTTAGAAGCTTACAAAAAGTATGTAATAGTTTCATTATTACTACATGGGAAAGAACAACCAATACCTAAGTATGCTTCACACGTAGTTAATAGATTTATAAAGCCTCTGTCACAACCATATGGAGCATTAGCTGCAGCTTTTGAGTTGAATAATAACTTGGAATTAAATAATGTTATCAATAAACATACTGAAGTGTTTGCAAGAGATCATAATTTAGGACTTGTAAAACAAGTTTCGTCTGTATTGTACAAGAAAAATATTCAGAGACTGACAAAAACCTTTCTAACTCTCAGTTTATCAGATGTAGCTAGTCGAGTTGGATTGCAAAGTCCATCTGATGCAGAACGTTACATTTTATATATGATTGAGGAAAAACAAATTTATGCTACTATAAACCAAAAAGATGGTATGGTTATATTTTTAGATGAACCAGATAAGCATTCTGGTTCTGAAGTATTGAAAGAATTAGAAACAGAATTAAGTCTATGTATGGAATTAGATAAACAAATTTTAGCAATGGATTGTGATATACAGGTTAATCCACAGTTTGTGAGGAAAGCTACCGGTGGCCAGGACGATGAACAACCAAATAAAAGTACATATGCAATGTAATATCCATTATTGATGTATTGAAGTTCTTAGTGATAAAAACATTTTTAGTTTGTTTTATTTCAGTATGTATAATGATATATGCTTGTATATATCTTATATTTGTATATTTGCATTATAATATGAAGTTGTGCTTTAATTGAATATTATTACATAATGAAGGCTCTGAAATTAATCTTTTTCATCATAACTCAACTATTTGTTTTATTAAACAATGAAAACTTCAGGGAGTTCATTTTTCGTGTTATCTCTCCAAATTATGCTCTTGCCTTCTGTTATATATTATTTTTGCTATCTTCAAACTCTGGAATGCATGTAAATATTTTTATTTACACAAGCATGTTTAGTTTTACAATCAAGTTCCAAAGATCTGCGAATCCAACCATTTATCAGTTCAGGGTGGCCAGTGGCCACGCAGCCTATCATTTCCAAATCTAGATGAATCTTTTAAAAATAGTTAAACTGGTTGGAAACCACAGAATAATTAAATATATCTAGGTAAGTTCTGTGCTGGAAACCAAAGCAAAAATGTTTAACCTCAAATGAATAGGTGGGTTGAAACCTATGTCAATTAAATAGCTATTGAAGAATAATGTTGTCTCATTTCAAAGAGAATTGAAATTAGAATGAGAAAATTGCTTTTAGCATAAATGTACTAACGATCATAGATTGAAATTTTTCTATGCTTAAAACTCTTTGTTTCCTCAGTAGTGCTGTTTTCAAGAATCGGTAGTTCTTTCTTATTGTTGTTTAGCGTTTGATATCTGAATTATTTTAAATTATAATTGTTATTATTTTAACGCTATGGGGTATACTTTAAATGATATAAGAGAAAAATAATTTCGTTATATTTATCGGTATTTACCCAAATATTGGTTACTAAAATGGCAAATCAGACTTCAGTAGAAGCAACAAATGCCGCTACTTATGTGGAAAATTATTTAGATTGTGTTGAAAATCTTCCAGATGAATTGCAGAGGTTAATTTCAAGAATGCGTGAGCTGGACGTGTGCTTCTTAGGTATAAATTATCCTTTATATTTTTGCTTTATTTCAATGTTACTTACGATACCAGATCAAGTATATAATAATTCATAACCCTAATAATTGTAAAGGTAAACTGATTCAATTGAAGAAGTGTATTACACTTTTATCTATATTTGCTATAATAAAATGTAAATTATAGCTAAAGTTAAAGAGGCACATTATTGGAAAAAACAAGCTGATGGTAATCCTAATCATAAACGAAGATTTTTTCAACGAATGGAACAAGCTCTTAGGACAGGACAGGAAATAGGCGATGAAAAAATGGCAATTGTTCAAGCAATAAATGATAAAATCGAGTTGAGATATAAATTGTTGGACATTGATTTCAAAAATTTAGGTGAGGTTTTTGTATTCCTTTTAAAATGTATTTATGTCTTTTTAAAACCTAATTTTAAAATGTTTAAGACTATTTCATTTTTCCATTTTTGGCTAATTCTGCTAACATATTTTTATACTATGTGATCTTATTTTCTAATTATAATACAATTAAAATAAATGCTCCAAGTACTTCAAGTTGAATAGGACATTACTTTTAGAAAATTTCAGAAAACAAGAACACTTTTGAGTAGTATCATAAAATTAAGATTACTTCAAACTTATATGTTTGGCTATAAGGCTAACATATAAGGAGCCTTCAATTTGATGAGATGAAAATAACTAATATTTGAAGTAATCATTAGATAATGGAGTGTAAAATTTTGTTTTTATTGTATATGCTGACTTTAAACTTAACTGAAGTACCTTCTGGTACAAAAAAATTGGGCTTTTCCTATTTGGAAATATTGAAGAGTTATTCAATATTGTGAATTTTGAGTATAATGAAGTTTTAAACTCTATGCAAATTAATTTTAGAAATTTATGGACCTCTTGTATATTACCCATTCTTTTAATACAACCACTAAACTTTCAGATAAACTCAAATGTTCACATTGAGTTTACAAAATACAAAATGTACATTGCCTGGGATTTGAACCCAGCATATCTGCTTACATATGCTGGGTTCATATGCAAACAGGTTTCCAAACCTCTGTTCCACAAATGTGTCTAAAGCTGACCATGTATTGTTTAGGTGGGAATTTTTAATCATGGCCTTGTTTTTGCTTTCATTTGTTATCTTAGTTATCTAAACATCTGTGTCAGAACCTTTCAATTCTGACTTTTCAAGATGAATTGAAGCATGAGAAAAAACTTCAAGCAGTTCTATGTTTATTATTTCAAAAACTCGAATATCGTGTACAATATGTGGTAACTACAATTGGGCCTGGTTATATGTGTACATCTTCAGTGTGACTGTTCAGTTTTAACGATTAATATTTAGTGTTGTGGCATCTTTTTAATACACAGAGTTCGGATTATCGAACTTCCGATTTCATTAATAGTGAAATTTTTTCTGAAACTTGCATTTTTAGTGCAAGAGCAATTTCTACTAAATTTTGGGAAAATATTGAAAACGATATTTGCAAGATAATAATTTCGTTTATGACGTGCAACAATTACTAATAAAAGAAGTAGTAAATCATTTGTTCCTTTTCTTTGTAGAGGGTGATATGTATTGATAGTCTTACCTCATTTCAAGAAGAATTTGAGAGATTATGTGTAATCCAAAGTATAATTTTGAATATGATGACTGTTTTGAATTGATTGAATTATCTATTATTAATTAAATTCCATATCAATTAATAATTAATTTTCATTAGTGATTATGTTTATAGACCTTCAATAAATATTTGAAAACATGAAGAAAATTCTGATGAAAAGGTGTTAAGTACATATCGCTGAAGCATAATATAGTTTTTAACAATTACTATAATAGTTAGTTTCACTAGTAAATTATAATTAATGTGGTTATTTAGTTATCGTTCTATTGTCGACTTGGAGGCAGTTCAGAGGAAATGTCTGAAGTATATGAAGTTGATTATGTGTGACTTTGTAAAAGATAACACTTTATTTTTAGTTTGTTCCATTTAGTTATTGTTTATTACTATTTCAATTCATTCAAATTTTATTTTCATTTTATATATTCGCTTATGCTCTCTTTTTTGTTTTTTTTTTTATTATTATTTGTGTAGAATTTGTCATTTTTTTCCCTGTAATCGGATGTATATCTGTTGGGAATAAATGTGTTAAAATTATTGGTATATTTTTTCCTCAGAAATGAAAATCTAGTTTTTGTACTTATATATATTTCAAAATAAATATTCCCAGCATAGTTCATGAAGTGATACATACGTAACATAAAATATACTTTCAGATATTGCCAAAGAGGAACCAGCACCAACAGAGAACAAAGATGTTGTTACTCCTTCAGCAGCAGCTTCGACAAGCAATCCTACTACTGCATCTGAAAGACCTATAAAGAGGGCCCGCCGTGGCGGTAGAACTGAAAACGTATCAATAAGTGAAAATAATCATAATGATTCCACAATAACAGAACTTTCTGCCAGAAATTCAACTCCATCAACATCTAATACTTCTCAGAGGAAAACTGCTGGAAAAAAGAAGAAGAGAAAGTCTAGGCAAAATACTCAAGTACAAAGGGAAGATAATTCTCCTAGAGAAGAAGTAGAAGAACCCATAATTGATCCTGATGAGCCTACTTATTGCTTATGTGACCAAATTTCATATGGTGAAATGATAATGTGCGACAATGATCTCTGCCCCATAGAGTGGTTCCATTTCTCTTGCGTTTCTCTAACGACCAAACCAAAGGGAAAGTGGTATTGCCCTAAATGTCGTGGCGATCGACCTAATGTAATGAAACCTAAGGCTCAGTTTCTCAGAGAGTTAGAAAAATATAATAAAGAAAAAGAGGATAAGACATAATCCTTGATTATATTATGAGTGTTAGCTTTAAAATAATTATAGACATTCTTTTCTAATATATTTTATTACTTATGAAGTAGATTGAAAATCAAAAGATTATATTTTGGTGGTCTTTATCAATAATATATTTGTAGCAGTGTTAATGAAATAATTTTGTAAATTTTCAAGTTTTAAAAAATAAATTATATAAGTACACAGTGCACCCATTTTACAATGTATTGCTTAGTTGGTTTATGTTCCACTACATATCATGAAAGTTCATTAAACATAATTTTAAGGTCTATTCCAATTTTTATACACTTAATTAAAAGTTGCTTAATATTTTCTAGTTTTATTACTTCTTTACATATATCTGAGGATTACATTTTATTTTTCAAGGTTGGAGACCATTACTTTGACTACTTAAATCATTTGACTTTTGAAAAAAAAATTACTCGGAATTTCCAATCAGATATTACTTGCATGAATGCATTCAGTACAAAGCTAATTGATTCATTGCGTTTTCCTTTTCTTTAATATTGCTTTGTAATTTTTCCTGAATCACTAATAGAGATTTAGATTTCTCTTCCAAAATAATAATCATTTTATAATTTGCACACTATCGATTCAATTATTTTATTATGAAAACAAAAGCCCTTATTTTTGCAAGAAATTTTCTCTGCTAACACAATCATATGTAATATATTTTATATTATTAATTTGGTTTTAAATAGCAGTGTTGATCTTTAATGAAAAGACTGCAAACCTATTGCAACCTTCTAAAAGCTATTTGAGCTGGTTATTATATCGGTCATTATTATGAGCAAATATTTTTGAAGAATTTGCCAGTATAAAAAACTTTTTATTGAATGAAAATATGTATTAACATAAAACGAGAAGATAAAATTGTGTACATTATTCATTTTTAGAAACGCAATTTCATGTGAAAACTTGGTATATTTGATCAAAATTATATTGCAAAACAATGGCAGTGTAAACATAAAGTGCATTCATTAAAATATAATTTGACAGAAAATATGCAACTATATAACATCTTCATTTAAAAATTTGAATTCCAATCACCTAACAATAAATAACATTAAATAACTTACTTACAAAATAACATGGCTCTAAATTAAATTTTTCAGACTTAAGAATTAACAAATACATAATTGTCAATTTAATACACTTAATTGCTCTTTCGTATTCTTGCTAAATTTACAGCAATCTATACTTTTACAAGCAATTTCATAATAAATTATGTTCAGTACATCAGCTTTATAGAAATTATTATAATAAGAAATGAATTAAGAGCTAATCAAGAAAAATATACATACATATAAACTGATACATAATTACGAATAACTATGTATACTTATATTGAAAGGATTTTGGTTTGGATCGATTATTGGTTTATGGAGTCTACATTCAATAGAGTTGCCAATTATTGCGACATTCACTTTGACTCCATCAAATTTATTATCAGGAGTTATGTGAACAAAGAAAATTGACTAAAATGAATTGATTTAGATTGAGTTCTTTGTAATATTTCATTGAATGCTATAAAATAGTTGTAAGTTACTATTTTTTTAGATTATATTGAGCTCTTTGTTATATCTTTTTCATTTTAATTATTGAGTTATGTATTGTTATTATTTTCTGTAATTGGGTGTTATACCTGTTGAGAATAAAGAACTTATTATTATTATTAAAGGATAATTTTTCCGTGTTAGTTGCAAATTATGTGTGGGATTTTATAGAACACTTCTTATTTGTATTATAGATGAAACGTTCTTTTAAATATCACTTTGTACGTGGAGGGATTATTATTTTTCATTTAAAAATGAATCAATTGCAATTAAAACGTATTAAATGAGAAGGAAAATTGGACATGATGAACAAAATAAAGCTATATTGCATATAAAATGTTCAAGTGCAGATAATTCATGAATGAAAAAAGTAAGAAATTATTAAAAAATTACAAAAAGTTACCTATTAAAGTGTAATTCTTCTATCACTAAAGAAATTTCGGAAAACGTATTTTGAATTTTATTTGGATATTGACAATTATTTGTAGGTGAATTCCAGAATTAATTTCTTGGTGACTCAACATTATTGTGGATGTAACTCTTGAAAAGATTTCATTTAGCAAAACAGGATGAATGTCACTCTAAGTTTCAGTTCTTGAGAGCGATATGTTCTTGTATACCAATTATTGTACCACAGAAAATACCTAAGCCACTAAACTAATCGATAAATATAGCTATGCTAACAATCAGTGAAATGGTTTAAAGGTGTTGTACGAAGTCCTACTTTATATAAGGCTTTCATAGAATTGAAACTGTTTAATAGTTTGATATGTGAAAAGCTTAAATGTAGATTTTTTATTTAAATTCAAATGCGAAAAAGTCAAGTTCCAAGTAAAGTTTCATAAAATAATTTTTAGCATTGATTTGTACCTCTATAGTAAGACTTCTACACATTTTGATGTCACTTTTACAATATTTTTTGATATTTATAATAATCCTTAAAAACGAGATCATGCAAATGACGTTATTCTGGAGATGGCTACAAAAACTTATGATAGAACTTTATTATAGAACGACAACTTATATATATATATATCAGTTTATTTTGAGATATATATATATATATAATATATATGAATATTATCAGTTTGTTTTTGAGCATTCCCTAAAAGATGGAAATATCTGACATAGTATTATTGCAATCTATAAAACGGAATATCTAACAAATTATATAATAGATATGTTGGAAGTAGTTGCCTACTAATGAAGATGTACTAATAGCGTTCAATATTTCTATATCCAGTTTTATTTATATGTTACTATATCAGTTTCATTTTTTAAACTATAAGTGATCTAATGAAGATTGAAATCATTGGCCAAAATGACTTATTTAAGATTCTCAATTGGCGATTTCCATGTTCAAACTTGTTCTCTGCATTCATCTAAAGCAGGGGTTCCCAACCTATTACTCTATGTGCCCCCTAAAGTTTATGCTATAATACTACGCCCCCCTTGTCCGAACTCAACCACGATGGAAATAAAGCAAATGATGGAAACTTTAATGGTCTTAAATGACCGCTCGTCGCGTCCCTTTTGTATCACCCTACTGCTTGGAACCCCTGATCTAGAGGCATATTGCTCTCTATCTTCTTTGACGTACATACTTACAATTTTCTCCAATATAACATTCATTTGATTAATCTTATTTTTTGTTTATTGTTCACATCAACTCTGCCTATTCAAAACAAAATACTTTATGTATATATGTATGGGTGTATATTATTTAATTTTGAGTTCATATATCACTACAAATAATTCGATCACTCAATGATATTTACAATATACATATATAACACTTCATGAAATGATACTCTATATAATCCAATATAATCAAGAATGGGTGTAACTCAAACCGTATATACACACAAAACACCTAAATCATACAATTTATTCAAAACAATCAAATATTATTGATATAACTTTGATTAGAACAATATAAACTTGATATGAGATTAAAAAATGTTTACTTGGGTATAACATAGATAATTTATATTTTTTGCATTTTGATATAATTGTTTTTTCATTTTCATATATAATAAATGATGAGAATTGCACTAAAAAATATACAATTGCACAAAGATTTTGTATAAATATGGATCAAGATTAAAATATGTATAAATATTTGGGTGAAATTAAAATTATTGAGATGCCAAATTAATAAGTACATAAGGATCATTATTTTAAAGTCAGTTTTTCATGTGAAAATCACTTCATATAATCATATTCATTTCTATCAATTTTAGATTTTAGTTAGTTGAATGTAATATTGAAGTGGTAACTATATAGCACAAAAAATATTAAAAGATGGCTGTTATTTATTCCTAGCTGATGTATTAAATCTAAAGAGAATTCTGAATACATTTGATAGATAAATATCATGAATTCCACGAAAATTTGTTGCAGAAAATAGGTAGCACATGCAAATTATTTTCTTTCACAAATTCTTTCAATCGAAACGAATGAATTGACATGCCATATTTCTTCTTCAGCAATATGATGAATTTTAGCAACAAACGATGACTCACACGAAATTGGGAGAAATCAATATTAACACCTACATAGTATATATGAGAATAATTTTTTTAAAACTTTGGTGTGGTAGCATCAGAATTAAGTTTATTTTTTTTGTCATTTTATTATTATGGCGTGATATGTCAATATATTCAAGATTCATGAAATTTCAATATTATCCTGAACTAACTTTATACCCAAACTCCATGGGGATTTTTATTAGTAGGTACAGCATTCTCCAACTGTCTTGGAGAACCTATCATTTTTCTGGTACTACCTGATTTGCATGGCCCCTCCACTATCTGTCTTATATCTTCAGATGGTACAGCAATTAAGCTTTCTAAGTTGGCTTCTTTCATTTCATGCACCAAATGTTCGACCTGTTGTTTCTTTTCCACAATAGCCGCCTCAAGTGCAGCAACCTGTAAAGGTGATATCAAAAATTTTCATTATTGCCATCCATCTTAATTTTTTTCAAGAGTATTCTCTATGATATTAGGCTAAAATTAAAATTAAATTTAAAAATTAATCATAAAATTTTCAGTTGTGTTGAAGTCAGGTCACCAAACGTAGCATGATCGATGACGTCATGATGCGCCGTAAACTGTGGGAGGGACTAAATCTACCGATCTCTGTTTAAGTTGGGATATACTACTTAGTACTTGCCCGGTCGCGCATCTCATAGTCACCGAACGTAGTAGCATGATCGATGACGACATGATGCGCCGTAAACTGTGGGAGGGACTAAATCTACCGATCTCTGTTTAAGTTGGGATATACTACTTGCCCGGTCGCGCATCTCATCGATCACGCTACGTTTGGTGAGCTGTAAGACTTTTTCAAAAATATTTTGAAAATTTTAAATATTTTGGTAAAATTGAACAATTCACCTCTTGTTTCAGGGTTTCTGCAGTTAAATGATGAAATTCTGTGCTTTGTTTCGCTAGATCTATGTCCTTCTGTAATCTCTCTACTTCAGCCATTAATGTTTTTTCAAATTGTTTTCTAGATTCATTTTTCCTCATTTGTTGTCGTTGTTCTAATTGGTACTCATCCATAACCAATCTGCAGTAGTATCAAGATATAACCATTACTTAATCATAAAAGAAAGTTAAAATTATTACCTTATTTTGTTTTTACATTGCAACAATTCTGTTTCACAGTTTGCCAGTTTTGACCTTAGCAAGGTTATTTCAGACTTTAAAGTTTTTTCTTGTTGCTTAACAATTTCATTTTCTTCTTCCACATAGTTTAGAGCCTGTATCTAGAAATGGTATTTATTGGAAATAAATTTGTAAACATTCTTGAGTTAGTAAATTATGAAGGAGTTTGCATGGATCATGATTTTCATTAATTATGAGAATAAATTTTTAATTTTTTAAACACATTCTATACTTTATACAAATATTTCAAATTTGCAATAAAACACATTATATATAATGAATAATAGACAAGTTCAATGTATGATCTATAAATATATGAATAGAAGACATAATAAAAAAAAAAACTAACCTGCTCTTGATTTATTCTACTTGCATTTGTTATTGTAATAAGCTCTTGAGCAATGTATTCCAACTGCATTTGCTTTTCCCTTTCTTTACTTTCCCAAAAAACAATTTCGGCGTCATACTACAAAATATTTCTTTGAAATTTGAAATATAGATAATTTCACTTACTTACCTTAGTGAGATCAGCTTGTTGATTTGATAATCTTTCCCTTTGATAATTGATCAGTGCTATCAGTTCCCTGTACTGAGCATTGTACAGAACAGATTCTTGAAGTTTATAACTATCATCCTTAGTTTTATTTGATTTTATTGAATTCTGAAAAAAAACATTCAAGTATTGAACAAAAGGTACCATGCATTTAAAGCAAAACGACCATATTAATTGTAGTGCTAATACTTTATGGAACCATTAGATTATAAAAAAATTCTAGTAATCTTCATTATATTTTATTAAAACATTTGTTGTGATAAATATTGATTTCTGCAGATGAATAATTATTTAAAGATATATTTATTTGGTGATTATTTGAATAAGTATCAATTTATAAGTTATATTTACCTGCATTATAGTTGATTTAAATTTTTCTTGACTGGTAGGACGTGGAGGATCACGGTATGGGGGAGGAGCAGGAGGATCCTTGTAAGGAGGAGCAATTCGATGACTAGGAGAAGCAGATTTTTCTGATTCAGTATAATTGCCCTTCTTAGGAGAACTATTTGGAGAAGGAAATGTATTTTTAACATCCACACTAGAAGTCTTCACTTGTTGAATTCCTCTAACTACACCTATATTATCTGAATTAGATTGTTGACTTATGCTAGAAAAGGGACATAAAATATACTAAATATAGGTCTATCAATTGAAAATACTTACTTAAGAGAATATTGCTTTAGATGATCTTTACTTTCATCTGAAGTGTTACTTGAATAAGATACTTGTGGACTATTACTACTTTGTGATGTATTTTTATTTTTGTTTTGGGACTGTTTAGTTTCATTCCATTGTAAGATAAACTGCACATCATTAGAATATTCACCCCATTTGGTTAAAATCTGAAAAATAATGGATAGTTAATTATACAGTTTTCAAATAATTTCAATATACCTTCAATGGATGTTCAGTAGGAGACAACAATTTTTCATTGTTCCTCCACCTTTCAATGAGGCTAAATCTACCAGATTTTCCAGTTGCATGAGCCAAAGCAAATACAACATCTTGACAGGTTGTTGCTTCTGTAACACCACATACTATACGTTGTATTCCTTCAACCCAGACTTTTAATTCCATTCTACACACTTAAAGCATAATAAAACCTACAAGAAAATGTCCTATAATAATTAATATTGAAATAATTTCTGTTTTACCATTTCATGTTCAACATACTGAAATGCGATCTCTTGTAAGTATTCAATTAAATAATTTTTTACATTTTTTATTACTTCTGTAGAATTGTTGGACTTCCTGTCTATCTTTGGTATTTGATCGTTAATTTCATGATAATTATATATGTAACTCTAATTTTACTGCGATTTTAGATGAGGAATTTTAATTGTCTACAGCATGTCAATTGTCAACCATAGAACATACCCTTAATTTGGTATGATCTATGATGTCAACTGGCGTTGAACGATATCTCTGTCAGAGTGTAAATCACCTTTTAAAATAGTGACTAAATAGTCACATTGATTTTTCCAATCATTATGGCTATGATTTTATTACACTAAAACCCTTTGCAATTTCATTGTATACCTCTGACTTGAAAAAGGATACAGCAAACTTTAGCTTAGCGAGAATCACTGGTTTTGTGAAGTCTAAGGTCACAGTTTTGGAATTGTTTTGTATATAGTAGCTGCGACTTGTAGCGGCTTGAAGAGTTACAGATTTGGTACTGTTTCTATCACGGTCATTATTATAGAGCGATAGAGTGAGCTAGAATCGTCATTTTAGTCGATGTTTCGTACTTTTGTTCATTTCTCATTTGGTATTATGCGAGCATGTAAACATTTATTGATGTGTACTTCCGCTTTGATACTACTTGAAATGAATCTTATAAGATTTCCGTGAATTCCAATTTGAGTTATAATTATTCTGTCATTAAGGCACAGAAAATACCAAATTAAGGGTATGTTTTGAGAATTAAGGTTATTCAACATGAATGGTTGGTTATATTCATCTTTATTTCAATCATGGAAATCAATGACTTAAAACAGTGGTCACTATTGACTGATTCAGTGATCATTACTTACAATTATGTAGATGAACATATCACATTCACAGAAAAGGACCATTTGAAAATGGAGAAAAAAAACTTTTTTTGACATATTTTAGAAACTTCAAATTTTGATATGTTATTCTTGATACTATCAGAAGTATATATCTCTCACGGCAGACCGATCTGCAGGTTGCTTTGGCCTGGTAGACCGAAAAGCACTTTTTCCCTCGCAAATATATCTCTGTGTAGTATACACGTAGTAAACGGAATGAAGAGATTTTCGTTTTCTCTTTCTTCTTCCTAATAAATTACTGACGTATTCTTTCTCTTTCAACTCTTTTTGACGGCAAAATTGACATACATTAAGAAAAAAAAACGAATATGAAAATAATGGTTTATCTAAACGAATTTGAATTCAGTTGATTCGATAATAATATTATTAACAATTTGGATTCACGTCAACAGTCAATAAGGTGCATAATTTCTCATTTCACATAACTGATTTGAATTTTTATCTCTTTGAGATAATTTTCTCTAGATTTTCAACCGAAAAACTCTTATTCCCGCGCAAATACAACAGTGTGTAATATATACGCCGCATACGGAATGGAGAAATTTTCGTTCATAGTTGCTCATTCACATATTATATATGAATTTTCAGTTCTTTGAGATAGTTTCTTCTGATTTTAATAGAATATCCAATAAAAATCTGATAACCTCGCCCTAGTGAATTACTTAGAGATTGTTTGACTTTTATTTATCACTTATTTTGTGCTGGGGACTGTAAATTAAATTACTGAGCGTTCATCTTTAAGTGAATCAAGTTCTGTGGTAAAACAATATAAAGTATTGGCAAATTCTGAATTTTATCAATTTTCAACTTTTGAACTACTGAAGCTTCATTTACTACTTTTCAATTCCATGTTTTTGCTCATTTATTGATTAGGACAAATTAGACAACTAGTTTCCTTTCATTCTGGGGACTTCAGATATCGACAGCCAACTTTTCATAATTATAATATTTTTTCTGATCTTAAATTCTTAGCTAGTCGGATATTCCTTATAACTGGTAATAGCAGCAAAAAGTACTTTGAAATCCAGATCAGTAGTTATAGTACAGATATGTATCTGCAACTGCAGATTAGTAACATTTTGAAAACTTCAATCAACAATTGAATTATTAACTTAAATATTTTCAATTAACAATTCGATTCCTTCTTTAAACGAATGCATAGAGCTTTGGATAGATTATGTTCCATGATTGTCCATAGAAGATTGTTAGGCGAAATAAGAAAACTTTCAATAAATATTCGAAATTAACTGTTGTAAATAAAGATGTAGTTTTATATTGATATTTCAATTTCTAAACTATCCACTGTGACTTCAATACAAGATATACAAACGATTTCTGAGTTCTTTACTGTTCCCACATGATTTATGTAATTAAAAACATTTATTATCGCCTATTGTAAACTTGACTGTTATTATTATCAATCAACTTTTTCTTCTCTTTCGGCAGAAGAAACGTCCATTCCATTTCGATGAAGAACTTCCATTATTTCGTATCGAAAAGAAGATATATCGCTCTTTAATTCACTGACATCGTCTTCAGTTACAGGATTCTCTTCATCTTTTTTATGCATAGCTGTTACATACCGCCAAACAAGAGCCCTCATAACTGCTGAGTATTTGTAGTCTCGTTCCTTTTCTTCCCTATTTCTTCTCTTAAAAATAATGAGTAATCTTATCTTTTTATATTTCAAAAATTTCAATTGAAATTAAATAAACAGTGAATGCTTATAAGAGTTTGGGAGTTCCGAATTTGGCTATAACATTTTTGTTTTCAAATTTGCTTTCAAAAGAATTGAATTGTGTCAAAGTAAAATATTTATATCTTTTTTAGGCTTGACTGGCAAATTCGAACATAATATTTTAGTACTTAGTTCATTTTTTTGCAGAACTGTATCTGCGAAAGCTAAAATAAAATAAGATTTCTGCACAGGATATGACTTTCGAACTTCGAAATCGGATTGCAGTATTTGAAATATGGTTGTTCACAGAAATGCTCAGATAATACCTGAAAATTCTGGTTTTACGACATCTATTTGTGAAGAAACCAAACTTTCATTGGAATCGGAAGAAAAAATTTTTTTCGTATTTTTTTTTTCTAACTAAATCGATGAAAAATTTTCGGAAATTTTGATGAAAATTTTTATGCTGAAATTTGATTGGGTATCATACCTGATGAGAATAAAAAACTTATTATTAATCAAATAAATGTTGATGATATATTGAAGAATACAAAATTAAAGAAGACTTTTCTGTAAGATATAGCTCCTGGTTTTTGTGTTTATTTTAAAAGAGTATTATTATTTCCTTCTCTTCAACTTTGAGTGCAAAAACAAATGTATATATGTATGTTCCTC
The DNA here is from genome assembly GCA_030704895.1 of Henosepilachna vigintioctopunctata. Taxonomy (NCBI): domain Eukaryota; kingdom Metazoa; phylum Arthropoda; class Insecta; order Coleoptera; family Coccinellidae; genus Henosepilachna; species Henosepilachna vigintioctopunctata. The sequence continues at coordinate 5,802,698 of JARQZJ010000034.1, forward strand.
CTGCTGAAATAATTTGATGATTTCTTTATGCCAAATATTTTTGAAATGTAAAATTACCTAATGAAAAAGTACTTTGAAAACGTTACTTCAGAATTAACTAAACTGTTCTTTCTCAAAAGCTTTCTGGTGGCATAACGAAATTTTTATCTTTTAAGCCTGTCATGTATTTATTTTCAATCTCTTTGAATAAACAAAATCTGATACAATTATTGCGTAAAATACATAATAAAGTTGATTCTTTTAGGGACAGGCCGAATACTACCGAGCAGAACCGATCCGTCCCTGCCAGCCCGATTCAATCCTGAAATTCAAATCATTTCAGTTCTATCAGAAAAGCTTTCGTTCATTTCGAACATCAAATTCTAAAACCTTTGTTGTAACTCGCATGCGATTGTTTTGTGACGTTGACAGATTTTCACGCTAAAACCTCGAATGTGATAAATTGTACAATAAAATTTGAAGGTTAAATATCCATTTTTAAGGACTTTTTAGTAGAATTTTTTTATCGCCGGCAACATTGTTCGACTGTACGTTTATATGCGATCCTTCGAATGAAACTGAGACTGTGTTTTCTCTTCTGGGCGATTTTAAGATGAATTAACGATTGCTGGTTGTTCAGATTTTCCATCCATAAAAGATGTTTGAAAATCTTTTAATGAGTATACGGTGTATAAATCGATTTCGATAATTTGGATTATGTTCATTGCTGAGTAGCAAAATTATTTGAATAATAGGAAATAGAACTATTATTTTCCTAAAAAATAAAATAAATGAATTTGGTTAACTCAATTAATTCAATTTCTGAATCATGAATGATTTTTCCAATAATTTATGTTGAGTGCATTCAAATTGGAATATTTTGTTATATAGAAAATACACTTTGCTGTATAATAATTAATTTTTTTTTTGCAATTGCAGTTCCCTAATATTAGTTTATTTTCGATCACGTTATGGAAGAAATTGGGTTTTTTGAATATATGTAGTACTGATTGGGTTTTTGAATATAAGTATAAGTAGAAAAAAATTAAATTTTTCTCTAATACTATGATTTATTAAAAACAAACAGAAAAATCTATCCAATATTTGAAATATTTTGATAAAAGTATGATGAAATATTTATTATAGCTTTCTCATGACTGATTTTTCAAATGAATTTGGCCCATTCATTTATTTATTTCAGTAATAAGTTCATTCGATTTTCAAGATATGTTGGTTATGTTTATTTTACCGTTTTTATATTTACAAATCTTCAACCTTCGTATTTTTCCTACTGCTGAAATATTTCTTTGTTTTTTACAGGCGAAATATTGATTGTCAACAAAATATTTTCAATATAACAGCTTGCAGACCCTGAATTAACTGTGAATAGTTTTATTCTTGTCAGAATATTTATTTCGAATCACTTTAAATAACCGAAATCTGTGTGAGAAAAGAAAAACCCCATAAATCCTTATGAAAACTGCAAGGTTTCCATATCTTTTCATATTATAACTTCTACACAGTATTAACTGGTATCGAAGATAACATACACTAAATTTAAATCTAAATCTGCCGTGCAAGCAACAGTAAAATCATAACAACAAGTATACAATTAAACAAGAAATCCAAATTACCAATTCCAAAATGAACAAAAAATTTAAAATTCTATAAAAATTTAAAATGAAAATCTGTTGGGGTTATCCAATAATTCAAACAATTGAAGTGGAATTAGCATCATTTTAGCCACCTGAAGCTGTTTCTCATTTTATCGGCCCTTGCTATATACATGAGAAAGAAATAGAAGGATATTAATCGATTGGGCCGGTACTTGATGAGAATCTACATACATAATTTAAGTAAAACTAAGTAGTTGTTTGATTTTCACTATAATTTAGTTAAACATAACAATATTCTTTCGTCAATGAAGTGGCTTCATCCGATGTGCGGGTGTTTTTTTTAGAGGTATAGACCGTCAAGTTGGCATTACTGTTGGAGATGGCGATCGACTTACCAGCTGAGAAATAATTTATTCTCAGTTTGGTTTGGCAATTCATCATGAATAGACTCACGCCTGAACAACGCTTGCAAATAGTGCAATTTTATTTCGAAAATAATGGTTCTGTGCGGAATACGTATCGTGCACTACATCCATTTTACTAAAAGCGCACTTCTGGTTGAATGGCTACGTCAACAAACAAAACTGACGCATTTGGATTAAGATAATCCTCAAGTGTATGTCAAAACACCGTTACATCCAGAAAAACTGACCTTTTGGTGCGCTTTATGGGCTGGTGGAATCATTGGTCCGTACGTCTTCAAAAACGATGATGCCAGAACGTTACAGTTAATGGTGATCGGTATAGAGCCATGCTTACTAACTTTTTCATTTCTGAATTGAAGAACCATGATGTCCAGGAGCTGTGGTTTCAACAAGACGGCGCAACTTGTCACACAGCTCGTGCCACAATCGATTTATTGAAAAACTTCCAGAAACCTCCATTATCAGATCGAAATGATCCATCGAAATATTAAATTCGAAAAAATTAAATCGTATTGATATAAAAGCTTTGCGATCATTAAACTAACTAATCTTTTTATTCCTAGCGGAGAATTTCAAACCAATTTTAATATTCAAAATCTGTATGAAAAATAAAAAAAGATAAATTCCTTTGATTTATTAAACAATTCAGACAATTCCAACCTAAAACGAATAATCCCGAGCAGAGCCGATTGCTTCTCGCCCGCCCGATTCAATCTTCACATTCATTTCAGTTCTGTCAGAAAAGATTTCGTTTCTTTCAAACATCAAATTTTAAAACCTTCGTTGGTACCAGCATGTGATTGTTTTGTAACGTTGACAGATTTCCGCGTTATAACCTGGAATGTCAGAATATGAATGAATACATTTGAAGGTTAAATATACATTTTTAATGACTTTTCCGTAGATTTTTTATATCGCCGGCAACATTGTTTGGTTGGACGTTTTGAGCGATCATTCGAATGTAACTACAGACTGCGTTTTCTCTCTTGGAACGTTTTTCAGATGAATTTACGGTTGCTGCTTGTTCAGATTTTCCAAATGTTTTTGAAAAATTGTGGAAGATATTTGAAAATTCCTCAATAAGTACGGTGTATGAGATGATATATGACAATTTTCATCTTGTTTTATTAGTACGAGGAGTAATAATATTTGGAATAGATTATTAACATTATATTCTTGAAAAATTGATTAAATAAAACTTTTTTGAGACTACTGAATTTAATTTTTGTGAATGTACGATTAGCAATAATATTTTGAAAAAACATTCTATTTCCAAAAAAACAGATAAATTAATTTTCATACTCTTATTACTTATAAATAATGTTTACAATAATTAAATGTTAAAACTGTTCAAATTGAAATATTTTGACTCCATAATCAGATATTTATAAAATATTTGATTTCAATTATGATAAATTAACTTTCTTATGAATTTCGTTTCATTAATTTCCGCTTTTTCATTGTTTATGAATTAAGGTCTTCATTTTAGTTAATTGAAAAAAATTCGAATGTGTGATTATTTGTCTTTAATCGTCAGAGACCATTATAATATGTTTTCTACTTTTCAATACTTTTCTATTTTCTTTCTACAGGAATATTCTGTTGTTTACTTCAGACAAAATGTTAATTTTGAACATGACCTAAACTAATTTCATCAAAATGATAATTCGAAAAAATAAAATCGTTTCAAGAAAAAGCTTTGCGGTCGCTAAATTAACTTGAATAAATTAACTAAATTGTTTATTCCCGTCGGAACATTCATTTCCAATCACTTTGAATAATCCAAATATGTGCGAAAAAGAAAGAACGTAGGTATAATCCCTGTAATTGGCACGTTTCAATTGGACATGACCTAAACTAATTTCATCAAAATCATAATTCGAAAAAATAAAATCGTTTCAAGAAAAAGCTTTGCGGTCACTAAATTAACTGTAAATTGTTTATTCCCGTCGGAAAATTCATTTCCAATCACTTTGAATATTACAAATATATGTGAAAAATAAAGAACGTATAATCCCTATATTTGGCACGTTTCAATTTCAATATCTGTTGAAAAGTCAATAATAATTCAAACACGAACATGCCCGAAGCAGATCCGATCGCTTCCAGCCCGCCCGATTCAATCTTCACATTCAAAACATTTCAGTTCTATCAGAAAAGCTCTCGTTTCTTTCAAACATAAAATTCTAATATATTATTTTGATATAAAACCTTCCTTGCAACTCGCGATTGTTTTGTGATGTTGACAGATTTTCACGTTGAATCATTGAATGTGAGAAAATGTATTAGTACATTTGAAGGTTGAATAACCATTGTAATGACTTTCTAGTAGAAATTTCTTATCTCCGGCAACATTGCTCGACTGGACGTTTACAACTGTATCGTTGGAAGGTGAAAACGAGAAGGAACGAAACTGCAGACTTCGTTTCCTCTTCTCGAAGATTTTAAGATGAATTTACGGTTGCTGGTTGTTCAGATTTTCCACAGGTTTTTGAAAAATTATAAAAGATGTTTGAGAATTCGTTAATGAGTATTTTTTATCATTAATTTCATTATTTTGCGACTGCAATTTCGTAGTATTACTACAATTTCGACAAACTATTGAAGAAATTAGGATAGTTTGAATAACAACTATGATAGTCATACTAATAATAAGTATAAGAAAAAATTGATTTTCTATATTATATTTTGCATTATTCGTAGGTTAGCAAACTAACCTACGAATCTTTCCAATAATCAAATTATTTTTGAATGTAAGAAATGTTTATAATATACTAGCAGACCCGGCGAACTCCGTTTCGCCACCAGATGGCTTCGTTTTATGTAACATTTCGTTTGGTGATTAAAAGTTTTATATTTGAAAAGGAAAAATTTTATTTCGTTTCTCAACAGTAATGAATTCATTTCGATTACAAAAATGAAGTGTTATTTAGTTGAACGTCTCTAAGTAAATGAAAGTGAATCAAAAGTAAGTACTGAATTATTGTCCGCAAATTATCCGTTTCATTGAAGTAACCACATTTTTTGTTTTTTGGTCTGACGTTAACACAAACAAAGCGGATGGTTTCCCAACTCGTGAACACGCAACGTATAACTGCCCATGTGAAAAACAATGATTTTCTAAATTTATCCCGCAAACACTAAGCGATTGGCCTTGCGACTTGTTCATTGTCATTGCGAACGCAAGGCGACCTGGAAATTGCAATCGTTTGAAGTCAAACGGAAGATCAGTCGGAATCATTGGTATTCGAGGAATACATACATTTTCACTTGCGTACTTTCCGTTAATAATGGTTGCCTCAATCAAATTCGGCATGTCTTTTAACCGAAAGTCGAGTACCGTTGCAAAGTCGCGGTGGATTCAAATTACGCAATATCATAATAATTGTACCATCTTTGAGTTGCAAGTTATGTGCTGGAAATCCTGGTAACTCCAGAGAGTTCAAAAATTCCGTTGGATAATTTACTACATCATCGGGATTTGTTATGGAATCAACGGATTTGTATGTCACCAAATCGCCTGCAATTTTTGATTGAATGGTGAAATTCAGTGCGTGTATATCATTATTCTTTGCTGCAAGAATTGTTCGTTGACTTAACTAAGCATAATTCTGATAATTCTCACTAATGTTTGGAAAACATCTTCAATAAAAGCTAATTGAGAGTCTACAAATCGGCAAAAGTTGTTGGTAAGAGTAATTTATCCAGATGTCGCATCAACTGGGACTTTTCAATTTCCAACAGCTAATAATTGTTTGGAAAATTGTGCAGCACTTTGATCATTTTGAAGTTGAATTCTCATATTAGTGGTTAGCGATAATGTTTTTACGTTATTCCATAATAACGGTAACATATAAAGGTGATGCCATCAGGCAAGCATTCAATTCATCTGCAGGCGTTCCACGGGGAATTACTGGCAACGTCTGCCTGAAATCGCCTGCCAACAATATCATCAAGCCGCCAAAGAAATAAACAGCTATAAAAAATAAGGGTTGATCGTAGAAGGGTGAAAATTTAGTATTGTCTAAAAAATTTAGTATTATCTAAAAAATAAAAAACAAAATTCAGGGGTGGACTACCCCTAACATTTAGGGGGATGAAAAATAGATGTTGGCCGATTCTCAGACCTACTCAATACGCTCACAAAATTTTATGAGAATCGCTCAAGCCGTTTCGGAGGAGTATGGAAACGAAAACTGTGACACGAGTTCCTATATATATATACATATATAAATATATATATATATATATATATTATATATATATATATATATATATATATATATATATATATATATATATATATATATATATATATATATATATATATATATATATATATATATATATATATATATATATATATATATACATATATATATATATATATTATAAAACAAGGTTTGTCAGGCTGAAAATGAAGTTAAGAGTTTACGGTATTTACCTGAGATTTACGTTGTTTGTTTATTTGTAACAGCCGTTTACATATGTTTCAAGCTTATTGGCTCTCATCAGAACGGCGTAGTTCAAGTTATTAGATGTTACACACTTGAAAGTTGATTAAAAAGGAAAAACACAGAACAAAACAACACAAAATTCCACGTGAGGAATCTACATCATTTTTGGTTAAATCGAATATCTTGACCAAGCTTGTTAAAGCTATATTTTCAGACTGAATCGATGTCTACCTGCGATGAGATATTTATACCTTCTAGAATTTTGTACCGACAATATTATAAATTAAAAACTATTCTCAGTTTGGTTTGGCAATTCATCATGAATAGACTCACGCCTGAACAACGAATCGAATGTGCCCAAAACTAGATTGGCGTTGTTCCCGATTTTTATAAGCGCATTTGGTTTAGCGATGAAGCGCACTTCTGCTTGAATGGCTACGTCAACAAAGAAAACTGTCACATTTGGAGTGAAGATAATCCTCAAGTGTATGTCAAAACACCGTTATATCCAGAAAAACTGACTGTTTGGTGCGCTTTATGGGCTGGTGGAATCATTGATCCATACTTCTTCAAAAACGATGATGGCCAGAACGTTACAGTCAATGGTGATCGGTATAGAGCCATGATTACTAACTTTTTCATTCCTGAATTGAACAACCATGATGTCCAGGAGTTGTGGTTTCAACAAGACGGAGCAACATGTCACACAGCTCGTGCCACAATCGATTTATTGAAAGACACGTTTGGTGACCGCCTAATTTCACGTTTTGGACCTGTGAATTGGCCTCCAAGATCTTGTGATTTAACACCGCTAGACTACTTCTGTGGGGCTATGTAAAGTCATTGGTCTATGCGGATAAGCCACAAACGCTTGACCATTTGGAAGACAATATTCGCCGTGTTATTGCCGATATACGGCCACAAATGTTGGAAAAAGTCATAGAAAATTGAACGTCCAGATTGGACTACATCCGAGGCAGCCGTGGCGGTCATATACCCGAAATCATATTTAAAATGTAATGCAACAAGATAATCTTTCGAATAAAAAACTTCTATATTAAAATAAATTAAACTCTTGGCTTAATGTTTCACGATTTATTTAACGATATGAATAGTCAACATGTTTCGAGCGTTAGCTCATTTTCAAGATTAAACTACTATAAGGAACGTACAACAAATTTATATCTACACAATGGATGTGAGTAGGGAGGAAAATTGAAAATCTACTTGTTCATTTACAATTTCTTCTTTTCTCTTCCTAGAACTGCTTATTTCAATTGCATCCAGAAGGTCTAAACGTTTCCCTTTATTACCTGCGTGTAGGCATTTTGTTTTCTCAAAATCTATGAAGTGATTAGAGTTAATGCATTATCTCTAATCAATAGAGTTATTATTAAACGGTGCTCAAATAAATAATAAAACAAAAATGAAGAGAAGTTTACCCCACTAATAATTCACGAAATAGTTCTGAAAATTATTGCCAACACACCTATTACGATTTCGTCTGCTGAAAGGAGTTTTTCGAGGCTTAAAATTATTAAAACAGCTTTGAGGAATTCGATGACACGCCATACGGTTTTAGCCCTTTCTATTCTTTCAATGGAAAATGACGTAGCTCATTCGTTGAATTATTGTGTTTCTATTGAAGATTTTAGTCTTAGTAAAAATCGCAAACATCAATTTTAAAAGTTATCATCTCTTTTTTTGTTAATTTGGTAAATCTTAAAATGTAAGTAAAATATGTTCAAACCAGACTTACCTTCGCATCACATGGGTACTTTTCCGTAGGACAAAGAGTCTCGCAAAAACCTGCCCTCCGGAGCCACGCAATGGGTAAGGCTGCCGCTGCCTAGAGGCCATCCATAAAGTACGTCACACGAATTTCATGATGATTTTTTGAGAAGCATATCATCTTCAGTCCATGGACTTTGAACAAACTCCTTTAAATTATTTATAACTGGCATAGCAGTAACTTTGTTCTCATTTAGCTTTATCACGTCAGGAACATTCGTGGTGTCAACATCTTTTTCATCCAACCATATAGTATCATCATTAACATCCAAACAAAGAATTTCTCTGACACGTCCAGCTGCTATTCTTTGAGGACGTATCTTCGCAATGGGAACTTCATGTTGCTTCTGTTTTCTTCGGCTCCACAGAAGCCGCAAGATCGCTTACACAAGTATCCCTCAACACTAGGGCAGTAACTATCATACGGTACTTGCTTTAAATGTGATGACGAGCTCAGTTTTAAAGACAATTGAATTAATAGTGGAGTGAATTTACCTTCGATGTCGTCCTTTTCTGTTGTTAAATACGCGTTTGACATCTGTTTAATTAAAACAGGTGGTGGCAAAACTCCTCTCGTAGTAGTCACCGAAGGCTAAATCGTTGCACACCACAGCACGAGACAACTTCACATTTTACTATTTGAAGTGAATATTGTGATTCCCGTACATGATTTGCGTGCTAAATCGCATCACGTTTCAATACCTTAGCCTGTTCAACATCCAGTCTAGTTTCTGTGGGCATAATATATGTGGCAACCAACATCAATGACCAATTGGATCCAAATATTACTCAGCACTGTGCCTGCACTCTCAAACTTTCGTTTTCTAGGTCCAGGTCAATAGTTTTATTACTGGAATCGAGATGTGAACCGAAATTATCGTGTTTTAATACAACACCAGTTAGTTCACGACTAAGAGGCACCATTCGTCGTTCTACTCTATTAAAAGCACTTCTTCCTGGGGCATTTGTAGCAATGTAAACAGCATTCAAATCAAAATCTCTAAAATGTTGAATAGCTGAAATTATAAGACGCTCGTAGATTTTCGTCGGGATCACCATCGCAAGTAAAAATAAATACGGGTTTTACAAAACCTTCCCGAGTTTTCATAAAGTTTTCGAAGGCAGATGTCAGAAAGTTTGTGTATATCTGTGGCATGAGTCTCTGCATTAGAGGACGAATGCTTTCCACTGCGAATTTCTACGTATGTAGGCCTGGAATGTGTCACAGCTTCAGGTTTTCCTTCACCATCTTTCTTCACTATAATACCTGCATAAATAAATGGAATAAGTTTATGTAAAGTTAGTTTATCTAAACTGACTTAGCTTAGTCTTGAAAACGAGCTAACGCTCGAAACTTGTTGAATATTTAATATTGTTAAATAATTCGTGAAACATTAAGCCAAGAGTTTAATTTAATTTAATAATCATATGTGCATTTTTAAATATGTACTTTTAGTCTGAATATCAGAAAATTTATTTCCAACCGGGAAATTGAACTTTGTAAAAATTTCGTGGACATTCGATACATTGTTAAGATTCTTCAGAGAATTGTACACACAAGGTCTCAAATGTTTGAAAATTGATTGAATATCAAGAATGTTATTACATGACATATATCAAATATATAATGAACTGATATATAAGTTTGAACAAACTGTCAAATATTTGAGGCATATTTCCTGATAAGAAGAAATGGAATTCGGTAAAATGATGGATCTAATAAATATTGCACCAGGTAAACGTCCAGCAGTCATAAAAAGGTTAAAGACGGAACAAAAGAATATGATGAGAGCGAAACTGCCAGTATTGACTCGGGAAGAAATCTTAAGGTGTGTACCAGATAGTTTGTAGAGTTAATAATAATTTTGAGACAGACCATAATGAAAAATAATGTATTAAGTGTGACCTAGCACCTCTCTTGTTGACTTTCGCGATATTGTTTCATTGAAAATTGGTTTTAGTATCCAACCGAAGCAAATTGAAACCAACAAACAAGACTGTTTTCGAGAGTAGCCTTCTATTATGTAACAAAAGCTGATTTTGTAATATTTTCAACATACTCTGTCAGGCTTATAAGCCTGAAAAATACAGGATATTCTTGAATATTTACGAACTGTAGATATATCATTATTACCTATTAGAAAGATGGTTCAAATTAACAAAATGTATAATTATAAAATGTCCTCATGGTTCATCTCTTCTACAGCATGTAGAGCTCATGAATCAGTCCGGGTAGGAGCCATGAACTGTGACGATTTCTTCTATTTATCATACAGTATTTGTTTTCCGTACAATTGAAATGTCGCGCAATTGTTTTTGAGGCTGATGCAACCTTCATTCATTCACCTTTTTACTGAATAATTATGTACTGGATCCAGTCATCTTTAGCGAGAAGTTTTTCTTGCATTCCACACTTTCATTTTCATAGTTTTCAATGTCTTCTTCGTTTGAAAAAGTGCACGTTGAACTTTTAAACCCATTAAACTTATATCTCTGATTCTGATGAAAAAATTACCCTTCCAAACTCAATCACTAATTTTGATTTCACCAAATCTTTGATGTTCTCCTCGTGTCTACTCTATTTTCCTCCGATTTCTCTTTCTCCAAAGCATTTTATTTTCGATAACTCTTATTTCTGATGATGTTACGGCAATACTCAATTTTTTTCTGATACTTGAATCGATGTAGTGATTACTAGTATCAACTTAATAGCATCTAAAGCAGTGTTTCCCAACCTTTTATTAACCTTGCCCAAACTTAGCCTTTCTCTTATGCCCCTCCTGAAAAGAAAAAAATTTAAATTTAGAAGTGCGAAAGGGTTAAGTTCGTCGAGAACATTTTCGGATTCTACTGCTTAATAATCGAATACCTGTGGGGCGGGGGCGCCAAGTTGGAAAACACTGGTCTAAAGCTTTTCTTGGCGTTGTGAGCCTTTTAGGACTGCGCTTCATTGTGCAAACCATATATTTCTCCTGATAGTATTTCAGGTGAAGTAGAATGTTGTAGGCAATAATCGCACTGAAAGACCAGTTGGTCTTGGAGGTGGTGTGGGCTGTAGTTAGTATTTGTTTGCTTCCGTTTTTACTCAGTCGGCATTTTTTGAAAAAAATAAATATTATTCTTCTCCCCACTGACATGCTAGGTAAAGTTTATCCATTGCGAACTATAGACGGACCACTGGATAACAAAAGTCTAAAGCTAAACTTGACTCACATTTGAGACTACATATAAACATTTACAACAAGTTTACTATCCTGCTAGGAACTAAGTTAAATATAAAAAATTATTATAGTTTTATTTACCCTGGCAATTCTTATAATTTTTCGGCAGTAGTGAAACAAAAAAACATAATAAGTCAGCAGGAAAGGTTGAATTCACATTTTTCCAATCAACGATATACCTACAGAAACACTTATAGGAAAATGTATAAGACATGAAAGTGGTGCATTGTTGACGTTCCTTCTGGATGTTCGTGTGTTCATCTCTAATACTGATCCATCTTTACGCCAATCTTTACCTACATAGTAACAACAGTTCGTATTCAAAGATTTTCTTTCAAGTTAATTTAAAGTACTTTCCAGCATATAAAAAGATTAATCGGTTGTTTTAAAGGGTGATTTTTTGAACGTAGTTTTTTTTAATCGAATAAAACACTCAATTTGTATCATATACTCAAAATTTTTATTGAAATTGATAACTTGGCCTTTCCCATTTACATTTGCAGGTAACTTCATGTAAATATTGTCCACGGCTCCGTATCAAATGGTCCATTCGGAAGGTCCAAAATTCCTTCCGAATTCAATTTTGCGTCACTTTTTCGAGCATTTCTGCCTGTATCCCACGAATTACGCGTGTTATGTTATCCTGTAAGGCTTCAATCGTGTTTGGCTTGTCCACATACACTAACGACTTTATATAACTCCACAATAAATCATCAAATGGCGTCAAATCGCATGATCTTGGCGGCTAATTCACAGGGCCATTTCGAGAGATAAGCTGCTCACCAAATTCATCCTTCAGCATGTCTATTGTTTCACGAGCTGTGAGGCATGTGGCACCATCTTGATAAAACCACATGTCAACTAAGTTCAACTCGGCCAACTGGGGCAAAAAAAAGTTGCGTATCATGGCTCGATATCGTTCGCCATTGACCGTGACGTTTCTTCCACGGTCGTCTTTGAAGAAAAATGGACCGATGATGCCACCAGCCCATAAACCACACCAAACTGTCGTCTTTTGGGGTGCATCGGTAATTCTTGTATGGCATGTGGCTGTTCATCACTCCAGATGCGACAATTTTGTTTATTTACATATCCGTTAAGCCAGAAATGAGCCTCATCGCTGAACACAATTTTTCTATAAAACAGCGGATTTTCATTAAGCTGTTCAAGGCCCATTCACCGAAAATTAAACGTTCTGGTAAGTCATTCGGCTTCAATGCCTGCAGAGGTTGAATTTCATATGCTTTCAAACCAAAATCAACACGTAAAAATTGACATTTCACGATCCTCATTAACACTGTACGTTACGGCTGCAATATCCTCTTCAGTACGCACTGTAAGCATGAGAAACAATGGTTTAATGTCCAACAAAGTAAAGTTAGTGCGAAATTTGGTGATAACAACACGAATCGTTGATTCATCAGGTCGATTATGAAGACCATAATATGGTCGTAACAAACGATACACATTTATCACTGAGCACGAATTTTGATAGTAAATATCCACAATTTGCAATCGTTGCTCGTTTGTAAGTGTTTCCACAATGAAATGGCAGAGTTTACTGAAAACTTTTCACTTTGACATATGAAGTTTGGATGCCATTAACAACCAGTGCTGTCAACTCGAAAAACTTAACTCTTCAGAAATCACCCTCATTATTTATGTGCTCCTCTAATGATATTCAAAGATATCTCTGAAATTGTTTTTTCTATATGTAGAATACATCGGGTAGTTCGATTAATGACAACTAGCTCTGTTTGTAACATCAACTCAGCTTTTGCACCACTTGAATGTTCATTTTATAAGAAGCACAGGCGTCCCATGAAGAAAATAGATTGAGAGTACAGTTATATAAAAAATTTTCGACGATTATTCTGAACTTCCTTACGTATATAATTCTTGTTCTTAACGTCTAAAAATTTGATCAAATCACATCAAAGATAATAATATTTTAATTACTTCGAAGATGTTCTAATCGGAAATTTAAGTGTTGCTCTTGTACCTAGTCGAATACTTTTGGAATCCTATGTAATAAATACGACTACAATTTATCGCTGGTAACGTGGAATATTTGATTGAAATTGATGGTTTGTTACAGATATCGCCTACCACCTCATGAGGCCTTATTGCGATCCATCAGTCAAGACGGTTTCCACAGCACCTGTGAATATATAAGACAATTAATTACATATCAAGAATACGTTCGGAAACTGCATGGACCCGACACTAGTGTTTGGTCCAAGCCAAGGTTGCTGGAAAGAATGGACATTTTGAACCAGTTAAAGGAAGGTCTCTATAAGGCCGAAAGGGCAAACCGAGCAGGTAAATATGATAGAATTGTTCTTATTTCTGGAGCAAAAACGGCAACCTTATAATCTTTTCTTGAGCATCTATATCAACAAAATTTGTTATCAATGGTTCACACATCAAAGAGAACCTTTGAAGAGGATTGTGTCGCTATAACAGCGTTTCAGTGATATTAAGGGTGAGATTATGATTATTTTCCAAACAGCTTCAGATTTGATTGAATATTTCCAGATCTCTTGGGCAACAGATTTTTATTATAAATAAAATAAGAGTGAAACTTTATATACTAAGTTCAACTCAGTTAAACCATGTGTTTTTATTCACTTTACGCATCTTTTGATCTTTGCGATTTTAGCTAACTCAGTTTTGATTAATATGTTGTTTATTTTGAACGACATGTTTCATTCGATCATTAACAAAAAGATATTTATAGTTATGTTGTGCTACTATTGCAGAAAACACTGGCGTAGAATTAACTGAACTCTTGAGACTGGCGGTCAGATTTGCTTTCGGAGATCAGAATTGGTGGTGGTTGGGTCACCAGCTCCTAGATCAAGCTCTCACAATCAGCAGAGTTTATATGAAAGATGGAGGAATGCACCATGCCATTGCGAGATACGCTTATGGCAAATTTCTACTGGAGTCGAGTAATCAAACTAATAACTGTACAACCATACACTTTTAGATGATAGTAATAAACTGTGAGATTTACATAATTTACAGATATGGAAGCAGCTTTGGAACATCTCAACGTTGCCAGAAGCATGTCCGTTGGTACTTCGTGGAGTGCTCGCTTTATCTTCCCGACGTATCAAAGTATCATGTTCACTGAAGTATCGATATTAATACATCAGATATTGCTGAAACAAGCAAAAAATTGTATGAAAAAGGATCCTCATCTTGCCATAAAACTTAGTATATTAGCTGAAAAAGCAGCATTGGATGGTAATTTTTTTGTGGGTCTTTGGTTTCTCTAAAATTACAATTGAGTATATAATTATAATTATAATGCATTATATAATCATAATTATAATACATTAAATACTTGTGTCACATACAAAATATGGTATAATTCTATGCGTAACGTGACCATACGTCCCGCTTTCAGGCAGTCTGTCCCGGTGTCCCACGCGAGGTTGATATAGTTCTGCTTTTGCAAATCGACCAACCGATAATTTAGAATGTATAGGGTGTTTTTTTTAGAGATATAGAACTTCAAATTGCAATAAAACAACTATGGATCATTCGATTGACAAGAATTTTTTTCATTCGAAAGATAATCTTGTGGCATTACATTTTAAATATGATTTCTGGCATATGACCGCCACGGCTGGCTCGGATGTAGTCCAATCTGGACGCCCAATTTTCGATGACTTTTTCCAACATTTGTGGCCGTATATCGGCAATAACACGGCGAATATTGTCTTCCAAATGGTCAAGCGTTTGTGGCTTATCCGCATAGACCAATGACTTTGCATAGCCCCACAGAAAGTAGTCTAGCGGTGTTAAATTACAAGATCTTGTAGGCCAATTCACAGGTCCAAAACGTGAAATTGGGCAATCACCTAACGTGGCTTTCAATAAAACGATTGTGGCACAAGCTGTGTGACATGTTGCGCCGTCTTGTTGAAACCACAGCTCCTGGACATCATGGTTGTTCAATTCAGGAATGAAAAAGTTAGTAATCATGGCTCTATATCGATCACCATTGACTGTAACGTTCTGGCCATCATCGTTCTTGAAGAAGTACGGATTAAGTCATTCCACCAGCCCATAAAACAGTCAGTTTTCCTGGATGTAACGGTGTTTTGACATACACTTGAGGATTATCTTCACTCTAAATGCGGCAGTTTTGTTTGTCGACGTAGCCATTCAACCGGAAGTAATACGTCGATAAAATGGACTTAGTCCGCGATACACATTCCGCACATAACCATTATTTTCGAAATAAAATTGCACTATTTGCAAGCGTTGTTCAGGCGTGAGTATATTCATGATGAATTGCCAAACCAAACTGAGAATAAATCACTTCTCGCCATCTTCAACAGTAATGCCAACTTAAAGTTATATACCTCTAGAAGAAAACACCCGTTATTTTATCCGAATTCAATTCTTTTTTTTTCATTTTAATACTCCTTTTTTCATAGGTTGCCATTTTTCTGGACAAACCGAGGCACAGATAGTTAAAGGGGAATGTGAACAACTGATTTATGATACAAGCAGCGCTATTACTTCTTTTAGGAAAGCATTGACAATACAGAACTCACACGAAACTCCAAAATGGAGAGCTGAGACACTATCTCATTTGGCGATTGCTTATTTGAAGTAAGTTATCAATCCTTATTTTATCAATTCTCACAATTCAAAGTAAATTGTGCATAATGTCACAAGAAAAAAATTCAAAAACATCTACGAATCCATGAAGATTTTGCTAAAATAATTGACATTCACACAGATTGAAAAAATACAATATCAGAATCAGTTCGATTAAACGAAATTTGGATTCCTAATTATGTCATAAGAAAAATTGACCAACAGTGTATCTGTATTGAAAATTCACAGGGTGTATAGTCCGAAATGTAAAGAATTGTGATATTATTAATATTATTATTATCGCTGTTCTAAGAGTGGAGATTCCGAAAGGCCCAAGATTTCAAGGGAACCAAACCGACTATCACCAGTAAGCCGAGTGCGTAAAAGGTCACTATACTGGTCACTATATTCGGCCACTGAGCCTCTAAACACCCTTGTGAAACTAATAGGTGATTTTTTAAGCGTAGATTTTTTTAAATTAATTTTTAGACATTCAATTTGCATCATATATCCAAAATTTGTATTGAAATTGATAACTTGGCCTTTGCCATTTACATTTTAAAGATAACTTCATGTCAATATTGTCCGCGGCTCAGTATCAAATGGTTCATTCGGAAGGTCCAATTTTGCGTCACTTTTTCGAAATTTGGGCCTGTATCCCACGAATTACGCGTGTTATGTTATCCTGTAAGGCTTCAATCAGTTTTGTTTATTTACATATCCGTTAAGCAAGAAATGAGCCTCATCGCTGAACACAATTTTTCGATAAAACAGCGGATTTTCATTAAGCTGTTATAAGGCCCATTCAGCAAAAATTAGACGTTCTGGTAGGTCATTAGGCGCCAATTCTTGCAAAAGTTGAATTTTATAGGCTTTCAAACCTGAATCAACACGTAAAATTTTCCATGTAGTTGAGTAACACATTTCCAATTGCTGGGAACGGCGACGAATTGACATTTCACGATCCTCATTAACACTGTACGCTACGGCTGCAATATTCTCTTCAGTACGCACTGTACGCATGCGAGACAATGGTTTAATATCCAACAAAGTAAACTTGGTGCGAAATTTGGTGATAACAGCACGAATTGTTGATTCACCAGGTCGATTATGACGACCTTAATATGGTCGTAACAAACGATACACTTTTTTCACAGAGCACGAAATTTAATAG
Organism: Henosepilachna vigintioctopunctata; assembly: GCA_030704895.1. NCBI lineage: Eukaryota > Metazoa > Arthropoda > Insecta > Coleoptera > Coccinellidae > Henosepilachna > Henosepilachna vigintioctopunctata. Next base: position 5,819,981 of record JARQZJ010000034.1, read on the forward strand.
TAAATTTCAACAATTTGCAATCGTTGCTAGTTTGTAAGTCTTTATATGATGAAATAGCAGAGTATACTGAAAACTATTCACTTTGACAGATGACGTTTGGAGGCCATTACCAACCAGTTCCGCCAACCTGAAAAACTTAACTTTTGAAAAATCACTCGTTGCACCATTGCTGCACCAAAACTAGTTATTTCTTATATATGAAACAAAAATATTACATTTCTTCTACAGAGACCATACATCGGAAGTTGGAACTATTAAAGTAAAGTCTGCAATGAAAATTCCAAAATTCAAGTAAATGAAAAATGCAAGTAATTTAATAAAACTAAATGGTAACGAAATTTGTTAGATTAAGATTTCTAAATAATTAATGCGATAATGTGATTTGTATTTGACAGTATGCCTTGGGCATTCTAATTGGATTTTTACCTCCGTATACTCCCGTCAGTTGATGATATATGGAGGAAAAATTCAAACACCTACGAAATTACGAAAACGTGGTTACCCATATAATTTGAGACTCAAAATTCAAACATAGTTTAAATTAAAGAACATAATTTAGGAGAATAGCATATATAAATGAATTGTTAATTTTTCAAAATTGCATTCAACTCAACTGATAAGTAGACTCAAACATATACCGAGTGAATCGAACATTTTGAGGCATTCAGCCAGTTGTTGAAAGTATTCGATACTTCATAACGTTTATTAATGCATTATATGACATCCCAATTCACTCTATCGATATTTTACTTACCTATGATACTAATTTGACATATGTCAATATGCATCGATTTATCAGGATCACCTCGGTTGGTCTCATTATAATTGACTTCAGTTTTTTGCATTCAAGTAAGAGAATTTCCATTTCTGTGAACCTTTCATTCATTTTACTGCATTCAAATTCCAATTTAATCCGATTGATAGTTTTGACTCAAGATTTTGAGAAATTTAAAATATTGCAGGGATGGTACACTGCAATATAATTAATATAATATTTATTAATGAATAATTGCATTTACTAGGTGCAAATCTAATATAATAAAATATAAGGTCATCTATTATAATGAAATTCGTTAATTTGGTAACTACATATTCATAAAAAATTCCGTACCCCAAATTCGCCAGGATATATTTAAAACTTATTTCTATATACTCAAAACTAATTTCCGGTTTAGGTGTTGACAATAAGAAAGTTGAAGAAAACTATATTAAAATACCTTTTAAATTGTTTCTATTAAAAAAGCAAGTTTTTTCGCAACATTAGTTAGCTTAGCAAATTTTTTTGTGGTTATAAATTATAATTTAATATAAATATTAAATTTATAATCACAAAAAATTTATTATTAAATATATTGTCAAACGTGTCACAATTGCCAACAAGAGCTCACTCTCTATAGTAGAGGGTATAGTGTTGACGAGACTTGCGTAGCTTCCTGAGATGTACGAATAATTTCGATTTTTCCTTCCATTAATAAATATTTCAGAACATTTATCTAGATTCCGTAACTCTTTTATACCAGGGAAAAATTTGTTCATGTCAATTTCCATCTCGAGTTAAAAGAAGTCAGCTGTTTCAGTCAAACACAGAAAACATATTGATGTGCAGGTATCTGCAATCATGGAAGTTATATGGAACAGATGTATGTCGAACTATGTGCTCTGTATTTTCTGTACAGTGATTTCTTGGTTGTCAAATAGATGGCGCTGACTATCATGATTTATAATTGTGGAGTGTTTTTTGAGCAAATGATTGCTAGCTGGGACCACCTAAATATTCACTTACGTTTTTCATTCGGATTTATTTCATTTCTAGGCACGGAGATTTGACATCTGCTCTACAAAAGTTAAACGAATTGAAAGAGTACGCACTGGAACACGATTTAAAGTTTTATCTGGCGCAAGCGTACAAGTATCTGGGAGAATATTATCTTCGTGAGGGCACTCCGCAAAATTCGACGCCATTGTTGAGGAAAGCCCTGAAGTTATTTCACGAAGAAAATCATATACCAGAATCAGAAAATGCTAGAAATTATGCAGCAATTTCTATAGGTATATAGATAACATATCTGTTATTTTGGAACTTATTTTCTAATTATGTTAAAATTTTAAGGCATAGAACTGATGAATCCATATATTCAACTCATAGTCAATTGTGTTAGCACTAATCCGAATTATGAATATCTCATGAAAACTCTTTTGGCTTGGAAAGATAGCAGGCAAAACTTCTGGAGCTACGCTGATTTTGAAGTCAGCTTTAATGATATCAACGACACGATGGATGAAGATTTCGAAATTGATTTGATGGATTTGCCTAAAAGTGGCGAGAAGATGATAAACGAGGAGATGTTTTTGTCTATTCTTTCTCTGGTGGACAGCAAGGAATCGTATCGTGCTCTTGCTCTCAGGCAGGCTCAAGAATCTTTGGAACGTATGGAAGAAATGCACGATTTGGACGAACAACTAATAACAGAAATTAACGTAGAAGACAATAACGGCGAGGAAGTGGAAAATGAAGAAGAGGACGAAACGAGCTGGATTGAAGAAGACCCTAAAAAGATAGTAACTTTACACGTAAGAACAAAAAAAATTGGATTTTCTCATTTTCGACATTTACAGTTAAAAATGTATCGTATTATCCTGATAGTTACTTACTAGTTTTATCCTGAATAATCCACTAATATAGCTTTTTCAAACTAACATTAACGAGGTGAATATTCTTTAGATTCTTTTTATTGTTGTATTTTGATCTGATACTTTGCATAAAACCATGAATTAGTACCACACTGCGATTTCATTGGTGCAATTCTGTACTCAATTCGAGTTATTAAATTATTTTTTCCGTTTCTTTTTGTTTTTCCATTTGGTTAAGCTTCGTTTTTAACTCGTTTTGCTATCAAGTCTTGGATTATTCCTTATCTTCGATAAATTTATTCATCGAACATAATTTATTCAAATTTGAAAAATTTTCTCAAAAATCTAAAATTTATTATTTTAAATAGTTGATTACATTTTTCATTAAAGGACTTAATCGATATATTGGTGTTTCTATGTGCAATAATTCATCTGATATCTAATCCAGATTGAAGAAAAATGTTCTTTTCTAAATCTATAGGTATTCCTCGAGTTGACCATAGAATATATACTTAGCTTTCTATAAACATTGTTCTATGGTCTGGAATGAAAAGGTTATTATTATGAGTTAAATATCTTCAATTTTTCCTTTAGAGCAATTTTCATTTGATTTTGTGAAATTTAAGTGTTATATAGTGAAAAATGTTGAATTGCAACGGTTTCGATGCTACAAGTTTTATACCGATCATGACAACATTGCCTCGATGAAGTCGAGAGTGAGAGGTTAAGCTATCACTTTACTTCATCCTTATCGTCGTGGATTTCTTCTTCCTCCTTGCTGTTTGAAATAATTATTATGTCCAACAGGAAGAAATCTTATTTGAATCTGATGTCTAGGTGTAATGGTTGTAATAATGCTATATCATATTATTACTACATTTTCAAGCAAATAAAATCTCATCTGTCCTCCTTTATATGAGATTACATAATTACGGGTGTTTTTTTTAGAGGTATAGAACTTTAAGTTGGCATTACTGTTGAAGATGGCGACCGATTCAACAGCTGAGAAGTCATTTATTCTCAGTTTGGTTTGGCAATTCATCATGAATAGACTCACGCCTGAACAACGCTTGCGAATAGTGCAATTTTCTTCGAAAATAATGGTTCTGTGCGGAATACGTATCGCGCACTACGTCCATTTCCATTTAGCGCACTTCTGGTTGAATGGCTACGTCAACAAACAAAACTGCCGCATTTGGAGTGAAGATAAACCTCAAGTGTATGTCAAAACACCGTTACATCCAGAAAACTGACTGTTTGGTGCGCTTTATGGGCTGGTGAAATCATTGGTCCGTACTTCTTCAAAAACGATGGCGGCCAGAACGTTACAGTCAATGGTGATCGGTATAGAGCCATGATAACTAACTTTTTCATTCCTGAATTGAACAACCATGATGTCCAGGAGCTGTGGTTTAGACAAAACGGCGCAACATGTCGCACAGTTCGTGCCACAATCGATTTATTGAAAGACACGTTTGGTGACCGCCTTATTTCACGTTTTGTTCCTGTGAATTGGCCTCCAAGATCTTGTGATTTAACACCGCTAGACTACTTTCTGTGGGGCTATGTAAAGTCATTGGTCTATGCGGATAAGCCACAAACGCTTGACCATTTGGAAGACAATATTCGCCGTGTTATTGCCGATATACGGACACAAATGTCGGAAAAAGTCATTGAAAATTGGACGTCCAGATTGAACTACATCCGAACCAGCCGTGGCGGTCATATGCCAGAAATCATATTCAAAATGTAATTCCACAAGATTATCTTTCGAATAAAAAAAATTCTTGTCAATCGAATGATCCATCGTTGTTTTATTGCAATTTAAAGTTCTATACCTCTAAAAAAAACACCCTTTATATGAGTATGCCCCCTCACCAGCAGTGGGAATTATAGATTGCCTCATAATTAGGCAACTTGAAATGTGTAATGTCATTCCTGATTTGAACAATATAATTTAGGAAATGTTTCGTGAATGAAAAAATATTTCTTCAATTTAATTATAATTTGAAGAAATATATATAATAATAAATATATATAATATAATTCGGATAAATTATAAAAATCTTATTTGATATCAATTGATGAGTTGATATGCTACATCAAATACAGGACCATTCACGTTGTAATCACCTACACATTTCCTTCTTTATGTGCATTCCATATATGTTTTCTTTTGTATGTCCTCTATTTTTCTCAAGCTCCCTTTTTTCATTTTTTCATTTGAAAATTTGACAGAACTGTGATAATGCTCATCGAATTTAATTCTAAAAATTGTTAATTCACAGTTTAGCCAAGGTTATCAAGATGATTGATTACAATGTTCGAAAGTCATCTTCCAGATAATACAAGATTATAAAATACAAGATTTGAAGATATAGTGAAATCAATATTTATTTATATGTATTAATTTTTAGTGTTAACGTTTTATATTAATTATGTTGATTGTTATTGCCAAATAAACAAAACAATGAAAATATGAGGTATTTTCAAGATGGTAGTTGAGAAAGTTTTACGAGTACCAATCTCCTACCTTATCCCACACAATTGTAAGGGTTAGAAGGATTGAGGGGAAATATGTGGAATGGGTTTTGGACCATTGGATTGAATGGGTGTTTTTCAAAGAAATTTTTAGCCGGTGTTTTCAGCATTTCGTGAATTTCAAACATGAAATTTTACGTATCGAAAAACCTACAATTCGTACCGAATGCCAACTCAAAATGGATGTTGCTTGAATTCTCATACTTGTTATTGGTATAAGTATAGCTGAAAGTCAAGATAAACAATTACAAATATGTTATAAGCAACACTATATAGGTAATTATTATTATGTTATAATAACACTAGAACATTCATTCAAAAATTCAAATTAACCAAAAGAATGTTATAGTGGAGATATGTGAACGTGAACGATGTGATGCCTCCATTATCCTTCAAGGGATAAATGTTAGAGAAATATTAAAATTGATGCCACACCTGATGGAAGTGCGAGACATATATGTTTCGTTCTACAAGGAACTCGTCAGTCGCACCACGTGCATCGAAGTGAGGCAACGATTTCAATCCCCAAGCATCTTCTTATCACTCCAAGTGGAATACCGTAGAGTAATGAATACTCCACAATTCCATCTATAGGAATCAGTAGAAAATTCTCTCACATTACAGACATACTATTAATATTATAAGTGTGCTGAGCTGTTGTAATGAATTTTCTACAAGAACTGTAAATTAGGGTTGAATTTTATTTGTTGTATTCGAAATATTAGCAGAAAATTTGTAACGAATTCTTCATTTTAGCAACTGAATATGACAAAATATATCGTCGAAAAGGCGATAGTAAATAATTTGATTAAATAAAACCTTTGATGTCGCCTGCCACAAAAATTGCATACATAATAATATCGAAAATTGGGCCAACAAAAACATAAATACACAACTTAGTATTTATTGCAACTGAAATAAATATTTCCATATGCTTCCAGATTTTTTAGAGTAAATGAAATATGAAAAATATAAATCAGAACTTACTTTCCCAGTGTATTTTTTGTTAGAATAGTATAGACGTTATGAGAAATTCGATAGCCGCTGGCAAGCCGCAGCAGGTGGCCCCCCTCTCAATGCTGATCGCAATTATTTCGTATTTATTTAGGTTTATCAACGAAGCAACACTAGTTAACAAAAGGATATCGCTTCGACGGCGTTTGGATAGACGATAGTGTGTTGTTTGGTCGCGTGTCAACTGTTTTGGGAAGTTGATTAGGACACACAGCACTCTTTATCTTTAGGTCGAGGATTCAACTCAGGATCGGGTTAGATTGCTCTCGTCAAAAAACTTGAATTATAATTCAAGTGTTTTGATCCCTAAACTCATGGATGTTACCAAGTAGGTAGTGGTATTCTGGTATGAGTTTCACAAATATCATTCATTTTATGGAAATAATTTGTGAAATTTTGAAAATTGAAATGAAGAATATTTTGATAAATAATGAACAACATAGAGAATATTCCCCATTGCCTTCAAAACAGACATTTTTCGCATTCAAAACTATAAACAAATATCTTTCCGATCAATCTTCTCAAATTCAACCACTTATAATGAATAAAATTTTGAAATATTCAAGCTTTTCATTGATCATCCCCTAGTTGTAAACATAGTTTTTTGGGTGATTTCTCAGAAAATTCACACATCCTTGGACAAGACAGAGCTTGCTAAATAAACTGTATAAAAGCAAAATATAATCAAGTTAACGATGGAGTACCACAAGGCCCCATTCAAAGTCGCAACGAATACTTCTTTATATTGATATTTATTGATCATATTGAATTATTTATCAATCAGATTGATATATTTATTTATTTTCATCAACATCAATATGTTACAAAATTCTTAAATTGTTAACCTTTGTAATACGGTAACATTTGGGATCAGATAATTTGAATGTTTCCAGTACAGCAACAATTAATCCGCAACGTGTATGAATTTTGAAGTCGGTGCAAGTTCACCGTCCAGTTATCTGCTGTCTTCAATTTTGAAATTGAATGGCTTATGATGTGAAGACAAATTGGTTGGTCTAAAAGCAACGTTTTATGTTTGTTGTGAATTGTAATCATGTCCTGCTCCTGTAATTGATAACATTTAGTTTTTCAAGTCCCCTCGAAAAAATAAAAGCATGGGTTCAAATTATAACAATTATAAAAAATATAAATAATTTTTTCTACAGCCGAACGCAAAATAAGTGGATAAATGTATTTTCATTTTGGGTTATCACGAACATGGAGCAACAATTAAACCCAATACAATAAAACAAACATACAACAACAAGTAAACAAAGACGATTGTCATACTCGGCAAAAAATTATTTTTCAGTATTTTAATATTGTGTCAGTTTTCACATCTAATTTTTTTCTTTGGTGTTGTAAAAATAATAAATGAAAATTCATTATGGAGAGCGAAAGTGGGGATTATTCCTGTTGTCTGTATTTGTAAACTTAGTGCAATGAAAAAACTGTGACGAGGTTCTCTGAAATTATTTCAGAAAAATCAAACGTTAAAAATAAATTTTTTTTTAAATATCGCACCTACACTTTGGTCAATTTATTTAATGTTATAAAATCGACAATATTATATACATGATAAAATCAAAGTTTTTTTTATATTAAAAACGGCAGAGTGATGTCTACAAATGCAAAAATCTAAAACTTACACTCAAAAAAACGAATAATCACGAAAAAGGAAATTACAAAAGAAATTCTTACAAGAAGCGCCTGATGAGTATTATCTACCAAAAAAAATATTCTGATTTTTGGAATTGCTGAAGCCTGTCGACGAGACCAACTCGTTTAAATGACTAACAACGCCATTCACGATAAAGGCTTTTATGAATTTGAATTTTATTGAACCACGAATTACATACCTACTGTCCACTGTTTTTTGAGAGCATAAGCTACTTTTTGAGTAAGCAAAGTGGCGATAATATGCAACTGAAACGCCATTGAGGATGGAAAGGTTCAAGAGTCGGCGAAGGATATATAGATGACGCAATTAGAAATGAAATTGACATATTCCAAAAGATTTTGGGTTCTTCATTTTTATCTACATAGGTTGTTACCGCATCAAAAACTGATGTATTGATTGATAATTGATGATTTTCGAATCATCAATAGCAGAAGAAATTTCGATCAATCTATATCTTCTGAATGGAATACAACATTGAATAATTTTAATTCTTTTGCTTTTAATTTTAATATTAATAAATAAGTATAGATTAAAGTAAGAGAGCTGGGTGACATTTTTGAAGAGGAACCTTGACAATTTGTCAAACATTTTTTACTTGTTATCCAAACACAATTCCGACGCCTGGCTATAACTTTGTTCCTATATAGGATTGGAAATTTCAATCAGAGGAGGAGAAAAATCATTCTGGAAGCAGTTTAAATTTTGATTAAATTAAAATCCAAAAGCCAGGCTATTTAAATGAGCTTAATATCCAGCCAGACGTTCTCAAAGTTAGTTTTTTGAAAAATCCAAAATATATATTCGATGCAGTTCAAGATTCATGCATTATATTATTTGCTATAGAAAATTAATAATTAAAAAAGGCCAGCTCATTGGAGTGGATTATTTTATCTGCCAGACCACCAAGAATGTTGTACATAAGTGCAACTAACCAGAGTGAGCGTTCATTTCACAACCAAGAGATCAGCCGATACACGCTAGCTCTCTTACTTTCACTTAGGTACGCTACAGCACTGGTCAGTCACACTTGTACAAAAACTTCAGTGGTCTGGCAGTTAGAAAAATGCATGCACTGGCTTTTTTCGATGAATAATTTTTCATAACAATGAATATGTATAAATCTTGATGTGCCTAACATATTATATATTTTTAGGACTTTTTAAAAAAAATAACTTTGGGATTGTCTGACTGGATATTAAGCTCATTTAATTGGATGGCTTCTACATTTTCTATTTTCAATATATTCAATTCGAACATATCAAAATTTGCCCAAATATTGTTTTTCCCCTTTCCAAATTGAAATTTCAAAGTAAAAGAAATTGAAATTGTCAGTTATGTACTGTTTGAAAGAATAATCATTCTTATCGCAAATACAAGCAATATTTATCTGTTAATGGTTCAATACAGATGCTAATACTATTAAAAGTGCGGCTGTAGAACAAGTTATGTGTATTTTTCAAGCACAAAGTAAGATTCACAAAGTAAGATTTGTAGGTATTCGTAATACCTACAATTGGCTACATTTTTCTCAAACGACCATTCATTACTTTGCGCTCTTAATACACAAATAACTATTAGTTAGGTATATCAAGTAAAAATTTATTTCCGTTACATATTTATGATGTAATTAAAAAGTGGAAGGTCGGGCTTGTGCCGTCCCTGTATTTCCACACGCTTGGCTGTAAGTTATTTGTAATCCGTGTTTCAAGTTGCTGCTATTACCGCATAGGGGAGTTAGTTTTTTAATGACGAGGGGATGGTATTACGTCTATTGTTGCGAAGATGTGTTACTACTGTTTATATTCTATTTGTAAATTCGGAATCAAGAGAGCGTTACTTGATGAAAATCATTAAATAGCATTTTCGATAATTGGAATTTAGTTTTTCTAAATCTTCACTTTTATTTAATCAATTTACAACTATGTTTCGCTGAACTGCGCATTCTTCGGATATGGAAAGTAGAAACCGTAAGTTTTTTTTTCTAAGTTTCTTACTATAAGTTCTTAAAAACGTGAGCTATTCTTCTTTTGTGGTTATACTTATAATTTGTGGCTAACAAATGATTCGAATTGTAATTTCTGTTAGTAAACAAAGCATTAAGTATTTCGAATTGATCATTTACACCTAAAAAGAATGTTTACCCATATAGGTAACTACGAAGTAAAAGTGCATGATAAAAACCACTTGGAGTCTATAATTTAATTTATATAAAATCGAATGAAAACTTTAAAAAACTTCACAATTTAACACAAAGAATTTTGTCAGTCAAATTATCTGTATGAAGGCATAGGTATAAAATTATCTATAGGTACTTTAATAACTAATGCTTATAGAAACGGTAGTAAGGTGGGTAAAGTAAAAGAACATATGGTATGAGAGAAATATTTCAAACCATCGAATTATAGTTCAGAATTGCAAACCTTTTTTTTTAATTAGATGGGACTTACCCCTTAGTGGGGTCTCGTAGTGAGCTTGTCCTTTCAGGACATACACTCATCAGCAATGTGAGTTAGTGATAATTTTCATTCATTTATTCATTTTTTTTATATATATTATTTTATTTTATTTTTTTTTTATTTATTATTTTAGAATTCGTTCAAGGTAATATTTTATGATTTTTTATGTAAATAAATCCCTTGGGATGAACGGGGACGCAATATGCTAAAGGACTGATCATAGCGAATTTGTTTCTTCTTACACGCACAGAAAAATTCAAGGATTAATAATTACATTAAACCTACATGATATGGATAAAACACAGGATGATTACGAAATATTGTCTCCCTCAGAGACACTTGCCTTATACAGCATATTATAACGCAGTTGAGTTTGCAGTTTGACATGACTCTTACATTTTTTAGGTTAATTTAACTAACAAAAAATAACAACTTTCTAAAAAGATGAAGGAATATACACGTCAGTGTTCGGGAAAAATATATGTTTCATAATTTATCGAAGAGTCAAAATTGAAAAAAGAAATTTCAAGCATTAACAACTATATCGCATCTAAATTAATTCAAATTATTTTAATTTTATGAAAGCAAACGAATAATTTCACACTAATTTTAACCGATTCCTGGCACTACACTCGTTGCAGCATTTTGAAGTGTATACTTTAATTAAAACCACTTGGTCATTTTCCAAAAAATTCTTCGAAAAAAGTGACATGTTTTCAAGTACCTAGTATTAAACACCTGATAATGGGTTAGTAGCACGAAACATTATATATCGACATACATGTAGAGTAAGTCAAGCCAGATATTTTTAAAGGACATACCATAAATTTAACAATAATTCAGTTTCGAACGTGATCAACAGTGATCAAATATAAAAAATATCGAAATATTGACGCATTCCAAAGTCTCCAAAGTATTTATATACTTCTGGATAGACATTACTGTATCACGATAACTCCTAAGAAATGTCATTTTATTATTTCAAATATCCATGATAATTGCTCAATTAAAAGTTTTCCATATGGGATATATTCCAATGAAACAATTATCTTCAATCTAGAGGAAAGTCAAGTGAAAGGAAAATGCAACATTAATGGTGGACCTTATATAAATATATTCTTAAAAATATAAGTATACCTACTTAAAAGTCAAACATGTACTGGATACATCGTTAAGGAAAACCTCCCTGTGTATTTTCAGGGTTTCAATTTAAGTTAATATGAATTTTAATCAGTACTTCTTTGTATGTAATAAAAACGTCGCCTATTCTGTCTCCATTTTCAGCACGTTTTGCGTTATATTTATTTTTATTTGAGTAGTATGATATCAGAGTGTTTGGTATTCGGGGGTTGGCGACCGTGTTTTTCCACTTATTGAATCAATTACTGCCCGCTAAGGGTTGGCAACATTGACAAGCTGCCCGAAACCAGTTATAAAAACAAGGAAAAAGACGAAAACTTCTATTCGCCGTTGAAGCGTGTGTTTAACAACCTGCAAAGTCCGCGTCGAGAGAAAAATGATGACGACTGTTTCTAGTCTAACAATTTCCTTCCTTTCGTTTGGGAATTGGCGTAATTGAAACAGAACAAGCGTTTATGAAGCGTAATGGGAGACAATTAAAAACCTGAAATAATTGTTCTGATTTTCTAATTAAAAAAGAATGAAGCGTTGCAGATTTCTTGCGCCTGAAAATAACTTGACATGCCATCAGTATGTGGACACAATGATAAATACAAAGGGAAATATCAGTATTCGTTGTTATAGGCGTTTATTGATGAGTAATAGTGGATACGATAGACGTTTTCTGTTTAACGTCTTCAATTCGAAAATTTCAAGCTCTTTTGAATAAGCTGTAACAATGTGGACAGTGTATATGAAAATTTTCATTGAAAGATGATAACAATATTTTCCTTTAACATTTACCACAATTCAACCAATCGATTATCTAAACCATTCTTGATTCTATCTGAAAATACAAAAAATGTGTTATTTGCCATCAGCAATACTGATTTTACTAATGAATTACATAAAATGTTGATAAAACGTTTGACATGGCGCCATCTAGTAGATGCTTACTCAATCCAGTCGACGAAGTTCCTTATGCCTCCATCTGTCTAAATATCATCGAACTACAGTGATAATGCTAATAAAAAGGCTTCATTTTTAAAATCTTTGGCGTTAACTCCAGCATTGTTAATCAACTTAGTTGAATATCATGACTCTTTGTTAACAAGCAAATAATTCGACTTAGAATAATATTGCGAATATATAATTGACTATACTATCCATCAAGTTGGATAAATCTGCACATTTTGTGCAAAATTGAATCAAGAATTGGTTGGATAAGTCTTGGGAGAATCCCAATCTTTTTAAAATTAAAATATTGAAAAGTCAAATTTAATTTTAATTAACTTTAATTTAAAAATTAATAACCTCTGAACATAGTAACATATTCTCAAGAAAGATGAAAATATCAGTCGTATATCTGTTAAAATATTTGATAGTCCAGCAAAGAAATAGATGTAAAGTTGAAATCACTCAAAAATACATGAATTCTATTCAGCTTCAATTATATTTTGTGAAAGTAATCTTTGAAAAAGTGATACAACACTCATCAAATATTTAAAATTTGCCAATTCGTGACAGTTACAAGAAATTGTTCCAATAATTCCTGAAAAATACGATATGTGAGAAGGAGAATGACATAAAACCTAATCACTAATTCCCATTTCCTGTCTTCATATGAACCAACAGTAGTCTACGTTACGACAGTTGGGATTCTTCCAACCCAAATATTTACGAAACAAATTTGGAAACATCTCTCCAATTAACGACTATGTTTGTTAGTGGTGTGACATCGCAGATGTAAATAATCCTGTATAATCATTCTATGTGCTTCTTTTATTTATGTGATATTCATCACAGCTAGTTTTTTGAACATAAGAAATGATTCATTTCGATCTCAAGGAATTTATATTTGAAAATACAGTTTGAGAGATGTGTCCCTGTTTTACATTGAAAGGTTAAATTTTTCGTTCAAAACGGAATGTTGTATTGCTAGAAACACTTTTACTACACTTATACCATCATTTTTTTTATTAACAGTGGTCGAATATTTTGAATTGAAAATACTATGCAAATTGTTTTTTTATCAAATTTACTTCTTCTATAAACACAAAAGGCATGTTTCTATTTATCAGGCGAACAAATTTAGAACAGGCTATAATACACCAGGTGAGGATTTTAGAAAAGAATATATTCTACCCACTTTCACTTTCACTTTCACATTCACTTAAAGTATCAACATCGCTTTCAAAACTGAAATATGTAAGTGCATTTTTTCAGGGGTCCATACTTTTTCATTATAATAATATTTATTAATGATAATTATACCACCCAACTTTACGTAGAAACGTAGATTTACGTAGATTACGTAGATTAACGAAGATTACGTAGAATCTTTTCGATCATTCGATTCGGTTTTTTTTACATCATACTTGTAATATACAAAATAATGAATATTCGCCAATTATTTTTGTGTCTTTATCACAGTCATTACTTTACTTCTCTTATTCTTTATTACAATCATTACGTTTCTAATGCTTTCTGAACGTCTGCTCATATTCGGGAAATGTTTTATAAAATTCGATGGCCATGCTTTTATAAATTCTTCATAAATGCCAGTGCCATCGACTTTCAATCTCAATTATGAACTACGAACTGTAAAAAAAGAAACTGATTGACCTCTTTCTGAGCCAAATCTTCTTTTAGTGGACTGATTTCGATTGCTGGATCTGATTTCGATAAAGTTTCACCCTCAACAGAAGGCAAACTATCAATACAGCTTTCATATTGGGCAATGAGGTAGATAGGAGTAAAAAGGAAGCTAATAAGGTTGGTCAAAAAGACTATTAGAAAGTGATTGCAAGATGAAAATCGTACTGTGGTCGTATGGTCTGTTGCCATCAACCATTTGACGGTTTAATATTTGCGACGTTTCTCTAATTAAAATGAACGCCTACCCCAAGAAAATTCTCAAATACGTCAGAGAACCAAGGAAAGGTAAGATTGAGCTCGAACAATAACAACAAGAAACCGAGACAAAAACCTTCATACCTTACATGAAGGGTTGATCAGAGAAGATAAGACGGATTTGTAAGGAATACAATATGAGGACAGCCTTTAAGATCGAAGGTACTATCACAGAAAACCCCACCAGAGTGAAACTTGATACCGAAAACCAGGTAACCAAAGATTGCATCTATGAAACATCACGCAAATTCGGAAGATACTACATTGAGGACATCAAACATCCCCTAAAAATAAGTATCGAAGAGCATTAGAAATTATATGCAGTAGGAGAAACTGATACATCCAGAATAGCCTAACACTTTTGGAATGAGGAATATCAATTTAAATGAAATGAAGCATTCATAAGAGTGAAAGAAAAAAAAATGGGAAAGGATAGAACTGAAAGAAGTCGTCTACATAACTATAGCTCCCAATTTTACCAGTACACTATCTTTGGAAAACAAAGATATCTGTACACCAATCATAAGATCGGATTTGTAGAATTCCAGAACTCAGGGACACGGTTCCAAGTATTAACTACGCTTCATTGGCTAACTCAAACTAACATAACCTCATTAAATGCAACTATTGCTCATCCGATTCGCGGATACAAAAATCAGTTTACTGCGCCTCAAATTCTTCGCTTCGACTGTCATCTGTCATCTTCCCAGATTTTATCCTAATATCTCAAGGACTACAATTGACGACAATGAGTATAATTGTCAATAACTCGCCATCTAACGGACGGTAAATAAATTTCAACTCCAAAGAATACAGATAGCTGCATACTTCGGTATTCTTTTTGCGAAGTTTCTTCGATTTCTTTCGATTTTACGGATTAAATTCTCAGTATGTTTCCAATTGCTATTTCTATAGGTATAATATATTCTTATGAATAGAGCTCTGTAAACTTATTTATGTCAAGTTCAAATCAAAATTCAGTAAATCAAATCGTAAATTCAGTTCATATTTACAGAATTTCAATTACCTCCGCTAATCAGTTCATTTAGCAAGGACTATTATATGGTTTATGAATATTTTCAGTCTTGATTAATTTAGATATTGTCAAATTTCTGTGATTACAGTGTTCAATATATACTTGCGATGATAGAAACAATATGGAAAGATGATCTGTATATTTCATATTCTCTATAAAATAGTTCTTTATAGATGATCTTACAAACATACATTTTCATGAAAAATGGCTCAAGGTCTCTCAGAGTGAACTAAATCGAAATATTAGCTTTTCATACACCCACACTAAATTTATTCGACTGCATGTTGTCCTGGTAATCCCCATTTGGAAAGGCACGGGATTAGGTACCAGGTGGATCATATATCTGCTAATGAGACGATCAGAATCTCTAAAGCTGAGACTCCCTACTTATTATGTTTATTTGTGTGTATCTGTCAGGAAGTTGTTAGATTTAATTTGGTATATTTTCACACCTTTCGTGACAACAGTGTCCACATGCTCAAACTGATGTTATATTATTATGATGAACTTATTATGACTCCCAGACTCTCCCAGACACTTTTGATACAGTTTTATTTAATACAAATTTAATTAGAAGTAACCAGAGTAAATAAATAATCTCCACAGTCTTGTCTATTTTGTATTTGAAAATGTTTGTTATTACTTTCGCAGAATATCTAATATAATTGAAAGAGCCAACTGTTTTTCGCTGATATAGATTGTTAAAGTTGGTAACTAAAAGATGCAATCCTCGAAAACGAAAACATAGCATGTCTAAATGAAAATTATTAATTTTATATTGAAGAATTGAATCTAATTCATTCAAAAATATTCAATGATTGATAATTCTACACGAGATGCTTCACTGAATATTCCAAGATAAGTAAGATTCCATTCTTGAATGCATAATTCATTAAGACATGTTATGTGTTTTCGAACCATTTCATCTTAAACCACTAGCTTTAAAGTTGAAGAAAGTTAGTAAAATTTAAATTAATAAGAAAATTTTGTGTTACAGTGTTGGTTTTTCTGCTTATAGATGTTCTGGATACGTGACAAATCAAGCCTAACACATCTCACTAAAATGTATACAAGACTGAAGACCTTGAATACCTTGGAGAAAAACTACCCTATAAAATAACAAAACGTAAAGGCAGTGTCGAGTGGCTACCAGAGGTCCAAAGGGATCTACAACAGATCAATATAAGAAATTTCGAAGATCCCAAGGATCTTGAGATTTCCAAGTTGACGAAAGTTAGTAAATTTTAAATGAATAAGAAAATTTTGTGTTACAGTGTTGGTTTTTCTGCTTATAGATGTTCTGAATACGTGGCAAATCAAACCTAACACATCTCAATAAAATGTATACAAGACTGAAGACCTTGAATACCTTGGAGAAAAACTACCCGATAAAATAACAAAACGTAAAGGCAGTGTAGAGTGGTTAAAAGAGGTCCAAAAGGATCTACAACAGATCAATATAAGAAATCTCGAAGATCCCAAGGAGTGTCGCTATAAAATCGCACATGTGAAGTTTGAGCAAAAGTCAATCGTCAACCTGGAGTAAAATGGACAGATGAACGGAAGAAACAGCATTCTGAAAAGATGAAGCGTTTTTGTAACAAAAAATAAGGTGTAGCAGTACGCAAAAAAATTTGCGAATTCAAGTTCTATCGCTTTCCTTATGCGGAATACTGGTTTTAATAGTAATATATATTTATATATATATATATATATATATATATATATATATATATATATATATATATATATATATATATATATATATATATATATATATATATATTGTTATGATACAATTATTAATTTTTAATTGTTATTACTTGATCAAATTTCTAATGAATTTTGAATTTCAGAATTAATTTGATTCAGTTGAACCTTTCTCAGGGTGGATTCTTTTTTTTGAAATCTCAATTAATTTTTTTTTAAATATTATTTCTGATGAATTTTAAACATACAATTTAATTTTAACAAGAAATTAAAAAAATATATTGAACAAACTCTTAAACTTCTTTCAACTAAAATAAGTTTAAGATATAATTTGAAATGGCCCTTTTTATTTAATCGATAATTAATTTTATAGTTAATTGAGGTACATTTTTTCTTCGAGCTCTCTTCTTTTTTCTTCTACGATTCCAGACTTCTTCATGCTAATTTTCATGAATTTTATATTTCAGCTCCAATTTTATTTTCCTCAATTTGGCTTCCAAACTTCTTATAAATTTGCTATACTTCTATTTCGCAAATTATTTTTTTTTCCATTTGTTCTAACGAATTTTATTTTCAATCCCCAACTCAACTTTTGAAAACCTCTTGGCTTGGCGTCCCTCCCTCAATTGTTCTAAAATTCCTCTCTTTATTCTCAGTCTGATATATTTCAAAGCAATCTTTGATGTCGAATTTTTGAATTTCGTGCATTAAGTTGACTCCTGTGATTCATCATCACTACACAGTATAAAGCAAAGTCGCTTTTTCTGTCCCTTTGTCCCTTTGTACGCTTTAATCTTTGAAACTACGCAACGGATTTTAATGCGGTTTTTTTAATAGATAGAGTGATTCAAGAGGTATAATAATTAAAATGTATAATAACATCCACTAAATAGTGGAGAAGTACTGTTATTTTTGTGGTTTCTAATGTGATGTCGTAAATAATTACATTTTTTCCGCTTACATTGCAAACGCGTGCTGAACCCTATGAGTTTTATCAAAATAATGTACTAAGTATTGTACACATTGAAAAGGTCTACAGAAAAGTCCGTGATGGTATATGTCTATCTCTTATGGATAACCCACAATAACTTTTTTTTGTCATTTACTTTTTGCGACAAATAATGGCTAATTTTCGAAGCGATTTTAACCCATACAGCATTAATCCTTAACCAATTCAATTTTAATTTGATATTGTCTATGGTGTGCTTTGTCTCCGAACGTCCGAACTTTATATTTGAGGTTATGATTTTTACAGATGAAAACAATTTCTATTAATAAATGAAATCATGTATACCGTTTTGGAACATTTTGAATAAACATTAATATTGATATGGATAACACAAATGATTTATATCATTTAGGTAAGGTGGAATACATTTGAATTATGTTTATTTTATATATTTGAATTTTCAGGTTACTGTTAAAAGTTAACTATTCTTTACTATTGATTTTGACATTTGGATCGATTTCATGGTCAAATTTTGGAAGTGGATTTTACAAATAAATTATATGAATACTGTTATGTGACAAGAAATGAGTTTTACAAGAAATAAATAATTATAAATAATCAAAATAAATGAACATTACATACTTAACTAAATACAAGTGACGTTATTAAAATGTGCAAGTATTGAACTGTGAATAACAAAACATAGATTATCAAATTTTGAAAGAAATTCAACTACATACATATTATTAAATGGAATTAACTATATCTACAAAACTGTATGTATGTTTAAAATCTTACATAATAAAGTAAAGGGCATGAAATATGACTTTGTCGAAACAACCAATTTAGCAACTTGAGAAAAATAGAAGTTTATTTATTTCTATATCATTATAAATATTGCATGAAATTAATAAAATCATCAAAATTATGTCTCATAATCGCATGAAAATCGAGATGAAAGCTTCAACATTTTGAAGACAGTTTTTCTGGTGTTTTCATAAATAAAATTCTTTTAAAATTTTTAAGTAACAACCTAAACGAAAAATAAATTGAATTATTCTAGAGTAGTTAAACGATAGTTTCTAGTTTGTAGTAATATGGATTAGTCAGTAGAGTCTCTTTTGAATCAAAGTATAGTCATTGACGATAATCCTCAAAAGGAGAAAATTATATCAAAAAATTATAAAAGTTGATACACTTTAACATTTGAGTTGTAACGTGTGTTTTATTCAGATAAATGCTTATAAGTAATATAAGTTAACCTAATCATTTCAGAATTACCTATATTTAAATTCCATAAATATATAATCTTTTGTGATGATTTGATAGTGTTGGCGTTTACTTGATATAAATCCATCACTTTAGCATTAGCATTAGTATTGTGTTAGCATCTGTTTGTAACAACGAAACGCGTCATGCAATGTTATCAATAAACTGTAAATCAAAAGTTCAAGTGTTTGAATTTAAGTTTATATTCAACTTTTGTGATGAGATGAAAATGGCATAAGAAGAAATAAAAGATAATGCACTACCACGACCCCCTTTACTACAGGCCATGAAATGAGTATTTGACATATGTCATTGCGTGGGAATATATTCCCGCAATTTCTTGTAGAGCAAACAGGACGCTTCCCAAAACTTTCGCAATTTAAAGTTAAATAATTTGAGCTTTCGGTATAAATACTATATTTTTCAATAGTGTACAGTGTATTACAAGTGGTGATGTTGATAATTTGTTGAAATCTCAACATCAAACACTAAAAAACGAAGTGTTTAGTTTGTTTACAAATTTCAGTGAAACGAAATCAATTTCGTGTTGTTCAAGACTTTCGTAGTTTTAAGTAGAATATTTTACGATTTCAGTTCTAATTCTCTATTCATCAATTCTCTATAGTGTTATTTACGTGCTAGTGTTGATATTTTGTGGATAACATAACATCAAATTATAAAAACGAAGTGTTTTGTGTGTACCGATTTAATCGAATCGAATTTGTGTTGTGTTTTGAGTACGGATTACTTACAAATAATTTGTTTGTGAAATGTAATGTAGAGGATAGGTATTCCGTAGATGATTCAGTAAGTTTCAAGCTTGGGATAGGTGAGTTTATTTATAGTAATAAGTATATTTTCTAACCTATTTATTACCGATAACCATCGAATAAACAGATCGCTATTCACAAATCTAACTAACAATAACATATTCTTTCAAAATCCAAACTTTCCTCAAAACAGAATTTTTGGAAGCTATGATTTTATTTATTATTGATAATATTTTAATTATTTGCAACGGGGAGGACTGAATATACCTACAGATTTAATTAAAAATGTCTTATTTCACATGTGTTCCATATTTGAAAAAATTATTGAAGGTATTTCTCTTGAACGTGCCTTTTTGTATAATATACACCAGAAAGCAATTTTGTGTAATCTCACTATTTTAAGAGTGTCATTGGATGAGTCCTTAAAGATTTTTGTTGTTGCTGTTTATGTGATGAAGACAATAAAAATATTCTGAACATGCTGTGTTCCATTTTTTCGAATATCTTATTGAATGATTAGACAAAAAAAATAATGAAGCCGGACACGAGAAACCTGAATCAAAAAATGAACGAAGAAAGTTCAATACTTTCATAAAGTAGTTTGTTGGTTGCTCTAATCAGAAATATAATATTTATTTTTACTAAGGTAAATAATTCAATTTGAGTAATTCCTACAGCGTTTCTTTCAAGGTTCCTATTCTCTCAAATAATTCAATAAATTTGGTTAGGCAACTTTTCATGTAAATAAATCCCACTGACTAATAGAGGTATTTTTCACGCAGTGGGGCTTTATCGAAAACATCGTTGTTTTCTTGCAATAATAAATGTTTTACAGTTTTCTGTTACAGAAATATGTGCTCACAATACCCAATATAATATTCTATATATTATACATACTAATAATATTCATTGTTTGTTCACAATATACAAAAATAGTTGAGATAATGCTTGAAAGCTTGGAACATACGACTAGGATAGTATACAACTAAGCACAATGTGGCAACACCGAGGGACTACGCTCTTCATGGCCTGTAGTAAAGGGGGTCGTGACACTACATAATATTATACATATAATATTTGAACAATCTTTTGTTCTAATTGTTGTAAGTTTTACATATATTGCTACAAAAAACGTTTTATTGACCTGAAGGCTTATTGAATGTTCACTTTCCAAACTTAAAACAAAAAGAATATATACGTATATATTATTAAATATATATTTCGATGAGATATTCCGTGTAACAGGCTATTTCAATTAGAGAAATAATTTTACCAACCAACAATAAGTTCTGGTTGATTACTTCACAGAAGTGTTATAAAGATATGGATTTATGGTTTGTTTTTACTGCGTAGAAATTCGGCAGTTGTTCCTGAATACAAGAACGTAAATAGAGTTCTGGCCACCGTTTACGACAAGATTTCACTTCGGGGCTATATATTTTTATTACACAGAATACTACCTCGGTTTTTTCAAATAATATAAAATGTGCCAAGACTGGGTTAGCTCAATTTTATTATTATTTATGGGGGTAATATCTTGTTCATTCTTGCTGCTCCAAAACGACATGCGGTCGTTCTCATTCATTCTATAGCCGCAGATTTTACTTCATCGTCCTATTTTGTCGTTTAACTTGACTGTGACTAATTCACCATTATCTTGATCATCGTGGCTTCGAAATATGACCCACTTCCCTAAATTGTCCTATTTAAAATTTTTGAAATTTTCGAAGGGATATTCTTCCTACCGAGAAACCAACATCACAATGGTTTACGGTGGCTAGGGCTACTTTCTGTCATTCTTCGAAAATTGGAGAATATGTCTCATTTTCTCCAGATACTAACATTCAAAAAGGACGAGATCAATTTTCAAAGCTCTATGCTTAGAAGAAATACTTCTTCTCTAATTCATTATTCCTTTTCTTTAAATTTGAATAGAAGAGAGTTTTCCGAAAACCTAGTATAGTATTTTAGAGCTTTATTACAATTTGGAACGATGTAGGTGTTAATAATAATAATAATTAGGACTTTACTCACTTTTATACACAAATTGTGTTACAACAGTGAGATGCGAAGTTTAACATAGCTATTCTTACTCAACCTCTTAAAACAAAAAAGGGGAAAAAAATAATAATCATAATAAAAGTAACAGTTATAATATAATATAGAAAAAATATACATATAAAGTAAACATTACTTAACAATAATTCAACATAATGAATATGACAAGCAATGTCAAATTAATAACCTTATATAATAAAAAATTGAGGAAAAAAAACAAAACAAAAATAAGAATTGATAATTGATGAAGCCGATACTTCGAGAAAATTAATATCCATAATAAAACAATATTCAAAATGTTCTTATAATTTGATATAAAATACGCATGAAGACGTTTCGAAGTACTACTTCTTTATCAAATGCTGGATTGATACTGACTTCAGTATTAATCCAGCATTTGATATAGAAGTACTACTTCGAAACGTCGTCATGCGTATTTATATTAAATTATGAGAAAATTTTAAATATTGTTTTATTACAAAAATAAGAGTTGCAAAGTTTGTTAAATGAAGTCTCTTAAATGTATTCATCCACTTTTACTGGGCAGATAAGAGCTGCTATTTGACATTTCTTCTAAATTCGGACAGAGAAAGATTTTTTATGTCACTATCTGATGTATTATAAATTGTGCTCGCATTATATGTGAAAGATCTTTTAGAAATATTTAGGAGAAACCGAGGTAAATGAAGGGTATCAACATGTCTTATGTTAACCGAATCTGCATGTCGTCTAAAATTTAGTCTACGATGGAGATAAATGGGCGTTCCGGATAAAAGAATGCGATGTACGAATGAACTCATATGAAAGCGGAATAGTTGGTCAATTTTAAACCACCCTAGTTGAACGATTCTAGCAGATACTCTTCCGTATTTACGTATTCTGAAAACAAACCTACAACATGAATTTTGAATGCGTTGAATTCTATTCTTGGAGCATTGATCCAAACAAGGATAAATAAGAATCAAACCATAATGCTATATTGGCAAAACCATCATTTCTACGAGTTTTTTACGTATTTTGAAATATGAATACCATAAGGATAACAAAATGAACGATATAAAGAGAACCACTTGTAGAATTTAGCAAGAATGTAGTTTCATAAAAGTACTATCAAACTGTTTGAAAATAATGTATCGATCAAACGCTACATACTGAAAAAGTGAGATTGTGTGCTGTTTAATTGTTGCTGGTTTATAATTGAAGTATATTTCGAACAATCCCATATTTCGAGAAGCAGAACCTAACACAAATTCAAAAATATTCTTCTACAAAATTCTAATTTACCGAAAACTTGAAAATTCGAATGGAATGTTACAAAGTAATTGATTGCTTAGTAGACTCTTTGTTATAATCAATAAAGCTAGGAAAGGTAATATGGACTATATATCAACTCTGAAAACATTCTATTGTGCGTTCGTAAGATCTAAACTTGAATACGGATCAACAGTCTGGAATCCTGGTTATAAAATAAATATTGATCAACTGGAGTCCATACAACGAAAGTTCCTGAAACTTTTGAGCTTCAGAATTGATGGAATATATCCACTTACAGGCATACAACATGAAACACTTACGCATCCATCGACATAATGTGGACACACTCTGTGTGCGAAGGAAAAGCCATGCAATAATCTTCTTGCATAAAATAATTAACAATAAAGTGAAATGTCGAGCATTATTGCAAAAGCTCAACTTTATTGTTCGAAGAGTTCCTTCCAGAAGCGAATTCACGTTCTACCTTCCAGCAGCTAGAACGAATGTTCTAAAATTTTCGCCATTGCACACGATGTGTGAACAATGTAATATTTTGGGAGCTAGGGTGGATATTTTAAACTGTTCTGTTACTGATATTAAGGCAAGAGTCCTTGATATGCATAATCTCTGCTAGAACAATCATTTATGTGTATTCACGAACAGAATTCATAATATTCACTCATATAATTATGTGTGTATAAGTGTTGAAATGTGAATGTATATGTATTTGTGTGTTTAAATTTATATGTGTGTATAAGTTTGGTCATCGTTTAAGTTTTTTTTATTCCTATAATTATTACATTTCATTTCATCAGTTGTGATTCATATCACAAACTCTTTCATTTAAATTTGAACTTTAAAATTTGAAAGTACAAAATTGAAACTTTTGTACTACCAATTTTGTTTTTTGAATCTGTTGTGTTTCCCGTTTTGTAATTAGGGCCTGTCGTGTAAAACAGGGTATGTTAAATAAGTAAATAAATAAATATACGAGCAATTAAGCATTTATATAATAACTATTAAATCACTAATCGATTGGGCCGATACTTGATTTAAATCTAAATATATAATTTAAATAAAACTAAGTAGTTTTTTGATTTTTCCTATAATTTAGTCCAACACAGCAATATTGTTTCGCCAACACAGTGGCTTCATCAGATGTTGATGATAAAGTGATTTAAATGATATTTCAATAAACAGTTTATATAATCAACATTTGATGAAGCTACTGTGTTAGCGAAGCAATATTGTTGTTTTACTAAATTATAGTGAAAATCAAAAAACTACGTAGTTTTATTTAAATTATAATAACTGTTAAAATTGAGGACACAAATTTTGTATAACAAAATGAACTATATGTAGAGTACCTCTTGTGGAATATAGCAAGGATTTAGTTTTATATAATTAACTAAAAAAAACCTTGTATATCGAAATGATATTGGGCATCATCCTTATGTTTTTATTAACATCAAGTCAAAGGGTTTTATGGTTGATTCAATAATTTCCTCTCGATATTAACAAGTATTTGATAGATATGTAGATTTAATACGAAAAAAATTGTTTTAATTAACTTAAAATTAATTGTTGTTTGTTAAAATTAATTTATGGTATGAACAACTTTGTTAGCCCTTATGATATCACGAAATCAATTACGATAATTTCTTGGTACATATATACTATATAGCTTCAGGTTTCTCAATTTTTTCTTCAGGGCATAAGGAAGTATATATATATATATATATATATATATATATATATATATATATATATATATATATATATATATATAAATTAAGAATAAGGTTTATACAGGTATGAAATGAAATGAAGAAATTCACGGTATTTACCTGCAAATGTTACGTTGTTTGTTTTTGTGACTGTCGTTTACATATGTTTCAAGCTGATTGGCTATCATCAGAACGTCGTAGTTCAAGTTATTAGATGCTCAAACTTGGATGTTGATTGAAAAAACACAGAACAAAACAACACAAAATTCCAGGTGAGGAATCTACATCATTTTTGGTTGGAGTTCATCGACTCTATTTTTAGACTGAATTGGAATTTTGTGTTGTTTTGTTCTGTGTTTTTTTCAATCAACACCCAAGTTTGAACATATAATAACCTGAACTACGCCGTTCTGATGATAGCCAATTAGCTTGAAACATATGTAAACGGCTATATATATATATATATATATATATATATATATATATATATATATATATATATATATATATACTAAAAATTTTAAAAATTAATTAATTAATTTAATTTAATTTTAAACAGTTTTATTCTCCATATTAAGTTATTGAAGCGAAGTAAAAAGTTATAATACTAGAATTCAAAGCAAATTCTACTTATTTCCACAAATTTTATTTAGACACAAAGCAGTGAAAAGTTTATTTCCCTGAAAATATGCTTCGGGCATTGTCAACCCATTGTCAAGAGTCGACAAGTGTTTTCAATTTTCCTATTATAGATCGAAATAAAATATGGCATACTTTTCAGCTCAAGTAAGTTCAATCAAGTCTATACTGCTACTTGACCATTACGTGCTTCAACAGGCTTTCATCATTTTCGTTTGAACATGGGAAGCCGACATATTTTATGCGGGTCACATTACTGCCCGATATTTCTCCAATTTCCAATTGATGTTTTTGTGAATGAATGAATAAATGAATATGTTCATGAGTGCCCCTATGACAATCACATCCCATTCATGTCTCGGAATATTATTCAATGTTCAAAGAACTGCGCTAACAAATATTCTGTTGGTATAATGTCTTAATTCTAATTGAAAGTAATTCTAAAGTGAAAAAGTAACAATATTTTTCATGTCTTGGCACCAAATATTTAAGCACCGCGATTTAAGACATCCCTACACTCTTGCCTTGAGGCGATTTTACTGGTCAGGCTTCCGTAAATGTTTTTCGTTTAATGCTGTACAAGTATACAACTTGATTTCGTTGGACGTTAAAGCGGGTAGTTTGGTTAGGTTTAAGCGGATGTATAAGTCATTTCTCCTCGGTAATCAGAATTGAATGTTGTACTCTTGCGTTATCTGTTCTTATCATTATTTCTTGTTTGAAATTAACTTACGTTGTTATTTTGTTTTATTTACTTAATTATTCTTTTTATAATTTTATGTTTTCTTCCTTTTGAATATCTTGTTTCTGTTATTAATTCTCGCTTCCTTTTGCTTTTAACTTATTGGGAATTTCATGTATTATTTGGGTAATAATCTCTATTGGGCAATAAAGACAATTTATTATTACTATTATTATTATATTGAATATCAGAATCACAATGGTGGTAGTTGTATGCAATTCAATACCTATTTGCATACAACCTATATTAGTTATGAAATATTCGAAAAAATATGTACCTACCTACTTGTATCACCGAAGAGCACTTTTCCATGCGTGAAGGATAAGTGATGATTAACATCAGCAATATCATATCAGTTATTTCCATAATTTCTTTACTAAATAAGAGTTGACATTTGCAGAAGGCGCATATAATTCTTTTATCTTCCTGAATGTTTTACTCTTTTATACTGATTCAACAAAACGAAGACAATAGATATGTATTATAATGACAAAAAGTTAATATGTTGGGACAAAACGAATTGAATTTGCAATACCTATGAAATAAATTGCTTCTCCGTGAATCTGGGTGATTGAGGAGGGCGGTAAGGGTTCAAGTTGACATTTTTCATCCGCCTGATGAAGGTATTGCATACCGAAACAATATTGCATAACAATAATAATTTTTATAAAAGTTGAGTTGGAGCAAGAGTAATATGAAAAACTTCTCTCAATTTTTATCAAGAGATTATAATTAAGTTTTAGTTTGCTCAACAAATATTTCGATTCGATAGAGTTTATAGTTATAAAATCATAAAAATAGAAAAATAATGAACCCACATTATGTCAAAGCTGTGTAGTTTCGAAGATCTCAAATTGAATCGCTGCTGAACTTCATTATAATTTTCGAATTAACAAGATAAATCCATTTTATGTGGTATCCATTTGAAAAATTTCATTTGAACTCTTTCAACATTTCGAATATGCATGTAGTAGGCTACGGACCGGAATACGAATGTTTTTGGCATATACTCATCACGTTAGGACGTTACAAAGGCGTCAGAATAGATATATATTACAAGAAATAAGTATACAATACAGGAAAGCTGCTTGAAATTTGGTGTACGAAATATGTCCAATAAAAAGTATGAACATAAACATTTCTACTTTCAAATGTCATGCTTTTCAAATTCAGTGATTGCCATGTTATTAAATAACATAAATGAGTTGTTTTTTAATAATAAGCAGAATTAACAGTAGGAATTCATTGGTTTTCGGCTGCATATAAACAGAATATTTTTAAAAAAGAATGAAATACGAATTACCTTACAATATATGGATAATCATCTAGTCTTAATTCACATTGAATTGAAACCTTTTTATAATGGAGCTTCAATTATATTAATTATTTATTATTGAAATTGGATAAAATATAATTCGTAAAACCTATTGTGATATAATTTTTAAAAAAAGTGCGTTATTTTGCACAGATATAAATGTATCCATGCAGGTAATGAAAATACAAGTGGGTATTGGTTAAACTGCTTGAAAAGATTCAAAAATCTTCAGGTAGTGTTATTCGAGGATACCACATGACCTTAACTTATGTTAGATTTTAAATAAATTACGAGTATAATATCTTCGATTATAACTATATATTGCATAGAACGATTTCAATATTTCATATTTATGTACATATTGGTTGTTCAGCAATTAGTATTTTATTCCTCAGTAAAATGTATACAAAAATATTCCCATTTTAAGATGGGGTTAACCGTAGCCTACTAACAATCCCTCAACAGTAAAGTGACAATAAAACAGCAGGTCTCAAGAAAGTAGTGATTTTACCATAGAGTTGGCATCTACCTTTTGTTCGATTGTCATATCTACAAGGAACCATAAATTATTTAAATAACCCACAACTGCAGTAAAATAATTTTTAGGTCACTTTTCTAAAAGGACTATTTGTGTAGGATGTAAGTTAATGGCAGTTTCATGTTGATGTGTCTAATAGACTTTGACTGATCTTCTTTTAATGGTAAATTTTTGAATTTTATTGGTAATTAATGTTCAGTAAAACTAGAAATTGTTATTTTGCCGTAAAATTTAGCTGATTTGACGAGTTTTTTTTAGCTTTTTTGACAGTCTTCTTGGGTTTTTATCCAAATTACATCTTGTCAGTCTTTCAACTGTCTTTCCTATGAGAATCAGACCTCTTCAAGTAGTTGCAATTGCAGATTCATCAATTGACGATGAATTGATGTAAATTGTAAGTTACTTAATTCATTTAAACATAGGTTTGTTGAAGTACTCTAAAAATTTAATCAGAACTTTTAATTCATGCTAAAAAAATTTTTTTCATTCATTTATCAATCGTTTTTCCTTTTTTGTTGAAACTAGAAATTGTAGAAATTTCAATCATTGATTTTTTGATATAGTTACGTATTGAGGTACATATTATACAACCTGTAAGTACACTTGCATTTATATTATATATATATATATATATATATATATATATGGGATGCAATAAAAATGAAACGGATCTCTTTCTGTATAGGGCAGATAAAGGGGAAAAAATTATTGGGACCTTTATCTTTCATGAAATTCTGTTGTCTACATATGTCTTAGTGATACATAATATTTTAATTTTACTTTTGTTGCATTTTGTTAATTTATATTACTATTGCAATTGTTTTTTATTTTTTTTGTTGTCTTCATGAGCTATATTTCATTGGCTTGTGTTACTTTGTTATAGATAATATTTCATTTTTAGTTTGTTTCATTTAGTTATTGTTAATTGCTATTTCCATTTTATTTTCGTTGTATATATTCCCTTATATTCTCTTTATTTTTTTTTTAATTTTTTTCATTTATTATTATTGGTGTACAATTCGTAATTTTTTCCTGTAATTGGATGTTTTTCTGTTGGGGAATAAATGTATTATTATTATTATCACCCAAAACAATGATGGTTGTAATTTTTGTCTGTTTATTTTATTGCCTTTGCGTTTGTCACACTAAGCTCAGACACGGCTCATCCGATTTAGTTGTGGGTTGCATTAATATATTGTGGTAAGTTTCACTTACCATTTACTTCTGTTTCATGTCAATCAGTTCATAAATAAGAAAGTTGTGCTAGTTTAAAGAATCATGTCGAACATCGTCGAAACATCATCGTGTATAGGTTAGACATTTATTTTATTTATCTTCTTTATTTTTCTATATTTATGCTTAAAAATTTAGAAATACTTACAATTCACTCGTTTTGGAGAAGTACATATTTGTTTAAGGGGAGTTTGCTTAGTAAATGCATATCTAGTCTTATTGTATGTACTTAGTATAGATTAGTTTGCTTTCGAGTTAAGTTAATACTTCTTATTTCTCAATTTTCATTCTTTATGTTTGTTAACTTAGGTCAGTGATAAATTAAAAAGCGGTTTCTAAATCGATAATCTGAAAACAGTTTTGATTTCATATTATGATAACACGTCCTATTAGTTCAACTGTAAATACATATAGGTTGGGTATTCTTTCGTTACTTTCTTTATTTTTCAATTTGTTTATATAAAAATCAGTAGGTATTCACAGTTAAGTCCTTTGTAATAAGTATAAATGTTTGTGAGGTTACGTTAGTACCTAATAAATAAAAAAAAAGACGGATTAAATTGCATGCACATCTAGTAATCAATAAATAAATAAAACCCTGTACAGTTGAGATAGTTTTACAGCATTTTTTTCTTAGAACAACAGTATGATTTTTCAAATAAGGGTGTCAATGGAGTATCTATGTGGAAAAATTTCACTTATTTGGAGATCATAGGATACACGGAAATTATCAAATTTTCACATTTTTAGTAAACTTTCATTATTCATTATTTTCCTAATAACAGAATTACGTTATGAATAAATGAAGACAAAACGATGAATGAATTTCAAACGAAACTTTTTCATTTTCGATGTTCAAAAACCTTTAAAAAATTGAAAACATCGAAATTTAACACTCATAAGCAATATTCAACACAATTTTGCAACGGAATACGTATACTAGAGACAAAGAAACGTATGAATTTGTACAAATAGTTAAAGCACGGTAAAACCGCGAACCATTCACCTAGATAATAATAATGAAATGTACGATTTTCGTTCCTTTCCCATGAAGGGGCGTTAAATGAGCTATAAACTTGAGGGTATACCCTTATTTACAATCGATTACCCCCGCATGGTCATAAATATTGCGAAAACTTTGCGCGGCAAATTTTTCATCGAAGTCAGTCATGGACCAACGGCGAAAAACAAACGAGCATCTGAAAACAATACGCCCCGGGGTTGGACTAATCTCATTCCTGATATTGGAGTAATCATCAGGGTTATTCCGATGCAATCGCTCCCATAGAGTTCTAGTAGTTATTAACAATGGGCCTGTGTAGTGATAAGGGTGCGATTTGTTTTACAAATGTTTGGTTTTTCGCATAATTCGAGAGGAAGCCATAGGGGTGGGAAGTTACAGGACTAAAAGTACCCAGCATTAAGATCAATTTCGTAAACAGGCAGATATTGTACAAAAATCACTCTGCCTGGATCGGATAAGTTTGAGTCAATCATCATTCTTCAAATGGTAAAATCAGTGTACGATTTAAAGATAAAGTATTATATTTACAACATTAACAGTTTGAAAATGTTAAAATCCTGAGTCTCACCTCAACACTTAATTTTAACCCTTTTTGAAGTTAATCAATTTGTTGAACAACTTATGGTAGGTACACAGTGTGTACCTATCATATTGAAAAGTCAGGTCAGATGGCTGGATTTTGAATTATTATTTCAATAAATACACCCCAGCTTCTAATCTACTTGTTAGGTGTTTACTAGAATCTGTTTTCTTCATTTTTAAGGTGTACTCATGAACTTCTCAAGAACGTTTATATATAATTTCCGTTTTTCTTTCTTTAGATCTTATCTTTTCAAAAATTTAAACATAAATACCTTGTTCACTACTTTCAAAAATATGAAAATATTATGTAGTAGGTATTCGATAAACTTAGCTCCATCCCATTATTTTCAAAAACTACAAGAAATATAACAGTATGTACCTAAAAGTAGGAATAAATTCCAACAGTTTCAGTGAAATTTTGGTAAAGGTTTCTGAAAAATATGGAAAGAGAAATTGAATGAAAATTGCTCCTAGTAAGTAATGTAGCGAAATTCACAAAAATATTGCATAATTAATTACTTAATTGTTATATGGTATATATCTGTTTTTGTTGAAACTTTAAATATTAACCAATTCAATAGTTTATATATATATCAAGAAATGAAGTTTTGTTACAAGATTATTTATTTATTTTAATTTATTTATTTTATTTAACATACACTGTTTTACAGGACAGGTCCTAATTACAAAACAGGAAAGACAACAGATACTAAAAACAAAACAAATTGGTATTACAAAAGTTCAAAAGTTTCAAATTATAAAGCTCAATTTAAAAAGAGTTTGTGATATAAAATAACAACTGATAAAATGATATAATTGTAGGAATAAAAAAAAATTAAATGCTGACCAAACTTATACATACATATAAAGATAAACACACACTTACATGTACATTCACATATTAACACTTACACACATACAAGTATATGAGTGAATATGAATCATGTACGTGAATACACATAAATGATTGTTCTAGCAGATATTATGCATATCAAGGAATCTTGCCTTAATATCCCTAACAGAATAGTGGAAAATATCCACCTTAGCTCCCAAAATATTACATTGTTCACACATCGTGTGCAATGGAGAAAATTTAAGAACATTCGTTCTAGCTGCTGGAAGGTAGGTTAGCTTTCACCATGTTTCATAATAAATTTTATTGTTTAAACTTGTAGTTTGGTAGGTATCATTCGAATCTCCTTCTCGAGAATCTGTAAAGAATCAAAACTGTCTCTGTGGAGAAACGAAGATCAATAGACAGCATGACACTAATTAAAAATCACTAAAATACTATATTTATTGAATAAAACTTAAAGCTTAGGATATAAAACACGCATTGTTTTTTTTATCAAGAATGTGATTAATATATATTTTTATAAAATGAAACTACAAAATAAGGCAATCCGCCATGATATCATAAACACCAATCAGAGCGCATGACGTCACCTTTGAGTAACCACGCACCAACGTCACATCTCGTATTGTTAACTTCCACTACGACTGTGTTTTTATTTATTAATTTTGTTATTAAATTCCACTATTTGAATGTCAATGTTATTAAAATCGAATATAAAATAACAGGAGTCATGGATCAAGGATTTACTAAGGTAAACTGCGCTAATTTGCCTAAAGTCGACATAATAATGGTGGGAGATTATTTGCATCAAAAAAAGACTTTTGTTCAGCAGAATTTAGAAATGTTAAAACTTCCATGTAAGTATATTAATAATAATCAAAAACATTATAATTCCAGTTATAAAATAATTCTCAATGATTATGAATTGAATTGACAATATATTTGATATATAATGTAATTTATCAGGTTATTATTAGGGTTATGTTATGTTAGAGAATATATATGATAACGAATATACCATATATATAGCCTATGACGTGTAACTCTTAGTTAAATATGTATACAAGGATTAAGCAACACTTTTAAGAATTCATAAATAAAAAAACTTTGTTTTATTGGACTTTCGACATTGTTTGTCACCTAAAAGAGAGTCAATATCGGGATTGTTTTTATTTTTTATTATTCTTTCGACCAGAACACGCGGCCCAGTACCACACTGCCCGCGACCCACAGGTTGAGAACCACTGATCTATATACATCTGATGAAGCCACTATGTTGGCGAAACGAAATTGTTATGTTCTTTATGTTTATGTTCTAGCGAAACGAAATTGTTATGTTATGTTATATCTAAATGATAAAGAAAATTATAAAACTACTTAGTTTTATTCAAACTAAACCAAATTAAATATACAACACGAAACCTCCTTTACACACTAAACAGAATATATACTTCATAGGTACAACATAGGTATACTTCTGTATCAAAATTGTTTTGATGAAATTACGAATAAGATTTTTTATTTGAAGTATCGTTTTTCTGAATCTTGTTTTGACCTCGTTTTAGTTAAATCGTTTCAACAGTCGGACGTTTTAGCGTGCTTTATTTATCACACGAATAAATTATGTTCTAGCATACACTTAATTAATTAAGATAGGGGTGCTCGGAAACATTATGGAATTGGATGGTTATACTAATATTCTTGATTGGATAGGGCACGTTATAAGGGTGTCTGATGAATTAAATATCGAGCAAACAAACCATTTGTTTCAATGAATAAAATCTTCCAACGGTTGTTTGATTTCACTTCGTTTAAATGTATATTAATAATCAAATTACAACTAATAGATGGTAGCTTAGTGTCCGTTGAAAATGTTGTTTTTCGTTGATAATCTTTAGCCTCTTTTCTCTTCTTTTAAATGATTAAATTATTAATATGAATGATAATATAGACTGTGGTATATGAATATCGTCAAGACTGTTTCAAATCATCTTTACGATCCACTGGTATAATCCCCAAAAAGCTCCTGTTAAGCATCAGAGAACTACTACTATTCGCCGAACCTCTCTATGAGGAATTATATAAATAGGTGCTTCTTGCCACAGAAAGGACAGTTGGAAGTTTCTGGGACATAACGAAAATCACTGTTAAGAACGCCGCCACCGTGAAGATCGCCACTATGGAAACCGCCGCCACGAACCTGATAATTTGGAAAAAGCACCCTCAAAGCTTAATTTATGATATATATTATCTGGGTTGAGGAAGAGTTCCCATGTTAGGGAATGTGAAAGCCATACGGTTCGAAATCGGAATAGATGATAATATTTATTCAGAAAAACTATGCAAAAACTTACATATTTTGGAGAATTCAAATATTTTTTATTAATTCACCTATCCCTTTATCTAAAATAAGCTCTTCTTACTTAGGCTTAAATATCTTAACACTAAATGACACAGAGGTTTCGCTTATCTCTTGGTGAAACATTAGGTTAGAAACAATAAATTGAAATTATCACACTCGACTTAAGTTTCACTGAATATATTAAAAACTCTACGTATGTTTCGAGTGGTTAATAATATTGTATACTCTCGATAATGGGCTAACCACCCGAAAAATATGTAGAGTTTTCAATATATTCAGTGAAACTTAAGTCAAGTGTGTTAATTTTAATTTATTGATCTTGATACTATTTCAAAAGAAACTAGGTAAATTATTGAAACCATTAAGATCACTGACATATGTTACATTTTTCATTACATTTGAAAGAAGCTCTCGAAAAAATTTTAATTTAGACCTTCTCCTTCAACTAACTCCTTGAGGTTTTTAATGGAGGTTTTGAGTTAGGTACTTATTTGTGGTGACTTAATTTCGGTGTTTTTCCGTGATGGTTGTTTGTGTTCCGACTTTCCGGTTCCTCACTTTTTTATTATTGTTAGGTTACCCTCTCAATTTTTATATTTTATTATAAGGATTTGGTTTTGTGAATAATTATATGATAATGCATACAATGATTCTTACAATTTGGTCAAAAATTCAGGGTAGTAAGATGTAACACTTTTCATTACATTTTATTCGACATGTGTATTTTATAGTCCTGATGAAGAATATAACCATATTCAAGATATAAACCAGGTTAACGAATTGTTTATGTATTAATTGAAGTTGTCTTATTATTTGCCGAGATATACCAAGATTTCTTATTCAGGGCTAAAATTGTACAATATTAACAATTTATATAACAAGGCACTATTGAAAATTGTTCTCTCAATTACTGCGAAGTTAGTCCGACGGTACATTTATTTGTTAACTTCGGACTAACTTCACAGTAATTGTAAGAAAAATTTGCAATAGTGCCTTGTTATATAAACTGTTAATATTGTACAATTTTAGTCCTCAAGAAGAAAATAAACATTTTCGAAAGCTTGGAAAATACTTCTGCAATCCCAATTAAACTCTGAAAATACATATCTACGGTCGTGAAAAATTCAACTATATATATATATATATATATATATATATATATATATATATATATATATATATATATATATATATATATATATTCATTCAGTCAATCAATAATGTATTCTTGTTTAAGCTCGTAAATTTATATGGGGCATACCAACGAAACCACATGTTGGTTTTTGTGTCGATCCTACACAATAATAATAAAGATGTTAAAGTTAAAACTCGTGCCAAAAGAAGATTGTTGGTTATAGCAACAAGCCATTTCCTGGATTTCGGAGCAGATGTTACGCAAGCTCTCCATTGTTATCTTTTCTCGTCTTTTCTTATAAGGCCTTCGACAGATGACTTCGACAATAATTTTATCTAACAATTACCTACTCATCGTGGTATTCATCCCTATTTAAGTTGTATAAAGCCTAACAGGCGATATAATATATTGTGAGTTTGGGGTTGCAACTAAATTGAGCCTGTAACAAATCCTCGAATTTGAAAAGACTACAAATCTGAACATAAAACACGTGTGCCAATGGATTAATCAGAGAATATATCGACAAGATATATGTATATCTTGTCGATATACATATATCGTAAAAAAGAAAAACCAACATCTATGTATACCATATATTCAGTACTTGGCTGAAAATCTGGATAAACTTTTCAAAACATATGACATAGAAGTGTGCCATAAGGGGTATAATCTGCTACGAAACAATCTCAGCAGACTAAAAAGTAATATTCCAATGGATAAAAGAACCCACACAATATACCAGATTCTATGTGCAGACTGTACAGGAGTATATATTGGACAAACTAGCCAATACTTGAAAAATAGGCTAAATGGACATAGGTACGATAAAAATACCACTGCTCTCACAAAACACTATCAGACATTGGGCCATAAGTTTGATTTTTCGGCTACAAAAATCTTAAAAACTGAACAACATGAAAAAAACGCGAATCCAGGAAATGATTCATATAAAGAAAAATCCATCAATGATAAAACCGACATAACTGGTCTAAGTAAAATCTACAACAATATTTTAACCGCATAAGAACATGCGGCAAAACATAAAGATGTATCATTTGATGTGTGTATATAATATTGCAGATGTGATCAATTTCCAAGTCCAGTCATATATTTGTAATACGCCTTGAAAGATGAACGTGATTGTTTTTTTTGGAAAAATTTTAAATATTCAAGTATAATCGTCAATATAGTTGTTTGTTGTTGTCACCTATGAACTTTTGTGTATGAAGTATTTATATTGTGGTAAGATTTAAAATCATGTTTGTGAGCGTTGTTTTTATATTCATTTTGTTTTAGCGATCATATGACATATATACCAGTTTGATAAAGGTTAAAATAACAACAGAAACGTAATTTGGAAATAAACTAACATCATTTTGTTTTAATTGAACCAAAAACCCAAGATTCGAATTTTTACATATATATATATATATATATATATATATATATATATATATATATATATATATATATATATTATACGTGTTATTCACACGGGTTTCGAACTTGTTGGGTCTCTTCAGAATTACTTAGTTGAAGTTGCAGATGTACAAAACTTGAATTTCGTCATCAAGTAAAAACTTGAAGACGAAAACAATAACGAAAAATCACGAAAAGAAAACGATAATTTGTGGCTTTCAAATGAACTTTCCGGGATTTGGAGACTTGATCACTTATGAAATAGGAGTGTATAAATAAAACACTCGTAACTTTTTTATAATATATCTTTTATTCACAACATTTAAAATTTATTGTTATCTGATTTCATTTATTTTTGTGTTATTCTCATATTTCGGAAAAATTTTCTGAGAACGGAGCGTAAGTTAATTCATTGCCAATGCGACTTCACGTACACTTCACGTAATTTCCCCACCGATAATTTAATTAATTCGAAATGGTTAAAACAGGTAAAATTGTAAAACAGAACTTGAATATTTTGGAGTGGCCCTGCGCTATGAATCAGTCCTTGACACAGGTTTCTAACTTGTTGCATCTCTTCAGAAGAGTTGGCAAGTTAAGAATGTGCTTTAGAGTATGCCATTTATGCCATATATTTTCGGCTACTAAAATTATCAGCGAGGGGAGTTATGTTTAGAATTGAAAGCAAAAAGAAAAGGGCTTGCGGTTTTTTCTATCATTAGCAAACGATATAGAATACACAGCAAAATTCTACCTTCCACTATTTTTGATTTCAAAGGGTCAAAGCAAATATTAGCTTCCCATTGAAGTTTGAAATTCCTGTTGGCTTATTTTTCAGGTATAAATCTTTAATCTATTTTACAACAATGAAAATATTCTCCAATAGTTGAAGGTTAACACCTTTTTTACGAGCGACTCCCACACTTTGTGATTTCGCTTCAGAGACAAGTTTTCTTCTTATCTCTGAAAAACTAAGATACCCTTTGCTCTTAACATCGATCTTTAATCGGATTCCAATTTTGCCTTAACTATACAACTAGCTCTAACATCTGCTTTCTGGATAAAACAAATCCGCACAAAGCAGTGCATTAAATTCTTCTTCATGTTAGCCATTTAAATGTTAACTTTTCTTATGAAGGTGACAACCATGTTAAAACTTATTAAATTAAAAAACAATACATTTTTATTCGTCCACAAAGAATTCAGTATCAAATATAAATTGGAAATGCCATCGTGAACTGTTTATTCCACCATGGTACTTTTGTAATAATATTTACAAGGCAATAGCTAATGAGACAATTATTTTCTGAATAAATTTTGACAATAAATATGTTTACCTGAAAAAAACTTATAACAATATTCTTTTCTTTCATCTATGAAAAACAACTGAGAATATTTCATCTGGTTGTACAAAGAATTGCCTTTTAAAGTTTCATCATAGTTAGATGTGTACCTTCAAGTACTAATTTATTGAAGGGGGAAAACACATTTGTTCGGTATTGACATCTACATCACATAGCCCATATTAATTTAAAGTACGTTCATAAATACACGTTAATATGAAATATTTTTCTTATTTCGCTATTATTTACGATCTAACCTCATTCTACCATATATAACTATTATCATTAATA
Source organism: Henosepilachna vigintioctopunctata (assembly GCA_030704895.1). Classification (NCBI taxonomy): domain Eukaryota; kingdom Metazoa; phylum Arthropoda; class Insecta; order Coleoptera; family Coccinellidae; genus Henosepilachna; species Henosepilachna vigintioctopunctata. The sequence continues at coordinate 5,858,588 of JARQZJ010000034.1, forward strand.
CTATATTCTCGGAACATTTTATTTCTATTTTCCAATGAATTGATTGGGTAGTTTTCTAGACGAAGACAAAACCTGATGTGTCTTTAAGAAGACACGAAAATTTTTCAAATTTGATATTGTAATTCCTTTTTGTCAAGATTTTCGTGAATGTCTTAATGATTGTTCCTAAACTCTGTAAATTATGAAGAAAGTTTTGATGTGTTGAAATGTTTGAATCTTTGTAATTCATGACATGTTTGATATATTTTAGTAATGGAAACGTGTTGATCCATTTATTTCGATAAAAAACGTTTCAGTTTTTTTCAGTTCTTCTTTATAGATAAGCTACTGAATTAGTATCTGTCAAAATAATTTGGGTATGAAGATACTCAACTAATATTATATCAAAATTACAGACATATTTAAATAGTTGAAATTGTTTTTTTTTCAATGAAAAGTAGTCTCTGACTCATTATTAGCAACAGCAAAAATGTCTGGCAATACAAGATTTGTGTCAGTTGAGTTCATAAAAAATAATTGAGAGAGAATTTTACATCTAAAAATTCTTTCAAAAGTTAGGGTTTTTCCTGAACAGGTAGTTCAAGAGCCAACATATCGAAAAATCAGTTTTCCTCAAATTCTTTCTCAAAAGCGAAGCTAGCTCCTAGAATAAAAGAATAATGGTTCAAAGAGAAATCTTAATGCATTAATCAACAAAAATATATTCAATACTTTCTTCAATTATATTCTCTCATATTATTTATTATGAGTTGAAAGAAAATTTTTTTACTCCTAGATATTCTAGAGATTTCAAAAAGTATTTGGTTAATTAAAAAATTGAGTTATTCTTGAATAAAATGCGTGATCCAAGAGTGAAGACTGATTTTGATAGTTTTCCAATACTTTTGCACAAAAAATTGTTCAAGTCTTCTAACATATGGACTGATCGAAAGGGTGAATTTCAGTAGATTTGAATATTCACTTATTGTTGAGTTAAAAAAACAACACTATTCAAATAAAGTGTTTACTAACAGTGATGTTTGAATCTACATTACGTGATGATAAAGTTGATTATTCTTCTTGTTAAATATCAATTTGTCAAAGATTAAATTAATTTAGAGTAATGTTTGGCATAACGCATACTGAAAGGCATTTTGATTGGTTTAATTTAACCGAAGTGAAAAATATTCTTTGTGCTATTGTATATTAGTTTTACTACTTTGCACTTAATATAAAAGAGGATGTGGGTCTATTATATCAACAAACACAGGATTCCACAATTAGTTTCAACTAGATCACAAAGGCGAGAATTTCTACTTCCCTTCTATTCAACTAATACGTCCCCTTCTACACATTAGCTACCCACATTTTCATTCCAAATGTTCGAGAAATGCCAATTATTGACACGAAAATAATTCGGTTTAGAACTGGAGCCCATTTTAAATGATAAGTTACAATTCAGACAGAATTTCTCTAACATAAATCGTTGTTTGTGGTTAATTGTCAGAGAAAACTGCTTTTTAAATTTCTTTCAAATATTATGAGTTCACTTCTGGAAAATTCTAACAATAAGGAAGAAAATTGTAATTAATGGGTGATTTTTTAAGCGTACTTTTTTTTTCAAATCCAATAAAACACTCAATTTGTACCATATGTTCAAAAATTTTATTGAAATTGATAACTTGGCCTTTTCCGTTTACATTTTAAAGACAACTTCATGTAAATGTTGTCCGCGGCTCCATATCAAATGGTCCATTCGGAAGGTCCAATTTTGCGTCACTTTTTCGAGCATTTCGGCCTGTATCCCACGAATTACGCGTGTTATATTATCCTGTAAGGCTTCAATAGTCTTCTGCTTGTTCACATACACTAACGACTTTATATAACCCCACAAGAAATAATCCAGAGGCGTCAAATCGCATGATCTTGGCGGCCAATTCACAGTGCCATTTCGAGAGATAAGTTGCTCACCAAATTCATCCTTCAACATGTCCATTTTTTCACGAGCTGTGTGGCATGTGGCACCGTCTTGATGAAACCACATGTCAACCAAGTTCAACTCGGCCAACTTGGACAAAAAATAGTTGCGTATCATGGCTCGATATCGTTCGCCGTTGACGATAACGTTTTTTCCACGGTCGTCTTTGAAGAAAAATGGACCGATGATGCCCCAGCCCATAAACTACACCAAACTGTCGTTTCTTCTGGATGCATCGGTAATTCTTGTATAAATAAATAAATGAAGAATAAATGGAAAATACGAATGCAATCTTCAAAACACAAACATTTAGCACAAGCAAACGAGAGAAATGAAAACTTTCAAGAATATTTTATATTTTTTAAAAAGATATTAAATATATATTACATTCGAAAAATTTTGAAAATATCAAATATTTTTGGAAATTTTTTGAATACCGTAAAAAAAAGAAATCAAACATCATATTTGAATTTATAAAAACCCAGTGCTTATCATAACAGCAAATCAAAATCAACAAACAATGGTACAATTTGACATCTCGTAGAACATTTAATAATAAATAAATAACACTCAATAATAAATGTAACCTATCTTCAGAAGTATTGAGCTAAATTCTGAGAAAAATTGGTGCGAAATGAATTTCCTTTAATCAAATTCATAGGTGAAAAAAATCTCGTTCATATAGTATTTAGTCTATTTTAATTATAGGTTCTTTTCAGCAAACAGTAACAAGTAATTCTTATAGTAATATCATAAAAATCAACAGTAGTAATAGTGTCATGTGTACTACTACACAAATAATCATTCAATTTGAATTTAATTATTTATATTTATGTTTGTGTTTTTAACAAATAGGTATTCTTCAAGAAAAAAATGAGAGAATTTAAAAAATAAATAGGTACATGTAACTTGTAATCCAACAATTCTTCTGTATTTTCTTTTGAGTATACCATATTTCCGTTGAACTGAGCTCCAATTAATCCATTTTAAATTATGTTAGGCATATGTTGAAAATACTTCTTAGGTGAGTTACGTAATGAACGAGATAACTGTTATGGAAGCTATCAAACGTATAAACAGGTATCATGGAATTCGAGGTATAACATAATTTCCTACATCCCAATTTCTATATTATACAACACAATACCAAAATTAAACAAGAATGATTTATATTCCAATAAAAAATTTCAATAAAAAGTAATTATGTCGGTGAAAAAACTTAAGTGATATAAGCTAATACATATTACACATAATTAATTCCAGTGTTGATGTTTTTTCACGGAATTCCAAGAGATGAGGTTATGTCAGCATTTCTTGATTTACAGGGAAGTTTATGGGTTATAAAAAAAAACAGATAAAACACTATATGTCAAGTTTTCTGGAGTCAAACTAGGATATTTAGTAGTTGAATAGATATGAGTGTTTTTTTGGAATTTATTGTTTCTCCTAAAGAATGAATTTCAGAAATGGTCCAATCCAAATTTTATGACAATAAAAAACTATTGCAATGTAATAATGGAGTGAAAATGTATATGAGGAGTAATTTTAGAGTGTGATGAACTTGGCAATACAAGAACAGATCGGATGAAATAGTGTATATATTGTAGGTTATACTTGAAACACATTGTATACGTATTGTATATATAAAGATGAAAAGCTTCCCATCACATACAACAAGGCAGGTGATACTTGTTTTGCCAGCTTCATGTAGTAGAGACTTGAATAATGAAAAAATGGTACCAACTTTTGACTTTGCCTATTATGTTCGTCACTTTCAATTATTGCCATTATGTCCGGTTCTTTCTCGACAATACCCACAAATTAAGGCGGCTTGCACAAAGAATATGAAGAATATAAGCCGAAAAGTCGTCTAAGCCAACTGTCACCAACTCGTCAATTTTAATGTTTCTATTTCATCTCGGATTTTGGGTTATTTCCAGTTAATAATACAGGGTAAGCTGATATCCTTAGTGGTGTGTTTTGAAAACGTATCAGCAGTGAAAGAAACACATATTTATCGCAAATAGACATGTCACTTCTAGACAAAAAAAGATATAGTGAAACTAATCCTGTGAATCTGCAGAAGGTGTTGGGTGAACGAATAACCCACATTTCTTTTTTGTCGTATTCAGAAGAAGTACGGACACATATCCAAAGGCTGCATAACCGCACAAATTACTTGAATTAATGTTTTAAAAAATATTAATACCAAAAATTATCAGATTGATTCAAACTCTTGGCTGAATGTTTCACAAATATATTGAGTAATAAAATGATATTACAACGTTGAGTCGACATGTTTCGAGCGGTCAGCTCATTATCAAGACTAACTGAAACAAGTCAATTCAACGTCGTAATATCATTTTAGTATTCAATATATTTGTGAAACATTAAGCCAAGAGTTTGATTCAAATCTTTTTTTAAATCATGTTTCACCAAGGGGTAAGCGAAAATTCAATCTCAGTGATAAAATGAAGAACTACTCCACTTCTATGATTATGAATTTGTTACTTAGATAATTAAAGATATAGACTATTCAGAGATAAATTTCGTAAAATTTCTAATTGAAGCATATTTTTGGTATTCTCACATATTTTTAGTATTCAGAAGAATATTTCTAAATATTCCTCTGAAAAATAAAAAAAATTTCTTACATAAACCAATCAATATACATATTCTGGATAAGTATATAAAATTCAACTATGCGTAATTATATGTACGTAGGGAGTATGTATATATAAAACACACTTATTAGAATCACCTGGCTTACCATGAGTTTTTCAGGGGTGTCCACAAGGTGAAGAAAACTAAAACTTCCGAAGCGAATGCTAAGCCAGACATATTCCTCTGAATACTAAAAATGAATAAGTGAAAATACAAAAAAGCCAATTTGATTTTTTTTAAGTAAGTTTGACGTTTTGATATCTATTCACGAACTAATGTTCTCCACATTCGGAGTTAGGACCTGGGGGCGTTTTGAAAGTCATAGATTAATTGATTGAATGAGACTGACGATTCATAATGAGTATGGAACAATTGTATCTTATTATCATTCAACAAATTCGATCATTTTTCGATTCGCACTTAATGTTCACTCTCGTTAAGTGATAGGTCCTTTTCCTTTCGCAACATTTGTGTAGACAGCTCCCTGAGAGTTTCATTTGAAATATTTCGATTAAGAGTCTCAGTATTGACGTATATATATATATATATATATATATATATATATATATATATATATATATATATATATATATATATATATATATATATATATATATATATAAGTAGTTATCGCAGGCAAGTTAATTACAAAGCGCGGTGTGAAAAATAAATGACAATACGGGTCGCATACAAAATAAACACCTGAAAGGCGTTGACCGCATTAAAAAACCAAGAGCCGAGTCTTTAATTGACAAAGGCCATACCTACCAATAATCACGTGAAGTTTCCAGGTAATCTGCATGGCGAATTCGGTGTGTCACCGTCACAGAAAATAAATGAATACGTTTGAAAAATGCCGCTACGCATTTCTGAAGGTCCAAGCATCCGATTCTCTTGACATCTTAATCTCGTCAACTTGTTCCTGTGAGTCTTACTGTTTAGTTCGTTCCCGTTGAAGTTTATCTTGATCTCGAGGAATTAGAGGTTACTTTTTGTTTGTTCTCGTTACTTTTTTTCAGCACTGAAGATTGACTTTCGATTTTGTAATTCTCAGATTTTCGATAAGTCCGAATATCATTCAAAGATTAAACAGGATTTGTGTATGCTACTGAATATTTTTTTTTAATAATTTTAGATCGATTTGGCTCATTGTTGCTCAAAACTATATATGGTCATATTTTTCATAACTGATCATTTCAATTCTTAATTTATCTATGGAGATTTTTTATGAGAATACTTTGCGAATCAAATAAATAGTAGGTACGTATAGGAAATATTTCATTGTATTCTACGCAATAAAACCTTTTTTTATTTTCCGGAAGCACCTTTTGCCGGACCCAAAAACTGTCCATTTCTGAAGGTTTATTGGAATAAGTTAATGCACCACTATAAAATGAGGCGATTATTTTTGAACTCGCCAAACCAAAATTGTCAAGCAATATTTCATTACTTTACGTTGTTAAGCCACATTTTGAATGGAGGGTCAAACTGCGGAATGTTTTAGGAACAACAATTAAACATTTAAAAATGTGAGATAACCAATATGGCGTTTTTATCCGAACATCAATAATTGTTTTCATTTCTCAAAATTGTTTGCAAGACAACTCACAAACATATGAAAGAAAGTGTCATAAACAGACACACTAAGAAATGTTTGTTAGGTGGGTTTGAATTTTTCAAACTCGGTTATCTAGACTAACTAGATTGTATAAAAATCATTTGTAGGTATGTAAGGAACTAACAAAAAAGAGCGAGGGACAGAAAACAAAGTGCAATAATACATTTAAATATTAAATTTTTGTTCATTTTCAGGTATTTCAAAAATTCTAGTTCCACTCTCACTCTCAGAAATTCTTTGAGGCTAATGCTTACATAACATTTCAATATTTTCAGCAATAATGAAAAAATAAAACAAGTAACGAAAGATTTCTTAAGAGTTAAGTTTTTCAGGTTGGCGGCATTGGTTGGTAATGGCATCCAAACGGCATCTATTAAAGTGTAAAGTTTTCAGTATACTCTGCCATTTCATCATGGAAAGACTTATAAACGATCAACAATTGCAAATTGTTACTATCAAAATTCGTGCTCTGTAAAAAAATGTGTATCGTTTGTTACGACTATATTGTGGTCGTCATAATCGACCTGGTGAGTCAACAATTCGTGCTGTTATCACCAAATTTCCCACCAAGTTTATTTTGTTGGACATTAAACCATTGTCTCGCATGCGTACAGTGCTTACTGAAGAGAATATTGCAGCCGTAGCGTACAGTGTCAATGAGGATCGTGAAATGTCAATTCGTCGCCGTTCTCAGCAATTGGGCATGTGTCAAATTTGACCTTCCGAATGGATCATTTGATACGAAGCCGCGGACTTGAATATAATAAAAAAAAATATATAATAAAATTTTGAATATAATATGCAGGTTGAGTGTTTTATTCGATTTAAAAAAAACTATGCTTAAAAAATCTCCCTGTAGATTGTAGATTTAATTTTTTGTGTGCTACATTTACTATAGCTTCACAGATAATATGAATGTAATTTCATCCCATATTGCAAAAATAAACGGACCTCCATCGCCTCCGTGGGCCGTCCCCACGGAGAAAACAACTGACTATGGTACGGTTGGATTCTGGTTCGAGTCCCAGTTAAAGCAAGGATGATTGTGTTTATCTCTGACTTGAGAGATTAAGCTGTAAATGACGAATTGTTGGGTAATATACATAGATTAGAAGCCCATTGGTCGTTAAGAACTGGCGTTACATTGTAGGCCCACTGAATTTAAAAAAGATTCACAAAAAGATACAAACAGAAAAAACATAGAAACAGATAAAAAAACGGGCGTTTTGTATTATATCGAAGAATCCAGTGTTCTGCTCATCTCACAATTATTTTAAAAGTAATTGTAGCTAAATAATTTGCAAGAATCAACAACTCATCATCATAGGTACTGAGACAACATAAAAGTAGATGAGGGATAGATTTCATTTCGTTGAACCGAATCGATTTCTTCAAACGAAACAAATTTTCAGTCAGGGCTACCTAGAAGTTATTTAAAAGACAATTTCAATAATCTTATATTGCCGACGAACTTTTAAAGCTGAAAATAAAAAATTAGCGTACGTTAACAGATTGATTTAATATTAATTTTTGTTGAATATATTGATATTTTAATGTTTTTATTAAATTTGCTATAAATTCTAGTCCATCTTGAAGACTTTCTTTGCGGTTTCTTTGGGCTGGTAAATTCTGTACATGGCCTACATATATATCACATTTAATTTCTACCCATTATCATACATATTCACAAACGTGCATATTTTACTAGGTATTCGAAGAAGAATCTTTTTCTACTCAACTCAACAAAATCTTATTAACAGATTATTTTCATGAACGTGGATGCTAACATATGTCATATCTTAAAATTACTTAATATATTAGGTACATATTTCATTTAACATTATATTAGGAACATTATCTAGATTTCAGTTTCTACCTCTTCGTTTTATTAAAAGGTAAATGGTTTCAAGTTACTAACTATATCTTAATTGAAATCATTATATAAGGTTTGAGTTTTATTGTAATTAAATATTTACATTTCTCTAGAGATGATACTATGTATTAATTTTATCGCAATTTTATGTAGGCACATGGACTTATTAGCGAAAAGGGATACTCTTCATCGTGACTGCTATGACTTATATAGAATATCTTTCTTGAAAAATTGACAAATGCTAGTAAAGTAACGTGTAAAATTCAATATTCGTGTGCATTCTTTTGCCTCATTCAGGTGATTTCTTTTGTCAATTCATTAACTTCTGGTTATGTTACATAGAACTTAACTTATAGGCAATTTAAGTTAAGTATATGTGAGGAATGGTATAGAGCTATCGATAAAGGAGAGGTAGTGATTGTAGCATTGTTGGACTTCAAAAGAGCGTTCGAAATTTTATGTAGATTTTTGCTGTTGAAAAAACTAAATAAAATTGGTTTTTAACGTTTAGTAAACAAATGGTTCAATTCTTATTTACATTCGCGATCTCCAAAAATTAAATTCCGTGGTGTTATTTCGGGCAGCATTGAAGTTGATTTTGGCGTACCTCAGGGTACGGTCTTAGGTCCACTGCTATTCCCCTTATACATTAATGATATTGTTTTACATTTAAAAAAATGCTATATTCGATTATTCGATGATGATACTATAATTTTTGTTGGTGGTAAAAATATCCAGACTATGACAGAATAGATCAATAGAGACTTGGCAACAAAAAATGAACGGCTAAGCGATACAGTTTATCGTTGAATGTAACAAAGTCTAAATTTATAGCTTTGGGTACAAGTAAAAGTCTTAAGATAAATAGTAATGAAAATATAAGTATTAAAATTGAAAACCAGAACATTGAAAGGGTAAAACTTGTTAAATATTTAGGCGTAATGTTAGATGAGAAATTGAGTTTCAATGATCATGTCGACTTAATACCGTCTAAAATCTCCAAGAAAATCAATTTTCTCGAAAGAATTGGAAAAAATCTGGCCATATGTATGAAGATATTGCTCTTTAAGTCCATAATTACCTATGCCACACTTTGAATATTGTTCCACTCTGTTATTGGGATTGAGTAAAGAAAAACCTCAACAGTTACAAAAGCTACAGAATAGAGCTATGCGAAAAATTTTGCAATGTAATAGATATACTCCAATCCAAAGCATGCTAAATTGTTTAGAATTAACGTCAGAAAACAGAGAATATTTTTTGCTAATTAAATATTTGTATTTAAAGTTAAAAACAAATTGTTCCTATATAAAGTAATAAAAAATGTAACATGTGTCAGTGATGTGCACAGTTATAATACAAGAAATGCTGACAATTTCTACATGCAAGTTTGGAAGCTTTTCAAATCTAGAAATAGTATATTTTATGAAGGACTCAACGCATTTAATAAATTATCTAGCTCCATAAAAACAATTAGTGACTTAAGGTATTCAAGCGTAAATTAGTTAAGTTCGTTTTGAACATATAATTGTAAATAAAATATTTTGAACCTGAATGTATGTATGATTTTGTAATAGCTAATGCTAAAATAAATATTATTATTATTTTATTAAATGAGAGGTAATAATAAAGAATAATGAGAGGTAATAATAAAGAATAATGAGAGGTAATAAGAAGAAGAGGTAATAATAAAAAAAAATTCATTAGTGTATTAATGAAGTGGTGATATTTCATTTTCTTGTTGGAAGATATCTGTTATAGTGTTTTTGTCTTTATTGGTAATACTTCTCAGCATTTTCTTCTGAACTACTTCAAGGAGATTAATAGTTGTGGTACTTATGCTGCACCACATGGGAGCACTTTAGATCAGGGTAAGTCTTATAACCTTTGGTGTATAGTAATCAGATATTTCTAGAACAATTGTAGTGATACACAAATGAACAAAAAAGTATAAACGAAAAAACTACAATGAAATGAACTACAACTGGAAGTTGAGTTCATTTCGTTATTTAGTTTCAAGTTTTTGATGATACAAGTCACCAGCCTATCTAGATATTTGTTTAAAAGATTCTACAATATTGATAAAAGCTAATTAATCAACATTTTATGGAGCACTATTAAAATAACCGACTGACAAATCAAAATCGCTAAAACAAAAAGTAACTTATTTAACAATTTTCTAATTTGTTTTTCTAAAATGTTCCCTGTTAAAAGAGTTTCTCTAAAATGTTCCCATGCAGAGTGAAATATGAAATATCCTCACATAAATTATATAGTAATGCTATACTACGTCACATTATAAAACTCCAATAAAATTTCGAAGTCTAGGGATAACGAGGGGAAAGGTAACACGATTAGGGATACCAACATTCACATTTCATGCTATAAGAAAATCCCTCCATATCGTATTACAATTTGGCAATATTTATAGTTATTGGGTCCAGCGGGAGATCGAATGAGCAGTATCTTATTTACGACGTTTCACCAGCTGCTAAGCCGTATCCGATTCGACTGTAATTGACACTTGACACCGCGCTACAATCTATGACCATTTGTTGATTTTTGTTTCTAACGACCTACGTAGATTTGAAATTGAAGGAACACAGACGATCGCAGCGCTGATTTTGAAACTGCTTCATTTTTCATTATGAGGTCGGCTCGAAATTCGCAATTTCTTTTGTTCTGTGTTGCCAAAGCACCATGTCTATGAACTATTTGGCAAAAATATTTAATTTTTCAAGCTTCTCAAATAATTCAGTGAAATGATTATTTGTAAGAAATTAGTTTTTATGTCACTAGGGTTTATTAGCTCACTTTAACTAACTTATTGTTGAATCTGAACGATTATATTTAGAACACATTACATTTTCATAGAAAATAGAGTTGCCAATATAATTATCTTTTTTGGCTCAAATGAGAGAATTGGTTCATAATTGCTCTATACCTTCATGTTTCCGATCTATAGATCCTTATCCCTTCTTGCTTTGTCTATATATTCCTATCTACTTCGCCCAAATATTCCTTTTCATATCAAATCTCCTATTGCCTTACTTGATCTATCATAAATTCTTGTTCCATCATATCTTCAAACTTCCCTTTGGTCTATTATTGATTGGAGCCTTTTTATAATACTATGCTGTTTGAATTAATTGGGATAAACATTTTTTTCTTCGTTTGAGTTAGGTACTGCAGTAAGTATGTGCTTGTTTACTACCTGAGTTGACGTGAGGGTTCGACGTTGACCATCATTTACATTCTGGCCGGTTTTACCTAGCCAGCAATTCAGTTATGGGCCTACCGGTGCGACAGTTGGTGGTTTCAATTTTGATACGTGCTGTATTGTCTTGTCCAAAGATGGATATCACTCCGAGGAAGCGTTCCAAAATTATCGCGCTTAATGAACACACATCAATGACTGTAAGAGATATAGCTGAAGCTGTTGTTGTGGGAAAGTTCAGCGTCTCGAAAATTTTAAAAACATTTGAAGAAAGTGGCTCATCGTCTCCAAAAAGAGAAGGAAACTGCGGCCGCAAACGCGAAAGTAACAAAATAACTCCAAGAACAGGCAAATTGCTGTTGAAAAATAGCAAAATTAGTCCGAGAAAGACAAGTACGGATCTTCGAAGGGATTTAATAGTTTCTGGCGTGGAGGTGAGCACCTCAACTGTGCGAAAACGACTTCTGGAGGTTGGTCGTAAGGCAAGAACACCAAGAAGAAAGCAACTGCTTACCCAGAAAATGATGAAGAAACGTTTGGCATGGACCAAAAAATACCGTGCGTAGGAAGAAGGGGTTTTTTAGTGATGAGACACATTTGTTTGTTCAAGGGTACAAACCAAATGTTGTTAGACGAAGTGATGGGGAAACTTTGCGGCCTGATCACATCTAGCAAACAGTAAAACATCCTTCGAAACGAATGTTTTGGGGTTTTTTCACAATCAATGGCGCTCCACGATTAGCTCCTATAACAGCGAGTCATCATCCCTGAATTCAGTGAAATATATGGAAATATTGCGCACCAGGATTGTGCCATTCATGGAAACGTTTGATGAAACATTTCAGCACAACCTGGCTCCCTGCCACAATTCCAAAAAAGTGCAGGCCTTTATACGTGAGAATGAAATAAAAGAACTCGATTGGCCGGGGAATTTACCTGATCTCAATCCCATTGAGAATTTATGGAATATTTTAAAGAAACAACAGGCAAAAATGGATTGCACTACAAAATGAAAAATGATTATAAGTTTAATTTAGGTGTGGTTTCATGATGACGAATTGAACAAAATCTGCGCCATGCTAGTGAAACCGATGCCTAGACGAGTTCAAGAAGTTATTTCTGCGAAAGGAGGTAATAGGTACTTTATATTAATATGAAGAATTTACACTAGTTGGTATGCATTTACTTCATTACCTAAAGGTAAGATTTTACGAAAACATTGTTTTTTATCCTTTGTCCCAATTAATTTGAAGAGCATAGTAGATTCCCCGTATCTAGAGAATATAATACCTATTTTATTATATTTCTCAAAAAAGTACATTTAATTTTTTTTATATTAAAATCATATCAAATTGTCTTCACTTTATATCACCCATCTCTTCTTCCTCTATGTTCATTATTTCTGTCATAACTCTTCTATGCTACATTTCCTATTTTCTAGGCGAAATATTGTGAACTTTCCTTCCGTTAAATTTCGAACGAAGCTCTAGGCTTATGCAAGACAAGTCCCTTTCTCGCTCGCAATTTCAACCCTCTGGGAAAGAATAAATATTAACATCAGTTTCGTAGGGTGAGTAAAGTTTTGGAAAATTTTCTCCTCCTTTTGAATCTTTTTTCAAATTTTGAAAATGTCGTTTAGTCTTTGAGGTATTTATAAAAATCCAAATCCCATTTTTTTCAGTTAATTATCTATTATTTTGAATATTTTGCAAGCAATACTTAATACTTAGAAGGCAGTGTACCTACTACGTTTAATTATTGTTAAGTTGATACACTGCTCTGTTTATTAAATTAATATGAGAAGCCACTTATTTGGGTTGAATATAATAATTATAATAATAACAGTAATAATAACAATAATAATAAGTCCTTATTTTCCTACATGTAAAAACACTCAGTTATAGGAAATATTCAAAAATATACTTATATATAGTATTAGCACCTAATAATATAATCCAAATGTTTAAAAAATTATAATCAATAAAGAAAGTAATTAGGTATAATAAATAATAGACAATAAGAATATGGCTTTCCTCTGAATTCACTATATACATACTAAAAGAGTCCAAATAAACCCGACCAATGAAAGCAAATGAGTCACTGTTGATATCGCATTTGTCAGACACATCCTAGAATAGCGAACACATGTATTTTTGCAAAAACATTTGCTTTGAGCAGTGGCAGTACTTATCGTAACCAATGAGGTTAATCCGAGGTGCGATTATTGCTAGTTGAAAACTATATAGGTATCTAATGGACAATTGTACGAGAGAATTACCTAGTTTTCGGAGAAAACTAAGTCTAGGAACATGAAAATCAATAGAGCCAATAAGGGTGGGATAGTCTATATAACCATGTAAGAGGTTATACAGAAACTTCAGAGACAACAAGTCCCTGCCAACTTATATCCTCTGACCGGATAATCGTGATCTTTCCTCCAAATTTGAGAAATTTTCGTTGTATCGACTCTAAATGATTCTTATGAGAATTGTAATGGGACGTCAAATCATACATCCAAAATATAATTATCTCTTTAGAAGCGCATTAAATAATTGTATACTTGTTATTGTATAAGTGTAAATAATACCTATATTAGTGCAATTAAGATATCTTTTCTAGATAGACAAAAAAGATATGATTCCCCTTTAAAATGATAAATATTGTAGAAACCCTCCAAAATATTGTCATGTCAAAATAAAGAATTGGGCAGATGTATATCACTGTCCTTCAACATAGCATTAGTAACAACAAAACAAAACAAACAATTCAACCCCACTAATGGCAACAACAGAGAGTGAACAAGAACTCCCTCCACTTATTATGGGCGTTTTCATAATACCGAGGCGGGAACATATTTTTAACGTATTCTGATTGGTGCAACGATGTCCGTAGTAATTGGTGGGGATTTTATGTAGAGATCTGCTGAAAGAGAGTCCTCTCAAGAAACAGTTCCGTCTAAAACTTCGAGTTGTGTACATGTGTTGTATCTTAATACTAGTAAATAACCAGAAGTTAATAAGCCGATATTGTTCAGTTATAAATATTTCATTGAGAAACAAAAATGTTGAACGGAGAAGAAACTAATGTGAAGCTTTCAACAGTGGATCGTAAACCTTGGCAGTCCTCATTTTCGATTAGATCGTTGTTTCCAGAAATCGAAGAGGTACAAAAGAAACAACAAGAAACATCGACTCGCATGGTAATGTCTGAAACAGATATAAGTGATTCCGATTCTGATTTGGATGTTGGAACTTCGGGACCATTAGATTGTAGTACAAGTTCAAGTGATCCAGAAAATAACACGCAAACAAAGGAGAAGCCATCGTACAGTTACAACTCCTTGATAATGATGGCCATTCGCAGTAGTCCAGAGAAGAGATTAACTTTGAATGGCATCTATGAATATATAATGACGCATTATCCCTACTACAAGGATAATAAACAAGGGTGGCAAAATTCAATTCGTCATAATTTAAGTTTGAATAAATGTTTTGTGAAAGTTCCTAGACATTACGATGATCCTGGTAAAGGAAATTATTGGATGTTAGATGCTTCAGCCGATGATTTATTTATTGGAGGTAGCACAGGAAAGTTGAGACGACGATCAACTGCTGCGTCGAGAACTAGACTAGCTGCTTTCAGAAGATCCCTCCAAGTTGCACCACAATATTACTATCCAACCGTGTATCCTAGATATAATTCGTGTTTTTTGCCACCGCAACCGATGAACCCAAGACCAATTTTGGGATCGTTCCCAATGCAGCCTCCAGTTTTCGATATGTCAGCACTGTTCCGACAACCTCATCTAGATGTTTACCAGAACTTTAGGTTACCACAACATTCGCAAATATTACCACCTGTGCATTTGTCGCCATCTAGTGTAAGTTCAACATCACCTGAACCATTGAGTACGAATACTTTATACCATCCGGTACCAATTGTTTCAAGGCCAAATTAACAAAAATATTGTAAGTAATTCGTTATGTTGTGCTTTTCACCAAAGATGTTATAGTTCTTAAGATATTTTCAGTACCAATTCAATGTTTCCTGTTTGTCTTTGCAAACATTTGGGTAGTAGATATATTTACGTATTTTTATTTGAAATGTGATTTAGGTAAAACTAAAACAAAATTGTGTTTATTTTAACTGCTGCAAAGTGAATTTAATTCAAATTGTTATAAGATTAAGTACTTACCACCTAATGGTATTTCTAAACGATTAGATAATTTTTAAATTTATTGAATGTTTTTGATTTATTCATTCATTTTACTTAAGTAATAGAAATGTATTTCAAGGTGAGGATACCAAATATTGCGTTAATGTTGTTAAAAATTCAGATTCAATTTTCATGATCTCATGTATATTACATCTAGGTAAATATAGGTACGTACACTTAGTTTGCCTGTTGAATGTGTTTAGTTCTTGGAAAAAAATTTATATCTATAAATTATGATGACCTATGTATATATTTTAACTATGTATGTATTGTATATATCAGGTTTTAAAGAATTTGAGAGTGATTGTAAATAATTCATTGTTTATTACCTTGTGCAAATATGTAAATAATAAAAAAGTTGATACCTACTCTAAAATTTGTTTTATTGCAAAGGTGTGAATATGTTTTACCTACCTACTCTGTTCTTTCAAGGATATGTTTGTCTACATTGCACTGAAGATTATTTCTGTAGGTCCATATAGCCTAAAAGCGAATAATTACTTCGTATTCATGTTAATTTTAAATTTAATAAATAACTATGAATAATTCAACTGATTAATTTCGATTAAAATCTATATACGACGTTGAATTAGCAGTTGAAGCTCCAAAATAACCTATGTATGTGTTGATTTAGGGGTTTCAAAATTTTTTTTATATTACAATATTAATGACTGATAAATTCTCGCTGAACTCTTGGTGAAACATAATTAAATATTAAATTAAACACTTGCATCAATGTTTCACGATTATATTTAACAATATCAAATAGTAAACAGGTTTCGAGCGTGAGCTCATCTTCAAGACTAAAGAAAGTTTGTTGTTCTTGGAGATGAGCTCACGTTCGATACATGTTGACGAATTGATATTGTTGAATATAATTGTGAAACATTAAGCCAAGTGTTTAATTTAATTTAATATAACAGTAATATTGTTTTTCAAATTATTTGGAATTTTTTTAAATTAGAAGTGAAAATGACAAAATCAAAGCTAATGGCTCTGATGACGTATTACCTCCCCAAGATCAATAAATTTTTCTAATTATAAGTATCTTTCGTATATCACTTTTTTTGGTGATTAAGCAAGTGAAATAAGCAAAGGTTGTTCTAATAAGGTTTCTATAGATTGTGATAATGCATAGTACCTACCTATCTATTAGAGAAAAATAATTTTTTTTTACTATTATTTTTATTATTTTTCGGCTGTAGTTTCGTAGTATTAGGTACCACATTTTCAAGCACATGACAAACGAAATTGGAATTGTTTGAATATAACAAAGTTGATCAGCAATAGAGTTTGCATTTTTTGTCCTACTTCACTGTGTATTCTTCTTCGTGGTGTGGTAAAATCCTTCTATCTATTTGATAATTTCACAGATTTACTGTAGTATTTTTATTGTGTTATAGATGTGTATGATTTGTGAAACATTTAGTTTTTTGTCTTTTTAAGCTATATGTAAGAAATTTGAAATTATCTGCATCTGGAAATGTATGCCAGGAGTCCTGAAAGTGTTTGCAAATTTCGAATTCTCTTTGTTTAACCTGAAAGACTGTTGATGTTCTTTGAATCTTGTGTTAGTTTCTGCCTCTTTGGCCTATGTAACAGCTGTAGCCCTCATTACAAGTATGTTTATATAATTCCAAATTTTTTTTGGTGTATTTGATCTTCAAAATTGAAAAACAATGTTTATTAGAGATGTTCATTGTGAAGGTTTGAATGGTTGATATTATTTTTAGAAAGTGAGTTACCAATTTTATTGGAATTTGGTCGAAAATAAGTCAATGCTATATATGTCAGTATTTTGTATTTTTGTATGTGGGAATATTGAGTAATATTTGTTTCTAGTTTGTATTTAGTAAAGAATTTATAGTTCGGTTGTCTCAATCATTATTTCAAGAGAAAATGAAAATGCTTTATGTAGGTATTATTGACCAATATGCCGTTCAGTCTTGAAAATGAGCTAACGCTCGAAACATGTTGACTATACATATTGTTAAATAAATCGTGAAACATTAAGCCAAGAGTTTAATTTATTTTAATATTCAATTATGTTTCACCAAGAGTTAAGCGAGAATTCAATCTCATTAATTAATAAATTAATATTAACACAGTTGGCTGAAGTTTCACTTAATATATTAAAAACTCTAAATATGTTTCGGATGGTATACCAAGAATAAGTACCTATACAACTTGTATACTCTTGATAATCGGTTAACCACCCCAAACATATGTAGGTAGAATTTTTAATATATTTAGTGAAACTTAATCCAAATATTGTTTTTTGCAGGTATGTATACCTAATATTTAAATTATTTAGGCTATCTTGTAACTGTATTTCATTCGTAATAGAATGTCGTCTACATGTCAATATTTGTACAAAAAAATTATGTTTTTTCTATATTTGGTTTTAAGAAAATTTGTTTCTAGATTTCACATTTATATTTGAGATAAAAATGGACTAAAACCTGAGTCCATTTCTAAACCAACTTCTTTGGTAGTACGAGTTTTTATATTGAAAATAATTTTTTTCTGTATATAGATCGATTGAACAGTGTGATAATTTCATCTTGAATGATTGGGTTTATTCTGTGTGTCATAATTAGATTTTGATGATTTGCTGGCAGTTTTTATTTGGATTATCAGTTGCAAAACATCGAAGGATATCAGAATGCTATTATTGGACATTTTTAAGTTTTTGGCCGAGTTTTACTGAATTATTTATGGCATATATCACATGAAAAATTACATTTCTTCATGAAATTTTGAGTTTTGAGAATTCTCTATGTATTACGTAGTTAGGTATTTATTTCTATCAATTAATGAAAAACATGATACAATATCATTGGCAAATAAAATATTTTCTCAACGTTCTATTATTACATATGTAGGTACTATTTTATTTTGGCATACTCCTTTGGCTGAAACAATTTTTAACTGATTAGCTCATATATTAAGCTAATATATATTAGTGCTGAATTATTATTATTATTTCGATTGTTCCCCATGAGGAGAGCGACTGAACTTGAATTCGCAATCATTAGGAATTTTGCTTCATCTTTTTTGCCTCCCAAAAACGCTTCATTCTCTCTGAATGCTCTTTCTTCCGTTCATCTGTCCACTTTACTCCAGGTTGACGATTTAATTTTTGCTCAAACTTTACATGTGCGATTTTGTAGCGACATTCAGTGCGATCTTCTAGATTTTTCATTTTGATATGTTGTAGATCCTTTTGGACCTCTTTTAGCCACTCTGTTCCGCATTTACTATTCATAATTATATTGAGTAGTTTCTTCGGTATTCTGGACTGTTTCATTCTGTAGACATGTGCATAGAACTTTGCTCGTCGTTTTCTGATTTCTTCCGTTATCGTATTTGTCTTTTGATATAGTTCATTATGAGGTCTTTTCATCCAAATGCTGTTTCTATTGATTGGCCCGTAAATCTTTCTGAGAATTTTTCGTTCTTGTTTTTCTATTTCTCTAATTCTTGAATGGCCGCCAATAACCATTGTTTCAGCTATGTAGATTGCTTCTGGAAGAATCGTTGTGTTATAATGCCTTAATTTGGCGCCTCTCGAAATGCACTTTTTGTTATAGTGAGCCCATGTTAGTTTGTAGGCCCTTTGGAGCTTGGTTATTCTCTGTTCATTAGCGATTCGGTTTAAACCTGAGGACTGTATAACTTCCCCGAGGTATTTAAAATGGCCTACTTGCAGAATTTCACCATGTTTTGTCATAAGAGAAGATTTATTTTTTGGTTTTCTTTCCATGTATTTGGTTTTATCATAAGAAATTTGTAACCCGGTTTTCTGCGCAATTTCAGGTAGTTTTTCCACGGCGCGAATGGCTTCAGTTCTGTTGTCTGTGATGATAGCAATATCGTTTGCAAAGGCGAGACATTTGACATTTATTCTATTTTTTTTTTTGATACCCACTTGTATGCCCATCACGTGAAGTTCCCATTCCCTAATGATCTTCTCTAAAACAATATTGAAAAGAATTGGCGAAAGTCCGTCCCCCTGCCGTACACCGGTTTTGATTTCAAAGGGATCTGATATTTCGCCCATAAATTTTACCTTGGAAGTTGAACTTGTAAGTGTCTGTTTTATAATTGTTCGGGTCTTTCGATCGATTCCAAATTCTTTCATGATTTCGAAAAGGGTTTCGCGGTATACCGAATCATATGCTTTCTTGAAGTCAATGAATGTGATCACCATTAGTGCTGAATATTAATTGTATTAAAATATTGTTTGTTTTTTTTACTATTGAAATTTTCCTGCAAATTATCTGATCGGTAGTAATTTTAAAATCAAATTGGAAAATATATTTGGAAAAAGCTGCGAGCTGCAGAAGCAAGGAAGCATATATTGAGACGCGTTTCAGCTTTTTAATTCTCATCAGATTTCCCTAGCCTATTTGAAGTTGTTGGAGCTTGAAGAATCAAAACCAAAGAAATTTCCTGCGTAGGAATCGCCAGCTTATGTACCTACTATTTACTTCTGCTTAACAGACCAGAATGTGATATTTTAGTAGCTGTGAAAGCAACTTTTATTATTTTCCAAAATTTTGATATGTAGAATTTGAATTGACCACAAGAGAATTTTGAAATCGCTTTAAACTTTTTTTTGAAAATTTAAATTTTATCGGTATACCTCGTAATGAGATTCAGTGATGAAAGATTAAATCTGTCTCGATAGCGAAGCGTAGATCACATTTTCAAACCCAAAAAATGTCAACCGGAAGCATAAATAGACGTTTCCTTCATCAGAGAAATTCATTTGTTTATTTTCACGCTCGTAAAACTAACTTAACAACGCTGTCCTATGACAACCAAAATACTCGAAACAAGTGTCAACTTGTTTCTAGTATCGTAATAAGAGTTTCTAGGTATCAAATTAATCTCATTGAATTTTCTTCCGTTAGGTTCATATTTAAATATATGCATTCAAATAACAATAATGTAACATTTCTCAATTTCTTCAGGTTATATACTCCATTAAATATTAACTCATTCAATCATCTAAGTGTATTTAACTTCCTGTCGGCTTTCGACTTTGATATGGTGAATCAGTAGACAAGAAACATATTTACAATGAATGAAACTGAAATGAATGAAATATTCCGTTTCTTCGCTAGCCTCTCCATTAATTTTAAAAACCCTAAGTGGACGTAGGTGTAAGACTGGCCGATGTTGGCCTGCGGGTCAATTAGATCTAAGTCTCATCAACTAAAATGTTGACGTGACTTTCGGGACGGCTGAGTCACACAAATGGGAGAGAATCAATTTAACTTGATGCAAGCGTTGAGTTCTATTCTACCTACGCTCAATCAAAAGAAATTGTGGAATAACACTAATTCACGTTAGTTTTTTTGTTTACAGAATGTACGTGATGTTATTTTAGAACGTGAAATAACTAATAAGAAAATTATGCTAGAATATGAGGCTATTTAATGTTAGTTTATTGAGATGTGTTTTGAGGCTCCTGAGGTGCAAAATGTTTGAAACATTCGCACAAATAATAGGTACTAACTAACAAAAAAATTTGGTAACCATGTCCGAAAAAATTATGAAACCTCGTTTTCGTTTTTGATTGAAAATTATTATATGGTGTAGATGTTTTCCATCGACTAAACTAACTTAATCGGTTATGACTAGCTGTAACTATATTAGCTATTATTATTAATGAGGTATTAATTATATGTCACTTCAATCCTATATAACGGGTTATTTTTTAAGAGTTAAGTTTTTATGGTTGGCGGCACTGGTTGATTATGGCATCCAAACGTCATTTGTCAAAGTGAAAAGTTTTCAGTATACTCTGCCGTTTCATCATGGAAAGACTTACAAACGAACAAAAAATGCAAATTGTTGAAATTGACTATCAAAATTCGTGGTCTGTGAAAAATGTGTATCGTTTGTTACGATCATATTATGCTCGTTCTAATCGACCTGATGAATCAACAATTCGTGCTGATATCATCAAATTTCGCACCGAGTTTACTTTGTTGGACATTAAACCATTGTCTCGCATGCATACAGTGCGTACTGAATAGAACTTTTTTTGCCCCAGTTAGCCGAGTTGAACTTGGTTGACATGTGGTTTCATCAAGACGGTGCCACATGCCACACAGCTCGTGATACAATGGACATGTTGAAGGATGAATTTGGTGAGCAGCTTATCTCTGGAAATGGCCCTGTATATTGGCCGCCAAGATCATGCGATTTGACGCCTCTGGATTATTTCTTGTGTTGTTATGTAACATTATGTAACATAACACGCGTAATTCGTGGGATACAGGCCGAAATGCTCTAAAAACTCACGCAAAATTGGACCTTCTGAATGGACCATTTGATACGGATCCGCGGACAACATTTACATGAAGTTATCTTTAAAATGTAAATGGCAAAGGCTAAGTAATCAATTTCAATAAAAATTTTGAATATATGATGCAAATTGAGTGTTTTATTCGATTTAAAAAACACTACGCTTAAAAAATCACTCATTATAACTATATGTAGATTACTTATATTCAATCTACTTATAAGAAAAAACTCTCTTTATATACACCGGTGGAGCATATACCTACTAATTAATGTAGTTTAAAGTCTTATAACCTCTTCATATAAGAAAGAAATTTGCTTGTTTCCTTCAAGTCACAATAAACTTA
Organism: Henosepilachna vigintioctopunctata; assembly: GCA_030704895.1. Lineage (NCBI taxonomy): Eukaryota > Metazoa > Arthropoda > Insecta > Coleoptera > Coccinellidae > Henosepilachna > Henosepilachna vigintioctopunctata. Next base: position 5,880,798 of record JARQZJ010000034.1, read on the forward strand.
TTAAAGTTCCTAAACACAGAATATTCGTTTAAGAACGAAGGATAAAAGCGCTACTATAACCAATTTGCCACTTTTAAATTGATTTTGTGCAAATTGTCATACTTTTTTCACGTATATTTATTATTGGGGCCAAATAATTGAAAATTAATTTTCTGCAATCGGGTTAAAGGAACATTCGAGATCTGGAACTATTGGAAAAACAGCTTTTGGGTACTTACTATAGCAGACTATTACATAAACGTCATTTTATTTATATGTACCATATTAAAATTCTGCACTTATGTGAATAACTCATGAAATTTAACCATTTTAAAGTTTCCAAATACAAAAGGCACTAATCAAGCGACCGTTCAATTTGAAAAACCTTAATATCTTACTTCCTTCTCCTGTTCGTTTTTCAAAGCATTTGGAAAGTCGTAGAACGATTGCATATTTTGTTTTTCTATGAAAAACGACAATCTGATATCCTTTTTATCCATATTATATGATCCATATCACGTCTAATGCTCTATGGTTTAAAATAACTCCAATTGGCTTTGCTTTTTTGAGTCTATTAAGTGTATATTTTTCAATTGGCCTACCTACTATTATTTACCCAATATAAAATTTATACTAAAAGCTCAAATTATTCAATTAAAACTGCGAAAATGTTCTGAGAAGCGTCCTATTTGCATTAGTATACAAGCTAAACTAACAGTGGGGTTGTAAAATTCCATAGACCACCAGCGCCACAGTGCCATATACTCATTTCATGACCTGTTGGCTCATGTTCGGCTCTACATTCTAACGAATAACAACCTATGGATTCTTTGTTTAAGTAGAGCGGTATTGTTATCTCTAATACAAAGATATTATTATTATTATTTCGATTGTTCCCCATGAGGAGAGCGACTGAACTCGAAATTCGCAATCATTAGGAATTTTGCTTCATCTTTTTTGCCTCCCAAAAACGCTTCATCCTCTCTGAATGCTCTTTCTTCCGTTCATCTGTCCACTTTACTCCAGGTTGACGATTTACTTTTTGCTCAAACTTTATATGTGCGATTTTATAGCGGCATTCAGTGCGATCTTCGAGATTTTTTATATTGATCTGTTGTAGATCCTCTTGGACCTCTTTTAGCCACTCTGTTCCGCATTTTACTATTCGTAATTATATCGAGTAGTTTCTTCGGTATTCTGGACTGTTTCATTCTGTAGACATGTGCATAGAACTTTGCTCGTCGTTTTCTGATTTCTTCCGTTATCGTATTTGTCTTTTGATACAGTTCATTTTGAGGTCTTTTCATCCAAATACCGTTTCTATTGATTGGCCCGTAAATCTTTCTGAGAATTTTTCGTTCTTGTTTTTTTATTTCTCTAATTCTTGAATGGCCGCCAATAACCATTGTTTCAGCTGCGTAGATTGCTTCTGGAAGAATCGTTGTGTTATAATGCCTCAATTTGGCGCCTCACGAAATGCACTTTTTGTTATAGTGAGCCCATGTTAGTTTGTAGGCCCTTTGGAGCTTAGTTATTTTCTGTTCATTAGCGATTCGGTTTAAACCTGAGGACTGTATAACTTCCCCGAGGTATTTAAAGTGGCCTACTTGCAGAATTTCACCATGTTTTGTCATAAGAGAAGATTTATTTTTTGGTTTTCTTTCCATGTATTTGGTTTTATCATAAGAAATTTGTAACCCGGTTTTATTCTTTTGAACCCATTTATTCTATTTTATTTATTGATGCCCACTTGTATGCCCTTCACGTGAAGTTCCCATTCCATTATGATCTTTTCTAAAACAATATTGAAAAGAATTGGCGAAAGATATTAGATTACAAAGAGATATTAGATGAATGAAACTGATATTCCTTCTTTTCTAGCTTCTTTCTAGAGAGTAATTGGACCATGTCATTTAATGACAAAGAATTGACCGCTCTATGATCTGTTTCTACCCTATGAAATACTTTTTTTATTTATGTCTTGCTGCCTTCCAGTCTTAGGTACTTGTTATGGCCGAAACTTTAAAACATGTTTCCTCATTTTTTAATTAAAATACTGTATCTAAAAATAAAAAAAAATGTTATTTCTAATCAAAGTAAAAGTAGGTTTGAATAGAAAATGAGTGAGGAATGTATGCAATACCTTATGTCAATATGTGTCACCCTGTGTTCATTTCAATTCAATTTGTAATTGTTAAAAAATGTGTAGGTTGGCTGGACAAGCATCAATCTAGAATTCGGACCAGATCTCACGAACAGGAGGTGAGTAGCGAGCTTCTTTATTGACAAATATTGACCCCACTTGTACATCTTGGCCTACCTACGGCAATTATCTACCAGATACGTCTCATTAAATATGAATTAGAGTATTTACTGACAATATCTGGACCAATTGAGCCAATCAAGTACGCATTTGTAGTTAACAATGTTCATTCATGACTTGAATGAATGTTTCATTCATGTTCAATAAAACACCTAAATGGGTGATTTGTTTATAAGGGCCATATCGAATCCAACTACTTATTATCCAAATAAAAAACCATGACCTGTGGTACTCCGTTTATTGAATCTTACTTCTTTATTTTCGTTTGATGAATGGTTTGTGAATTTATATGATAGCTACTTTTCCATAATGATGAGTATTTTATTATTTTACAACTAGGTTGTATACATTCAAGCGAAAAAAATTATTATAAAAACGGAAAGTAAAATGTCTGGGTTTTTCTTTTTTTTGCGATACAAAAGTCATACTTGTAGATTCTTATGTGGACGGTTGTTGTTATCAGTTCTCTTACTTTTCTTTTTGTGTTTGTAGTAAAAATTGAAATTTGTACGAATTCACCTCTAGATTGTCATTTAATGATAGAAGATAAATGTTGTTTGCTCATTTCCTTTGTTTATATTAAATTAAAAAATTGGAATATTAGAAAAAGTTTTTGATATTTGTGTTTTTCGCTGATATATGAAAAACTCGGAGAGAAATGAAAACTTCACAAATTTCACCAACAAAAATGAGTTCTTTGTTCTGCTCAAAAAATAACAGAGTATTTCGACATGGTTATTTTCTTTTCTTTTCGTTTGTATTGAATTGAGTTCTTATGATTAAGCAGTACTCAAAGGAACTCTTTGTGAGCTCCATTGATTGATAATGCAAAAATTTAGTATTTTAAAATGAAAATTTGTGAAAGCACAGGTATAGAGAATGAAAACTCTTAAAAATTGTATATAGAAAAGGAAAACGTCGAAAAAAAAAACCATAAGCCATATACTAATTTTAAAACGTTACAGAACATAACAGATGCCAAAAGCTTTAATTTTTTCGGAATCAAACTACCGAGTGATCGACAAACGAATAATATTTTGTTTTGATTGCAAAACAAAATGTAATACAACTTAATTGTGGACAACCTAATTTCATGGAGCTGTATGTTGAATGCCAAGTACCTACCTTGGTGTTGATTTCATGTTCATTTCATTAACAATTCAAAACCTGGCACAAATGGGAGAAGGAGTTTTAGAACCAATCAACAGAACAACTCATTAATTTTCATAACAATTATGTTATGTGATTATGTAATGAAGTTGAAATTATGTGATATCAAAGTTTTTCTTATTCCTAACTTCATTTTTATTAGAATTCATTGTGAAATTGTGTTAAGTGAGGTGGTAAAATTATTCAATTTTACCAAACAATATTTAAATTTATATTTTAATTTTCATTGAATATAAGTATTTTTTACATTCAATCTCAAGTTGTTAATAGGAAAAGCCGAAATAATAAATCATAACAATTCATATCATCCTTTCTATATAACTTCAAAGTATTTTACACACAGTCCTTTCAACCATCAATTTTAGAATGCACAGTATCTAAAACTAAAAAACACTCCTCAGTTTAAGTTTTCTTTGATTGAAACCATCTCCCATACGGAGATTCTCACAGATATCGTATTCTTCACAACGCCGGCAATCAAGCATGGAAAGAGGTTAAAAAGGTTTTACTTAGACAATAACCCCATCACTGCCAAGAAAAATCACAATATCATTACCCAATATCTGTGAACTTTTACGAGACCATAGATCAGATAAACACTCCTGCGTCCGTTCTTTAAAACGTTCTATTGAAAGCGGTAATCAAAGACATATTAAAACGATTAGTACTTATCCTTTTCAGCCATGCATCTGATATGTTATGCATAGATCGACGAAATCATTTATTGTTGGTAAATGCGTGGAAGTAATGTAGGAATATTGCGGTGCCCCAATGAAATGACAACACAAAGGGGATAAAATGTAGCTAAGTGTTGCAAACAGCGATCTGTGACCATCAATTTTGTATAGCTTCTTCTATAACTGTCAAGATTTGGCAACGTGTTGTGCAGGTTTTTCATCTAAACAAAGATGCTATTATACCTTGAGCAATAAATGTATCATACTTGCAGAAAAAATATATTTATTAACGTCATATTGAGGGTTATGAAGTTAATTCAAATAGACACATAATACACGTGAAATTTATTTAATAGTTTATCAATTTGTATATTCATAAAAGGTTTCGACGAAATTATCGATAATTGGTTGAACTATCCTAAATGACGATTACATTTGTAACAAATGACACGAAGGTCTCGCTTATCTCTTGGTGAAACATTATGTTAAAAACAATAAATTGAATTTAACACACTAGACTAAGTTTCACTAAATATATTAAAAACTCTACATATATTTCGGTTGGTTAGCCGATTATCAAGAGTATACAATATTATTACCTTAATATTGTATTATATTGTATTGTATTACCGTAATATTGTATACTCTTGACAATGGGTTAACCACCCGAAACATTTGTAGAGTAAATAATATATTTGAATATAAACTCAAATTCAAACACTTGAACTTATGATTTACACTTTATTGACTACATAGCATGACGCGTTTCGTCGTTACAAACGACTTCTTCAGATGCTAACAGAATAATAATTACTCTGTAAGCTATTATTCTGTTAGTAAGCGATTCTGAATAAGATTATTCTGTAAGCATCTGAAGAAGTCGTTTGTAACGACTTCTTCAGATGCTAGCCACGAAAGGCGTCATGCTATGTAGTCAATAAAGTGTAAATCATAAGTTCAACTGTTGGAATTAAGTTTATATCAAATTATAATGGATTTACATCAAGTAAACGCCAACGCTATTTAATAATAATATATTTAGTGAAACTTAAGCCAAGTGTTTAAGTTTTTATAAATATAAAATATTAATTTACTTGAACATGAAAAAAAGAAGGGATTTAGTCAGCATTAAAAGAAGTTAGTAATCACATCATTACTGTCTTCCAAATACTTACAGCAATAATATGTGTAAATAGATCGAATGATCCTCATTATGCAAACTGTAAAAGTTCTGATAGCTTAAATATATCGAATCGATTTTTGTGAAGATTATTGTTTTCAATTAGGTATGCCTATTTGAAAAAAAAAAGTTATGCTGAAACGGAAAAAATCAATTATAATCTGAGATATTTCAGAGATTCTTTCCAAATATCCGCAGCTTCATCACCATAGAATTTATGAGAGTCCTGCGATATATATTAAAACGAAGCACAGAGCCTGTGTTAACAAGGTCATAGATCATCCTGGCACAAATCAAAAATTGACGCGTGGGCCACACACGTGGAATTTATCTAAGTTATCTGCACATCTTACTGAAAAATGTGATATATTCATGGTACGTTCCACACAGAATCGAGAAATGCTGAGTCGGTGTTTTTCAAGTTTTGAACTTCTCAGGGGTGGCAGCCATCGAATAATGTCACGGTATTTTGACAGAGTAGCCATGTGTGTAGTGTTACACGCTTCTGGCTTTGAGAGTGCCGCCAGTAAGTTATGCAAGACACTCCTTTCCGGATTATTTTTCAAACGTGGTAACTATCGAGAATTGGGGTTTGTAACAACGAAGCACTCTTGTCAGAACGTTTGTTGAAAATCAATCAAGATGAGTTATAACTCGAAAACATTCAGAAGACAAACAACATTTTCCTCACTCATATATAGGAATGGAAGAAACTATAAGAAAATTAATTCTGTCTGTGGTTAATATATACACTTGTAAATATTCTTTTCAATATTGCTCATGATTCACGTAGATTATTTTCATAATTTTATTACTCTGCTACCATAATGTTTTGAATAATTCGTTGAACATTATCGAAAGAAACTTATAACGGGTGTTTTTTTTAGAGGTATAGAACTTTAAGTTGAAATTAGTGTTGAAGATGGCGACCGATGTAACAGCTGGGAAGTGATTTATTCTCAGTTTGGTTTGGCAATTCACATGAATAGACTCACGCCTGAACAACGCTTGCAAATAGTGCAATTTTATTTCGAAAATAATGATTCTGTGCGGAATACGTATCATGCACAATTTTGTTTAGCGAAAAAGCGCACTTCTGGTTGAATGGCTACGTCAACAAACAAAACTGCCGCATTTGGAGTGAAGATAATCCTCGAGTGTATGTCAAAACACCGTTACATCCAGAAAAACTGACTGTTTGGTGCGCTTTATGGGCTGTTGGAATCATTGGTCCATACTTCTTCGAGAACGATGATGACCAGAACGTTACAGTCAATGGTGATCGGTATAGAGCTATGACTACTAACTTTTTCATTCCTGAATTGAACAACCATGTCCAGGAGCTGTGGTTTCAACAAGACGGCGCAACATGTCACACAGCTCATGCCACAATCGATTTATTGAAAAACACGTTTGGTGACCGCCTAATTTCACGTTTTGGACCTGTGAATTGGCCTCCAAGATCTTGTGATTTAACACCGCTAGACTACTTTCTGTGAGGCTATGCAAAGCCATTAGTCTATGCGGATAAGCCACAAACGCTTGAACATTTGGAAGACAATATTCGACGTGTTATTTCCGATATACGGCCACAAATGTTGGAAAAAGTCATCGAAAATTGGACGTCCAGATTGGACTACATCCGAGCCAGCCGTCGCGGTCGTATGCCAGAAATGATATTTAAAATATAATGCCACAAGATTATCTTTCGAATAAAAAAAATTCTTGACAATCGAATGATTCATCGTTGTTTTATTGCAATTTAAAGTTCTATACCTCTAAAAAAAACACCCGTTAGTATACTTTCAATATTGAATATTCACAAGTGCAATGGTATGAGCACGATAAATATAAAATTCATTTCCTTGTAGATTTCTTCATGATTCAAGTAGCCTCTTCGTTTCGGAAGTTTATTATTTTTTTTCACTATGAGGAAACCTCTGAAAAACTCTTGGTAAGCCAGGTGATTCATATGAGTGAAATGTTATTTCTAAAATTTGAATTTACATAGTTGAGTTTCAATATACTTATCCACAAAATTTATATTTCGAAATCTATTTTGAGCGTTTATTTGAGTTTTGACGAATTTGTAACATTTCTAAAATTTTTCTATTTTTATGTCTTCCTCAGTTGTCAAAATCTGTGTGTAATTAAGATCGTGTTTTCAGTGCTTTTGTGTTTTTGTAGGGCTATGATTTGAATGTTTGCATATTTATCGCCTTTAGTTCGTTCTTCTAGTTTTTGTGATATTTGACCTATATTTCATGAACTGTATGAGTTTTTTTCGAGTTGTTGTTTCGCTTTTCAACTTTGTATAAATCTGTTTGAATTATAAACACAAAATAACTCAGCAACAAGATTTCATTTACTAGAGCACAATGATTTTTTCGATCTATAAGGATCTAATAATACTCGTATATTCAACAAACAACAATGATCAAACAACATATCTCAAAACTCATTTTCTGATGTACCATCAATTTCACATGTAGAAACCGAAAATAAATATTGAAATATGAATTTTCGGGATTAGTTTGTTACTTTTAACAAAGTTGCAATTCTCGAGGAAACGTCTAATGAAATGAAGATTTTTGAATTCAAAAAACCTGTTTTTGCCGAAAGATGAAAATATCATGAGTGACTCTTTTATACCTACCTACTTACTATACATGAGACTACTCTACATTCACTAAGTAATGCGAACATAGCTATAACGTCATTCGGGTAAAACAGGTAAGAAAATCAGACGATTTTCTCATCCGAATGAAAAAACTCGTATTTTACAAAGTTGTTGTTTAGATACGTTAATAAATATTACTCTCACTAAGTCTTCTGGTAGACATGACAAAAGTTTACGTATAGTACCTACCTATACTTTTCATACTGTTGAATTGTTGAATAAATGTTAAATGTTAAAATAAATTAAACTCTTAGCTTAATGTTTCACGATTTATTTACAATATGTATAGTCAATATGTTTCGAGCGTTAGCTCATTTTCAAGACTAAACTGCTATAAGAAACGTACAACAAATTTAATCTACAAAATGGATGTGAGTAGGGAGGATAGTTGAAAATCTACTTGTTCATTTACAATTTCTTCTTTTCTCTTCCAAGAACTGCTAATTTCAATTGCCTCCAGAAGGTCTAAACGTTTACCTTTATTACCTGAGTGTAGGCATTTAGTTTTATCAAAATCTATGAAGTGATTAGAGCTAATACAATGTTCTGAGAATCCAGTTTTATTAACATTGTACAAAATCGACCTTTTATGTTCATCAACCCGAGTTTTTATTTTTCTACCTGTTTGGCCGATATAAAATGCTGGACATTCATTACAAAAAATCTTATAAATACCGCTTTTGTCTTCAACATTTGTCTTTTCTTTATTATTCACTAAAAGTGACTTGATATTCCTTTTGTTGGTACAAATGGTTTTTATTTCTCTCTTCTTTAATCTTTCGCAAATTTTTTCACTCAGATGAGGTATGAAATTAATAAATATTTCTGTTCGTTTTTAATAATTTGAGATGGATAAATTGAGTTTAAAAGAATTTTTCGTTGCTTTTTTCTTATGAGATTATCTATTATATTTTCGTCGTAACCGTTATTTTTCGCTAAAAGTTTCAAAGTTTTCTCTTCTTTATTGAAATTTTCTTCGGTAAGAACTTATAAACCAACAGGAGTCACATTTATATATGATTTGGCTACATTTGACCATTCATATTTGAGCTCAGAATACTCTAGGTGAAATAGGTATTTCTAAACATTAAGGAAACACCCTGTATATGGAAAAATCTGTTTTGCCTGTTTATAAATTCAAAAATTTTCATGAGAGATCATTTTGAGCATTACAGACATAATAAATCATAAACTTTTATTAAGTTACCGACGTTTTGTGACGAGATTCTTGTATTCTCAAAAAGCTAATTTTGACATGAATGTAACATTTTAATATTTTGTAACAAACAGATAACATAATGCAGTTGTTGCCTACGGATTCGAGAATTATGTTTTTTAATTATTATTCAATTAGAATATTGAAGAATGTGTACATCTGAGATTGTAAAATTTCATGATAATCATTTGAATTTTTTCACAAAAATTTTAAAAAATATCCTAAACTCAATAATGTAAATAATACTGCATATTTTCGAATTTTTTGGCTTCACAAATGCATATTAGACCAATCTATTTTCATCAGTCTTATTTGAAGATCATATCGTTTCAAATTATCTAATTCCAAATGAATTACAGATTACTTGGTTTGTCTGTATAAATAGAGTTGAAGAGCTTTCGACAACGCCATATGCACTTCATAATTCCAATTTTAGACTATTGTGCTCCTCTATTTGTTGGATTGTTGTCAACAGCCATGTCAAAATTAGCTTACAATATGATGGCTTCCTCAAATTGATAATTACTTACTTGCGATGAATGTAACTTGGTAAAAAGTACCGAAATATTTAGGTTATTATGTACCTATAATATAAAAGTACAATAAAAAACATAGTTCGCATTTAAAATAGAAAAGTTTAGCACAAAATCTTAACAGCTAACAGATGTTCCCAAACACTCCTACTTTAAAATTTGCCCCTAAAGTTGTAAATATTATTTGTGTCCAAATTCATAAACAAAGAAGTTATTGAGATAAAACGAAATTGCGAAAAATAAAGTTTTCGTTGATAACTCGCAAACAAAAAGCGAATCAAAAACTTTTTTTCACTTGTCAACATATGGCTTTGTAATATATAATATTTAAATTTTAGTTTATTTCATTTTGTCACTTTATATTACAATTGCAATTGATTTTAATTTTATTTTCGTTGACTTCATCAACTACTATCAACTATATTTCATAAACTTCTACTGACTACGTGTGACTATGTAATAGATAATACTTTATTTCTAGTTTGTTCCATTTAGTTATTGTTTATTACTATTTCTTATTTTAATTTTTCTTTTCGTGATATATATTCTCTTTTTTCTTAAATTTTTTTTATCATTATTTGTGTACAATTTGTTATTTTTTCACTGCAATTCGATGCATATCTGTTGTAGAATAAATGTATTATTATGTATTATTATTTACGCTTTTTATTTGGAGAATAATCTCTGTTTTTTCTGAACTTCTATGGCAAATGCAAAGGTATATTACACTCGAAGACCGATTTCTTTCAGGTAGAGTGGTTTTTCATAGATAACGGGGAATATATTTTGCTATGATGTAAAACACCTTTCATTTTAATGAACACTACTAATCTTCATATTCGTTTCATAAAGAATAGTTGACACAAATTGATTATTAATAGGTGAATATAGAAATTATGCATGATTTACTGATTTATTCATATTTACTACGAAGCCAAGTTCCTGAATCAAATGCGAATAAATCATAGTTGATCAAACCCTCATTTACAGGCCCACCAAGCCCAACAATAACATCAACTAGCTCAACAATACCAAAGTTAAAATCGTCGGCCAACAATTCAAAAAGCGGTTAATGCTAATGAAACGATTAGAATTCAAATACAAAAAGAACATTTGTTGTCATACAAACAATTCGGAGATAACGAATCACCCACCAACATTTTTTCCACTTGAAATATCGAAATGAAGAAATAGAAACCTTCGTTTGTTTGCTTTGGTCAGATCTGTCGTTGGAATGACGTACGCGGGATATGTCATCAATCTCCCGAAATGAAAGCCAAACATTCAAAAACATTCTCGAGCCACATATTCGAAAATGGATAAGTGTGTATAAATGCGAGAATAGAAAAATAGGTTGGTAATCTATCAAATATCATGTCAGTGACGTCACGTCTTCGTGTCATGGAAGTAAGTTGGACTTTCTATTGATAATGGGGGGCCTGGTGTTATCTGACAGTTGGAGTATTGTAAGCTGTACAGCTACAACGTATCTACATGTTTTCACTAATAAAATTTGAATACAAAACGCTGTATTTCGGATGATCTATCTAGTCCCTTATCTTCTAATATTTTATGTTATATCTGGTTGATTTAGACGTGTTCTGGTCTTCTATTGCCATGAAACGTTTTGATGCAATCTTGAACTCTAAATTGAAAAAAAATTATTATTTTTAATCTTAGTGATGAGAGTGTTTAACGTATAAACTCCCTAATCAACGGCAGTCACTGAATTGTCAATTCAATTGATGCTTTCATTCTCTCCGTCGCTGGATTCTTGCATTCAATTTGCTCTTGTTTTGTCTTATGTTTACCTAACTTACCTCTTGGTGAAACATGATTGATTGAATATTAATTCAAATTAAATACTTGGCTGAATGTTTCACGAATGTATTAAACAATAATAAAATTAATAACGTTTAAGTGTAAACATGTTTCGAGCGGTAAGCTCAATATCAAAAGTTCAAAAACAACTCAATATCAAAGACTTACTACAAAAACTAGGACATAGCAAATTTATATGTATAAGATAGAGGTAAGTATCTCTCTTAGTTGGAATTCTATTTGTTCCTTTTAAATCGGTTCTTATTTCTACAAGGAACTGTTAATCTCTATGGCTTCTAGAATGTCTAATCGTTTTCTTTATTACCTACGTTTGCGTAGACAAATAGTCATTGTTGATTCTTTCAATTGAAAGGATCACTTGAAAGTGAATCAGCAAGTGCCTACCTGACATAGCCCTTTTCAAATTGATTAGATATAATTGAGAAAAAAAAGTTTTATGTACTACGAAACAAAGGGTTTTTCTTCACAAAAAAAGAAACTATCTAAAGTTTAGTCCTGAAGGTCAACGAATGAATGGTAGACATGTTGAAGCCGTAAGGTGCGGCTACAAGGGTATGAAGATTTTCATTATACAAAGCAAAGAGCCACAAACTCTTCCATTACGATAGAAGCTTGTCCTTGCAATGAAATTGTTGTTACAATAACTTAATCAAGATTGTGAACGATGTCCCATTTAGCAGGATAAGCCCAATGACCCCTGACAATGCTGGAGAATTTGGAAGGGTACCTCGATCTGACGGTATTTCGTCAAAAGAATTGCATGGTCAACCCCGTGTACTGTCAACAAAAATACATTAGTCCATAATTCACATTTTCCTTATCTTTTCGTCATTCAAATGTTATTCCTCAGGATATTTACTCTTATCAAGCTATACAGTCAGTTCATCTTATTTAAGAACCTCGCAGTAAGAATATTCTTGCAATTAATGTTTAATTGCATCTTCAGGGCAATACACATATATGTATGTTTGAGTTCTGGTGTATTGGCGTTTTATTTCTATCGCATCATCAAGTCCCTATGTACACATTTGTTGCCGTTGTATAGGCCAGAGTGAGGCCTATCAGTTATGTACATGTCAAATATTATCAATCACATACCTTACAATGAAATACATGTCAATTTGTCATGCTCAAGTCGAAAAGTTTGGTCCTGAAGATGTTAACACAAGAGCCTCAGTAACCGCTAGCCAGAAGCACAGTTAAGAGCTTTCAAATTTGTAGCGTGAAGCCGCCTTAGACCTAATTCTGAGATTCTAATAAGAGCAGTACGGAACCTAATTGGAAAAGCTTCTCAAAATTTTGGGTATATAAGGAAACAAATAAACAATCAATTTTTGTGAATTATATGATTGTAATATTCAAGTAGCAGACCCAGCACCTTTTCGTTTAGTTACCAAAGAAAAACTATGTTCAACATACAAACCTATATAATACACATAATTTCATACAATTTACACACAAAAACATCTATATCTTAGCCGGTCTTCGAACCTAGATCTCCAGTGTTGCACTCTTATCCTCTAAATATTTCACTATTCAGAAGATTACTGCTAATCAAACCTTACGGAACTGCCAATTCTTTGACCACTTTATTATGACGAACCGAACTTTTTCATGAGACTTGGAGTACTTGAAATGATTAAGACGCTCAACCCAGTGACCTTTTTGGTGGTTTATTTTTGAAGCACTTTGGCTCTTTTACTCTTGCCTTTTATGGTAATCCTCCTGAAGTAATATGCAAGTATAAGAAACTTGTCAAGTATATCAATAGAAGGGTCTTTTGGGCTGTTGGACCATTTTTGTTTTGCACCATCATCTGTTCGACAGTTTGATGATTTCTATGTTTTGTCAAGCTTTTCCCTGCCATCTTCAAGGTGGTGGTCCTAAGGAGGACCGGTATGGTTCTTAGAAAAACCGGGTTTGCAAACTTTGTAGGTTTGATCTTTTTCCACCAATACTTTTTTCCAAATATTTCTTGGTAGAGTATCGGGGTTCGATCACGGAGTTTATGGGTTACAAGTTCGTTACTCTAATAACAATTCGTCTACCGAAGCAGGTAAAAAGACTACCTATACATCTATTTCACAACAATATTATATAACTGCGCAGAAAAAGTATGCAATTAATATTTTACAGTAGTAGTATATGACCATTGAGGGTGTTCATTTATTAGACATAAGACGATTTGAAGATAAAGGCATCTTGTTTCCACAAGGGAGAAACAAAAAGGTTAAATTTGTCATTGCAAACGTTTTTTGAATCGTTTTCCTCATTCATTGTCAATTATTGGTGAATACTTCAACATACTTAATATTGAACACCTAGGAGTCAATGAATAGACGAAAGAATTCACCAAAGTAAGACAGTACAATGCGCACGGATATAACAATACCAACATCTGCAAATATTTGAAGAATCGTGCTGAATATAATCATACCTGCTCCGATAAAGAGTGATTGAAATAAAATTAATTACCAAAAGCAGTTTTTTTCCAAATAGTTTTTGGCATATAAAATAATGAAAAAAATTATTTATAGAATAATCACTATTAAAATGTAAATATCTAATTACCACAAAACGCAAAAGTAATACACCTATTTTAAATAGGATATGAAGAATTGAAACAAATTATAGTTTTTAATGAAGCCAACACGTAGGAACTAAAATTAATGAATAAGATAATGTCAAATGAAAATGTATTAGATCAAGCTAGTTTAAGATACCACCACATATGTGAGTAGACATCCCCATGTAAAAAAGAACCGATTTTGGTGCGGTAGTATTCAGGTTCTACTCCCGGCAAAGACATGTGTGTTCGTGTTTGTTACGATTTGAGTATTTTAATTATAGATGATTAATTGTTGGATAATGTACATATAATACAAGCCTATCGACCTCTTGGAATTGGTATAAAACTTTACTGGTATACTGGTAATACTGCCCAAAAATTTCTATTCATTACTATGAGATTCACGTTCCTGTCAACTTACTTCAGTAAGAAGAATAACACCCATCAGTGTAACGCGGCGTATAAAACAGAGATTAAAATACTTCATCCCGAGAAATTATTGCATATAGCAACTTGAAAATCGTTGTATATTCGGCCGAAGACAGTAAGATGGAATACTCAAAGACTATATGAAGTTGTTGCAGTCGATGAGACTGGAAAACAAAACGTAAAAACATCCAAATAGTAAATTGTTCGGAAAATAAAAATGCATCAAGATCGCGGCTCGCAGTCAGCGTGGGGCATTGATAACGGCGGGGGGTACCGATGGGGGCCACTTCACGCCGAGTTAACACGTATTAATACCATACAAACACGACACCGAGAATTCCGTCGATTGAGTTGTGGTCAATTTCGATTCGTACACCCACATGAGACCGAATGCCGATTGGAAAATTGAGGTTATTTCATTTATTTCATACTTTATGTAGTTTCAACTGGTTTCTTCATTATTGGCTCGAGGGGAATATTTGCATTAGAATTTGTGTTATGGTTGTCATTTTACTTCTCATGAAATAATTTTTTCTAGTATTCTGTATTTCAGCTACAGAAAGATTTTTTATCGTTATTAAAGAGCTTTTGAAACGTTGTGTAGATCATTATCAATGCAAAATTGAATGAATTTGGCTTTGAGGGAGTGGGAGATGATTGGTTTAGATTTTACTTGAATTGTCGAAAACAAAAAGTTAAGTTTAATGGCATAATGTCCGATATCACGGAAATTGATGATGGTGTACTTCAAGGAACTGTCTTAGGTCCGCTGTTTGTCTCCTTATATATGGAAAATATTGTTTCCCATGTGAAAAAATGCTCTATATATTTATTCGCTGATAAAATTATGTTTCATATATGCGCCAAAGATATTATCTAAGCGTATCAATAAATTCTCCAATTGATGAATGGTTAAGTGAAAATAGCTTTTAACTAAATGTACAAAAATCTGACTTCATACTTTTGGTACAAGTAAGACAGATTAATACAAAATGAGGATTAACCGAAAATTGAAACAGTAAAAACAGTGAAATATTTAAACACTATGTTGAATGAAAAATTTAGTATTGATGATCACTTAATTTCTTATCATATAAAATCCCAAAGAAACTAAATATTTTGAAAAGTACATATGAAAACCGGTCGACCTATGTGAAGTTATCGTTTTTCAAGTCAATAATAATGCCACACTTTCCGCTGTTTTATCGAAAAAATGTGTTCAGCGATGAGGCTCATTTCTGGCTTAACTGATATGTAAATTAACAAAACTGTCGCATCTGAAGAGATGAAGAGTCACATGCCATACAATAATTACCGATGCATAACGAAAAAACGACAGTTTGGTGTGGTTTGTAGGCTGGTGGCATCATCGGTCCATTTTTCTTCAAAGACGACCGTGGAAGAAACGTTACCGTCAATGGCGAACGATATCGAGCCATGATACACAATTTTGTTTTGCCCCAGTTGGCCGAGTTGAACTTGGTTGATATGTGGTTTCATCAAGACGGTAGCACATGCCAAACAGCTCGTGAAACAATGGACATGTTGAAGTATGAATTTGGTGAGCAGCTCATCCTTCGAAATTGCCCTATGAATTGGCCGCCAAGATCATGCGATTTGACGCCTCTGGATTATTTCTTGTGGGGTTATGTAAAATCGTTAGTGAGTGTGGACAAGCGGAACACGATTGAAGCCTTACAGGATAACATAACACGCGTAATTCGTGGCATACAGGAAAATTCGCAAAATACGCAAAATTAGATCTTCCGAATGGACCATTTGATACTGAGCAGCGGACAACATTTACATGAAGTTATCTTTAAAATGTAAATGGCAAAGGCCAAGTTATCAATTTCGATAAAAATATTGAATATATGATTCAAATTGAGTGTTTTATTCGATTAAAAAAAAACTACGCTTAAAAATCACCCTATATTATCTTTGGTAATAGTAAACACTTCTAGTCTCCTAGAATCTATAAGCTCAGTAGCCGAATGGTATAGGGACCCTACAACACTTTTTTTGGTTTAGATAAGCAGGAAATATTTGAGCTAAAATAAGTAAACCTAATTCTCAGTATGACTGTTATTATAATGATAAGTAAGATATTTTGTCCAATTTCAAAATAAACACTCATCCTATTACAGCTTCAATAGGATAACAAGAAGTTTAAATGAATATGAGTTACCTCCTGACTCGTTTGCAACGACAACCGGATCAAAATGGTCCAGTCGAGCCAATTCATACTCATCATCCAATCAACTCACCACGAAGTTTTGTGAGTAGGTAAATGTTCTTGTAAGGACTAACACGATAATGTATAAAGGTGCCTATATTTCTTGTTATTGTTTCGCTTTACAAATAATGGCTTCCAAAACTTCTCACCCTCTCTAAATAGTAATAATAATATTAATATTTATTTTACCACTCTATATATGGATTACATTATTTTCTTTCAATAAATAATCTCAAATAAAGTAATTATCTCCCTGAAATTTAAAACTTGTACGTGAGTAACTTGAGTATATAAACTTTACTTATCATTATATAAACTTGAAACAATATAATAATACTGAGGAACATTATATAAACTTGAAACAAAATAATAAAACTAAAGAAAAATAACAAAGTACAAAAAGTGGTAGCGGTTTTGATTAATCTATAAAGGATATTAATTACCGCAAGAAAAGAAAGAAAGTAATAGTAAGTTCTCAATACTAATTGTGGAGATATTATATTATTATTACAATTCAAATAAAATTGCTTCTGTCTATAAATTTTTCAACGTTATATCTAGGAATTTGATGTATCCAGTTCTTTATTAGTCGGATATATATAGATCTAGAACCTACCTCCCTGATACTGTCTGGTAATTCATTAAATATCAAGGGTCCAAGGTAAGTAAAAGATCTAAGTCCAATGGTCTTATTCAGTCTTGGATAGGCAACATATTCTTATGGTGAGATCTGTGAAACCTCACGAGCAGTGTTCTTGCTTACAGTTGCATTGTTGTGAAAACGTCCATTATTTGGAATAATTCGTTTGATGGGTACGTATAACTCTTGTTTATATGTTTTAAATATCCATTTTGACAATCGCTCAGAAGAATGTTACCCCTCAATGTAGGTATTGTTGTATTTGTTCACTCATAATTTTCTTATTAATTTTTGAGAAAAAATACAAAAAGTCTGTATATAGGTTGGAAAAGACTTCAAATTAATATTTATATATCGAAACAATTTTTTATCGCATTCCTTCTATTCCATTTTGCTAAAAGTAAAAGTAAATCGAACCTTTTATCCGATTATTTTCGTGGGCCATATTTTGAAGAAAAATTATTAATTTATCAATATTAAATCAAATATTGAAAAATATATATTACAATCAAATCTATCAATTAAATTAAATTTATCAATTTATAATTTGTATAACCCATTTGTTTATGAAATTGTAAAATTATCAATTGTGTAAAGCACGCTAGGTGCTATGTTACGATACCTTCACCATTAATTTCATTTGGCTTCGACACCTCTTCACGTGTACCCCATGGGCCAAGGTTCACACCTGGACACACGTGGGTCAGCAGGATTCTAGTATACACGATCTCACTGAGAGCAACATAAATCGGAAGAGCAAATATAGAAATCGTCGTATATTCTTTCCCGCCTGACAACTTACTTATTAGCTCCCTATTGACAGCTTTATTTACCTTATAGCTGACACTTTAATTAGAAATTTATTTATTGTCTCTTCAAATATTGGTGTAGCTCGGTTTGTGATTTGTGCTTTTTTTCATTTGAATAATATGTAGAAACCGTAAATTGAGATAGCGGTAATTGGCAGTCTTCTTAAATATTCATAAAAAAGTGTTCAAGGTGAATTATTTGTTTAGTCTTTTTGAAAACATACATGTAAGTACATGATATGAAAATGAAAAGATTATGTAATAATTAATATGTTTATTCAATGGGCTTGTAATCAATGTATATTAGCCAACAATTATCATCAGAATTTAATAATTAGTTCCTATTAGGTACACAATATGCACTGCGACCTGAGTATATATTCGTGTTTTACATTTCGTGAAAAACATTCAGTTATTTCTGACTTCAGGTTTCAAGAGAAATTCCTCCTGTGAGACAGCACTGTTAAGCATACGTGAGGAATGGTATAGACCTATGGATAAAGGAGAGGTAGTGATTGTAGAATTGTTGGACTTCAAAAGAGCATTCGAAATTTTATGTAGATCATTGCTGTTGAAAAAACTGAATAAAATTGGTTTTGCAGGTTTAGTAAACGAATGGTTCAATTATTATTTACATTCACGATCTCTAAAAGTTAAATTCAATGGTGTCGTGTTATTTGGGACAGCATTGGAGTTGATTTTGACGTACCTCAGGCTACGGTCTTAGGTCCACAGTTATTCTCATTATACATTAATTGTTTTTCATGTAAAAAAATGCTCTATACGATTGTTCGCAGATGATACAATGGTTTACGTTAGTGGTAAAATATCCAGTTTATGACAGAATGGATCAATAGAGACTTGGGAGCAATAAATGAATGGCTAAGTGATAATAGTTCGTCGGTGAATGTGACAAAGTCTAAATTTATAGTTTTTAGGTACAAGTAAAATTCTTTAGGTAAATAGTTGTTGAAAACCAGAACATTGAAAGGGTAAAACTTGCTAAATACTTAAGCGTTATGTCAAATGAGAAATTGAGTTTCAATGATCATGTCTACTTGATATCGTCTAAAATCTCCAAGAAAACCAACTTTCTCGAAAAAATTGGAAAAAATCTGACGACATATATGAAGTTATTGCTCTTTAGGTCAATAATAATGCCACACTTTGATAATTGTTCCACTATGTTATTGGGATGGAATAAAGAAAAAACTCAACAGTTACAAAAGATACAGAATAGAGCATATCGAACAGATTTGAAATGTAATAGATATACTCCAATCCAAAGCATGCTGAATTGTTTGAAACTAATGTAAGTTAAACAGAGAATACATTTTGCTACATATATATTTATATTTAAAATTGAAAACAAATTGTTCCCATATAGAGTAATAAAAAATGTAACATCTGTCAGTGATGTGCATAGTTACAATACAAGAAATGCTGACAATTTCTGTATGGAAGTATGTAAGCTTTCTAGAGCAAGAAATAGTATATTTTATGTAGGACTCAACGCATTCAATAAATTGCCTATCTGCATAAAAACAGTTAGTGACCTGAAGTTCCTTTGAGAAGTTCCTCTTGAATATATAATTGTAAATAATATATTTTGAACCTACTATGATTTTGTAATAGCTATTGCTATATAAATATTATTATTAATATTTTCATTATTCGGTTCTAATTGGTGAAAACTGAAGCGAAAATCTAATTATAACGTCAATGTCTGATGTATAAAAAAAATATAAAGTAATTGTATATTTAATTTCTTAGCAAAAACGCCTAAGCGACATCTAATTGACTGCAAAACGTATGTTCAGATAGTTTGTTTTAAAGATTGAAATTAACATTTTACTTATGTGGCTTAAGAGACCGACCAAACTATTTTCATACAGGAAAAGGAAAGGTACCTACTAGTTCCTGCTTAGAACAACCCTCGTAGAATATTATCCTTTCTCTTATAACAAAAGTGTACTAAAATATTCATTTAAATAAAAAATCAGTTCCTTCCATGTAATGTAATAAAAAATGTAACATATGTCATTGATATGGATGGGTATAATACTAGGAATACTGATAGCTTATATATCAGTATTTTAAGTTGTATGCTTTCTAAATTTAAAAATAGCATATACTATGACGGATTTAATGCTTTCAATAAAATACCAAGTATATTGAAAACTAGTACTAGTATTAAGATATTTAAGCGTGATTTAAGAAACTATATTTTAAATAATGAGATAGGTATGTAATTCAAAATAGACATTTCAAAATATGTAAATTTTTTGTACAGAATCAGTTGAATAAATTATTATTATCATTATTATTATTATTATTATTATCATTATTATTATTATTATTATTATTATTATTATTATTATTATTATTATTATTATTATTATTATTATTATTATTATTATTATTATTATTATTATTATTATTATTATTATTATTATTTAATTATTATTAAATAACGGGGTCCATCGAAAAATATTACTTTGAACTCAACATTGAATATCAAAAATGGGTGAATTTGCCAAAATTTTAGATTTCATTTTTTTCATATAACAAAAATTTTATACAGAATTACCACATAAAGACAACGAATTCAAAAAGAAATAAGTATAAGGAATAGCCTCATCGCCCCTGCATCATTTACCGGTTAATGAACTCTTCAGTATGTTTGGTGATAAAATATTCTTATTGATTTTTTTGCAGAAAAATTTACCAAACGAAACCTAAATCATTGTTTTATGGTACAATTCAATTTTTCAATCAAATTCATTCAATAACGTTAATACCATTTTAGTCATGCTCAGAATTTGGAGAAACTTCGATGACCGTTTTCCCAGAATTCAAATTTTTTTACTAAGGTCGTTTCACTTCCAAACCTTTCAAATGGGAGTTGAAGTGATATCAACACTTTTCGTCTAACCATGGTATCATTCATTCAATCCTCATTCCAATATTTTTAAACATAGACTATAAACCATCAACAGTGCCTTTCAGTGAAAAGTACGTATTGATTAGCTTTTCATCTGCCTCCTGTAGACGTAACAGCGTCGAGTTACCTGGCTAAAAAAACTACGGACATTGTCAGCCTTTTGAAATAACAAGAGCAACAATGTTATAAAAACTAACAGACAATGCTCTAAAGTCGACCAGGTTATATTTGATTATGGAAGTCGGTAACAAAGTTGAATCTTTAGCTGGCTCACTATTTAAGCCGTCGAAATTCGATATTTTTGGGTAATTGTTGAAACATTAGAGGGGTCTGCCGATATAATTTAAGAAGGCTTAGAATTATCTCGGTAACTTGATTTCAGGCCGCTTATTTCACCGGAATAAAAGACGATCTAGTAGTGGATATTTCAGTAGACTTGATTTAACGCTACTGTTTTGATGGAATAAAAGACGTTAATGTGGTCGTACAGGGGAAAAATTAGATAGGAAAAAAAAGAATTTTTGATAACTGAATAAAATGTAACCAACAGTTTCATAGTATGTGTTGTAATAAATAAAAACTCATAATGTTCAAAAGTTTCATATTTGTATTTGTTATAGACATTATCAGCTGTCATAGCATGTTTCCCAGACAAAAATTAAATATTTTTTAGCATTTATTCTTAGTTTTCAGTAATTTTAGAATTGCTTTCAGTTGATTTTTGAAATTTTTTTTTTAAAAAATTTGTATTTTATCTCTTTGATGGTGGTTTGATTTATAATATCACAAAATAACGGGTGTTTTTTTTAGAGGTATAGAACTTTAAGTTGGCTTTACTGTTGAAGATGGCGACCGATTTAACAGCTGAGAAGTGATTTATTCTCAGTTTGGTTTGGCAATTCATCATGAATAGACTCACGCCTGAACAACGCTTGCAAATAGTGCAATTTTATTACGAAAATAATGGTTCTGTGCGGAATACGTATCGCGATTTTCATAAGCGAATTTTATTTAGCGATGAAGCGGACTTCTGGTTAAATGGCTACGTCATCAAACAAAACTGCCGCATTTGGAGTGAAGATAATCCTCAAGTGTATGTCAAAACACCGTTACATCCAGAAAAACTGACTGTTTGGTGCGCTTTATGGGCTGGTGGAATCATTGGTCCGTACTTCTTCAGAAACGATGATGGCCAGAACGTTACAGTCAATGGTGATCGTTATAGAGCCATGATTACTAACCTTTTCATTCCTGAATTGAACAACCATGATGTCCAGAAGCTGTGGTTTCAACAAGACGGCGCAACATGTCACACAACTCGTGCCACCATCGATTTATTGAAAGACACGTTTGGTGACAGACTAATTTCACGTTTTGGACATGTGGATTGGCCTCCAAGATCTTGTGATTTAACACCGCTAGACTACTTTCTGTGTGGCTATGTAAAATCATTGGTCTATGCGGATAAGCCACAAACGCTTGACCATTTGGAGGACAATATTCGCCGTGTTATTGCCGATATACGGCCACAAATGTTGGAAAAGTCATAGAAAATTGGACGTCTAGATTGGACTACATCCGAGCCAGCCGTGACGGTCATATGCCAAAAATCATATTTGAAATGTAATGCCACAAGATTATCTTTCGAATAAAAAAAAATTCTTTTCAATTCTATACCTCTAAAAAAACACCCTTTACAAATCAAAAATCAACTTTTCGAAAATTTTATCACATATCTAACTTAATTGAGAATTTTCTCAATATTTTTCTGGAATTTTGTAGTTAATTCATTTTAGTTTCAAAGACTTCATCTACTATTAATTAATATTATCTTAATAAACTTTCTCTGTATATTTTCAATTGATACTTGAAATTGTTATAGGAATCTCAAGAGATTCTTGATGACAGTTTAAAAGTGGAATATTTCATTGAATATTAAAATCCATCATATCAAATAATTTGTCAATTTTTTGACAAAAGTTGAGTCAACATGAAATTATATAATTCGAAAAACCAATTTTAATTCTTTTCCAAAAATATTAAGAAAAACATACACACTTTGGGATATAAATTGATCCTTTGAAATTGAAAGAATTTGAAGTGTAATAACACTTGATGAATATTTCAACAAGAGAAGACAAGATAAAAGTTCTTCTTAAAAATTAATTGTGACTTATTTTTCTGGAAATAAATGATAAGTTCAGAAGAGGCTGGGATGAGTTGAAAGTTCAAAGATGCAGCTCGTGCCTGGCATTTTCTAAGCAGCTGTCTCATAAAACATTTTAAACTAACAAGTTCCGTTTTATTGTAATTGGGATTTGTGGTACTTTAAGACAAAAGCAGAGCTTAATGAGACAGCGCCGGCTTCAGATTAGTCTATAGCTAATATTTGATAAGACAAAAAGTTTGTCTTGAATTTTAAAAATCTAATTTTTGAAAATATAAAATGTCGAATAAAAATTTTCAACTGTCGTTTACATATATTAATTAAATATATGCGAGCTCTTACTCTTAATCTGTGAATGTATACTCTAACCTTTAGAATGAAACTGAAAATAGTTTCTCATCTACTAATTTTGTTTCCAAATTAATTTGTTTCCTATTATCATCGTCCACTTTAAAGACAAGATTTGTAGCAGGATGACAAAACACAAAAGTAGATCTATTAATTAATAACTCAATTAAAACATATTCGGGTTATTGTCTCTCTTGTGAAACTTGTTCGTTGAAAGTAGTGACGCTTTCATATCGTAGAATTCGAGGTTTCTATTCCCATATTCTTTGTATACCGATATATATATATATATATATATATATATATATATATATATATATATATATATATATATATATATACTAGTTTGTTGTATATAAAACGGATATCAATCCTCACATTTCAATCACTATCCAATCCTTTGAATTGTACGATTCACTTAAACAATGATTCACTGTATTAACTTCACTTGATGTTGTCTCTGAGTTCTCACAGTTTTGACTAAATGTGTAATAACAAAGTGGAAATGATTTTGTGAGAAAATGGCACGAATGTGGATATTATCATTTTCTATGACAATCTGGTGAAATACAGTGAAAATATCCATTTTTGCGAACTACAAATCTGCCAACAAAAACGCCAACACTATTAGTTTTACAAATCTGAACTGAAAATGATAACACTTTTTGCTTTTACCTTTATATTGATCTTTTAAATTCAGTAATAATGGTGACAATTCATAGAAATTTCTTCATTTTCTATAAATTTGGGATTGAAATATTGGTTTTTCAGTTCCATAAAGAAAAGTTGTTTTAGCTAGTTAATATCAATAGTTAATATAATGTTTTCTTGTTCCTTTATCTTTATTCCATCAATTTGGTTGTATACATGTGTATTCAACTCAAAGACAAGCATAAGTATCGCATTTTCAAATCAATAAGATTCTCTGTTCAAATATGATCATTGACAATTTATGATGTACTCGATTTAATTTCATATATTTAGAATTTCATCAAGAGCTTATACTGTTTTGAGCAGAATAAAATTTGCCAAAAAATAAGTCATTAACTTCGATGATTATAATAATTATGATGGTTCATTTATATTTGGCATTACAGTTCGCATTTGAAATTCCTCCTATTCTATTTTGCAAATCAGAATACATTTATTATGAAGAGTAATGTATTGAATGATGTTAATGAGAATAAAGATATAGATTTACTGCTTTTTAATTAGATATTTAGAGTGTACTACCGTTTTTTCGGGCATATCTACAGTTTAGTCTTTTGATTGTGTTGATAACACTACACACATTTCCAATCCAAACGTTCAACGAGAACTTGCTCTTCTATTTCTCCAGGTCTACTACAACTTGTAGAGTGACAACCCCATCATATAAGTGGGGCGACATATATCGAATATTGTTGCGTGCAAAGTTTTTTCGTATTGTTTCTTTGAAACCTAGGGTTTTTTCAAAAGTCATCGAAACATAAAATAACAATAGAATTGGTCAAGAAATAACCACTTGCAATTTTGAGCATGCCACCTAAAGCAAGTTTTCCCAACTAGTAGGGGCACGCCCAACTTGGGGAGTAATCCAAAGGGGGGCACAATGAGCGTCCTAGATATTCATTAAAATGTACAGACCAATATGACCCCAAGAATTCATCAATTGGTTTATAAGGTGAAGACACATTGTTCTAACTAATCATTAATATTTGTTTTTTTTAATCGAATAAAACACTCAATTTGCATCATATATTCAAAATTGTTATTGAAATTGATAACTTGGCCTTTGGCATTAACATTTTAAAAATAATTTCATGTAAATGTTGTCCGCGGCTCCGTATCAAATTGTCCGTTCGGAAGGTCCAATTTTGCATTACTTTTTCAACCATTTC
This sequence comes from Henosepilachna vigintioctopunctata, assembly GCA_030704895.1. Taxonomy (NCBI): domain Eukaryota; kingdom Metazoa; phylum Arthropoda; class Insecta; order Coleoptera; family Coccinellidae; genus Henosepilachna; species Henosepilachna vigintioctopunctata. The sequence continues at coordinate 5,906,420 of JARQZJ010000034.1, forward strand.
GGCCTGTATACCACGAATTACGCATGTTATGTTATCCTGTAAGGCTTCAATACTGTTCGGCTTGGCAACATACACTAGCGACTTCACATAACTCCACAATAAATAATCCAGAGGCGTCAAATCGCATGATCTTGGCGGCCAATTCACAGGGCCATTTCGAGAGATAAGCTGCTCATCAAATTCATCCTTCAACATGTCCGATGTTTCACGAGCTGTGTGGCATGTGGCACCCTCTTGATGAATCCACATGTCAACCAAGTTCAACTCGGCCAACTGGGGCAAAAAAAAGTTGCGTATCATAGCTCAATATCGTTCGCCGTTGACGGTAACGTTTCTTCCGCGGTCGTCTTTGAAGAAAAATGGACCGATAATGCCACCAGCCCATAAACCACACCAAACTGTCGTTTTTTCGAGATGCATCGTAATTCTTGTATGGCATGTGGCTGTTCATTACTCCAGATGCAGTTTTGTTCATTTACATATCCGTTAAGCCAGAAATGAGCCTCATCACTGAACACAATTTTTCGATAAATCAGCGGATTTTCATTAAGCTGTTTTAAGGCCTATTCACCAAAAATTAGACGTTGTGGTAGGTCATTCGGCTTCAATTCTTGCTGGAGTTGAATTTTATAGACTTTCAAACCCTAATCAAACACGTAAAATTCTCCATGTGGTTGAGTAACACATGCCCAATTGCTGAGAACGGCGACGAATTGACATTTCACGATCCTCATTAACACTGTACGCTACGACTGCAATATTCTCTTCAGTACACACAGTACGCATGCGAGACAATGGTTTAATGTCCAACAGTAAACTTGGAGTGAAATTTGGTGACAACAGCACGAATTGTGGATTCACCAGGTCGATTTTGACGACCATAATACGGTCGTAACAAACAATACACATTTTTCACAAAGCACGAATTTTGATAGTAAATTTCAACAATTTGCAATCGTTGCTCGTTTATAAGTCTTTCCACGATGAAATGGCAGAGTAAACTTTTCACTTTGACAGATGACGTTTGGATGCCATTACCAACCACTGCCGCCAACCTGAAAAATTTAACTCTTGAAAAATCACCCGTTAGTATGTGTACTTTAGTTATTTGATTATATGCTCACTTATAATTGATAAAGTTCATTAAATTCTTCATTCTTTGTTTCATTTTTCAATCGTAAATGAGTTGGGAGAAGGGGGCATAGTATTTGAGCATAAATTTGAAGGGGGCGCATAGAATAATTGCTTGGGAACCCTTGACCTAAAACCATCTATATGCTGGATTTCACACATATTTATAAACTCTGTCACCAAATAGGTCATTCAGCTTCATCGAAATTTTAATATTCAACTCTATCTCTGACTTTAACCAACTCCGTTTTGAAATCTCGCAAATCAGCTCCTGTATAAAAGTCAAGAAGTAACGCAGTGTTGTTTTACTCACATCAATTGGTTAATTCGTATAAATTAAAGGGCATTTGGTAAGTACAAGCCACAGCACGAGTACTGGTAAATATTGTGACCTCACTTCCTTTGCTATATCACTGGACATAACAAAGCTAAACACGACTTGAGAATAGAGGAAGTTAAAGGTTAACTGTTTCTTCAGTGTCATCAGCTGCTCGATAATATTCGGAATCAAACGAGTAATGCAAAGATTCATTCATAAAATTCAATGACGAACTAATTGAAACGGTTCAAGTTATAGTATGATGCATAATTTTATGAATGAAGTGATGAAGTAACTGTTCCAAGAAATAGTTGAGATGCTAATCGCAAGGATGCTGGAGTTTTTCTTCCGCATAACCCAGAATTCAGATGAAGGTGTATAAAAATATCTTCTGGTCGGTCTCTCTATTTTCCAATATTTTCATATAAATCAGATATCTAAGTGAATAGGCCTCTTCGTAGTTATCGGGTCAGTAGCGACTGATACCACTGAGATGATTTTCAAAATTGCTTCAAATTTTTTTACGCTTCAAACCATAAAAATACAAATTTTTTACACTTTGTTAAAATGTTGGGACTTTCGTTTGATCCCAGTTGTCTGATGTGAAAAACTTCATCCCGATTCATACAATGCATGTTTCCAAAATGCGGTCTTCGATGTTGATACGATATATTTTTATTTGAAAAATAAATGAGTGAAGAGTAAAATGAATCATGAATATTATAAATGAAATACAATAACATATTTTAATATTTTCAATAAATTCCTGGAACTCTTTAATCGTACGTGTATCAATAAAATATTGCTTAATTCACATGAAATTTAGTTATTACACATAACTACAATACAGTTATATAATATGGTAGTCCACAAGTCAAAAAATATTTGCCAGAAATTTTTCCCATTATGAAAATAAATAAATCGAAATCAAGATCAAAATTGAGTGATAAGAAAAGTTTATTGACATTAATAACATAAAACAACTACACAAGTCGCAAAATATAAATGAATGAATTTAAAAGTTTCTATATTCAAGTTATTTCAGTTAGTCTGAATAATTAATAGTTAATAGTTTGTAATAGTTAATCATTGTTGCATGACTAAAAATTTATATTTATATGAGTTTAGTTCTAGTTTTATTATTCGTTTTCATTATTGAAAAGTAGATTCTTGTTACAATTATTTTTTTGTGCTTATTAATTAAAAGTAGATTATTAGTTTTTAATACTTGTTGCTATAGCTATATTTCTGTATTTGAAATAAGAGTAATTTTACTCTCGTGTTAATGAATTGTGTGATTTTATAATAGTTATTGTTATAGTACATTTATATTACATATATATATAATAAGACGCACTTCAGTTATTTTTTTGTTTTAATATCTAATTACAAAATTGAGGATATGTATTAAAATTTAATTCAATTTACTAATGAAGAAAAAGTAGTGAGTTAAATACATTTAAAACAATATAAGTGTAGTTATTGTTTTAATTTTTTGAATTAAATTGAAAAAAGGGCAAAAATTATTTTATTTTAACAGAAACCCCCATTTTGTCTAATTTTATCGTATCAAGCATTAAAAATAAGGACAACTTTGTAAAACCTCATCTACTCCGAAAATTTGTAATTCCCCAGATAATTGCCAATTTATCATTTTTCTACTACTATTGAGTTATGCGCTTAAAGGTTCAGTTAATATGAGTTGGCTATGACGGCGTTAGAACAAACAAAATAATATGCTGTCATTTACCATTTAAAACTTAAGCGATTTTTTGCAACATACCATGGCATTAACGGTTACTGAAAATACTTGATAGTGTATCGAGAATTTCAGTAGCGTTTACTTTAAAACCTGTACCTGTACCGGAAATATATGTATTTTTTTGAAAGTTTGTTTTTTGTTTAATTTTGTTTTCAATTTAATTCATGTTTTCAATTTTTATATTAACTACTTTTTGAAAGAGCCTCTATCAGTGGATTGACAATGTGTTTGATAGTACAGAAATAATTTTCTTTTCAGTCTCGTTACTTACCTTTAGGAATAGTGCACAGTTGATATTTCAACATTTTTGTGAATTCCATTTGTATCGAGCGCTGATTGTTTGTACTTTGTAAAAAAATATAGCAGAGTTTTTGAAAATCAATGAATGGTTTTTATTTCCTCGAAATCACACTCCTTTAGAATTATCATGCCCTTATTGTAATCGAATATGAGATATCTTATTATTTTCCAAAAAAGTCTATTAAAAGATTCTAATTCTTTCAAAGTATCACATGGTACCTATATGCAACAGTACATTTTTTAAAAAAGTTTGATTCTTTACCGCCATTCTTCTCTGGTACAACAATGTATAATTGAGTGGCTACTTCCAGCTTTGAATGAACCGGTAATTTCAAATCATCGGGACTTTGAAAGCGGATAAAATCTGAAGAAGGGATGTGACACAACTTCTATTGTTTTGTCACGTTTTATTTCGCGTAGCTCTTTAGGGGGAACAATAAGCACGTGGCTAGGTCTAAATAAACATTTGATGGGGTATGTACAAAGATTGAGGGTGGTTTGATCACAAATGGTAACATGTCACGTTGGGAACATCATTAAAATTCTGATCTGTTATTCGTATTCAAGCAAACACAAAATATCAAGCGGGATTGTATAATGTCCTTGCAGACACCGCGGTTGTTTTAATATTATAATTTGAATGTAATATTTCGTATTTTACTGAAACAGTTTTACTATACAAACTAAAACAAACTTTCAACAAAAAATAGTTGAATGCGGGAGGAAGTAAAAACAAAAGTAGAAATTCTCGGTATAGCCCACAGTTGGAAGCAGTCGTTGACACTTGTTTCGAGCTTGTTGCCTCTGTCTCTCTTCAGAATTTCGTGGATAAGTCGAGGTGTACGAACCTGGAGATGGAAAAAAAGAACAGGAACAAAGACTAGAATTATTATTGACCTTCTCGGTTAGAAGTTCCTCACAAGATAAATAGTCATGACATGAAATCTCCCAAACCGGAAAGTTTATGTGAAAGCCTTACAGTGGTGACTTTATTTGCAGGAGTGTTCTTTACTGTTTATTTGCTGTATTCTTCCGGCCGTACTCCTTGAACTTGGCTAAGCAGCTCTGAAGAGAACCAACAAGCTCGAAACACATGTCAACATCAGCGACCAATTGCTATGCCCATAATTTGTACTTTTATTTAAATATATATATATATATATATATATATATATATATATATATATATATATATATATATATATATATATAAATCAGAAATTTAAAAGGTACCAAAACATGGGAGGTTTTGTGTTACTTATTTGTCATGACATTTGGTTCTTAAGTGTTTACATTTTTCCCCTTTGTGTTCTTCGGTGACGTTGGTTTGTATTCCGACAGTCATGTTCTTAATTCTTTTACGGTTGTTAGGTTACCTCAATTTTTACGCGTTTATATTTTATTTTAGAATTTGATTTATGCATTATTAGATATATGTTTATTCCAACTGCATACACTGCTTCTTACAGTTTTGTCAAACATTCAGTTTAGTTAGCCGTAAGTTGTAATACATTATTCATGACATTTTATTTAATATCTCTATTTTCCTTTTTAGAGAACTAATCAGATTTTGCTTTGAATTATACGGCAATACTTCTTCTATTGCCGTATAATTTCATATCGAGATGCATTACGTATTTGAATACTGTAAAAATGTCAAGAATATTAAAGAGAAAATGTGTGTATATGAAGAAAATATCAAATAATTGCTAGTTTGTCTCAAAAATGAAAAGGAACTGTCGATACTTTTGAAATTGAACACATTTGCATAATACTTCGTTACAGCTTTTAAATTCAAAAGAGTAGGCAATCAAACATTCATAATGGTTCACTTTGTTACAAATCTACATACAAAGCGGATTCATCGGACAGGTGCAAGATTAAATTATTCTATTCTTAATTTGAATAAATTAAAACATATAAATTTCTTTTGATACTTAAATAACCCAGGAAGGATATGTGGTTGTAAATAATAATTAAATAAAATTATGCAAGAGACAATCTTTAGTACACAATTCATGAATTCATTAGAGGTTCATCGTAAATAGAAAACTGTTCTCGTAAATATCATTACCATGTTGCTGAAGTAATAGAAAAATAGTGGGTATAGCTTATTTCAGGCTTTTAAGAATAGTGTGAAAAAATCAAAAAAACCAATAGATTAAAGACTGCCTGATAATAAAAATGATCACCATTAAAAGTGCAATTTGTTTCAGCTAACGGGAACTGTAATTTCATTTGTAGATGATGATGCTAAGTCAAATACGGATATGCGTAAACGGAAATACCTGAAATAGTCACTTTGAGTCTTTGAAATAGCCTGCCTGATGCCCAGATCTGAACTCTTTGCATTATTTCTTATGAATTCATTTATAGTCATTTGTTTACTCTCTTGCAGTGAATGATTTGTATAATAAGATAATAAGTAGTGAAATTCAGACACTTGAACTTTTGATTTACACTTTTATTGAATTGACAGCATAACGCGTTTCATCGTTATGAACGACTTCTCCAGTCCCAGTCTCCAGAAATCGTTTATAACGACGAAACGCGTCATGCTATGTATTCAATGAAAGTGTAAATCAATAGTTCAAGTGTCTGAATTTTATCTTATATTTAATTTTAATGGATCTACATCAAGTAAACGCCAATATTTTTTAATAATAAGTAGTTGTAACTCAATTAGAAATAACCGTGACGTGTTATAAAAGGTTTGACGATCAATTATTATCAGAAGATAGAATTATTTCATATTAGCAGAATATAGTAGTTATTTTGAAATTTCAATTTGTATTGAAAAATTTTGAAGGGTCTAGTTATACAGGAATGTCATGGCATTGACATTACAGTGACATCATATTCTCCTAATGTTTAAAATATAATATCGTGATTTATTACCGCTTGATTGAGCAATACTCGTATATTTCTGTTTCATTGTAAAACGTTTACAAAGTTTTATCGAAGCAGAAATAAATTCTGAGTGTTTTTGAAATTATGGCCTCTTGGATGGCCCCTGGATGAGATTCTCCTTCATTTTCATCTTCTGGCTTCAATGCCAGATGAAGAAATAATCGTTAGATGTATCGAGTTACGATTTCATTCAATGTTTCTCCTAAATCAGCATTGTTTCACGGCATTATTTTGAAGTTGATATCCTAATCGAGTCAGCAGAAGCTTGACAGACCACATCGAAAGCGTCGACGAAGTTTCTCGTATCGCCGACGTAGAGTACGCACGGAAGGGCCAACGAAGCCAATTTCATCCGATATTGGAGATATAATGTTTGAAAACTCCCCTATCCAGGTTCACTCAGTTTACGTCAATTATGACGTCGCAGTCCACCAGTCTTCGTCAATATTTGCGTTAAAGAGATGAATATGAATCGTTTTCAGAAGTTTTATTCATATTTTGCAATATGAATGTATCTTGTATATCAAAAATTATGTCCTCTTCATAAATCCTAACCATTTACGAATTTCAAATTCCAAATGTTTTTTTGATTAAGTTCCTTGACATTTATATTGTGAATAAAAATTAAAATAAACATGTAGGTATGTTTTATTGTTAAACCTTAAACTTTTTTCTAAGGAATGCTGAGTTACTAGCGTCAAGATTAAAAGAAAAAAATTGCCTTTCCTCGGACATTCGGGTTTGAATACAATTTCGTGTATTGCTGTAATGTGAGGTTTGCTGACTTTCATGGGTTTGACGATTTATCAGTCCAATGAATGGCGTCTCTTTATTAACAGTAGTGAACGAATTTTCAAAGCAGTTCTTCTGCATAATGGAAATAAATATGCTCCCGTTTTAATTGCTCACTCAACAGCTACCAAAGGCTCTCGACAGAAATGGTCGATGTTTTCAGTTTATTTCACAGATATTTCCTGGTTAAAGTACTGAAAAACTGAAAGCAGGTATCTTTGACGGACCACAAATACGTCAATTAATAAAAGTCACCACTAATTTTGAGATTTCAATGAATGATCTGGAAGGACTTGTGTTGAAATCATTGGTAGCCGTTGAACAAAATTTCCTTGGAAATAATAAGGCTGACAACTATATAGAATTAGTAGAGGAAATGCCAGTTTGTTTCAAAGATTTGGGCTGTAATATGAGTGTAAAATTGCACTATCCGAATAGTCATATAGATAAATTCCAACACAATTTAGGAGATCTACGTGAAGAGCAAGGAGAACGTTTCCATCAAGTTAAAGAGACGATGGACAATAGATACTAAGGAAGGTGGAACACTCATATGATGGCCGACTATTGCTGGGGAATCATGCGAGAATGCCCAAGTCAGTTTCACTCGAAAAATCACTCAAAAAGTAAGAAGTTTTATGCCAATAAAATTAATTTTTTTTGTGAAAAGTTAATTTTTTTTCTCGGAACTAGAGCTGATAGAAAAAAACCGGTAACATTTTTGATATCGCCATATAGGACATACCCAAAATCAAGTCTAAAATTCCCGGCACCAAAATCGTTGTGAGCCTGTGTTATTACTGTAAATTACTTAACTGAACTGAACGTTCTGATTGGCTGATAACTTCTCGAAAAAATTATCACTGAAATATACATTTCTATAATAAAAGCTTCCATGTAGGTAATTATAAGTGAAACAATATGTACGGCACTTTTTACGTGTTTATATATTATTAGTTGACCTAGAACCAAGACAAAAACTGAGTTGTCTCTGTCATTATACGTAGTTACATTTCAAAATGATGGTAAGGAAATAAAGGAAAAAAAATGCGAAACTAATTTATTTCAACGATCACAGACCTCCATTCAGCCAACCAGCATTTTCCATAACAAAATTAGTTGATAATGTCTAAATATTGAACTGGCAAGAGATCTTAGGAGTATAACAACATAAATACTATAAAAATATGAAATAATACCGTGGTGTCGGCAGTAAATTCGTTCGTTTATAGCACCGTGGACGTTAATACGGGTTATTTGTGGGTTTCTTAATGTGAGACGGCTTTTGGCCTTTACAGAAATCTACGTCGTCTTAATTTACCCGAGCGGTCCGTGTGTAAACTAATTAGCAGTTTGCATGTATAAACAGAAAGAGTGCGCCCTCTTTTGACCATTGGCACCCATAAACGAGAGCAAGGGGTACCACCCCCTGGCTCACGAGAAAAAGAAAATGTTTAATTATAGATATTGAATGATACAAATACATATAAATTCATATTGCGGAAAAGTTATACTTCAAATTCATAAATATTGGCAGTTAAAGGGACTTCTGATTGAACACTTGGAACTTTTATTATTAAAATATTAAATTCAATAATGTCCACTTTGAAATTATCAACATCAATCTGTTTTTGTTTTTATATTTAATAGTGTTGAGCGTTTACATTATGTAAATCCATTATAATTTAATATAAACTAAAATTCAAACACTTGGACTTTTGATTTGCACTTTATTGACAACTCCTACCCCTACTAGGAGTATTCTGTTAGCATCTGAAGAAGTCGTTTGTAACGACGAAACGCGTCATGCTATGTTGCCAATAAAGTGTAAATCAAAAGCTCAAGTGTTTGAATTTTAGTTTATATTCAACATCAATCTGGTTTTCATATTTATTGAATATAAACTTAAATTCAAACACTTGAGCTTTTGATTTACACTTTATTGGCAACATAGCATGACGCGTTTCGTCGTTACAAACGACTTCTTGAGATGCTTACAGAATAAATTTATTCAGTGAGCATCTGAAGAAGTCGTTTGTAACGACGAAACGCGTCATGCTATGTACTCAATAAAGTGTAAATCATAAGTGCAAGTGTTTGAATTTGAGTTTATATTCAATTATAATGGATTTACATCAAGTAAACGCCAACACTATTAAATATTCATATTTATTGACACTGCGAGCAACAATTATTGTACTTTGACAATTACAAAATCTTGCCTTTTTCACAAGGGCAGTAGGTACAGGATATTGAAAAAAATACAAATCAATTCAAATAAAAATCAATATACAATGGAATTATTTATGCATCGTATTTATATTCACATAAATTTCAATGTACCTATTTTATTTAAAGATTATTTTCATTGTTTGCATCATTGTATATATTGATAATATAAGAACAGTAGTATATACACTTATTTATAACAAGCAATATACATGATTAATTCACAAATATAATCAACATTATACATTCACTATGGGATCATAACTGAAACGAGAAAAAATTTTAGCTTGCTAATTTTCGAAATTTCTTGAGATAATGGCATTAATTGTTCTGCAGTAAAATAAAACTTATATCTTGCGCCATGAATATCATTCATGGCATTCTAATAAGTATATTCAATGAGGTTATTGTAAGAGTTATGGGTATCAATTCAGTTATTTCCGGCTCATAGATGGGCTGCTAAATGGGCTCCTAAATATTTGAAAAGTGCATGCTGTATGAATACGTCATCGCTGTAACTCGTTTCCGTTGCATTGTCATCGTCCAAAGCATTCAGTTACTCCTTGGTCCCTCATGAATCAGTTTTACTTAGCTACTGATCAAAAACTGATCAATTGAAATAAGCGAATAATTCTAGTTGATATAAATTGCAATATAATACAGTAATGTCACTACTAACAAAAAGATGTACTTCGGTATTATAATATAATAATAATAATAATAATAATAAGTTCTTCATTCGCAACAAGTATAACAACCAATTACAGAAAATAATAACAATGTTGAATACATAACTAAATAATTAAAAAAAGATTTAACAAAAAGCTCAATATACTCAATATACTATATGAAATATTACAAAGAACTTGTAATATTGTTGGTCACGGTGTGATAAAAACATTCAAATGATTTTGGTTTTTTACAGTTTAAACTTCAAATTGAACCACAGATCACATATTCTCACTATTGATGGTGTTGCATAGACAATCTGGATTATTTCTATGGGTCTATATTTTCAATGATCTGGCTACATAGCCGATTTGGCCGGTTAGGTGGATCTATATTTTTGTTGATCTACTTATCTATTGATCAACTGATTTATTAATCTACTTATCTATCGATCGGAACCCTCACTAGTAATAACTACTTTTATTGAATGTAGACTCCATAAACCCAATGGGAGCGAAGTATTGAAATATTCTGCTAATATAAGCAAAGTTGTGGTTCATTTTATGCGGAAACTTTATCTTTGTAAATTTATCACCCAATATAACAAATTTGAAATAGTTTCCTATAATATTACACAAATGTTTTTGCGTTCATTAATAATGTATCAAGGTACTTGAATTTTACTTGAAAATATTTTTCAAAAATATAGTAATATTTCGAAAAAAATTGACAAACTACGCCCGTGAAGTATTTTCGAACTATGTTGAAGTATGTAACTTCAGTTTCCTCGGGTGCTAAGTTTTTAATGTTATTACTGAATATTCATTTGTTTCTTCACCAATGTTTACGTATTCATGAAAATATTATTGAAAATTTTATTAAAGGAACTGTGTTTCACTACGTGTATTCTTCCGTGTATTACCTACATACGTTTCAAAGCGGAATCTCACCTGGATATTACTGAAGTAAGTCCATTTCATAGTCCAATATAGCCCAATTTCAACAACTCAATTGAAATGAACTATCTCAGTTACGTATTATAGTGATAAAAACCAAAAAAATTGTTTTACTTTCAATCATCGAAAATAACATTTATAATACAAATTATTGCATTTAATGTCTTTTTTCAAACATTGAAATGAAATTTAAAAAAAACTGAACTGGAACTCGAAATATTCATAATGATTCAACAAATTCAAAAAAGTTTCACAATTGATACAAAACGAAGAGTTTTTGACTTCCTTCAAAATATCTTGAGGGCAATTTTATTGCGGTACATTGGCCCCTCCTGTTAAATTTTGTATGGACGCCCATGCTGTTGAGGACTTGTTCATTGCTTTGGTACTAGTTTCGGTTAATGCGTCTTCATTAAATGTTCAACCACCTGCAGTTTTATTATGCGGGATCAGACACTAAAAATAAAGTTTGCAATATTTTCGTATTAAACATGGCAGAGCTGATTTAATCAAGTGAATGTGATACAGTTTTTCTTTGTTACTCATCATTCAAAATACCTGAATTTCAAGTGGTATTGTAGGGAGTACAAAGGTTGTTATGATTCTATTTGAAAAAAAACCTGAAAAACACAATAAATATATTACAAAAAAAACGGTAGGTATGGAGTAAATATTCCTCATAAGCACTGTATTTATGAATATGGTGTTTAAAATCGGGATCTTGAAATGAATGGTCAAATTACCGACTCGATTTCAATCAGAGCTTCAGAAAAAACTCTTGAAAATGGGTTCCTGTTCCGAAAAACATCTCGAGTGTATCACACAATTTTTGTGGCATTATAATAAAAATAATAAGATAAATTTATTGAGAAACATTCCTTACATTGTAAAATTACATTCATTTCAATTGATGCAATAATTACAACTAAGAAGAATGCTCTAAAAAGTGCTATAGAATGCTATATTCCTCTCCTTTTCTAATGGATTTTATTCTACTCCAATGTTTTTGGTTTCAAAAATTATCTACCCTGTCTATCACCTATATAAACAGAAACGATTCGACGAAAATTTATAACTCAATTAGACGAATATCACCAGATCAAAACGCATAATACCACAACACAAAAACTTTGAACGGTATGATAAGATATCCAAACAATATATACTCGAATTCGCGCTAAACTTTACACAATTGAGAACTCAAGAATGCAAAGATATTAGTAGTCAATTCTATAAGAACCAAAAAATACTTACGATGAAAAAGATTGTGCAAAATCGTTCTTAAGTAGTAAAGAGAAACCAAAAAATAACAGTCGTTCAAAGTAAGTACTTTTGTAATTAAACTCCACAGATATTCCTTTGATGTCAAGCTTTAAGAGTCTTAAGTGAGGTATTTAGTATATGTAAGATGAGCCAAATAGACTTAGCATTACCGTTGTGGTGGGATTTTGGATATAAACAGATTACAAATCCAGGGATGTACTGATGGCAGGACAAAAGTTTAAGCTTCTTAAGGGACCACCAAGAAGTATTTGAAAAGATTTTCAGCATCTGTGGATAAAATTGCGTTGAATACATACCTACCCACATCATTTAAAATGACTAGTTTCATATATATCATCGAGAAATATTCACAATTTTCTCCGATTACTTATTCATCCATTATTATAAATAACTTTTAAACAATATGGTAAACTCGTATTTTATCTAGGGGTGTTTATAAAGCATGAGCAGAATATTGATAACACTTAGTCATGGAGAGTATTATGAACTGATAAAAAAAAATAATTCTTATTACGTATAATTATGGATTCTAATATACACAGTTTTAAAATGTAATTGCTTTTGAAATGTCGGTAACTCGAACAATCTTCGGTCAAATGGAGGTGAAAATTGAAAAAACAAGCGATTCTGCAAATTCTGTGATTTAGAGCAAATGTTTCTGTAGTAGAAATTTGTTTCTACGAAAAAGGAATACGAAAGGAAGAAGATGACTGACCCGAATTTGACGGAATACAGGTATAACTGAAAAATAGCTTTTTTTATATTGTGCCAAAAAACGATAGAAAGGTGAAAACCTGAACCAAAATTGAAATAGTAATTCAGTTTATCAATTATTAGATATTTACCACTGAGTTGTAATATTGTATGAATATTTTATGAGTAGAATAGATGATCCAGTGAACTTCGTACAACTTAGATTGTACGAAAATGTGGTCATAACTTAATTTTTATCGATCATTAGTTGATTGGACCGATACTTGATGAAAATCTAAATACATAATTTGAATAAAACTAAGTAGTTTTTCGATTTTCACTGTAATTAATTCAAAACATGATAAAATCGTTTCGCCAACACAGTGGCTATCATCAAGTGGCTCAGTTTATCATCAACATCTGATGGAACCACTGTGTTGGCGAAACGAGATTGTCATGTTTTGAATTAATTATAGTGAAAATCGAAAAACTACTTAGTTTTATTTAAATTACAATTTTCATCGACTTCAATAAATGTTGCATTCAATAAAGTATACTTACTGACACTTAATCAATTCGAAGCTTTCTGATATACGATATATAAATATTATTATTCAGAAGAAAACTTGAATTCTGAATTTTTTCAAAAAGTATTTATTTGTTCATAAATATCTATTTTGTCCCCTTCAAAGTGCCCTTCAGATATAATGCACTTATGCCAGCGCTTCTTCGAATCCTCGCAGCACCTCTGAAATGCACTTTTCGATATGGTCATCAGCTCGTTATTCGATTCCGACTTTATCTCTACAATTGTAGCAAAACTCTTTCCTTTCATTGGTCTCTCCAGTTTTGGGATTAGGAAAAAGACGCAGGGAGTAAAATCTGGTGAATACAGTGGTTGGGGCATGGTTACAGTGTCGTTGTTGGCTTAAAAATTACGAACAAGCATTGATGTGTGAGCTGCTGCATTATCATAATACGGAATCCATAACTTGTTTTTTCACAATTTCGATCGTTTGAGCCGTATTGCTTCACGAAAACATTGCGTAACTTCCTTGTACTATTCCTTATTAACCGTACGAACTGTTGGCAAGAACTTACGGTGCACCACGTCCTTGAAATCAAACAAAACAGTGATCAAAATGATTGCAAACAAAAATATAAGCAAATGGTTGAGCCTTGGTTTCGACTTCATAACCATACACCCACGTTTCATCACCAGTTTGACTTTTTGAACAAATCTGGATTGTCGTTGATGTCATCCAACAACTCCTGAGTGATACTAATTCGGCGTGGCTTTTACTCAGAACTTAGCAATTTCACACGTTTCTTGCCCAAAACATCCCAGAAAATTGCATGGCATGAGCCGATTGATATGCCAACATTCTCTGCAACTTTCCTAATACTGATTCGACGATTTTCCAAAACTATTTTCTTTACTATTTCGGCGTTTTCTTCACTTGTTGACGTGGTTACTCCAGGACGCTCATCGTCATCACCATCTTCTCGACCTTCTGTAGAGCGCTTGTACGAATTATAAACACTTTTTAAGACAAAGTAGACTCGCCAAATGCCACATTCAACATTTCGAATTCGTTGGAGCACTTTATTCTGTTTTTATTTCAAAATTTAATAGAAATTCTATTGATTGGTCCATTTTTTTCAAAAGTGAAAATTCCAAGAACACATTAATACGTGACTTACCTTTTCAGGTGTCAAAAACAAACTTCTAATCGAAAATGACTGATAATGTCATCCTATGAGAAACGTACCTTTGTGTACCAACATAAAAAAACGGTAATCGAATGAGCACATCCTCCGAAAATTCAAAATTCACCTTATTTTTTAAAAGACCTCGTATATAAATATGATGATTTCTGACTCGAGAATACGCAACGTATTCGCGAACCTATTCCCATGCCCGAAACGTCCTATTGCGATTTATTTATGGACACCACTTTTCAACTCTGATAGTATTCAAAATTATTCATATAGTAAACTTACTTCGTCAATTGGGCTTATTTCTCATATATCGCACACAGATCTAAACTGAAACAACTCAAATATCGTCAATTTCTTGTTGGTCAAAGGGGGTGACACACGTTGATTCAACGAAAGGAAGTTGACAACACCTAAAGGTAAGATTTATTCATTATTGAACCTGTAGGTATAGCTGGTTAATTGCGTATGACCACCGAGAATTGGATTGCTTCTCTCAATAAAGACACTCGAGACTCTTACTAACTGAAAATGAATGATTTCTTAAGGCGGCTTTAAGATTTCTTTAGGTATGGAGTGGCTACACACTCCAACGATTTATCGCAGCGATTCGAGTTTTCACAATCATAGATTTATCGAATAGAAAATGCAACCACCACGATGAACAGTGTTCATGAAATAATCTGCAACGATATGTCATACACACGTTTGATAAAACTGCGCAAACGAACTGCACGGATAAATCGCTACGATAAGTCGTTGCAGTGTGTAGCCGCCATTATTTGCTGCAGTTTTGAACTAGATGTGCAACATGTGAATTCCACATTGTTCCATCATTGTATTATTTATAATTGGAAATATTTTATGTGTGAAATTTGGGGTCAAAACAGGAAGATGAGTTCACAAAACAGTCCATTAATAATTGAGAATTTAGTGAAAATATCTTGCTAGATATAGCTGCAATAGGTGGTATCTTGTGAAAATATGGATATTTCAACTATAATTGAATATCGAAACAATTCAAATTCTAGCTTGCAGCATACGTTCGAAGCTCTAACAAAAATAAAATGTGCATGAACATTAATGCAGAAAAGACAGCTTCCACATGGTGATCCCCACCCTTATCATAATAACACGTCGTTTATTTTGAACACACACAACTGGTAACAAAGTGAAACTCCGTAGGACACGTGTCGATCTTGTTATCAGGAGATGTTCTATTATCTAAATCACGTGCTATCATACTGTTAGGCCCTAAATCAAAATTCTTCAAGCGAGTACTGTAAAGCTCTTGGAATAATAATGTATCAATTAAGTGGAGGGGATTACTGGAGCCTATCGCAGTTTCTGCGATAAGAAAATATTCAACAAAAATTATCAACGCTTGGACGAAATATTGAACCGAATTCCCCTTGATCTACAACTTATATCGAAATAAATTATGCTTTTGGCGAATCAATATATTTGCATTGTCACAGGAATAATTTACTAATATGCTCGCAATATTAGTTCAGGTTTTGTGCACTAAATATTTTGTGCAAAAAACCTGAAGACCACTCATTTTGTTTTCAAATCTGTTGTACATCTATATGATGGACTCGAAAAAAAATAGGGACATAATCTGGTCAATAGAAAATTCAAAAGACAGCCAAAGTAATGTTTAACTGTTGGTCAAAGTAGTCATATTATTCCAGAAAGTATTATAACTAATTGTCAAATTATTCAAAAAGTTGCAGCTATGATGGCAAAATAACTGAAAGGGCCTTTCGTAAAGCTATAATTCGATACCTCAATTATGAACATATTGTTTAACTACAAAATACTTACAGTAGTGTTGAAATTGTGAGTGAAGAGAGAAAGAAAAAGGAAAAAATATTGTTTGACGTAGAAATTAAAATATTTAATAATGTTGGTGTTTACTTGATGTAAATCCATTATAATTGAATATAAACTTCAATTCAAACACTCGAACTTATGATTTACACTTTATTGACTACATAGCATGACGCGTTTACAGAATAATGTTATTAGTTCATTATTCTGTTAGCATCTGAAGAAGTCGCTTGTAACTAGGAAACGCGTCATGCGATGTAGTCAATAAAGTGTAAATCATAAGTTCAAGTGTTTGAATTTAAGTTTATATTCAGTTGAAATTTAAGGTGAAATTTAAGCATTATATATTTTGTTTCACATTTTTCAAGTTATTTTTTTTTACTTGAAGGAGTAAGGAGAAGTTATTGATTTTAAGTGTGGAATAATTGAATATGCTGTTTTATTTTGTACTCCCTGTTTTGTATATGGTAGATGTGAGTTTAAGGATCCCGAGCCTTAGGTCCTTTAAATACTTTTTTTATTATATAAAAATTATATCTTCCGATGAATTGGTGAATGCGACTATATTAGGACAATTAAAACCAAGAAATATTGAAGGTTGAACAACCATCCAAGATTTTTTTGTCTTAATTCGATAAAATATTTATGTTATTTTCAGTTTTAGTGTTGTTTTTGATGATGATTGTTTTTTGATGATCTTTGAGAGGTCCTTTTGCTTCGTCTACGAAATCATCCAGGTATTTTGAATTATATTACCTACCTACTTTAATTTTTACTACAATGTTTGAAATTTACTACAAATGTTGGAAATCAAACGCTAGAAAAACATGTGATAAATACAACGAGTAACTGAAGGATGTGAACGAAAATTTTCAACAATTTTCTATTTGTTGGGATTAGAACATGATAAATATTGTCAAAGTGGCCTTGTTGCATCAAATGGTACCTATCTACTGGCTCAATCAATTCAAAACCTATTTGACTTTCAACTCGAAAATTGAAGAAATCCCAGAGGATCCTTTGCCGCCGTACTAAACTTTCAAATCCAATAATCTCTTATTTGGATAAACTGGGTATCCTAACAAACGGTTGACTACGGGCCCATGTCAGCATTTCCGGTACCGCACATTGCAGTTCCCAAAACTTCAATGGGGGTATTTACGCTAATAGCCCTGTGATGAGAGAGAGCGGCATCTTTACCTTTCACAATTAAAGTAAATATTTAGTATTTTCATTTGACCGTCAAAGCTACTTACACAAAACCAGTGAAGGAATTGAATCTATTCAGGCGTTAAAATACTAACCCTTTTAGGAAATCTATTTATTTTGAGTCCGGCTATGAACATTGAATTTGTATGCACCTAAGTAAACATCAATTGATGGTTAATATTTTGTGAAAATTTCAGCTGTTGTCAAGCTTTCGTAGACAACATCAGTCTGAAATGAAATATCGAAAACAGCGAATTTTAAAGCATGCACTAGAATAGGCATGATGACAGTTTTTGGAAAACAGACCGACAATATCCACAAATATATACTATTTACAATAAATAAGATATTTCTGCAGAAATTAAGAGTAGGTAGTAATTGCAAAAAAATGTAATTTTAAAATATAAATTTACTTGTTTACCTAAAACGCTTGTCAGTGTCATAGCGTCGCGTGTGACGTCACGTTTGAGTAAACTAAACATTAGGCGCTGAGCTCGTGCAAAGTTTAAATATTTCGTGTTATTGAATATGAATTCGAAAGTGTATAAGTGGTATGGGGTCCCCTTGTGTGGGAGCACATCCATAAAAACTCCTAATAAGTTATTTGTGTTCGTTCCTCAAAATAAAACAACACGAAATAAGTGGCTCAAACTTACAAGGCGATATTCAAATGCAATAGTGTCCAGTTCACCCTTGTTTTTGTGAAAATCACTTTGATGTAAGTTTTTACATCAAAGTGATATAAAAAGTTTTTATAGATTCTAGCATAGTATATAATATTTGGTAATAATATTTTGTATGAGGTCTAAATGTAAAAATATAAACAATGTATTTCGAGGTCTAACCTCGAAATTTCATCTCATTGCTGTTATATTACGTATTTTATTCAAATTTCAGTTACCAAATTTCATGGATAATTATATGGAATATAATAGAGCCATCGCCATTGGATGGCCTGGAGGACCTAAAAGGAAAATCAACTTATAAATGAAGAGTAGAAGCCTTACAAAAATAGATTTCGTTAACATAACCCTAATAATAACCTGATACATTACATTACATACCAAATACATTGTCAAAATTATATTTCAGAGAATTATTTGATAACTAAAATTATAGTGTTTTAGATTATTATTTATATACTTACATGGAAGTTTTAACATTTCTAAATTCTGCTGAGAAAAAGTCTTTATTTCATGCCAAAAACTCTCCTAACATTATTATGTCGATTCTAGGCAAATTAGCGCTGTTTGTCTTATTAAACCCTTAATGCATGACTTGTGTTATTTTATATTCGATTTTAATAACATTCACACTGGAATAGTGGAATTGAGTAACACAATTAATTAATAGAACACAGTCGTAGTGGAAGTTAACAATACGAGATGTGACGTTGGTGCGTGTTTACTCAAAGGTGACGTCATGCGCTCTGATTGGTGTTCAAGATATCATGGAGGAATGTCTTATTTTGTTGTTTTATTTTATAAAAATAAATATTTAAGACAATCTTAATAAAAAAACAAAAACTATCATCATGATTATTGTCCCGGAGTACCAGATTTGATAAATCGATGGCGGTTGTTTTGAAAACAATAATCATGGTAGAATAAAGCTTTATGCAGTCCTTATGCAGATCGTACTGTGAAGTTAGTGACTGGACCCTAAACAACGTTTCAACGCATACAAGTGGAAAAATTTCCTAAAAATTTTGGCCCAAAATGTTTGGAAATATTCTCATGGAGTTTATTTATATGAAAAGACAACAACACAATGTTATTAGCAACCACAGAGCATGTTTAATATTTCAGCAATAATAATACCTGAATCTAAGCAAAACTCACAATCTTCATAAATTCTGGATACAACCTTGTGATGTCTATCGTATTTAACAATTTTTGCAGAATTTTGCCAAATATGTCAAATGGTATTATTATTTCAATCTATAATCCACGAAATATTGTGCGGAAAGTCAATTGACATTAATATTGTCTTATTCAATTGTATTTCTTCACATTTGACACAGTAGAGGAAGATATAAATAGGTAATGGTTACGAAGTTGTTGTAGATGTCCCATTTCAAGCTTTACAACCAGGAGAGTTTTTGAGATTACACCAGTGGGCCCTAAGATGATTTAAACAGTCTTTACAACGTTCATTTGCCACTGCCTCTGCACTCGCACTTCAAATTCTCGATATTTAGAGATTTTATCGGTATTCTTTTCAACTAGGTTGTTTGCATTTGGAATAACTTCTCTTTTGTCAACCAGGACAAGACCCGGCTTCTTGTGGAGAGTTGAGGTCTCCATGAAGTTGATAAGTAAAAATAGTGCGGTCCCACTATCTAGGTTACTATCCCAAATTGATTCCTCAACGAAGTTGTACTGAGACACCTTTTCCTTAAGTATAAGATGTAATTTTAATGCTAGTTCTTGAGTATATAATGCTATTTTCACTAGTGCGTTCTATATTAGTGAAGTTCTATATAGCTTCAATATTTGAACCTACAGGTTAAAGCCGATTCCGAACGGCCAAGAACAATGCGAATCGAACCTATCCTTTCTTGTACGGCTTCCAAAAGATTTGTGTGAAGAATTCTTCTGTACTATCTAATTATAATTCAATGTTATAACTCTTGAAAATATAACCTCACGTCACGTTTTCATTGTTAAAACACGCTTGCAATGAAATGTTCGTTTTGGAAACATTGTGGGTAACAAGATTCAGTTTTGGCTTGTGAATAAATAGAAAACAGTTCATCTTTCTCTGAAGTTATACCTACATTCTGATTGTTTAGGTTCGACCAATGCCAAAGTTACATTCTAATACATTCTAAAAATTTGCTCTTTTGTTACCATGATTATTAAACTATTGATTGTATAATATTGTATATTTGATTGTATATATTTATATAAAATAAAAGTAGATTCGAAATTTATTGATTTCAAAACTAGTCAAATCATCTGTTATATTAGACAAACTCATCAGCGTAAATAACATATTCTACTAATGAGGAGGTATATAAATTCTGATGTTATGTCTCTGCGCACGAACAAATTTTTGAGGAGATTCAATGTGTCAAACAAATTAATTCAGCTAAATTTGAAATATCCAACATCTTTTTATTGTAGTATGATGGTTTAATATGAAAAATAAAGTGAAGTATTAGTGTTGGTAAATTGTTGTCTGATTTGATGTAACAGGTTCTTCTTTTGGGATCTGAAAAAGTGCTTCATATGGAGAAGATAAATGGCTACTCCATCAAAGTTTTATGATCCTATTCATATACGGAAAATAGTCATAGAACCTATTGGAACTCTAGCAAAAAATTTGAATACATGATTTGATTTTCAATTAGATTTCATTTCTTGTTAATCATTGGTGATTGTTAAATCATAAATGATTTAACAGTCGAAACAAGTAATCAAAATAATCAGCTTATTCGCACACAGTCAATGTTTAGTAAACAATAATCACGAAATATATAGTAAGATAATTATTGTAAGAAATATAATTATCGTTATATATCAATTTTCAATGAGATTGAATTCTCGCTTAACTCTTAGTGAAACATAATTGAATATTAAAATAAATTAACCTCTTGGCTTAATGTTTCACGATTTATTTAACAATATGTATAGTCAACATGTTTCGAGCGTTAGCTCATTTTCAAGACTAAACTGATTTAAACTAGTTTAGTCTTGAAAATGAGCTAACGCTCGAAACATGTTGACTATACATATTGTTAAATAAATCGTGAAACATTAAGCCAAGAGTTTAATTTATTTTAATATATAAATTTTCATTAAGTTTGAGAGAATTCAAATGTCTTAAGTAGTATCAAACAAAAATGAATTCCTTCGTACTTTTCCTTAAAAAATTAAGGGAAAGTACGAAGTTGGTGACCTGGAGCTCTAATTCTACTGCAGTTTTCTTCTCTTCTTTATTACATGAACAATAGAGTTATAAAAATACTATAACAAGGAGTAAGCGATCTATGAGAACATTCATTGGACAGCTATCACTAAACCAAAACCGTATAATTATTAATTTTAACGTGCGACTACCGGCCCAGAGTCGAAGCTGCTATATAACCCGAGAACGCTTTGTTCTATTACCTTTGTGCAATGTTGCCAAGTCATCACATTCAAAAAGTTCGTAGGAAGCGGCTGGAGGGTAAACCCCTCATTTACACCTTACATCTGTAATTAGAATCCACCGTCTTTGGCATATCGACCCTATTTATATAGTAATTATAACAATACAAAGACCAATTACCACAACAACTGAAGATTGTTGCCACGTCATGACGACCAATGCAATTGTTCGATGAAGTTTTGTTGTACGCTGCGGCGTTGCCCAATTATCCTACAATAGGCGATAGGTAACAACGCGTGAAATATCGGCGGTTTCTTTAAACATAGGGCGGTATGGTGAGATAATGAAAATGGCGGTCATATTATTATTAGACGTATTAGTTAGAAGCAAACACTGATTGGCGAGATGATGATGATGAGGATTTGTTGTTGAAAACGAAAAATTCATGTGGGTTTCGCATGGAAATTCTTAATTTCAAGTTTGGGTTTATTCGTGTATGCGCGACTAAAACTATTTGGATCTCAACATATAACAACATAAGTTTCATTGGTTATTTTAAATGAAAAAAACTATCAATTTTGGATTGCAGAAATAAAAATAATAAAAATTGTGAGAAAATATAATGAAAGAGTTTTTCCTTTTCTTCGCGAGGAAAACTCTGAAGAATACAAGTTTAGCTTCTCGTGATGGATAAATAATGGGCTTAAGGGCGAAGTAGCTGATTGAATTTCCCAATTCGGACAGTTTTAATGCAGAAACCTGGAATGTGATGAATCTCCAGGTTCTATGTGATGAATCTCCAGGAAATTGAACCTTTTCTGCAACGACGTTCTGAAGGGAGCCTAACACTAAAAATACTTAACTAACCTTTAAACCTAAAGTTTTACTGAATCAATTCAAATTGAATCCAAATGGGCTTTAAAATAATGGGTGTTTTTTTTCAGAGGTATAGAACTTTAAATTGCAATAAAACATCGATGGATCATTCGATTGACAAGATTTTTTTTTATTCGAAAGATAATTTTGTGGCATTACATTTTAAATATGATTTCTGTCATATGACCGCCACGGCTGGCTCGGATGTAGTCCAATCTGGACGACCAATTTTCGATGACTTTTTCCAACATTTGTGGCCGCATATCAGCAATAACACGGCGAATATTGTCTTCCGTTTGTGGTTTATCCGCATAGACCAATGACTACATAGCCCCACAGAAAGTAGTCTAGCGGTGTTAAATCACAAGATATTGGAGGCCAATTCACAGGTCCAAAACGTGAAATTAGGCGGTCACCAAACGTGTCATTCAATAAATCGATTGTGGCACGAGCTGTGTGACATTTTGCGCCGTCTTGTTGAAACCACAGCTCCTGGACATCATGGTTGTTCAATTCAGGAATGAAAAGGTTAGTAATCATGGCTTTATATCGATCATCATTGACTGTAATGTTCTGTCCATCATCGTTTTATATGAGCAATGATTCCACCAGCCCATAAAGCGCACCAAACAGTCAGTTTTCCTGGATGTAACGGTGTTTTGACATACACTTGAGGATTATATTCACTCCAAATGCGGCAGTTTTGTTTGTTAACGTAGCCATTCAACCAGAAGTGTGCTTCATCGCTAAACAAAATTAGTGCGCGATACGTATTCCTCACAGAACCATTATTTTCGAAATAAAATTGCACTATTTGCAAGCGTTGTTCAGGCGTGAGTCTACCTATTCATGATGAATTGCCAAACCAAACTGAGAAAAAATCACTTCTCAGCTGCTGAATCGGTCGCCATCTTCAACAATGCCAACTTAAAGTTATATACCTCTAAAAAAAACACCCTTTATAAAATTAATTTAAATTGAGATTCAGTATGTTTGAGATGCCTCGTATGTTTTTTTCTCTCTTCGAGATTTCTTAACTAATTTTTTGCTTGTTTTATCAATTTTTTCAAAATTACTCAGTTCTCAAATCCAAATTTTGCAAACCGTTCAATTATAACTTCATTTTCAAATTAATTCTTCAAAATTTAATTCAATATGGTTTTCTCCAAATTTTTTTCCGAAATTTGAAATTGAAAAATGAAATTTCCCGGATCCACCCTCCATATTTCGTTCTATTGAAAGTTATTTCAAAAACTTTCCTTTGAGCATCTCTTTGAAACTAACTTGGCGTTTCGCTTTCGATTGTTCTTTTTATTTTGCTAAATTGTTTTATTCCACAGGAATTTCTGATTTGTAATTTATGTTTCGTGCATAATGTCATCTGTATGTCATCAATATACTTTAATGGTCATTTTCTGTGATTCATATGAATTCAGATTTGACAGTTGAGGTTATAATATTACAATTATAAACGTTTCATATTTATAAATTTAACTTATTATACAATATTTGATTATTCAAGGTGATTACTGGGTTATTCATTGTGGAAAAAATGACATGATACTCGTAAATAAACTATTTGGTAATTATAATTATAATTTAAATTATATCTTCTTTCCCTGTAGGTATATACTTCCGAAAAACGCAAATATATATTTGCGTTTCCAGACGAATATTCTAAATGAAATGAATTTTCTCATTGATTTGTGAACAAGATCAACTTCATAATAATACTGAAATTCTTTTTTACAGACATAATCTGAATATTAATATTATAATATAACAAAACAAAAAGATAATAATTGCCTAGTGATACTCGTTTTTTATATTGATGATTGATTAGGCCGATACTTGGAGAAATTAATATGTTAATAATTAATGTTAATATTGTTAATTCAGCATTTGATAAAGAAGTGGTACTTCGAAATGCGTCATGCGTATTTATTAAATTATAAGAAAATTCTAAATATTACGTATTTTTTCAGTATTAACTATATTAAAACTTACATCATTAAATGGAAATAATTATGTCTACAAAACCATGGGCCTTGGGAAAAATATGTTTATTTCTATTGATATTGAATATATACTATAAAATATATATAGGTATATGATTTATTTATTACAATATAATCCTAAAACTAAACAGTATCTATTTTTGAGTTTTTCACATGCCCGCGTATTTCTTTATTCAAAAAGCTCTCGGTGTAATTTGATATCGTAATAAGGGGCTCTAAATGATCTAAACACGGCCAATATTCAACAAAAGATAGGTATTGGGTTGCTTGTTTGTAATTTCACGATCAACTAACTAAGATAACATTGTAGCAACCCAACTGACATGTTCCGAACCTCCCTATTTACAAATATGTATACTATTTCAGATTTCATTATGTACCTAACGTACGTTTTTGCCTAACCGAACACCAGTTTTATCTAACGTTGCATAATCACTGTTGGTATTATATTTTTAAACAAGATTATCAGAGTTTTTCCAAACAGGGGCACAATAGAATACACAATGCTCATTTTACAGCCAGCAACTTCCAATGGTTGAGAGAAGACAGCGATTGTTTAGTAGAGTTCCAGGATTGTAGCTTATAATTTAAGTGTAAAAGAAATTTTTCGACCAATTACTTAATAATATGAACTTACACATATTCAAGGATCAAGTTGTGCCTTCATTATTTCCAGAAATCTGAACGAACGGTTTTTCTATTCTTTGTTGGACTAGAACTTTAATTTAGAAGTTTCAATAGAAATAATGTCGAATTTCTCACAGTTGTATTAATTTCTCACTTGTTAGATAACTCAGATATCAAAAAAAGTTATACACAAATAGAAATTATACACAAATTATTTCAAATTCATATCGACTAGTAGGTATAGTTTGAAAATGAATGGGATGAATGAGTTTTTAGGTTCTTATTATATTTTAATGAGCGATTTTTATATGGTAGAATTTTTCCTAATGAGCATTTTTGTTATGATTTTGAACAATGAGATACGTACTGTATTTATAACTTCAAGAAGAAAATTATAAATGAAATACATAGTTAGAATTAAATCCCAAACAGTTTTATAAACAATTTCACAAAAATCTATGTAAGTGGGTTCCTATTGTAATGAAATATGATTCAGAAATTCGTCTGAAAATTCGAAACTTTTCCCCAAAACTCAATTGAAAATACTTACCTCAATACACACTCAATTAAATGAAATATATATAAAATGTTATAATTGCTTTAAAATTAAAGACTCTATAATATATTAATAACTGATGACGACAGAAAGAATTACAAGAAAGTATACAAGAATTTAGATTATATGCAATTGAACACCACTATTTTCATCATTAATAAACCGTTTACAAATAAGAATGCGTTAAAATGCTTGCAACAACAAAATAGTTGTGAAAAATGCAGATTTATTCATTTATAATTTCCAATAATCGAAACCATATAATATAATTATACAAACTATAATACATCGACTTTATAATTCGATATACCTTTCTATATCTTTTTGACTGAATGTTTTATAAATTCAATGAACGATGAATCAACTCTGTGATAGTTCATATTTAAATGAGAGGTAATAATAAAGATTTGTCTAAAAATCACTGACTGTACAATTCTTTATTCGACTAGTTTCGCTTTTTACGCCATTTAACGGCATTCTTGATAATGCCGTAAAAAGCGAAACTAGTCGAATCAGGAATTGCACAGTCAGTGATTTTTAGAAGTATTTATTATTACCTATCATTTCAATGTTTTATATTATATAAATTACTTATGCGTTACAAGTTCACAAATGGTTTTTTAGTAATTGTTTTTTGATGATTTTAATTGAAAAGGAAATATTTAAAATGTTTGAATGAGCTGCGAAATATAGTATGCTGCATACTTCTGAAAAAACCAACAGAAAATAAGTTTTTCACAAATTTCTATCTTGATAATTTGACTAAGCAAATTATTATATAATATTATCTGACTGAATAAAATTTATATGAACTTGGTTCGTAACACTGCCCCTGAATTTCGCAGGAAACACTAAATTATCTAAACAATTCCTTTGATCTGCTAAAGATCAGCAATTAACATTGTAGGTCACAATTCTAAATATTAATGCATGTGGTTAATAATCCAAACAAACTCTTCTTGAGAAAAGAAGTTAGCGCTTCCTCAGTTTTATTTTTGGTTACGGAGTAATTTAGCTATAACTTTCACAATAGATAAACCAGATACTATGATAGATTGAAGTGTTTTTCAGTGAAAAGAAGTCTTTGAATATTATGCACACGAACCGTGCACTGAATATATTTATAGGCAGGATTTCCTGTTAACAATTTGCATTGCGAAATAACTGCTACGGTTAAGGTACAACATGGCATTTTAAACAAACTTTTATGATTTTGCAGAAAGTTGTCTGACAAGATCTGATTACAAATAGCATTTACAAAATCCACTAATTTCCTTTAAAAATTCTTCCAAAAAATTAAAGTGTTTTTCATTACTAATTTATTGAGTATTAGTAATTTTATTACTAAATTATTGGGAATTTATTGAGTTATTAGGAAAAAGATTTCGATTAAATAAAATACAATACTAATCGAGACTTTGCTATTTACTAATACTATCAAAACATTGTACTGGGTATTTTTTAAACATACGACCAAATTTCAAGAGGTTGTTCCTTGTTTCTTGATAACTTTCCGACGCACAGAGAACAAACCCATAATAAAACATATTATTACAGAGAAAAATACATGCAAAAATAAAAGGTATAATAATAAGAGAAGGTAAATTAGTTTCAATTCAAAAACTTGATCAATAATATTTATAATTATGTCAAGTATATTAATACTCGACATAAAAGAAAAATTCAAAAAGGTTTTCAATTATGAATAACAAAACAAGCATGTTTTGTCAAAAATACACACAATTGTCAGATTTTATATTAATCTTTCTTTAGCAATTGCTATTCACATCTTCTTACATATAATAAGATTAATTCTGATACTAAATTATTGATATACAGGCAGTCCTCGACTTACGTTGTTTCGATTTACGTCGTTTCAAGTTTCGTTGAACAATGTTTTGATCCCATTCCTCAAGCATACGTCAATTGTTTCGATTTCCGGAATAGAAGAAGTCGCTTGAGAAATCACTTTTGCGAACTGGCTGATGAAGATCTTATTGAATTGGAGACACAGGAGGAAGCAATCGAGTAACAAGAAATAGCTTCTTCTATTAGTAACTCTGCAAAAGAACTTACACAAAAAAAACTTCCGTAGCATTTGCAAATTTGAAGAAAGCCATGAAAATTTTTGAAGAAAATGATGCCTTTAAGGCAAAAGTTCAACTTATTATTTCTCATTACATATTTTGATTACAGATTACATCATTATTATGGAAATAAATACCAAAAATAACTAGCGATTCCTTAATTTATTTAATATGTTATTATATAATAACATAATTAAATTTCAATTTCCTACAATTTTTTATTTGGTTCGGTGCTGCATTATACATTACCAAACCTATATAAAATAAAGTTTGACAGTTTCTGCTCCGTTGCAGGAATATACGTTTAATTTATTCAGATTTTTTGTAGGTATTGTGTTTTGTACCGATATACTTCTTCGTTTAACTAATAAATGGTTTGAAACATTCAACATTTTTACAATGGGTGTGTTCCTACAGAAAATTAAAATTTCTCTCATAGCTCTATTTTAAACCTTCTGTAACAGATGTATGTTACTTTCATCTAGGTTAAACAAAATTGTCTAACAGAATTCTAGATACTGCGATACAATTGCGTTATGAATGACTAGTTTTATTGAATTAAATTTTAAACTCTTGGCTTAATGTTTCACGATTTATTTAACAATATGAACAGTCAACATGTTTCGAGCGTTAGCTCATTTTCAAGGCTAAACTACTATAAGGAACGTACAACAAATTTATATCTATACAATGGATGTGAGTAGGGAGGATAGTTGAAAATCTTCTTGTTCATTTTCGATTCAAAAAAAAAAAAAAAAGAAGAAATCGTAAATGAACAAGTAGATTTTCAACTATCCTTCCTACTCACATCCATTGTATAGATATAAATTTGTTGTACGTTCCTTATAGTAGTTTAGTCTTGAAAATGAGCTAACGCTCGAAACATGTTGACTATTCATATTGTTAAATAAATCGTGAAACATTAAGCCAAGAGTTTAATTTAATTTTATATTCTATTATGTTTCACCAAGAGTTAAGCGAAAATTCAATCTGAGTCATGACTAGTTTTACCTGTGTACTCAAAGAATTTTGAAATATACCTAAAAATCCCCTTTTTCTTCAAAAAATTTCGAAATTATGTTTTATCATGGTTTTCGAAAAAAGTTTCATCTAACATTACTTCTAATTATTCCGTTTCGTGTACACGCCCTGTGGTTATATCGTTAGATTTAACCTTCGAAAACATTTGAAAATACCTAATTGGTGATTGTTTATTGAATAAATATATTAAAAGCAAATTTAGTTTTTCGTGGTTGATATGTAAACTTGTCAACATTAATTTATTCTTTTTTTAAACTGAAATATTTTGTATTGAGGTTTTATTGCAGACTTCTGTTATTCTGAACTGGCACTATTCTGTGGATAATCAAAAGATCGTGTATAGAGAAAACGTTTCGGGCCCAAGATAATGTAGACAATAATGACCACTTTAATTGCTATCTAGTTTTTCATTGAGATATAATTTATTCCGTTTAAAGACCTTAAACTTTATGCAACATTTGTCACACAAGATGTTATAAAAGTACAAGGAATGATCAGTGACTTTATTCTTCTCTTAGTACTAATAAATCACTAAACGTCCACTTTAATTGTTTACCTGACAATGAAGTCGTAAAAACATTATGGAGAATTGTAGAAACGCTGGAGAAAAATCGATGAGGCATCATCTATTAAACAAAACATTTTCAAGCTAGATAATAGCTGGGGATTTTACGACTTCAATGATGGTCACGCTGGGTTGCTCAGTAGCTTCTAGTTGGCAACGCGTTATGGCGTAAAGTCATTAAATGGAGGAAGTTATTTACAACAGTTTTCTGGTAGGTATTCGAGCTGGGCCAGGTCATGAGATGAAATTCCAAGATTTCGTTTGTTGTACTTCCAGTCTTGTTGTGCGTGGGCCATAAAACTAAACAAGTAGTAAATGTAGATTACATGCGTCTTTGGTTTGTTCAATGCGTTGAATAGTTTTAGAAACTTTCGTCTTAAATGACAAATGACACTTACGGGTTTTGTTTGAAAAACACCAGCAATTTCTTGGATGCTCGTATATTGTCTGGTGTTATGAAGATCTGAAATTGATTGATGTCTGGCGTTTATTTTGAAGTATGAATTGTAAGCACTTCTTCAGATATACCTAGTATAATTATGTTGAAAACAATAAATTAAAATTAAAACACTTGCTTAAGTTTCACTTAATATATTAAAAACTCTACATATGTTTCGGGTGGTTAACCCATTATCAAGAGTATACAATCTTACTCAGTAACATTGTATGTCTCAGAATCAGAGACTAAAGAGTTGAATATTCAATAGAGTTAGGTTTAATAGTATTAGAGTTATTATTCTGTAAGCATCTGAAGAAGTCGTTTGTAACGACGAAACGCGTCATGCTATGTAGTCAATAAAGTGTAAATCATAAGTTCAAGTGTTTGAATTTAAGTTTATATTCAATTAAAGAATTCTAATTTACATATTAACAAGGGTTTATAATTAATCAACAAAACTTATTTTACAATTGTCGATAGCCTTAATTTTATTAATATTTCATCAACAAGGGTTAATGATTACCCCAGCCATTTTTACCATCTGACAGTTGTTTACTCTCTCTTATATTTTCTTATATACAGTCACTCAGTCATAGAAGTAGAATAATACCAACACAGAGTTCATTCAACAAGCACAAATTTTGAGTTGAATGATGTAGATGTGACAGGTTGGAAAGTACCACGAAAACTTACAGAAAATTATGCAACATTTACTGGAGACATTGTGGAGAAATAATGAAAAACTGAAAATGGCAATAGGTGAACACTTATTCAATATCTTTAAAAACTCAGGAAATTTGTATATTAATATTTTATTTGAATGAAAGTGAAAAAAATATCTGAAACTCCTTAAGATAGTTCTTCAAAATTCAAATGATATTACGATCTTGTTAATAGATGTGAATGGAAGATCAGACTCAAAACTGAATTCAGTCCTTTTGAGAGCATACTTCTTAGTTGTAACTATTGTAGCAATTGAAAAGAATGTAATTTTACAATGTAAAGAATGTTTCTCAATAAATTTATTTTATAAATTCATTTTATTTCATTTATTATATTCAGAGAAAACTTAATGATGCTTGATACTCCACAAACCAAGTATCTGCCAAAAAAAGTATCTGCAAAACAAAGTTGCTGCAACATCGCTCAAAAGATTGCAAAAAGTGCTAGATATATAATAATTCAAAGGATATTTGGAAAGTATTGTGTTCTAACAGCTATGAAAAAATCTGTTATGTTATGAATTCACATTATTGCATATATTATGAATGAGAAACCATAAACTGATAATATTTGTGTATGGTTCCACTTGTGAAACAAAGAACAAGGAAAATGCCTTAGGCTATCTCGGTCAACAGAAGAGTAAAGAAAATGTATGCTAATTCTATTTGCCTGAAATGAATAAACATAAGCACAAATATGATATATCAAATCAGTTGATAATTTAAGTGAATTAATCCATTGATGAATTGCCTCGATTCGATAAAATTTAGTATTTCTCAGTTTTTTTGTATGATGTGTATAACCGTAAATGTTTGATCTCTATCGGTAGACTATTATCGGTTCTAATAGGAGGCAGGTATATTGAACTCCTTTGAGAAAGCGTTTTATTAATTTTTGGATCCACATAATCATGATAGGCCACTTCTTGTGCCACACCCACAATATACAGATGATTAGTTTTTATATTGACATAGAAATATGCTACTGCAATAGAGTTCCCTCAATAGTTAAGACGAAACGCATTAAATTTTCAGATCAAAATAGCAGAAATTAGCAGAGAAATTCAACTACTTCTAGTATTTTTTATAGTCTACTTTACTAGTAAATTTTCTAGGTAACAGTTCATTTCCTGAACATGCCATGTAGTCCAATCTGAATATTCAAAAGTCTTATTCAATATCCACTTTGTTTGGCATTAATTAAACCTGTAAAACATATGCTTATCTTCACTCTAGAAAATCGTTTGAATAGACTTAATCAGATATATTAAATAAATAAATAAATAAATAAATAAAAGTTTTATTTCCACTGACAATGTAGTACAATTGTATGGGAAAATATGTCAATGAATTGTTTGTACAATACTATCAATACTAAGATAAAACAAAATCATACAACAAAATTTCACATTTGAATACTATAAATGAACAAGATTTAAACGAGCACACACATTTAAATATCCTGTAGTGATGCAGCAAGATATTCCCGAACTGAATAAAATGTGTAAACATATTCTTAATAATACCCGCCATATAGATTGCCACCGGTTTAGAAAAGAATTGCAGAATGACTTTCTGACAAACGTTTGACATGTATGTTTCTTAAAGTTGCGAAATCGACAAAAGGGAACTGAATGAGGGAGGAAACACACATAGATCACTGAATTTTTGGAAGCTACGAAACTAATCATTCATAAGTTTCCAGAAAATATAGAAAATTTAGGTTGGCAATATTGTTTTAGAAATTAAACAGCAATGGCTAAGAAGTATAAGTATATGTATAATTATAGTGAGTAGTTACAAAAGACCGCATATCCATGAAATAATATCCACTTCCGAAAGAGTATCAAATGTTTCGTGACCATGCACTTTTGGAAGAAATCCGATCAAATTATATGACGTTCAGAATCCTGTAGATTCATCGGAGTTGACAGCAATAGTTCGGCATTTCTCTGACCAATCGAAATCGATTTAATGAATATCGCCAGCGTATAAAATATTTATAATATTATAATATTACAGTTAGCGATCTGCTTTCCGATAAGATCGCCGCAGCGCAGTCACCTGTCACTTGTCAATAACATAGAAACTCGTATAATGCGGTTCTGCTCTCTGCTCCTAGCCGGAATCTTGAGAATGGCCAGTGACAGCTTACCGATTTGATGGACGGCGTGTTCGATTGTTTTGGGGCATCAACTATATGCCTCTTTGCATCTACAATCCGATATGAATAAAGAATTTCCAGGCAGTTGACGATATTGTTCAGAAGATGTAGATATGACAGTAATATCTGAGGATTTATGTGTAAAATGAAAGGAATTCTCAATAAATTAAAAATTGTGGAAGAAATTTAATGCTCTATGGTTCTGGTTAATTTGATGATTTCTCCATATTAGAAATTTACTTATTCATATCAATATTAAAAGAAAGTTTTCAACAGTTGAATGTCTTACTACTCCTTTTATTGGATTTATTAGAAAACATCCTTTGGGAACAAAAAAAGATTTATATGAAATTATTTTGTTTATAATGTTTACAAGTTATGCAAATATTTATTATAGATAATTAAACAGTGGACTTCCTGCTGCTAAACACTTGTTGCAGCAATATCTTTTATTATATATATATATATATATATATATATATATATATATATATATATATATATATATACATATAATTTCGCATACATATAAAATGGGTTTATCTGTGTCAAATTGATGGTAGATCAGTAAAGAATGAGTTTTTAGATATGATGTTTGGTGATTGTTGTGTATTCAATCTATGAGTGTTATTTGTAAGGTTTATAAAGTTGTTGTAAATAGAATTAAGATGTTTTGTATCTGTTCTTTCATTTACTGTGTTTTCCAAATTTTTACGAATGTGTAACATTTCTAAAATTTCTCTACATTTATTGTCTTTCTCAGTTGCTAAAATCTTTGTATTGTTATAATCAAAATAGTGTATTTCAGTTATTTCATGTTTATGTAAGGCTGTGTTTTTTTTTACATATTTGTGTGCTTTAATTCGTTCTTCAAGATTTTGCGATGTTTAGCCTATATAGCATTTACTGCAATTAATGCAAGCTACTTATATAAAATTATATAAACGGTATGAGTTTTTCTCTGACTTATTTTTTCACTTTTCAACTTGGTATATATTTGTTTTGCCTGTTTTGTACACTATGAACTATTATAAGGTTAATTATAAGGTTTCAATATTTTCGCAATAATCAGTCTTGGAATATAAGGTAGGGGATTATCATTCTTTTTGTTGGATCTATTTTTTATCCACTGTAAAGTATCATAGAATTTATGAACCCTGTTTTTCATGATTTTTTAAATAAAATTATAAGGGTAATTATTTTGCATAAGAAGTATACGAACTTCTTCAAGTGTTTCATGACGTAGACATGATGATGTTAATACACAAAATCAAGTCAAACAAGTATAAACTGAATTGAAAAGTAAAACAATAACTGAGTGTAAAACTAATACTGTTTATAATATACCTTGCAATAATTGGAGTAAATGCTATAAGTACAGGCCAAACAAAAACGAATTAAAGCATACAAATATGCAAAAAACCGAAATCATAGCCTTACATAAACATAAAATAAACGAAAAGTTTGATTTTGATTAGGTACAAAAACACAAAGATTTTAGCAATTGAGAAAGACAAAAATTTAGAGAAAATTTAGAAATGTTACACATTCGTCAAAATTTGGAAAACACTGTAAATGAAAGAACAGATATAAAACATATTAATTCTATTAATATGTAATAATTAATTATTATAATTATAATTATAAATATTAATAATAATATTAATATTAATAATTTAATTCTACGATTTGATAAAACTCACAAATAACAGTCATAGAATGAACACACAACAATCATCAAACATCATATCTCAAAACTAATTCTTAAGTGATCTACCAACAATTTCACACACATAAACTCATAAAAATCACCTGGTTCACCATGAGTTTTCAGAGGTTTCCTCATTGTGAGGAAGTCTAATAACTTTCCGAAGCGAATGCTTTGCCAGAAATATTCCTCTGAATAATAAAGAGCCAAAAAGCCATTTGATTTTGATATGTTTGACTTTTTGAAATCTATGGTAATTCATAAAATTCAATTATCCATTAGTTTTGACAAAGTTGTGATATACAACGAAACGTCAACAAAAATAACTAAACCTCAAAAACACTAAATGTTTTTCATGTCGTGTTTCCAATATCCATTTTTATAAATATTTTTCATATCAAATTCCGATTGAAACAAAAGCATCGTAAAATTTCGAATTCATCAATTAATCCAAGTTCTTTTTTCAACACCTAAGTATTTCGAAATTGTTACGTTCTAGGCCCAGTGATTTTTCAAATGCAGATCACTCTGGCTAATATTCAATTTTTTGTCGATCTAGATTGTTTCAAACGAAATAATCGATCCGAGACTAGTGGAGATCAATAAAAACGCGGTGGAAGCGCGACTATTCAAGGACCATCATTTAAACACATCTGATAAATCGGAGTCAAACTTCAAGCTCAAAGATGACAGATGGCGTGTTTGATTATTTAGAAACACCGATTAAGTCTTTTATCTCTGATAAACAAACAGTCTCCTTTACTGAAACCAAAGGGGACGCGAATAGAAGTAAACACTCTTAAGTCTCAAAGCTCCATCAAAGAATCATGATCTCACCACTTTTCACTATCAATAAATATTTTAATTTCTCCGAAAACGTAAACATATAGGCAAATGTTACGTGTTCCTGGTATGAAGTAGCTCCTACACAAATATATACATCCCGGTTTCTTTATGAAAACTGCACAAGAGATGATTTACATGACTTTGAGCTGCAATTCAGGGAATTGGCGCGCTTTTTAATTTTTGGTACATGTACGTAGCTCAATGGGTTTTTTCTATATTGATGTAGCTTTGAAGTTGCCGAAACATATCAAAATAATTACATGGTGTAGGATTTAGGATGTATACAGAGGAGGTTACGATTAACGTCGGCTTCTTTTATCTGTTAGTTTACATGTATTTGAAATATTCCAGTTAAGAAATCTGATTCAGATTACATGAGCAACTCTTAAAAGAAGAGATTACAAAACAGGGTATGTGATAATCAGATTACTTTGGATATTATATGAGATTTCAATCGTAGGTAGAATATTCAAAACTAATTAATATTAATTCAAAAAATGCTGCTACCACCTCTTTTCAATAAATGCATTAAGATAATAAAACAATTGTAAAAACTGATTTACACATATATTAAAAATAATACTGCATGACGTACGTTTCGATGGGATTCACCTTTTTCAAATGCTAAGTGCAGACTAATGACAATTTCTCGAATTTAGAGATTCCGAATCTAGAGAATCTATAGAGAAAATATAGAGAATCTCGAATTCGAGAAATTGTCATTAGTTTGCACGTACCTAGCATTTGAAAAAGGTGAATCTCATCGAAACGTACGTCATGCAGTATTATTTTTAATATATGTGTAAATCAGTTTAACAATTGTTTTATTATGTTTATCGATTTACATCAAGTATCGGCCTCATCAATTATTAAATGCATTAAGTTTTTAGGGGTCAAAACAGTCCTTGATATATCAATATCCTACCTACAGCACATTTTGTTTTTTACCATGTGGATATTACTTACTATCTTTCACACGATAAGTCTACAAAAAGTTTTCTGCTAACAACCAAACAAACAATTGAATTGGAATAAAAATCTGATTTTTTTTAATTCAACTCATCTAAGTAAACTGAAGATCATTTTGCAGAATGATAATAGATATATTTGAGAACCATGAACACTGCTCCTAATAACCTCCAACTCGTAACAGCAAAAAGGAGATTCAGAAAATTTTGGAACCAATAATGATGATGAAGGAGTATCAATTAGAAATAAACAGATGAAAAGATCGATATTTCAGAAAATTCAAACCTAAGGAGACAAGGTAACTTTGGCTTATGCCCAAAACTCGATCACTGGGTCCTATGTTGTTAATATCCTTGAGATTCATTGCAGTTTCATCTACCAAAACGAAGCCGGTATCGTTTTCTAGAAGTAACCTACTTCCTTAGGATATTACGCACATATGCCACACGATTTTCACCAAATTTTGAATGATTATTTTAGTTTGTTTTAAATTTTCTAGTAATGTTATTAAATTATTTTGCCATACCTGTTCCAATCAACCAAAGTTTCTCAAACTTTTTACTTATTAGGTAATGTATTGAGCTATAGAACAGCTAGTTTATGGTAGGTATGTGAAATTGTTGTTGCAATCTCATGATATGCCAAGATAAATTTTATCTCACAGTGGATTCACAATAATTTTGCGTCTTCTGTCCCTTCAATAATATGATGATAATGCTACTCCAAAGCCTTGTATAATTCATTTCATTTGATAATTACATAGTGATAAATATATAGGCAACTAATTTTAAGACGATTTCTAGTTTGAGTAATTTTATTGACTCTAATTCCAAGATATCTATTTCTCTTCGAAACATTATTATTTGTTGCACACGATGCCGTTAAGTCTTTTTCGGTCTACGAACCTCTTTTCTCTTTCTGAAACACCTACCCAGCAGTGGTTCACCTATTTTAGTTTCTTTCAATCTAGATTTCGAAAACTTTGAAATGCAAATCTAGATTCAGATTTTTCAAGGCAGTTTTGTGAATATTTAGGAACAGAAGATATGACTTCATCCTGTTTTGAAAGAGAAATATTCGATATGGACAAGACAATATGGAAAATTTATTGCAGTATCTCTGATGGTAGAGAGATATAATTTTTCATCTTTTGTGCTTTTTGAAAGACTTTACTTACCTATGCCCTTGAGTTTCAAATTCATAATATACTTGTATAGTTGCAAATTTTCCTCAATGTTTTGAGTTTCATGAACAATTAATTACTCAAGAATTTAATACGTAAATTCATAAGTTAACGTTTCTTTTGATTAATATTGTAATCATTACTAAAACTAAAGATTCATTTTGGAGAATGCTCATCAATTAATAGCCTCGCTAATTAAATAGAAACATTTTCCCTTTCTTGAGGTTCAAAGTCAATCCATGAACTATTGTTCAGGAATTCAAAATATCGTTGAAATATAGAAAATAATTTTGAAGCTTCAATTTTCTTAACTGCCTCTATAGGCATAACCACTTCATTGGATTCAAAATGGCGTAGCCGTTCGAATAAAGATTGCCCTTATTAAGTGGGGTTCAGCAGCCATATCAAACTTAAACCTTTTGAGGTGTCTCTGAAGATCGAAAACGTTACCTGTACTAAAGGTTAAAGGGGTGGTTATTCTTATTATTTATGATCCCTAAAAACCAAAACCTGCGACTGAGTCGAACCAAAATAAAATGTCATAAATATATCCACAAATAATTTCAGCAATGGAAAGTTCACCCTATGTGGATTTCGAAACCAGTATAGAAAATTAGCGTGGCATTCGTATATTTATACGTAAACCTCAAATGCACATCGATATTGTTACAACAGTTGTGCTTTGTGATTCGGTACAAAAGGTCCCTTCTTGTCGTGCAAACAATAAGTACGTGAAAATTGCATGTACAGGGACGGCTTTAAAATAAATTGAAAAGGAATATGTAGATACATAACTTTTCGTGTTGTGAAAATTATATACAACATTTCCTATTATAACTTCATAATTTATTTGAAAAATAATTAACCCTTACATTTATAGGATGTTTTCTTCACACGATGCTTCGAGATGCTCCTTCCTGTAATATTCGGTGTACAGATTTTCTCATTTTTCATCACATTATGTGATCACTTCCACTTCAGTTTGATGTACAATTTCTGTTAATTTCAAAAAAGGTAAATGCAACTAATTCTTGTTGAAAATTGAAGACGATGTAAACAGTTGCCCAATAATAGCTGATGATGTCTTCTACCAATTCACGAAATATTTTCCAGGAGAAATGAATTATAAAGACAACCATGATCTTCCACAAGTATCATATGGAATAGTTTATTACAAATTGTCGCATTTATGAAATTACATTCAATAAAATACTAAGTGGCAAGAAATACGTTATAAATACTTGATAGTATTAAATCTTTATCGCTCAGACATATTCTCCAGAATTGTTGTTTGGAGTACGACAATAATCATCCGGTTTGAAAATTCAGGAAAAATTCAAAATAAAACATTTCTTGAAATAAATCGAACTAGTGCTATAAAGATTGAAATAAGGAAAATCATATTAAGACTCGAAAATTTCTATATGAAGCTGACTGAGTTAAAAAAAATTGGTAAAATCTGAAAAGTAGGCTTTAACATTAACAACTCTATGAGAATAATTCCCCTTGCAAACTTCGCCTCAAATATAAAACTGCTTCAACTTCAAAATAAAAATTAATGACATTACTAAACACCTCAATAACAACGTTCATATAGATGTAGCTTTCTATATAGCTTTGATAAATCAGCAGATTAATCTCAACATGATATCCCAATCCACAAAGGTAGAAAATAATTCGAAGATATGAGGTGAATTTAAGATCATCCCAGTTGTTCATATATTTCCGGCGAAAATGGCACTAAAAATTCATTTAAATTCATATTTCACTGAAAAATATCGTGCTGGAGACTAAAGAACATTAGGAAGTCAACAGAAAGCTTTGCTCCCTGAGTAACTGCAAAACGTTTTGCTGATTGTTAGTAATTCTGTTAGTAATGATTGGTTGACATCAAACAGTCTTGCGAAAGTTGTTTAACTAGTTTTGCTGTTCTTGGAGTTGAGAACTATAGCTTAAACCCAATCTGTATCTGCATTGAGAACATTTATTCTGAGAAATTTACTCATTTTTATAAATATATCTTCTTCAGTTATTTCAGTAAACTAAATGCTGCTACTACAGATCTTGTGGATCTGGTAGTTGGAACAGCTCACCATGTAAATATTACAGATTAAATTTGTCTTTTATTAGGCATTAAATTATATTTGTTTCGTTAATAGTGCTAATTTATAGAGATCTACAATAGTTTGTTATATCAGATCAAATTCGTTTATTCCAGAAAAATTATTCGTTAAATCTTTGAATCTGAAGTGTTGCCTCTGCAAGATATTACCTAATAAAAATGATTTTATTATATAACAATTTAATTTCCCAAATACCTAATGCAGTCGCTTAATTAACAGCAGATACTTTTGCTACTTTAACAAAAACGCACTCAACAGACCAAACTGCTTAATTATTTTTGCTGTGTTGCTTCAAATTTCCATAGCATGCTCTGTTTCTGCGTTTTTACGTAACTGAGGCAATTGTAAATAGTAAGGTGGAGTTTCCAAATACGTTCCTGATAATGCACCGTCTCAATATTCAAGGGACCCGCAGCTGGCTAGGCCCCTTATTTGTTAAACATACGTGTTAATCTGGCGGTCGCAGAACATAATCGCAGGGCTCGTACTCGTTCCGGGAGGGGTGGCCCCTCCGGCAATACCCTAAAGCGGGGTTATTTGCACCAACATCTCTATTAATGTATAAACCGATCTGTGAGGTCTTTATGCGGCGTGTCTGTATGTTTGACATTCGGGTAATCTGCCGGATTAGAAAGGCTAATTTTGCGAATAGATTGGCCATAATGCTCTTAAGTAGGAAGACCGACAAAGTTGGTCTGACTTGATATCTGTTGATAACGGTTGGTGGTTCATATTTGGTAAGGCATCGGCCATTATCAGAAATAATTGGCCTCAAATTGACTTGAAATATTCTATTATTCCTTTGAACAAGCTATAATAATGATAATGATGTTCATTCGTCCATTTCAGATGGTACTTCCATTTATCGCAGATACGAAATATGCAATACCTAATTAGCTTCATGCGGAAACTCTCTCCAAGCTATTGGTTCAATAGCGGCGGTCTCCATAGCGGCAATTTTTGTTATGTACCAGAAACTTTCAGAGGATCCAGCAGACTTCCGCATTTTCTGTACAGATGCTTGTTGAGTAGCAGTTGTCTGACGTATATCAGAGATGGGATTAATTACGTGAATAATAAGATTATTGGCACTCTATTGATGATATACGTTTACTAATCTCTGTTAATCATAATTTTTGATCTGGTGGTTGGCATTAAGAATTGCTACTTCAATAAATGGTACAAATGGATCCCGTCGTTACTGCATTATCCTCCGTGATGAAAAAAAAGATTTCGATTTTTTTATCATACAATTATGAAAAAAAATTGCCTCGATTGTAATGTTGGTCTCAAGTCCATCTTCTGACAATTATGGACTGCATTTGATTCAAAGAGTTTAATATTTAATATTCTCATGAGTTAGTTTGTACATCGCTCTCTTCTATCAGCAATGGCCATTCACCTAATTGCAGACTAAGCTCTGACGTTTAACCATGTTGTTACCATTCCTAAACCTCGGTTTTGCCTAAATATTTTTGAAAGATCTTTCACGTATTTTGCGATTTCAATTTATAATATATTACTTAAGGCATGACAAAAAAGTTTTCTGCGCAGGTTTGGAAAAGGGTCAAATACCAGCTCATATGTGGTCAGTAAATTGAATAATTTCATTTCACAGACTTTGCAGAACTGTTTTTTTTTCTGTGTTTCTCAGTTTGTTGTATATTTATTGGTTTGACAAAAGAAGGCTGAGAAAGAACAGACATGCTATACTTTGCCTCTCATTATTGTAACAGAAATTGTGTGGAAAAATAGATGAAGTCCTCATATTAGTATTATTATTTTTATTTGCTACGTAACACCTAACGTGATCTGAGCGAAAATCAGTGTTTATTGGTAATTCTAGACCATATTTTTTTCTAAGATAACATGTGAATACTCAACAAATACTCACTTCAATCGTACAAAGTATACTTTGGTGTATGCAGTTAGGTACCAATGGCTGAAATTTTTTCTTTTTGTAATGCTTGGCCGTTGGGTTATAATTCTAAGATTTCCATTCTTAATTGATGTTGGGACAAAGTGAAAAACTGAGAGGATATTTTGAAAAGAATTTTGAGAACTTTCGAAATAATAGTGAATAAAAAAACACTTCAGTTAGTTTCACAGAATTATATTGAATGATTGACTTCTGTTTCGGGTTGTTACCCCATTTTCATTAATGATATTTTCTCTAAGAATAAAAAAAATGTTAGTCGAGAAAGTAAGTATTCAGTCTATCTCTCGAAACTGAGGTAACACCCGAAACTATTATCAAGCAATCCATATAATTTTGTGAAACTAAGTCAAGTGTTTTTCTTGTTATATTATATTCACCATGTTCATTATGTCACATGTTCACCAAAAGATCGGCGAACATTCAATAAACTTTATTAAAACATACTACACCATCAATTGAAGGATTAAAATAAATCTTACTCTGTCGAACGGGTTTGAATATTTTGTGGTAACCTTTACCTCGGCACAGGAGAATTTTTAGTGCAATATTTCCTCATTGGTTTACTCAGTTTTTTCCGCATATATAATTCGAATTATAGATGGGAACAGAATATAGGTACTCCATAGGTATTACTATTTAGTCGACATAATGTGTACACACTCAGTGCGCGAAGGAAGTGCCATGCAATAATTTTCTTGCATGAAATAACTAACAATAAAATGAAATGTCAGGAATTATTACAAAAGTTTAACTTCATTGTTCCAAGAGTTTCTTGGAACAAATTGTATTTCTTTTTATCAGTTGTGGTTCATGATCACAAAAACTTTCTTTTAAAAACTCAAAATTTGAAAGTACAAAATTGAAACTATTGAACTTTTGTACTACCAATTTTGTTTTTAGTATGTGTTGTCTTTCCTGTTTTGTAATTAGGACATGTCCTGTAAAACAGTATG
Source organism: Henosepilachna vigintioctopunctata (assembly GCA_030704895.1). NCBI lineage: Eukaryota > Metazoa > Arthropoda > Insecta > Coleoptera > Coccinellidae > Henosepilachna > Henosepilachna vigintioctopunctata. The sequence goes on from JARQZJ010000034.1 coordinate 5,949,137, forward strand.
TTAAATAAATAAATAAAATGAATAAACATACTGCATATTCTCGATATTATTATTATTTACTTTTTCGTCAAAAGTATTATAGTATGAGAGGCTGAAATTATTTTTTGGTTTTCAAATTGTTACACTATATACAGTAAACTTTCCATCCTATTATATAGCTTCAGATAATTAAAATTTGGTGCCCACTTCCTGATGATGTATATATTATATTGTCGAAACTATTGCTCCATAACACAAAACAAAGAAAGCTTGATTGAATTCGAGATAAAAGATATTGATGGCCAGATATTACGAAATTATCGTTTTCAATATGGGAGCACAATATAAATCTATCTACCCGTGTACCACCATGATTTTTGTCGGCCAGCTTTTCTTTCCTCTTATCCAAGCTTTTATCTGAAATTCTCTCACAGTCATCGAATGTTAAAGAGCCGATAAAGATCAAGTGATTTCTCGAAGGTAGGTAATCATTTCCAACTGCGACTGTGTTTTTAAGTGGTTGTTATGTTATTCTCAAGTAGAACCCCCACGACTTGATTTTCGTATCGTTGAATAACTGACTGGAATAAGTTAGAGAAGTTCTATCTGCAAAAGTTTTAGTATTTGGGAATTGCCAGGTGTTTGATTTTAAGCGTATGGGAATTTGGGGTGGACAAAAATTTGAAGAATCTTGACTCTATGCTTAAATATACGAATTATTTTTCGAAACATTGAGTTTAGAGATTAATATCGTGCTGCTGGGAATGTAGTGTTTTTCAATATCACAGAAAATAATCAATATTTTATTACAGGAGCAAGTATTTTTTAAGTTTAATTGAATTTTGGAGGTGGAGTGCTAAATCTATACTTATATCTGCGCTTATAAATATACTACTAAATTTATAAACACAAAGGGTTTATCATTTTAAATTTTGAAATCAAATGAAGATGTTATCATTCGATTGGGTCGATACTTGAAAAAAATTCAATACCATGATGTCATTATTGGACTCAGTGTCTTATATGATAAAACTGCTTCGTTATATTTGATATTACCTACATAGAATTCTAAGATATGGACAACTAATTTGTTCCTTGAAAAGCAAAAAATGTGCGCTGTACACACATCTAATAAGGCATTTGTCAATATAAAATGTTAGTTTTATTTTTAAATTTCGCGGCTTCTTAGTTTTTCATGAACGTGTATGCTCTATTGCCCGCTCTTTTGTTTTGATTTGACATCTGTCAATAATTGTTCAAGAGCTGGCACAAATTTCTGGGAAGGTAATTGAGGCAAGCTGAAAACTTGTCACATACCTCTCCTATTATACCCCACTACGGAATTGAAGACATAGCTGGTGAGTAGCGGGGCGAAATCAACCCCTGAATTTTTAAAAATATTTTTTTTCTCCAAAGATATATTTTAGGCAAAACGCAATATCTATATGTTGCAGTGTAATATAAGAATTGTACTTAAAGAATACGAAAAAAAATAAGCCAGACGATTTAATCGGAGTTTTAGCATTGCCAGACGCGTGCAAAAATATTTTTCAAAACATTTAAAAATATATATTTGAGGCATCTTGAAACATTAATGGAGTATTATTTATAACTAAAAGATAAGATTCCCAAAAAGACAGATCATTTTGGTGGGACTTTCTACCTGCCAGGTGGTCAAATAGTTTTTTTAGAAAATTAACTTTTCCACAACTTTTGTTTCAAACATTTTTGCACATAATTCCTATTCATTCATTCAAAAGTAAAAAAAAACTTTTTCTGACAGTATTCTAAATCAAAATTTATAGATATTGAATTTTTTCATCTTAAAATTAATAAGGGTGACGTATTGAAGAAAGTACCTAATGCTAATAAAAATATAAAATCACAAAACCAAATAATAAAATATAATAGAATTAAAATAAATGAATAATATAATGAATAATAAAATCGTCTTATTAATAATAAAACCGATGATCAAACAAATAATGGATAGGTACGATTTATAGACAAGCTGTAGTATAGATTTCAATATTATTGGTGCCAGTCAAACTAGGCCGACAGATTTCTTGAAAAAATTAAAAAACATAAATTTTACGCAGAATTTTGACAAGTTTTAATTGAATATCGGGCTACAGATGAAATGGCAACATTTATTGGTAATGCATTAATATAACTTTAGTTCTTCAATTACATTCAAACTTGTACATGCATTTTGTATCCATTGCAATCTATTATAATAAAAACCTTTATTATTTAAAGTACCTAGCGTTTTTGCCCACATGAGTTAATAGCATTGATTATTATCTTGGAACGGCATACAGTTTTTTTAAATATTAATTTTGATTTACATAACTTTCGTCAAAATTCTGTATAGAAATAAAACTAAATAAATAGTTATGTAATTATACTATTAAGTAATAGAACATATTACTAAATAGAACATATTTATGTAATTATATTCGTATGTAATAAAAGTATTTACATGTTTATATAATTATATTTATATGTAATGAAAGTATGTAAATATTTATATAATTATATTTTATGCAATAGAATTATGTAGGTATATAATTATTTAATACTAATATCCGTATATGATTTTTGTTGGTAAATATTTATATGATTATATTAGTATGTTATTAAAGTATGTACATATTCATTTGATTATATTCGTGTGTAATGAAAATATGTACATATTTATCTAATAATATTAATATGTAATGAAATTATGTATATATTTATAAAATTATATTTGTATTAATTGAAGTATGTACCTACATATTTATAAACTTAATTATATTCGTACGTAATGAAAGTATATGAATTTTTATGTAATTATATTCGTATGTAATGAAGTATATGCATGTTTATACAATAATATTCGTATGTAATTGAAATATGTACCTACATATTTATATACCTAATTATATTCGTACGTAATGAAAGTATGTACATATTTGTATGCTAGTTATTCGTAAACTACCATTTCACCACTCCCCCTTTTACCCTGTATGTTCACCATTCCACGCATGTTATATATTCCAGATTGTATACACATGTTGCCATGTTTGGGGTGTCATACTCCTTGTTGTCCTAAATAAACTGCACTATAAATCATATTTAAGGCCTATTGTGGTTCAGAACTTCATTCGGAATCATGCAACGGCCAAATCGGAACCTCTATTCTGAAGTCGAAATGGAAATGTGTAACAGGGAAACCGACCGTGAGGACCACAAAATTTAAAGGCATTCGTCCAACGAAAAAATTGCTTGAGCGAGATAATTTCATTCATTGTACCTTTTGTATTGTTACATCGGAGTTTATTTATGCAGCTTTTGTTATTTTTATTGCAGATATTGATTGTATTGAATTCATACTAGTATCAGTGCAAAATTTAATGCATCAGTATCTAAAGATATAAATTATTCAGGTAATATAGATTTTTGTTTCACACATTTTCCTGAAATTGAATGAAATTCTACAAACCAAAAACCAGATTTTGTTCAATTCATAAATACTATTCAAAACATCATTTTATTATTTAATTATTAGATACTTTTTCAGTTTTTCTATATTAGATTTATCTCTTTGTTATATTTCTCTCCATTTCATTCATTCAGTTATTTAGTTATTATTCATTATGTTATTATTTTCTGTAATTGGGTATTATACGTATTGAGAATAAAGAACTTATTATTATCTGTTGGAAATCTTTCAAAATTTGGGTAGTTACTGAAAAATGCTGGTCTACATCATAGCTTAAATACTTTCAAAACAGTTATTTTTAATTAAAATTTGTTAGTTTCATTTTTCTCTTGATTAATTTAAATATCTGAAACTGTGACATTGGAAACATTCAGTCACTATTTTGAAGACTACGGAGATCGCCATGGAAGCTGATATGTATATGATCACATAATGATGAAACAATTAGCTATACCTACTGTCTTTCAATCATCCCTAAACATCTAATTCTTACTCGTGTTCTCCAACTTGTAACGTTCTCAACACGTTTATTGAATGAACACACAACTATTGCATGTTTTTGTTATTCCCTTTTGAAAAGAAACTTTTATGAATGTAACATTTCAAGAAATTAACCTGAATCTGAATATTCTAGTATATTTCGTTCAGAATTGTTCCCTGTTAATACTTTCTTCAATTTAATGAATGTTACACTAATATATCTTTTATTAGTTGATCTTAGAATTTAGTAAACATCTTAGATAGGTACTTGAAAAAATTAAAGAATAATAAATAACCCATGAATATATTTTCAAGAAATTTATTGGATAATATGACGAAATGTCACTGAATCTATCAGTTTCTTATTTATTTCTGTGCGTTATAGAGTTTTGTATAATTTTTTTTACGATTATTGCTGTAGAATAAAAGAAACTCTTATTCTACGTTTACTGATCATAAATTTATTATTAGTAATAGCACTTAAATTCCTACAAATACGAGATTTCTTACGAAAAAACTAACATATTAAGACACTTAACATCATACATGAATTAAATATACCTGACATAATTGCTTCAGAAAATGGACTGAACGTACTATTATAATTTCTGAAAAAAGAAGCAATTTTTTGTCGAAGAAAAAGAATGATTCAATATACAGAAGGGGGGCCTAATAATCTTACTACAAATAACTTACCTGCTAATGATTATTTACAGTTACAGATTTTGAAATCATAAATATTCGACACCAATTTCTCAGTAAAAACCTAAAGTGTTTTTCATAAACTCCCAAGAAATCTATGAAATGAATGGCCAGAATTAAATTCCTATATAAAAATCGGTGGACAGCTTTAAAATCACGCAACCCTCATATTCAGCTTTGAATAAAAGTTTCGATTTGTGCATTGTTCTCAAGTGCAAAGAAAACCAGAACACAAAACCAATTGGGATCAGTGGAATCCATCAATTTACACAATGGTTAATTTTTACAACCGTGCAATGCTACTTCCCAAATAGAGGAAAACCAAGTTCATCCCTAAGGCCCAATCGGTTTTTGTTGGGCGCCGCGTGGGGTCTGACAGAACTTTCTGCATCTGAGACTCGGATTTCTAGAAATTTTGGTTACGAATTGTCACAATGAGAGTCGAGAACGAAGAAATGTCACAAGTGGTAAATTGGAATTTCACGAACCATGATGGATGCCCGGGAGTACCAGATGATGTATTTATTAAGAGACATAATGGAGATAAAGATGATGTTCTAATCACAGATGATGCTATGTAAGGATCGAAAAAAAAATTGGAAATGTCCGTGAAGCTTGACGATTGTTGGTGACTTTTGTTCAGAATATATGACGAATTATGTGTCTATTATTCGGTGAGTTGATATGCATGTTAAAAACTGCGGGTGTTTCGAGTTATGTTGCTCATTCTTTGAATAACACGTTACAGTCAAAAAATTTAATTGGCCTGATATATCTACTAAATTTCGTAGCTAGTATCAACAAATCATGACAGTCATTGGAATTAAAAATTAAAGGTAAGTCGTTGTCACTATACTCAATTATTGTAAGTACTTTATTGTCAGTGCAGATAACTTTGAATAAAGTCCTATCATTTTAGACAAATAATTTTATATTCAATAAACATAAACCACAACTTGATACTGCTAAAACAGTATTTACATAATATCATTGTTGATTTTACATACCACTTATTTTCTAGCGATTTGAAGAAGGATATGTTTACATATATTCATTAGTTTTTTCCTGTGAAAGAACGTAAAATATTTTCATTACTTGACTGTTGGTGAATTTAGATTCTATTTTTCTATGTTCACAGCAAAAATAGTCTTTATATAGTTATCTTCGATATTAATGATTTCAAACTTTTGAAAAATGACATTTATTATTGGTACTTATTTATCACTCTGAACTGTCTAAAACAAAGTGACAGTGAATTAATCTTTACATTTATTATTTTTACTAATTTATCACTGTGAACTGTCTAAAACAAAGTGATAGTGAATTAAAATTTACTTTTGTGCCTTTTTTTCCATTCAAAGAGAAGTATCAGCTCGGTATTCGCTTTGGAATTACATTTTCACATTTTTCACCTTAAGAATTTGAGAAGCCTCACATGATAAGTCTGATGATCAAATTCATTGATGCATTTATATTTTGAAATCAAATAAATATGTATATATTAATGGTGATTGTGATTGACTTATACATAATACTAATAGTGTACATTTATGAGTGATAATTGAATTCTTTATTGGATCTAATATTAGAAAAAACGAGCTCTGAGCTTGTTGATCATGTATACAAGTTATTATATTAACTTTATATTGTTATATTATATTGTAAAATTATACAGATTAGTAGAGGAAAAAAAATACCAGTATATAAATTATTTTTCAGTGCATTTTATTTGACCTTAATGTTACTGATGGAGTATCATTTATGACACAATAATTTTATTGACATAAATTCGAAAAATTTCCTTTAATCATTGGTATATTATTGAAGTTTCGATATACTGATCAATTGTTTTTTTAATCTTACATTTTGATTAAAAAAGTGTGAAATAAGATGAAAAACTAGTTTCAAGTAGTGATATTTCAATGATTAAAATAAAGCATTTCATCAATGTTGCTTCATTTCGTGATAAAAACAATCAGTTTGGTAAACTAGTTTCATACTAGTTTCATTAATTTCGGTGAACTAATTGCAGACATGTTTCAAGCAAAAAAAAATAAAGAAATTTATATTCGTAAAATGAAATATGTTTTATTATCATAGTTAAAATTATCTATTATAAACATAAATAACTCAAAATAAGTTGAATATAAACTTAAATTCAAACACTTGAACTTATGATTTACATTTTATTGACTACATAGCATGACGCGTTTCGTCGTTACAAACAACTTCTTCAGATGCTTACAGAATAATGAATTATTCTGTAAACATCTGAAGAAGTCGTTTGTAACGACGAAACGCGTCATGCTATTTAGTGAATAAAGTGTAAATCATAAGTTCAAGTGTTTGAATTTAAGTTTATATACAATTATAATGGATTTACATCAAGTAAACGCCAACACTATTAAATATCAAAATAAGTTGTATAATAAACTAGAAAAATCTAGATAGTGAAAAAATTTAAATAGGAACGAACACATTGTTTACTCATTGGCAATTGGTAGGTACTTACTATTATTAGTAATGAATATTCCATACTATTCGGTCTCTAGCGATCTTTAAGTATAATATTGGCCGAGTAGAAGTAGAATAATTATAATGTAGACAAATAATTTGAAATAAAACAACATCGATTATTGTTAGTCGTATTGAATACAATTTCATTTGAATAAGCTGATTTGCAAATTTCATGCAAATGAAAACTATAATTGAAACGAGTTGTTCAACTGAATACACATTTTGAGTCATTCAACATCGAACCTGGACAGAAACGCAACAATAAAGAGAAAGTCTTTTGTACAAGAATGGAAATGATTGTTAAAATGAAAGAACATGAACATATAATCAATAGTTGAAATATATTGAAGTAGTATATATTGAAATATATTGAATAAATATATTGAAGTAGATGAAATCTATTCTATCTATGAAATCTATCACGATTATATTTAACAACATGAATTTGTCAACATGTTTCGAGAGTGATTTCAGTCTTGAATTTGAGCTCACGCTCGAAACATGTTGACAAATTGATGATGTTAAATATAATCGTGAAATATTGAGCCAAGAGTTTAATTTAATTTAAAATCACTTTTTTATTACAAATGATTTAAAGTTTCCTGAACTTCAAGTTGATGAATTATAACATAGAAATTAATTTTTTATTATTTTTTCTCATATCAATTTTTTAAATTTTAGAGAGTCATTTGTGGGTACTACCTAACTATTGAGTTTAAAGGCGAATTGTAGCTTAGAGAATTGTTTTTCTATAACAACTATACCATTTCCTGTACTTCTGTCTGTCCACGAACCGCCAAACTGTTATTTTGAAACTGTTTTCATTTGAAATCAATCGTTCAAACGCCACCGACCAACCCCTGACAAACGGTAGGTATATATCTATTACAAAACTTCGCCAGAAATAAAGGCATCAAAGTGACCGACGATACTTGACACTTTGACCAAGCCGCTACCGTCTTTCTAAAAACGTTAGAATCGATTAGAAATGTCAGAGAGTCCCATGCCGGCCATAGAATTGGAGGAGGACGTGCCTTCCTTTTCTCGTCCGATCTCTGTTGCCTTGTATTCTTACACAACATCGATGATTGTGATTAATGACCCAGCCTTTCGAATAAAAGAGCCAGTGACAGTTAAAACCCATAATATTTGCGTGCCTAACATGCCGACGAAATTGTTGAAAGAATTCGAAGAAATTGTGTATAAAACAAACCTGTGGCATCCGCATTAACTTGGGAGACGTCAATATTAAAAAAAATTTCATATTTTGATTTAATTTGATTTTGTTATGGTTATATTGAAATGCCTTAAACTGCGAAAGATTATCTGCAAACACCAATGGAAAATTGGTGAATTTAATATCTCATTAAAGTATTGTATAGTCTTGACATTTACGTGATGCAAATCCGTGATAATAAACTAAGTATAACACAATTTAAAACGAGAGGTAATAAGAAATACTTGAAACTCTAAATAGTCTAAAAATCACTGATTGAACAATTCTTTATTCGACTAGTTTCGCCTTTTACGGCATTATCAAGAATACAATTTAAATCAATTTTGATTTTTGATGTATCTACCTAACACTTTTATGAAAGGAAAACAATATTTTCGAAAGTGTAAATCAAAATTCAAGTGTTAGAATTCATCTCATAGTTTATCCCATCAGAGTTTCGTTATAAATAGGTATGTTGACACTAATCACAAATTGATGGTTCGTGTTGATTTTATGTAGTTTATTCTATTATAATCGCAAAAAGTACATCATAAAAAATTGATTTATCATCTTGAATTGAATGAAATTAATATTAAAAGCTGTATTGCGTCTATTGTCACGTGATTGCAAACGGCAATCAGAGCACATGACGTCATTAACCTATAAACAAGCGGAAAAGGCTGTTTTCTTCTCCATTTCTTTTTGGTTTGTGTTTCGACTTTATGCTTCGGAATTTAGGAACGTCAAAAAATTTTAAACAGTTTTACGTTTAATACTATATAACTATTAACTGCTGTTGAATATGTCTAATTATGCCAGAATATGTCTAAGAGACATAATTTTCCATATCATTTTGAGGCTAAAATAATAATTAATTTAGGTTAGGTTAAATAAAAAGGTAGTAATTCATATGGATACTCTGATATTTTGTAAACAGCTACTAATAGATTTCATCGAAGTGATCCTCACAAAAATATGCAGTAGTTTTTGGTGCTAATGCTGTTATATCTCTTCTAGCAAGACTTAACCACTTTCTCCTGATTTTCTTACATTTTGGAACATGAATACACAATTATTTTCGGTGTAGTAATCGTTGTACCATTATTACACCTGGACATAGCACAACTTTTATAAAACTTTGCGTTCATTTGGATTGTTTGTATTCATTTTCGTATGAAGCAAACTCATGAACTTAACATACTCTTCATGAAGAGCGGACGATGTTTAGGGTTAGTGATGTCACTCGACATTACTAACAGTTTTCAGACAGTTTTCACAGCTGTGGAGTCTTTTGGCGGGAAAATTTAAATTTCTCTATTCTGAAGTAAAGATCTCCATTGCAGCTTTGTCGAAAAAAAAAGATTAAAAATAAGTTAAAATTAGAACTTTGGCTTTCCAGATGTATCGCTATATAAGTTTAAAAAACAGGCTCGCCGTTTGCTTCAGAACTATATTTGTCTTATTTACAATGGGAAAACCTCTGAAAAACTCATAGTAAACCAGAGAAGTAGTACTAGTCTATGAATAGTAATAACATTTACAATCAATTACGGAATAGAAAATAATAAATCTATCTCCTATTACACTTTTTTCCCTTTTTGAGCAATATGGCCGATATTTGAAGTAGCTGAGACTCTCGCGTTTTATTTTTCAGGAAATTTCTGCCTTTTTCAGCGATATCTCAACTCTTCTTTTTTCAAACTGTCCTTTTGTTTCTACCTATAGTTTGATAACTTTGCATGAGGCAGAACATTCATCGAGAGGCACTCAGGATATTGAATAGAGTGTTTGTCGTTGAAAAGAGAGACTGTTAAACGAGGAAATGCGTACTTGATGTGAGCAGGATGGATGTTGGCTGGGTATTGTTTCGGGCACGGCCAACTATCTCTTTGTATTATACTGTGTTATTTCTCCTGCCTTTGAAAATATTTTCGATGGAGTAGGGGATATTTTTAGCTTATATTTCCAATAATACTATATTACGGTGAATTGGAGAAGTTGGTTTTCTCGAGTTGGTTTTCTCGAGACCACTTCAGAACATTTAGATATACTCGAATTTGTGCTGATTTAGTTGAAAATTTTATATGGGGAAGCGATTATCTTGTTCTTTAGAAACGTTTCGTCAATGCTTCTTATTGAAAATTTTCGAAACTTATTATGTACAAAAAGCTATATGAGTATGAGATATTGATGAATATTTTAATGAACATTTTGATGATTCAAATTTTCATTCGATTTCAATTCAATTTAAATATGAATTTTGATCTGAATTTTGATTTTCTGTATATGCAAGTTCATCTTTAAAGTTTTGTTGGTCCCAAAAAGAGGGCACTAAATTTTAGTGCCCTCCACAAAATATTTAAATAATGAAAAGTTTTAATGCAATAAAAAAGGGATCTTCCTCCGAAGTTTTGCATAAGTTTCACTAGGAATTGAGTGAGAGTTTTATCTAATAACGACTGGGCCTCAAAATGACCTCAACCTTGCCACAAACTTACTCTTTTCCCGAAATGTTCTATGGGCAAAGTTCGATTTTCTTCTGTGAATCACACATATGTATGCATAGATTTTTAACCACAAATAATTTCGATAAAATAAATCATGTTTGTATGATGCTGCTGAGCATCATGGGTTTATGACTAGGAGATCTTGCTTTACAAATTTGTTTGATTTTTCTCAGTTCATATGTGAGGATTTGGACGGAGCAGGGGGTCGACGTTATATAAACAGATTTGCAGAAGACTTTTGATAAGATAAATCATGGACTACTTATAGTTAAAACCAGGAAGCTTTTTAAATTTGCGAATAATTTATCTCTTCTCATGGAGCCCTACTTGAGTAATCGCAGTCAATCCGTACAAATTGAAAATTGCAAATCGAGAGAATTTCTAGTAACTTCGGGAGTGCCGCAGGGGTCCAATATTGGACCCCTACTATTTGTGCTGTTTGATAACGATCTCTGAGATATGGTGGACTGCATGAAGGTGGCTTATGCAGACGATATTAGAATTTTTAAGAGCGCGTCATCTATGCATGATTGTTTGAGGCTACAAAGTGACCTGAATTATATCAGCATGTGGTGTAATAATAATTGTTTACACTTGAATGTAATGAAATGTAATGTGGTGACTTTTACTGAAAGAGAAATGTGATAACTTTTGATTACAACATTGAAAGTGTTAATCTGACTCGACTTCAGGAGGTTAAGGATCTCGGCCTAGTATTTGATCAAAAATTCTCATTCATACCTCATATCAAGCAATTAATTTTATCATTTTATCAAACTTTATGGTTTCATCGTCCACAATGCTAGATTGTTTTCGAACACCTCAACAATGGTGCATTTATTTAATGCCCTAGTGAGAAGCAAACTTGAGTATGGCTGTCTTGTTTGGCGACCAATATATAATTGTCACATAAACCGCCTGGAGGCACTGCAGAGGAAGTTCTTGAAATAGCTCTCATTTCGGGAGAATGGTGTATATCCACCTAGGGGTTGTGATCACGGTTGCTTGCTGTCGAGGTTTGACACTAGGAGCCTCCACACCAGGAGAAGTTTGAATGCATTGAACACTATTCAATTTGCTCAATGATAATCTCGACTGTCTTGAGCTTCTGGGTAAACTTAATTTCTTCGTTTCAGAGGTGTACTCAGTTCAAAAACCCACAGGCTCAGCTTTGTAGTTACCTGTTGGTAACTACCCAATGTGTATTTAAATCTTACCCAATGAGGTTTCTTGATTTTCTTCATATTTATTCTTTATATATATAGTTACCTGTTTATTATTTTCATTATTATTATTATATGTTAATTTTCATCACCAAAACTAGCACAGGATAAAAGACTGTGGCATGTATTGAGTTATTGAGTTTTTAATATCGAATATTTACAAGTGGGATGATATTAACACTAAATGAATTTTCGTGTATTCATGTATTCCTGTATTTCTTTATTAAGTAGACACGGAGAGTGTTTCTAGTATCCCAACCTAGATGGCATTAGTTCATCAAACTGAAATTCAAGAAATTGTCACAAAAGTCGTTGCAAAATTAGAAAAATCTGAATTGACATGGACGCGTGAAACATTAAATGTTTCATGTATTCAATGTTCGAAGATTGGAGATAATGTATGCATTACATATGCATGAGACATTGCAATGTTTTTCTGTTTTCTGATTCATGAGAAGATAATTGAAGTCGATGGCCCTCGGTTGTTGGACGAGATGCAACTGAGGAGTACCTTGTAGTACAAAACAGTAATGAATTTTTTTGTAGTTGCTCAAAGAGCTGCATATAGAATAATTATTTTTTGACCTGGCATGAAAATATTTGATGCAGTTGAAACTTAAAATAAAATAAATAATGAATATTTTGCATCAATGATTATTACCCTGCCTATGATTATTGAAATAACCCGGTTTTCATTTCAATGAATATTGATAATAATGAGATATTATTTATATTTTGTGATTCAACCATTAATTAACTGAACAAAAGTAGGAAGAATGTATGGCTGGAAAAAATATTAATTCGCCAAAAGTGGGGAATTTTGATGTTCGTAACAAAAAGTTCTGTAATAATTTTATTTTATATGAAATCTTTATTAACTATCAGTAGATCTTCTATATCTCCAATTGGCGAATATAATTGTTATTACAGTGGACATATTCCATATTCTTTGTTAAAAGTTCTCTACGATTTTGTGGAAGGAAGAATAAATAACGAACTATCGAATGAAAACTTAATTTACCCTAATTCTCAGGTTCCTATGCAGAGAAAAAATAAAACAGTTTTCAGTGATATTATTGTTTTATAGTTAAGTAGAATACCTATCAAGAATAATTCGAGAAATATTTATATTAAATTACAAATATTTTGACGACGAAACGTCAAAATATACTGTATATTTGATCCAACAAAATCTCAGTGCTAAAAAAAATCTTAAAACGTTTATCTACGATTCTCATTCTAACTCGTAACAAAAAGAATGTCAAACTAAAGCACATTAGCACTGGCCATTGTGTCAGGGTGGGTGCTCTTGAAAAGAAAATCAACCCTCATAATGTACAAAGTCCGATTTCGTATACAGGACCATGCGGTGGTGACGCGGTCACAAAGTCACTGCTTATCTGCGTGTCGAATGCCGAATGTCACCGGTAGTGAAATAAATGACTTGATATTTGTTACCAAACACTTTGTAGAATGCCGCCAAAACATTTCAATTTAAAAGCAAATATTGTTCTGAATTTCAGAAAAGCTCGCCTCTATTGACGCCCGTTTTGTGATTCGCGTTGCTTTCAGAAGACCAAAGCCATTTTGTTCGACACATCTGCGTTTGTTGTGAAAACACCTACCGAATATGTTGACGTGTTACTTACCTCTACCTATTTCCATCGCGGATTACAACATTTTATGTTCACAATCATTAACACTCAAACACATCAATATAAGTTACATATAAGAACAGAACTAAAAACAGCAATAAGAATATAAGGACGGTTGAGTTTTTTGAATCCGTCTACGAGTGTTTTGATAAACACTTGTTTGTGGCGGGGTTATTTTTTGATTTATCCTCAGCATTTGATTCACTATCGTTAGAATTTATACTTGATAAATGCTACAATTTAGATTTCATGAATTGGTTACGTAGTTATCTTGAAGAAAGAACAATGGTAGTGAAAATAGGCGAGAGTTGGTCTCAGAGACATGACATTGCTCTTGGGGTGGTGCAAGGCTCTGTACTCGGACCTCTTCTATTCATATTGTTTATAAATGATCTGTCTGCGGAGTTGTCTCGATTTTTGGTGACACTATTTGCCGATGATTTATTGGTGGTTGTTTCTGGCAGGACTCCTGAAGAACTTCTGGAGGCATGTGAATGCATTGAGAGAGAGTTTGTAGATTGGTGTGGAATGAACAATCTGATGGTGAACGTTGAGAAAACTGTATGTGTCCATTTTTGTCTGAAGGGCAATGGAATCAGTACCTTGAATGTTAAATATGGACACAACACTACCTATATCATCATCCCAAACGACAAAGTTTCTTGTATATGTAGAAAGAAAAATGAGATAGACATCACACATTGTGGTTTTCTGTAAAAAATTGAGTAAAAACTCATTTTTTGCAATCTATAGAATTAAGAACATCGTACCCAGAAACTGTGTTATGAATGTGTGTTAGAGTCTTGTATATAGTCATCTAAATTGTAGTATTCTGCTGTGGGGCTGCTCTACAGAAATAAATAGGGTGTTTATAAGATTGTTCCGAAAAATTTGTAGAAATTGATCAAAACAATATCATAGCAGAGCTGACTATCTTAAAAATGTACAATGTGATGCCTCTATTATCCTTCAAGGGGATAAATGTTAGAGAATATTGGAATCAGTGCCTACACTTGATGGAAACACAAGACAAGGCAGTATACTGTTTCGTTTTACGAGGAACTCATTGTTTGTTAGTTTAGTTTTAACTACTCCTTTGTGGTTCAATTCAACAGTTTCAGTTAATTATAAGTCCTAAAAAGTATAAATGTTTGACGATTCCTGAAAAGAAGGACTTTATCGAAAAACTGGGTAGAGGTGAGAAGAAAAGTGTTGTTGCAAAATAATTTAAGATTCATCTGTGTACATATATCTATATGTGTGTGTGTGTGTGTGTATTTAGATCTTCAAAACTGACCTTAACTAGACCTAAAAATATTCTGATAGGCCCCCCGACCAGCCAGTGTGCTACATATATTTATATATAACCTCCCGCAATTAGCATCAAAATGAATTTTGATATGTTAATGCTCTCAAAAATGCCGAAACCTGGCTGGAAAGCAGCCGCATCTGTGTTATGATAATCGCTATTAAGAATAACAACTTCATCCAGTGTTGTCTCCGTTCTCAAAAGCGGCTCCGTTGAGCCGTTTATTTATGTTTTCGAAGCGGCTCCTTTATGAGACGTTGCGCTGTTCTGGTCTGCTTGGTCGATGCGACCTTTGTCATCTACCAGAGAAAAGAAAGAAAGTCAGAACGTACGTGTTCATTCGATTCGTTTCGACCTGATCGCAATGTGAATGGGAAGTGGCCAACTATGCCATTCTTTTGCTTACACGGCATATATAGGTATATAATATTAAATAAAAGAAGACACACACACACACACACACACACACACACACACACACATATATATATATATATATATATATATATATATATATATATATATATATATATATATATAACAGAATTTATTCCCTAAATAGACTATATTAAATATTTCCTATTATTGCTGTTTTGTATCATTGTGGATTAATTAGTGGATAGTCAGAATTGGAAAAAATATGTGTATATTGTATGAACTGGGTTAGACTTCTGAACTTTTGAAAATTGTGTAACATCCTGAAACAATAGGCATGATAACAGTTTTTGAAGAACGAACCTATAATGTCCACAAATATATACTATTTACATTAAATAAGATATTTTTGCAGAAATCAAGAGTTTAGTAGGAAAAAAAGCAATTTCAAAATATAAATTTACTTGTTTACCTAAAACGCTTGTCAGTGTAATGGCGTCGCTTGTGACGTCACGTTTGAGTAAACTAAGCACTAGGCGCTGAGTTCGTGCAATAATGTAATTATTTTGTGTTATTAAATATGAATTGCAAAGTGTATAAGTGGAGTGGGGTCCCCCAGTGTGAGAACTTATCCATAAAAACTCCTAATAAGTTATTTGTGTTCGTTCCTCAAAATAAAACAACACGAAACAAGTGGCTTAAACTTGCAAAGAGAGATTCAAATGCAACATTGTCCAGTGCTCACCTTTATTTTTGTGATGATCACTTTGATGTAAGTTTTTACATTGTTTTGTACATTCTAATATAGTAGGTATATAATATTTGGTTATAATATTTTGTACGAAGTCTAAATGTAAAAATATAAACAATCTATTTCGAGGTCTAACCTCGAAATTTCATCTCATTGCTGTTATATTACTGATTTTATTCAAATTTCAGTTACCAAATGTCATGTATTATTATATAGAATATAATAGCGTCATCGCCATAGGATGGCCTGGAGGACCTGAAAGAAAAATAAATTTATATATGAAGAGTAGAAGCATTATAAAAATAGATTTCATTAACATAACCCTAATAATAACTGGATACATTACATTACATACCTACCAAATACATTGTCAAAAGTATATTTTAGAAAATTATTTTATAACTGAAATTATAATGTTTTTGATAACTATTATCATGGATTACATGGAAGTTTCAACATTTCCAAATTCTGTGTTTTTTTATATTCGATTTTAATATCATTCACACCCAAATAGTGGAATTTAATAACACAATTAATAAATAAAAACACAGTCGTAGTGGAGGTTAACAATACGAGATGTTGTTAATGTTAATGTGTTTACTCAAAGGTGACGTCATGCGCTCTGATTGGTGTTTATGATATCATGGCGGATTGGCTTATTTTGTAGTTTTATATTATAAAAATAAATATTAATCACACTCTTATCAATCTGGGTTAAGAACTGGTTGATGGGACAATAAATACATTGTCCGAAAAGTTAAAGGACTTAATACATGCTCTAGATCAACATAAAGTTACAATTTTAGGTTAATGGATTAGAGTTAGGTGTTTGATACTCTGGGTAAGGAACTCTTTTTGGCAAAACTGCGATATTATTTGAGTAAATTGGATTTTCTGAGTCAGTAGTAAATCTTCTACAAAGCTATCTTTCGCTAAGGAACGAATATGTAGAGATTATTATTGTTCAATCTAGTACAAGGATTACTCTAAAGATGTTCCGCAGGTCTGAATTCGTGGTCCTCTTCTCTTTCTCATTTACAACATGGATCTGAATATCAAACACAATCGATTGATTTGCTAATCATACCCAAATGTATAAAAGCTTTCGCCGTAAGATGTGAATACAGTTTGTGAAGACATAATTGCAATATTGGCAGATATTTATGCTGTAGCTAGACATCCATCGTTCTATCCTTAAAAAAGGATTTGTGACTCATTAGTGATAAGTCATGCTAATTACGCAGATTTAGTACATGGGCCACGCTTAGATTCTGCCTAATCAGCAAGAATTCAAAGAATTAAAAATTCTTGTATAAGACTTATATTCTATATTAAGTGTAGGGATCTTGTCTCCCATCCTTTGAAGGAATTGAATAGACTTACTATGTTCAACAGATGAAAAGGACATATTGCTTGTATGGTACATAATTTGAACCAAAAAGCCCTGGCGTCATTCGATAAGATTAGGTTTCTTTTTAGATTCATAATGGAATGACCAGAAACACAGATGTTCTCGTGGTACCTGAACATAGGAAAAATTATTTGGGGGATAATATGTTCTTTATAACACCCAATTACAGAAAATAATAACATAATGTTGAATAACCTTATATTATTATTATCGTTTCTCTTCATCATTGCTGTTACTAACGATCGTCATGATTACTGAATACATATCAGTAAATGTAAAGTTTTATCATTTTCTCGAAAATTGACTCCAATCCACCAAAGTTATACATTGGATGGTCAAATTATACATGTGTTGAGTTTAAGGATCTGGGGGTACTTTTCGACTATAAGCTGTCCTCCTCTGAACATATAACTTGTATTACGGCTTCTGCTTCTAGGATGCTGGGTTATTTGGACAGAAATTGGGACCGCTTTGTTAATCTTGGCACAATGAAAACTCTGTACTACTTCTTTATACGCAGTAAACTGGAATATGCGTCTACAATTTGGTCTCCTGTGTACTTTAATTCTATTGTAAACTTGGAGGCAGTTTAGAGGAAAGGTTTGAAGTATATGTACTTCAGATGTTATGGGCAATATCATCCGAGAGGCTTCGACCATTCCGTCCTAACCGATAGTTTGGGAATTGAATTATTGAAGTTGAGGCGTGAACGGTTCGGCCTAACGTTTATCCTCAAAATTTCGCACAATTCAATTGACTCGCCATTTCTTCTCAGCAAAAGAAATAATCGCGTACCATACAATTTATGTCACTTACAGCAGATCAAATGTTATGTCATGTTCTCCTATCAACTCTATATGTAATCTTTATGATGGGTATAGCGGTCGATGTGATATCTATTTTGATCGGATATCAGTGATCTTGGCATGCCACTCAGAACAGCGCAATGGGATGTCGTGATATTTCATGTGCTTTTGTTGTCTACATATGACTCAGTTATAAATAATATTTTAATTTTAGTTTGTTTCACTTGCTTACTATTTATTACTATTGGTATCGATTTTAATTTTATTTTTATTCAAAAGATATATTTCATTAACATATGGTCAACTTCTGCTGACCATTGTAACTTTGTAATGGACAGTATTGTATTCTTGGTTTGTTTCATCTGCTTATTGTTCAACACTATTTCAATTTATTTTAATTTAATTTTTCCATTGTAATTCTCTGTAATTGGATGTATATCTGTTTGGAATAAATGTATTATTGTTATTATTATTATCATTTTCGTTATCGAATGATTTTTTTTTAATATATTTCATTTCCAGAATCTCACATTTTTCATCATGTTTAATTTTAAAAAATTTTGTCTGTTCATATTTGAAAATACGAATAAAATTAGACTAAAAAGTTCAATTCAAGTATTCATTCGATACATCAAAATTACCTACATCTTGCTGGGACAGCGTTAATGAAGCATTTGCCCAAACGTTCGCCCCCAACTCACCAGGGATTGTCATCTCGAAGGAATGATGAGGTTGGGATCAGCGTGTTCATTCAGCATGAATGTGACGTGTAGGAAACTGTTCAATGCTCATATTTTGGAAATCTGTCGTTATACCTTTCCGACTTAATTACCTTTGATGTGACTTATCTATTCATTCCACAGTAGATACCGATTTACATATTATGTATGAGACGGTTTTCCTTCTCCAAAAATAATTTAAAAACATGAACGAATTATAAACGGAAGATAAATAGAAAAAGAAACTGTCAGAGTCGATTTAACTTCTTGAACCGTAAAAATTGAATGTTGAATATTTCGAACATCTTAGGAGAACCAAAAACCTAAGGTCAAAAATTATATTTGATTTGGAAAGTATTTTATATGCCTTAAATAACAATTGCAATCATAAGAATGAACTTTGTTTTGCTATAGATAATAGATCTAATTACTGAAGATATTTGAACATGATTAGTAGAATAAATAACACAGTTGATTAATTAAATTTCAATTTTTTTTGTGTTTACGACGGTGAAACATTAATTTCATTATTTCGTTTGAAAAATTACTGCTTTTCGAATGAAAATGAGTGAAAATTATGATATCTTAGGACTCACAATGAAATGAAAAGGAGCTCATAAGTAATATAGAGCATTATGATGGCAGATGTTTCTATATTTTGATCTTATTCGCTTTAGGGTAGGTAAAACAGACATTTATTAAAAAGCCCTGAATTGATAAATGTAAGTAAAGAGTTGAAGAAACCTCGGCTTTAAATTTCAATTTTTTTGTGTTTACGACGGTGAAACATTAATTTCATTATTTCGTTTGAAAAATTACTGCTTTTCGAATGAAAATGAGTGAAAATTATGATATCTTAGGACTCATAATGAAATGAAAAGGAGCTCATAAGTAATATAGAGCATTATGATGGCAGATGTTTCTATATTTTGATCTTATTCTCTTTAGGGTAGGTAAAACAGACATTTATTAAAAAGCCCTGAAATTGATAAATGTAAGTAAAGAGTTGAAGAAACCTCGGCTTTACTTCAGTGGTTTTAATTTAATTGCGAAAAAAAAAATACGATCTACCATCAATAATTAGGTATATGCTGAATTAATCACTGTTCATGATTGCAAATGTCTCTCCATTTTTGGAAATTTCTAATTGAAGTCAATTCTCAAAAAGAAGAGTGTTAGAGAGGAAGAACAGAGCTATATCTAACTTCAATTTTTCAAATTCTTTTTTTGAATGTAGGTATAATTTTTGATTATTCCCAATTGAATAGTGTTAATTCAAAGAGTCTAAATCGTTTAAGTATTACACAAGTCTGCAAAAAAAAAAAATAAGTAAGAGCTGTTTTGGTTTTTATGTGGAATCCTTATGTTTTTGGGTATGCTGAATCCGAAAATAACTAAAATAAAACATAAAAAATTGAAAAATGAATTTATAATTTATAATTGCGTAACAAAACTATTTTTTTAATTTAAAATACATTAATTAATAAGCACTAAATACATTTCTTTTTCCCAACCAACTCGTCCTCTTGGGCAAAGTAGGAAGTAAACTGCTTCTCACGATATCTAAACCAGGAGGAAGACACTCCCGGCAAAAGTAAATTCCTGCTTTTAAGCCTTGATCCGCAACTCAGCAGCGTTTTTAGGAAGATTCAAGTCTCTTACCAAATCATTTAGCTCGCCCTGGGAAAACAATTTCGGACTGTTGTCATCTTCAAATTCAAAACTTGACTGGTCATCGGGCTTAGGTACAGTACCATCTTCGCCAGAACTTGGAATCTCTTCCAAGGTAGCAGGGACCTTGGGATTGGTATTTCGGTCCCATGAGGGATGGGACGAGTAACTGATTGCAGATTGGGGTATGAAATTGACTGCTTCCATTTTGTATTATACCCTTTCATATTACACGAACAAAAGTAACAATCATCACTATGGTTCTTTTGCTCGCGCCATACCATAGGAATCGCATATCGGAAAGCTTTTTTCTTGCCCTTAAACCAATTTCGAAGGTCTTCAACACATCGTTTGCAGACTTTATGAGGTGCCCAAGCTTTATCCTGATCTCCAAGTTTTAAGCCAATATACGCAAAGTATATTTTTTTTACAAAGTCTGTAATATTCACTTGTTGCTTTAATATCATATATTCGCCACAAATGTAACAGAAACTATCAGACGAATTCACACACTTCCGCACAGACGACATTGCACTATATTGATCTAAGATCTATAAAACAATGGCGAGTTAACACGTAATTGTACCGCGCCATACTCTACACTGTCGGAGCGCGCACGTTCAGGTTACAACATGTTTACATTTGTTAATGTAGCTCAAACAGGTGTTCCTTATTTAGAAATTAATGATAGTTATGTCCTGTAAACATTTAAAAACAGTAATCAAAATAAAATTATACCCATAGTTTATGACTACAAGTTAGCCTCAAAAATCCCTTTTTTGTAATAGAATTGTGCGTTTTGTAAAAAAACCTTACGTTCTGGAATTTTTTGAGTATTTTCTTAGTTTTCAGAACACCTCAATACATAGAAATCAGTTGGAAATATCCAGACAGCATTTTTGTTGCAGACCTGTGTTATTTATGACGCCATGACAAAATCATTTATTACCTGTAATTCTTTGATGAAATAGATAATTAAGAAGGGTATTGTTTATATATTTCAGATGTTTCGAACAAAAACATTTTTCTACCCATATATGGCTCAAAATGCTGTTTTCTGACTTCAAATCTAAAATGACCCTTCTCGACAATAAAGAGTTGCGTTGACACACATCGGCTATAATTATGAGAATTCGAATTCAAGGGTTCCAATTGTCTCATTGTTATAACGTTTGAAAAATGAGGGCGGATCCCACCTCCGAATTCCTAATTCAATTCAGAACCCGGTGTTAGCAATATATTATAAAATATAAGGCAGTGAATGAAAACGGAAAGACGTCTTCTTCATCGCACCGTGCCGCGGATGGCGGCGGCTTTTAACTACGAAGAGGGGCGGAGCTACTTAAAACATTTGCCGACGCTTGAAAGGTTCCACGGACACCTCTGATTAATCAGCGATATTTCTTTGGATTAACTGAGATGAATTTCAAATACGAAATTGAGTTGTTTTTCTGCTTAAGTAGCTCTAGAGCTCAACTAGTTCCATGTGAAGGGTCCATGCAGAATTATTCAAAAGAAAATAAGCTCAACAAGATTAGAACGGTATTTCTTTCTGACATTGATATATATTGGTACCTATATCTATGTTAGAATTTCACTAAATTCATAAATATCCTGTATTTCGTTAATAATAGGTAGTAAGTTATAGCTGCTACTAATAAGTAAAAATATTAATAATAAATTAGAATATAGTCAATACCTAATATTATATTCGAATTGGAATATAATCAATTCATTTAACAAGTGCTATACCTACCTAATTTATCCGTATGAATTATAGGGGAATTATAGTCCCGTTTTTTTCGTTTTGTGTCCTGTTGCCTCAAAAAAAAACTCCTAGGCCCAAACGTGTGCTATTTTTCAAAATATTGCGAAAATTTTGTCACTTGAACTACATTTCTAGTATCGACAAAATAATCATCAAATCCCTAATCATCAAGAAACTTTTTTCAAAATCGTTTATCAGAATTGTAGTTTTTATTGTAAGCTTCATTGTTCAGTGTTGTGACAGTTTCTTCTTTTCAGAGTTCGTAGTTTTTGGCGAAATTGAAATGCTATGGGCTCTGATATTGATGGAGGATTTGTGGAAAGTATCTACAGCCACCGAATTTTGTGAAAGAAGCCTCAGAATTTCAGAAACTGTTAGACATATTGACGGAAAATAGGATATGTTGACTTTAATGAAGACCTGGAAGTAATTGACGAATTTTGATCAATTTGAAACTATATTACGATGCAAAAAATAACTGTGAATGAACGAAAAGTTTCTACAGAATCGCCTGTGGAATTCCACAGATCGATCTGTGGAATAATGAACAAAAATTATGGATGTCTAAAAAGCCCAGTTTCATATTTCAGTTTTGAAAGCGGTATTGATAGTTGAAGTGAATAAGAAAAAACGTCCACAATTTTCTCCTTTTCTAAAATCCTTACCTGCTCTATCTACTGAAGCGAATTTGTTTGTTCGATAAAAAATAAATATCCGAAAAAATATTTTGCATAGCGTTTTTAGTTCAGAATGAGAAACCCCTCTTGATAATGAACAATAAAAGTATAGTAGGTAAATGTTTTTTTAACAATACAAAGTTTCGTTTTGAGCCAAAAGGAATAGTCATATAAGTTATATGACTTATGTGAAGTCAGCCTTCAACTAATATGTGGAAGAATACTCTTCATTTTTATTACTTTCATAACATTTATACTGAACACATTTATTAAATTGGAATTTTCTTTGCGATTAAAAACAATTCAAGATGTATACACATATATATGGATTTATCGAAATGAATTTTTCTAAAGGTGACTAATTGATTGGTGCGATTTCAACTATAAGAATACCCTCTGGTAACAAGTCTTGGTATTTTCCGAAAACTAGAAACTCTAAATCTTTTTCCGTGTTAAAATGTTCTTGAAGGTTCAATCACGTACGTAAATACCATATCTCAATTATGGTTTACGGCAAACAAATTCAAATTGAATGATGACAAAACACAAAATATAGTTTTTTATCTAATTACTATGATAATACTGCGAAAAAAATACTGCAAAGCTGCTTGGCGTAACACTAGATAGCAAACTCACTTGGAACGACCATATTGAACAACTGAAAGGAAAACTTTAAAGGTACTCTATATTTGCTTAGACAAATGAGAACTATAACGAGCATTACCACATTAAGAATAACATACATCCCTCTATTCCATTCATTTTTGAGTTATGGCGTTGTTCTGTGGGGAAATTGTGCCTTGATAGTTTGCAGGTTGCAGGAAAAGCAATTCGAATAATGGCAGGAGTTGGGTACTTGGATTCAAGCAGACCATTGTTTATAAAATATGAAATAAAGCCCTTGCCTACATTGTGGATATATAACGTTCTTTGAGAAATACATAGTGATGTAGATCCGTTGATAAAACAGTGTGATCTATAATTACAATACAAGAGGCTCAAATAATATCCGCAATAAATATCGTCGAAGTAAGTCAAAAAAAAATCGATTGATTATAATTTATACAATATCTTACCTTCTCATTTCAAAGAGCACTCTTTCAATAAATTCAGAATAAACATCAAGAAATATGTTCTCAGATTTGGTTTCTACTCTTTCATCGAGTATTCGGAGCACTTCAAAGCAAAGTCTTGCTTTGAACATGCTCACCACATCTTTTTATGTGTTATTTTTTGTGCATTATAGTATTATTTTTTCAGTTTTATGGTGGATTAATTATTTAAGTTTACTAAGTTTATACTTATTAGATTTCAATCATTAATTTCACTTAGGATTAAGTGCATCTTTATCTACTATTTTATATCTTTTTCTAATTTATGTAAATTTTATTTTTGGAGGAGTGGATTCGTCAAATTCCTACCATTTCTAAGAAAGAAATTGATTTCCTCTACAATAAAGATTACCTACTACTACTACCCAGATACAGAACCTACATGAGTTTTTTACGAATTTCTAGAAACAAAGGTTTTTAATTATTGAATAAATAAATAAACATAAAGAACAATAAAATCAAGTAATCGTCTTAAGAATCGTAAATTGATCTATTCTTCTAAGGTACATATGAGTTAATCAAATCATTTCATTCAATATTGAAGACATATTTTCTATGTTATAAAATCAAGTAGACCTATAAAAGCTTCAAAGTAAGCGAGCTATCTGACTTGCTATAGTTTTCATTTGTATAAAATATCATTGTAGATCCCCCAAATGATTTGGCAATAATACAACGTAGCAACAAGATACATGGATTATAAACAAGTAGGGCATTGTATGACATGTTTGAGCTGAATTTGTAGACGTGGGGCTACCGTTTGTCAAGCAAAAGAGCCCAGTGGGGGTCTCACGGTGTGTTCATGTTAAGGCCATGGGGGTTAGCTATTATGTCTGTTAGTTGTCAGTGTTGCGTGTACCTATATTCAAAAGATAAAATCAATGTAACAAATCTTCTGTTACAAAACTGTACGTATGTTCAATTTACATAATTTTTTTTATGGAAATTTATGTTATTCCTACAAGAACCTACATTATCAATTCAAATTTTTTTCCTTACAAGTTTGAAAACGTAAGACGACCAATTTGAACTTTTCAATTAATATCTCAACTAAGTAATTGGAGCA
Organism: Henosepilachna vigintioctopunctata; assembly: GCA_030704895.1. Taxonomy (NCBI): domain Eukaryota; kingdom Metazoa; phylum Arthropoda; class Insecta; order Coleoptera; family Coccinellidae; genus Henosepilachna; species Henosepilachna vigintioctopunctata. The sequence continues at coordinate 5,974,568 of JARQZJ010000034.1, forward strand.
ACATTTCTTTATGAAAAAATAATACTCAGGATAAATACAAATATCTACCTCCTACATATTAAGTACGTTCTTTTCGCACAATTTCGACTATTTGATTGATTTCAAATAAGTAATAGGTGAAAACTTTTTTATGAGAAAATAATACTCAGAATAAATACAAATCTACCTAGGTACATATCAAATACGTTCTTTTCTCACAATTTCGACGATTTAATTGATTTCTTAAATAAGTAATAAATGAAAAGTTATTTATGAGAAAATAATACTCAGAATAAATACAAATCTACCTGGGCACATATCAAGTACATTCTTTCCACACAATTTCGAAGATTTAATTGATTTCTTAAGAAGTAATAGATGAAAACTTTTTTATGAGATAATAACACTCAGAATAAATACAAATCTAACTAGGTACATATCAAGTAGGTTTTTTTCGCACAATTTCGACTATTTAATTGATTTCTTAAATGAATGATTGGTGCAGAACTTTTTTATGAAAAAATTTTACTCAGAATAAACAGAAATATCTACCTAGACCTACCTATGCACTTACCCACAATGTGTTAGGTATCTAAATACATAAACCTATATGAATGGTTATTGAGAACATAAAAAAACTGCCATATAATGAAGGTAAATTTATAAAACACATCTTTCACTTCTGTATTTCATCTACCTACTCGTATTTGGTCTATTATCCTCAACAACTTAAACACTATTTTGAATTTCATCACAGATATATCTCAGTAGAAAATATAAATAGTTAAGTGTACCTACCTAAATAACATTTTTTGCTACCAATGAATTTTAATTTAAACTGAGAATAATGTCAATATTAGTAGGTACTACATCTTCATCTCTTACAGTCAAAAAAAGACTGAATATCTATTACCAACAACGTTAGAGAAAAGCATTTTCACACTGTATTGGGACCATTCTATCTTACCTTACCAAAGAATTTGTCAAAATTACTCATATTTAGATATCTGAAGTTTATAAAAATTCCCCTAAGACAACATTTATCGACGTAACAATTCCTTATACCGACATCTTGATGAAACACTCCGAAAATATCTGTAGTAACTGTTCAGATGATTCGAATTGTGAATGCACAAAACTGTCAAACAAATATCTACTGTCGTGACAATGCCAATCATTGGAAGTCAGCTATAAAGAACTAGAGAAATAAGAGCTTCAAGCAGCTCAGATTCTAATAAAACCTGTAGGTTAGGTATATAGCAGGAATCGACACTATACGGACCTCCGCAACGGACAATACAACTAGTGTAGTCTTACATATTCCACGAATAGTACCTACTTGATTTACAGTAGAAAATTCTCTCTTGAGAAAGCACGGACGAAGTAGATACGTATGGCCTGATATTTTGATACAAAAGCAGGGGCACCTCTTTTGGCCATTACCCCACCTATGGCCACCCTACTATATTTAATGGAATAATGTTTTTCAGTTCTTTATTTCGATAAAAATAAATAATAAGTATCAACATTTCATTGTGCAATCATTTTCTGATTGGCCAAAACTAAGCAAAAGGCATGGCTAAAAGTAGAATAAAAAGGCTAAAAGTGGGGAATTTTGGAGTTCGTGACTAAAAAGTGCTATATTAATTTTATTTGACATTCAATCTGTATTAACACTAGATATTCTGAAACGGCAGACCTTGAAACATAAATGACTTTCAGCACAAATGTTCTTTCCAAATCATGCATTATTTATATTAAAATAAATATTGAAAAGCCTTAAAAAGGCCATAAGTGAAGGCTCTGCCCTTATCACATGCTGAAACATTATGTTTAATAATAGTTAATTAAAATTAAAACCATTGGCTTAACTTTCACTGAGTATATTAACCACTCTAATAATAAATAATTTACCTAAGTTAATATTGTGGAATAGGTACTCTTAATAATGGGATAAGCACCCGAAAGATATATTGACTTGTTAATGCACTCAGTGAAACGTAAAACAAGTGTTTCAGTTTTAATTCACCATTATCTAGGTATACTAACTTATGAAATTGAATAGAAATCATTACACATATAAAATATGAGCATTCTAATAGAGAAAACCAAACCTCATTACTTCATATATGTGACTACTGCGTGAAATAAGATAGGTAGGGTAGGTACCTATGTATTTTGATATATTTGTTTAACAGTTTGTACTGTTTTTTTGGAGGTTTGTTTAATGTTTTGTAAAACTGAGTTACTAGGACATTTTGTTGAATAAATTGTACGTTTTTCGAATAGAAATATTAATTCAGGTAGGTACCTATCTCTTCATCGAAAAACTCTTCAAACTCTATGTAGATACTGAAGTATAGGTAGACACTCTACCAAATACGGAAAAACAAACATGAGAAAATGCCATATTTTCAAAACTGCTCGAAATCTAATCTTCTTTAATTTGGTTTAGTGCTGGATTACCTATTTTTAAAAATTATAGCTTTCAAATTTTGTCGTTAAAAATTTGATTAACCTTTTCCATTTTTAAATTAAAAGAAGGTTTTGTGATGATTGATGGTTAACATTCACATATTGTATATTAATGTAATAACAGATAATTTTTGTATATTTTGTAGGTAATGAGTTTTTTTGGATAACCCGAAGGTAGATAAATTTCAGGATATGAAACGTTACTGAAAAAGGACGATAAGGGTGTGGTTTAGGTACCTCTGTGTGGGGGCTTGACTAAATATGCCAATTTCGGTTGTTTCTCTGAAAACTAATCAACCTATTGAAAAAATTTAATGTTGGAATCTTTGTTAGTTTCTACATTTCAGGATTCAACTCATTACCTACAGAATCATTTTAGATAGAATAATATCTTCGTAATTAACTAATATCTATTAAAAATATCTTCGTAATTAGATACCTCAAAATTTGTCGATAATAGGTACCTACCTAACTATATCGTGGTAATAAAATAACATTCTCGAAATTTTGTGTCATCAGCAACACATCGAAGAACAAATACTTCAGGGTTTAACTTTAGTAAAATGTCACTTAAGTTATTTGAAGTTATTACATTTTTGTAAACCGGATATTTATAATTATCAGATATTTGTTTCTGTTACCCGCTCTTTTTGATATAGAACGTATGTTGATGTGCAAAATTTTCAATGGTCAATATCAAATCATTTTGATTGATTAAAATAGAACATCATAAAATGCTAGATAATCAATTCTCAATTCCTTTCTTCAATAACACCTTCAACAAATTTGTTTCTAAATAGGTATGTATTGTTTGGTAATTAGAGTTAAAGTGTCTTGATATAAATACCTTCTAATACATTACTTACATAAATTAGTTCATGAAAAATCTTCAGAACGAATATGAAGCCTAGTTAAATATTATAGTTGATTATCTTTATACTTATTCCAAATAATTCATTTCATAATATACATTTCTAAAGATATCTTCATATTCATTATAAAATATTCCAAACAACTGCTGATCTTGATCCCAATTTATGATATAAATTGGACATTAAAGACAGTGTACTTGTTACAGTTAGCAGAACAGATTCAAGATTTCCCCTACCACCGGATTTAATAAAACAAGATTAGATCTTACACCTTTCCATTAAAGTAATGGGTAATCCGTTTACTAAAACATCTGCTAACTAGTCCCGCCTATCAGCATACACACTCACCACACAAACAAACACAGAGGCGGAGCGAAGCAACGGCATTCTTATTGGTAGAGCAGTTATCCCCACCATAAACTCATTATTTCTGAAATCAAGGAAGCTAGCTAGTCAGTGTAATGAGAACTTTGTTTAGAAGTAGAGCGCGAAATAAAATTCCGAGAAGTATACCGTGACATTTATTCTCTTCTACGATTAATCGGTTAGAAGTTTGTGAAATTCTACTTACTCAAGTGTATTAATAGAACAAAAATAAGTCCTTACATAAGAACATTAAGTGCAAAAAATGCAAAATGGTAGTGTTTAATGATTTTAAGAATAAATACGGTGTAATGTCTGGAACTTCTTTCAAATCATTCTCTATTGAAGATATTCTTTCAAAACCTGATGGCTCCGTTCAAAAACCACAACATTGTGAAGATGTCTCTGATCATACAGTGTGTACCGATGACAATATGGAGGATTTGAGTGAAACTTCAGACTGTGATTTAGACGTGACCACAAACTCACCTGAAGAAAATGAAAATCAAGAGGAAGAAAAATGTGAAGGTGATTCAAAAACGAAAGATAAGCCCCCTTATAGTTATAACGCATTGATAATGATGGCAATACGTAGCAGTCCGGAAAAGAGACTTACTCTCAACGGAATATATGAATATATCATGGGTAATTTTCCATATTACAAAGAGAATAAGCAAGGGTGGCAAAATTCGATTAGGCATAATCTAAGCTTGAATAAATGCTTCGTTAAAGTTCCAAGACATTACGACGATCCTGGTAAAGGTAACTACTGGATGTTAGATCCCTCTGCAGAAGATGTGTTTATTGGAACTTCTAGTGGAAAACTAAGGAGAAGAAACACTGCTGCTTCTAGAAATCGACTTGCTGCTTTCAGACGTACCTTCCAGTTTCCCCAACTTTACTACCAGTCAATGTATTCGAGGTATAATCCATATAATATACCCTACCCGTCTTTAGTACAAAGGCCACCAATTTTTGGGGATTGCCACAAATGCTGGATGTTTCGACTATTTTAAGACAAAATTCGATAGATTTAAATGCTTACAATCTGAGGTTTCCAAACACCTTTCACCAGCCTTTAAATTTACCTGTTTTACAAGCTATGTCCTCAATTTCATCGCCACAAAATACATCTAGACAAGACCACACCCCTGAAGGTCTCCTAAAACCAGTTACTGTATTGACTAGAGAAAAATTGTAATTTATCGAGAAATTTGACAAGTGATATGTGATATTAGTATAGTTTATATATAGGTGTATGTGAATGATTCTTGATAGATCAACAGATTTTAGGCGAGTATATATTTAGTAGAAAATATAATCTAATTATCAAAGAACTCATACAGTAGCTTTTGAAACTGAAAAATAAAAATATGTAATAGAGAATCCACCAATTTTAGTCCTACCTGTTAGTGTTTTCCACTTCTAGATATTTATTAAATTATTGAGTATCTGCTAATAATATACATAGTGGATAATCTATTCTGTTTATAAAATGATCTGTAAATAATGAGGTTAGTAATAAAAAATTGGATAAAATTTCAATTTTTCTTGAAGAATTAATTTTCTATTCCCAACCAAAAATAACATGCTGGTATTAAACTTATTATACAAAGAAATTTGTTTGGTCAAGACCTAATACTAAAAGAAAATAGTCCTTCAAAAATCTTAGGCATTTTTTCAGTTCGTAGGGGTGTCACTAATTGATATACTTATATCTTTACGTACCCAATTTGTCATTAATAATTTTAATTTCTTCTACAATTATTGAATAATTCCAAGTCAACTTATTAATACATTAAACACATTTTTATAAATTTTAAAAATATTTCATTATTGTCCACTACATTATTGTTTCTTAGGTGGATGAAATTTGGAATTTTCAACCCCTATCCATCCTTGGCTTTTCATGGCACTATTTAAGTACCAACTTGTTCAAATGATGATATAGGTATTTATTTGACCATAATTATTGAAGCATTCATTTTCTTAGCAGACAATTTGTTTGTGAAATGGATCTGATAAAAATAAGTTTTTAGAGTAAACTTATGGAAAACTCTATGATTGTGGGATATTATATAATTAAAAAAAAACTATAAACAAGGATATCAAAACTGGCAAGAATGTACTTACCTAGTTTTTTTACTTGCACCTATCCCACAGTGTTCTTTTAAATAAAAATACATATAATACCTATTAAGGTACTTTTGCCTCAATGTTCAGAGAAATATTATTTATTTAAAATTAAAAGAATATTTTATGTTTAAAATTTTCAGACGCTTTATTAACACTGTTAATTCATTGAATTAGGATACTGAAGAGGAAGTTCTACTTCGAAACGACTGTCATGCGGTTTTCATATATTATTCGATATAAGAAAATTTTAATTTGTGTTTCATGATGAATATTAATTAAGTATCGGCCTTTTCAAACATTAATAAAGAAGCGGTAATAAGCTAGCTGTAGGTAGATTTCATATGTGAAAAATATATCTAATTGTAGACACTCCACGTTATTTGACAACAATACAACGCAGCAACTCAACAAGATACATGAATTCTTAACAACCTACCTACGGCATTTTATGAAATATTTATGCTGAATTTGTAGATGTAAAACTACTGTTTGTCAATCAAAAAGAAACAGTGGGGGTCTCAAGGTGTGATCATGTGGGTTAGCAAAAAACAAGTTTATGGTGTAAGTCACTATTGAAAACCTCTTCAAAAAACTTGATGACGGTGAAACATTGAAAAGAATGATTAAAAATCAGAACGTTAGGAAAACTTATGCTAATACTCCTTATACCCTATTGTGTTATTTCATCTAGGTACTTCTGCCTCAATCATCTTTTTAACTATGTACCTACTTCTGCCCCAATGTTCAGTCAACCTTTGGGCAAGTAGTCTATCTTTCAAATATCTTCAAAAAAATTTATTGTGTTTTTATAAGCAACACAATGTTTCAATTGTAGTTAATTCATATTCTGAAAACTAAAACTAATAAAGGGTGTTTTTTAGAGGTATAGATTTTTGAATTGCAATAAAACTACGATGGATCATTCGATTGACAATAATTTTTTTTATTCGAAAGATAGTCTTGTGGCATTAAATTTTGAATATGATTTCTGGCGTATGACCGCCACGGCTGGCTCGGATGTAGTCCAATCTGTACGTCCAATTTTCGAAGACTTTTTCCAACATTTGTGGCCGTATATCGGCAATAATATGGCGAAAATTGTCTTCCAAATGGTCAAGCGTTTGTGGCTTATCCGCATAGAACAATGACTTTACATAGCCCCACAGAAAGTAGTCTAGTGGTGTTAAATCACAAGATCTTGGAGGTCAATTCACAGGTCCAAAACGTGAAATTAGGCGGTCGCCAAACGTGTCATAATAAATCGATTGTGGCACGAGCTGTGTGACATGTTGCACCATGTCTAGTTGAAACCACAGCTCCTGGACATCATGGTTGTTCAATTCAGGAATGAAAAAGGATTATCTTCACTCCAAATGCGGCAGTTCTGTTTGTTGACGTAGCCATTCAACCAGAAGTGCGCTTCATCGCTAAACAAAATTCGCTTATGAAAATTGGTTAACAACGGCAATCTCGTTTTGGGCCCATTCGACGAATCTATGCCTTGCTTGATGATCGTTTGGCTTCAATTCTTGCACGAGTTGGATTTTGTAAGCACGCAAACCAAGATCCTTCCGCAAAATCTTCCATAAAGTGGATGGACACAGATCCAATTCCTGCTCGATGGCGGATGGACTCATTCGGGTCTTCCTCAATGCTACGCTCTACAGTAGCAATAGCTTCTTCTGTAAGGCGTCTCTGAGGATGCGAGTTGTCAATAAGAGTAAACTTGGTGCGAAAACGTTCCATGGTTAATCGAATTAACTGCTCTGTTGGACGATTTTGTCGACGATAAAATGAACGTAGTGCGCGATACGTATTCCGCACAGAACCATTATTTTCGAAATAAAATTGCACTATTTGCAAGCGTTGTTCAGGCGTGAGTCTATTCATGATAAATTGCCAAACCAAACTGAGAAAAAATCATTTCTCAGCTGTTACATCGGTCGCCATCTTTAACAGTAATGCCAACTTAAAGTTCTATACCTCTAAAAAACACCCTTATATATTTAATCTAATAATAATAATAATAAGTTCTTTATTCTCAACAGGTATAACACCCAATTACAGAAAATAATAACAATGTTGAATACATAACTAAATAATTGAAAAAAAAGATTTAACAAAGAGCTCAATCTAATCTAAAAAAAATAGTATTTTATATTCAATTATACCATTATAGCATTGAATGAAATATTGCAAAGAATTCAATCTAAATCAATTCATTTTAGTCAATTTTCTTTGTTCACCTAACTCCTGATAATGAATTCTATGGAGTCAAAGTGAATGTCTATTAACTTCGATTTCATGTGAATGAATATTTCATTATAGGGAATTTATAATTTTATTATAGTTTTTTGGAATTAATATCATTGATATTCACTGACAAAAAAATATAATATCCACTTGATGGAGGAATGAATGATTATTAAACTTTCTGAAAATCTATACCGATAAGAATTAGAAAATGTATTCGAAATGATTCAGAAACTATGAATGCTCTTTATTGTACCTATTACAAAAGAAAGCATAAATTTCCTTCGGAAGATAAATTTTTTTTTTAATAACCAAGATCTTCTGAACTTTCGCATACACCACGTGTAGGATACTTTGTGGCTTTTTGTTAGTACTTGATAACGTACTAACCTCAGAACTAATTTTGTTGTTTCATCCATTTTTGAACAAAACAAGACATATCAGTTGTTAGAGGTGATAGATAGGTATCTACCTTATCGGAATATGTAATAACTAAATGGTTCTGGTTCTGGTTCTATTACCACGAAATTAATATTGTTGCTTCATTTTTTTTTTGAAAAGAATGGGACTTCGAAAATTTTATGTAGCTGTATGTGTTAACAATAAATAATCTTAATACATACATGAAATGACTTCGTTGCTGATTTGAGAAAACATAACTGTTATCTAAGTAATTGAGTACCTATCAGTGTATAGACGATATCTTCTGTTTCGAATTTGTTCGTCATTTGTTACTGCTAATAGCATTTTTTTTCCATCAATTTTTGTTGAAGAACAAGATGATGTCACTTTCAAATTAAGCTAGTGCTACAAAAATGACGGCAAACTTGGAATAAGTTGTTCTGAATTTGTGACTAGAACACAAATTTTTTTCCATCCATTCGAAAAAGTAAAGAAAATATTGGCACATTATTATTAACTAGTTTTACAAACATTATCATATATCATAGCACGTTGATTTGAAATAGGTTTTGTTTCTACAGCTATTTTCATTACTAGGTACATTACCTACAAATTGTGTGCTCCATTCATTCAAAAATTATAGTAAGACATGCCCAACTTAACGTTAAACTTTAGTGTCATATATAATATTGAAATATAGTTTTGCAATTGATGAACCTAAATTTGTTGCTGAATTGTTTGCAATTTTTGGAATGATGTATTAGGATGTACACATTTACCATATTAGAGAAATATTTGAATGAATAGGTATTCTTGTTATAAAGTAAAGGCTAAAAATTGTTGTCATCTAGCCTTGACTTTAACATTCACCGACTATAACCGATGCTTTTGAAGGGCAAAAGTGGATCACAGGGATGATATTTTACCCCACGATATTTGATATTATCAAAATGAAACAACCAACTGTTTATTTGAGGGACTGTATTGTTTGAAGCAACAATATATGGACCTTTCTATAAACTGATATTTTAGGTCGTGAGCTATATTGTATTTTTGTGTAATTAGGTACTCATTGTACTTGTTTTATATTGCTGCTACTATAAAACAAACAAAAAAAGAATCCTGAGAAATTCTCGCCAAAAGTGCTGCTTCAGTAGAAATTCTTCAATATTTGCTGGAAGAGGATATAGTTGCATTTTGTTGAAGAAGTACGTTACTACGATGCCTAAAGAATAAAACCAGAAAGTTCTACCTCTTAGAAAGTTAGCCTTGGTGCAAAATTTTTGTTGCTTGGCTATAAATAAACAGATACTTAATGGATTACTCTTGGCTACATTGAATACTGGAAATATTTGTGACCCAATGTCTTTCGATTCGAATTTGTGCGTTTATTGAGATGGTTGGCTGAAAATGGTGTACATGATTCAAATCGTTTGTAACGAGGTAACGAGGCAGATCTTCGGCTGACGTTTGGCGTGACTGAATTTGATCAAACCACTGAGAAATCATATCCAAACTTACCAGCCGGATGCATCGTGCGCCATCTGTTTACCGCTAGTTAAAGCAAATACCAACATTTCAGATTTTTGTTCGACAACGCACAAACTCCTCTCAACAATATCAAATATCTCATTCGATAAAAAGGATAGTTTTTCTAGAGGTAAATGCTTAAAAACATGATGCAACACAGTTTTTTCAAAATACCTACCGTGGTTGCAATGAACGTCCTCAGTTCTAGGGGACGCATAACCTTCGAGACATCTACATCTTATATTAAACCTTGAGATTTTAATTTATATTCAGAAAATGTAAGCGAAATGAAATTTTCACTTATTGGCAAGGAAAAGATGGAATATTGCGTGTTGTTATACAGTATAGGTTTCATTTTGCACATCATGCTTTTCATATGATGGTATCAACATGTTTCTATTCTTGTTCTTGACTGAAAATGTTTTGGTATTGTTTGATTTTGAAGAATTTTGAAACACGTATTCAAAAGATGAGTAAAGAAGAGTGTCTATTCATGCACTGTAATTGATTTAAAGACGCATAAAAAATATATATTTGGCGGGGTTGTGTGTATAGATTAATCGATGAACTTGTATTACACTACCGCCTGTTTATTTATCTGATGTGTGAGGGAAGGTTTAATTGAAATACACTTCGAAGAACTTTTAAATATAACTTTATTTTAGAACTATTAATATGGTTGGATATGAATTATTAGGACGCACTGTACTCTAGACTCGTTTCTTCTCAACTCTCTCGAATCTTTCCATGTCTCTGCTTTTATACATTTTCAACAGTATTCAACAATGGAAATCTACGTGACAATTTGACAGGATTCAAGATTTACAGATTCAAGAATCATAAGATTTGTACATAATGAAAAATGAAAATTACAAAGAGTTTATTACTTAACGAGGGTACAGTATTAAGCGGAACGTGCAAGTTAGTTACTATAAGTTTTATTACTGTTCCCTTCGATAACTTACCCCGGTGGGAGGTAAAAGTTGAACTATGAATTGCCAATCCGAACCAAGGATGTTCGGAGAAGTTACTGCAATTAGAACATAAAATGCAATATTTTACAATATTATGGATTACTTCAGAAACGAGTCTGAGAAACGAATAACAATGAATTTAATACTTAAATAGGGTACCCTATTAGGCAGGACGTGCAAATCAGTTATAAATAGTTTTATTACCGACCCTTTAATAGTGCACCCCAGCGGGAGCTGTATTAGCCAAAAGATGGCAGGTAAAAGCTGAAATATGAAATTCATTGAGATACATTCATTGAGAGACGAAAATGAGCCGCCACAGCACCCCCCTGCCAGTGATTTTGAATCACGAAAATCCAGCCTGGTAGCGATCAGGAAAGTGGACGCGTCTGCCTGATCTGGTGGTCGACCTGGAGGATGATGTAGTTCTGCAGGAGCATGAGCTTTCTCTGGTGGCTGATTTGAGTCTGGTGGTCGACCTGGAGGATGATGTAGTTCTGCAGGAGCATGAGCTTTCTCTTGTGGATGATTTGAGTCTGGTGGTCGACCTGGAAAATGATTTAGTTCTGCAGCAGCATGAGCTTCCTCTGGTGGCTGATCTGAGTCTGGTGGTGATGGCGGAGGTTGTTCTGGTTGAATGGTATCTGCTAGTTGCGAGATGGAACCTGGCAAAATGCGGATGCATGCACCAACAGCGCTCTTCACGTGACGTGTGATTTTTGAGCGTTGACATACTACACATGTTTGCGTCCATTTCCTGCTATATTCCTTGATGGAATGACAAATATACCTCTCAGTTAGTAACTTCCTGGTAGCTTTCATACCAGAATGACTAAGGCTGTGGACACTGTCAAATGCAATTTTTCGGAAACTTGTTGTGACATAGGGTCTTGGTGCAGATTTTGTCGCGTCGCACCACAATTCGTGGGTGGTTCCTGGAATTTTGATCAACCTGAGCTTTAGACTTGATGTTTTGTTTTCTATCAGGTTAGCAAGTTCGTCATCAGTCTGCTGCGATTTTGCTAAGGCTTCGTAATCGACTGATGTATGTAGTTCTTCAATTCTAGACAGAGCATCTGCTGCTACATTATCACCGACGGCTATGTGCCTTATATTCATAGTGAACTGGCTTATGAAGTCTAGGATTCTGAACTGCCGGGGTGATGTCTGCGTTTGGCTTATGAAGTCTGAATATCTGAACTGACGTGGTGATGTCTGCGTGGTCTTATGGCTAACAGCGTATATTAATGGCTTGAGTACCTGTGTAGCAAATCTGTATGTTGCTATGGGTGTATTGTTCGCTGCTGATAATTGGTAGGCCGCTTTACTGGGTGCTCCATTCATATGTTTAAGTGGAAATATGCTTACGTCAGCTCCAGTGTCGGCGTGGAATTGAAGTCTGCTGTCTTTATCAACAACGAATAAGCGGCGTGACTTGTTTGCGCAGGTGTCATCAGCCGCTTTTCTTGACTGCCGGCTTGGTTTCCTTTGATTCCATGAGCAGGGTGCAGTACATTTCTTTGCAGCTTGATTGAAACGATAGTGGTACCAACACATGTTAGCAGATCGTGGCTCACGGGTAATGGAGGGTGGTTTTGAATGTGTTCCAGAATACGCACTGTTGGAATTGCTTGAATAGTAAGATTCCTTAGAACTTTGTATTTCCCGTTTGATGGTACTTAGTTCTCCTCTTACGTGTGAGAGTTGTGTACTGAGTCGTAACAGAGCACCGAGATCTTGAGATACAGAGGGTCTACTGAAGCAACCGAGATCATATTTCTAGCTGGCAGCGCGGTGTAAATAGAATCAGCTACTTCAGAAATTTCTATCAGCGACCGATGTGATTGGGTCGCTAAGATGGGGCGCAGATTGTCTGGTAATCTGCTTACCCATATGCTCCTGACTAGCGCTTCTGGTACCGCAGATCCTGCAAGGGCTTGTAGGCGACGAAGGAATTGCGATGGTTTTTCGTCCCCCATAGCTTCGTTTTCCAGCAGCTGTTTAGTTTTTTGATCCTGGCTGATACTCAGTCGTTTGATTAATTGTTGTTTCAGTACGGAGTATGAGTTATTGTCCACTGGACGGATCACTATATCGCGCACTTCGGAAATATATTTCGAAGGAAGTTTCGTGAGAATGTCATAATACTGTATCACAGGGTCCGTAATGTTCAACCGTGTAAAGCACGCTTCGACAATCACAAACCAGATTTCCGGATCTGTGTGATCAAAATCGGGAAGGTTAGGCACGGGATTCACTTCACTGATGTTCGCGACGTTTCCAGTTGTCATGTTAGTATGCATTTTTGAAAGATATACTGTCAGTTTGAATATAAATTTGAATGAACAATACTCACTTTTTATATATTTCCGCACTTTGAAATCTGTTCACTTGAAATAACGTATCACTAATGTATCACTTCTTCCACTCACGATCAGATCACGTCGGGGTCACCAATTTGGCGGGGTTGTGTGTATGATATTAATTGATGAACTTGTATTACACTACCGCCTGTTTATTTATCTGATGTGTGAGGGAAGGTTTAATTGAAATACACTTCGAAGAACTTTTAAATATAACTTTATTTTAGAACTATTAATATGGTTGGATATGAATTATTAGGACGCACTGTACTCTAGACTCGTTTCTTCTCAACTCTCTCGAATCTTTCCATGTCTCTGCTTTTATACATTTTCAACAGTATTCAACAATGGAAATCTACGTGACAATTTGACAGGATTCAAGATTTACAGATTCAAGAATCATAAGATTTGTACATAATGAAAAATGAAAATTACAAAGAGTTTATTACTTAACGAGGGTACAGTATTAAGCGGAACGTGCAAGTTAGTTACTATAAGTTTTATTACTGTTCCCTTCGATAACTTACCCCGGTGGGAGGTAAAAGTTGAACTATGAATTGCCAATCCGAACCAAGGATGTTCGGAGAAGTTACTGCAATTAGAACATAAAATGCAATATTTTACAATATTATGGATTACTTCAGAAACGAGTCTGAGAAACGAATAACAATGAATTTAATACTTAAATAGGGTACCCTATTAGGCAGGACGTGCAAATCAGTTATAAATAGTTTTATTACCGACCCTTTAATAGTGCACCCCAGCGGGAGCTGTATTAGCCAAAAGATGGCAGGTAAAAGCTGAAATATGAAATTCATTGAGATACATTCATTGAGAGACGAAAATGAGCCGCCACATATATTTTCCTATCAACCAGTTGACGAGAGTTGAATAGCGCCAATCTAATATTTATATACTGAACCTTTATAAGAGCTATAAGGTTACACACCCCGAGCACAGAGAATTCTCCTTTATTTTCCCATCTCGGGATGTGTTATGTGAAGAACTGCATTTAATTCCATTCACGTTTTTTCGTTTTATCTCGAATCCATTCAGGACGCCACATCCGACAAGGAAGTTTCCTGATTTTTATTCGTCGAATTTGAATGAGGATTTCATTTTGTTTTACTGATTGCATTGAGGTGGGCGAGGTGGCGTGTTTGTTTGTTTTTAGTGAAGCGCGATCTCACGTTTCTTAATTTAATTTGATATGTCCAACAATCCCACCATGTGCCATGTCTACAAGATGCATGACGGTTTCACTTCAATTAAAGTGTTGAAAGCAGAACACAAAATAAACCATTCCCCTTTTAATAATTACATATTAAATTCTATTGAGATGGGTTTCCATATATATATATATATATATATATATATATATATATATATATATATATATATATATATATATATATATATATATATATGGAAACCCATCTCAATAGAATTTATATATATATATATATATATATATATATATATATATATATATATATATATATATATATATATATAGAGTGTTGCCGTAATGATAAGATTTTCAAAATATTTTGGGTTATCGGCCAAAAGGTGGGCAGCACTAATTCAAATGACTAATCGTCATTTTATGTTTCGAACGCAATTCCGTTCTTTTCAGGAATACTAAAAATATAGACAAGGTGTTAATTAATCAGTTACAATTTGTAGAACAAGGAAACGTACATCTGACATAAGTCATTAAACCAACAAAAACGACACAAAAGTCATCCATCAGTTATTATAAAGATGTTAAATATAAATGCAACAGTGCTCAAGGACGTAAGATACATAAAAGACATGTAAAACAAACTCATGTTATATGATTTAACCTCGCTTAATGAGAGGTTAAATTTGATTTAATTTAACTTGCTTAACTTTTCGTGCGACTGACGAGTTCCTTGCAGAACGAAACATATATGTCTCGCACTTCCATCAGGTGTGGCATCGATTTCAATATTTCTACATTTATCCCTTGAAGGATAATGGAGACATCACATCGTACAAGTTCACATATCTAGCTCTACTATAACATTCTCTTGGTTAATTTGAATTTTTCAAATGAATGTTCTAGTAATAATTTTATATATATATATATATATATATATATATATATATATATATATATATATATATATATATATATATATATATATATATATATATATATATATATATATATATATATATATATATATCCATTCTGAGAGAGAATGAACTTGAATAGATGCAAGTTATTGAAAAAATTGGGGTACCACGTTGATAATTTGCGTTAACAAAACAACCACAACAACAAAACATGTTTGATCAACATACAAAATGGAAAATGAAAAATCCTAATATTGCTGTAACTATACAAAATTTATATCAACTTCATGATATTGAAATAAAATTACTCATATGTCAAAATTATTAGAAATTTACAGTGTTAGCTTTCATATTGATATGCCACATTTCAAGATATAATGTGCTTTTATGATTATTGCGTTATCTCATAGAATTTGATATTTTTGCCTATTTTGTATAATTTTCTTTATGCATTCTCTTAAAGAATTCAATTAATATTTTATGAGTTATTGAGAAAGAATATTTCATTGTCACAGTTCGCATATATACCTATATATATATATATATATATATATATATATATATATATATATATATATATATATATATATATATATATATATATATATATCTTGAAATTGATTTATTGCCTGTTTGAGGTATTTATTTTGAAAGTTTTTAGCATTAACAGGCTTTTTTAATATGAAAAAGTTTATTTCTGTTGACGTTTCGTTGTTATATTACAACTTTGTCAAAACTAATGAATTATTCATTAGTTTTGACAAAGTTGTAATATAACAACGAAACGTCAACAGAAATAAACTTTCATATTAAAAAAGCCTGTTAATGCTAAAAACTTTCAAAATATATATATATATATATATATATATATATATATATATATATATATATATAATTTTTTTGATTAGAGAAGGATGTCAAAGTGTGCGAAGACAACAATCGAGGGAGGAAGGCCAAATTGGAAGATGTGGAGATGTTGAAATATTTTTCAGAAGAAGTTTCGAAAAAGAGGCGCCAAGAGAGGAGGAAAAATATTACATATTACAGAAGAAGTTCATTCATTTTCAACCTGTATTGATATTCGAACCTGTAAAATTATTGTATTAACTAACCCGAAGAATGACGACGTACCAACCTCAATAGAAATTTTTAGAGCCTACTTTCTCATTTTTGTCATCTGATATATTGTCATCAATATATTGGATCTAGTGAAGTTGAATTAGGTAATAGCTCTTTTTTGTTTTCTCGTTTTAATTTCAATTGTGGATTAAAGAGGGTAGGTACATAGGTTTTTAGTATATTTTCATTACACAAAAGTTAACAATGATTCAATAGAAAAAATTCTCAGAAATAAGATTTTGCTATCAAATATCTGATTCATTAATGTTTTGACCAATTGGTAATATTTACACGCAAAAATTATATCGTCTAACTTCAGAAATATTATCACTATGGTGTACCTGAAAGTAAACATTTCAATATTTTATAATCCATCCGAAAATTGATAACATTTTCTGAAATAAAGTTTTCAATTCGAGTGAAAATCATTTTCATTCATTTATTGAATCCATTCAAACTGATGGGGGTATTCTGAAGGACTTGAGAGTATGCAAATCGTATAAACGTATGTGTAATAATTAGTCAATGATAATATAATAGCATTCATAAATCCAATTTAATGCCGTTTTCTAATTGAAGTTGACTGTAGCTGCAATGTATATACCTACACAATTGTGAGAGAGGTGTTTATTGTGATATTTACTATACATTATATTAACACACAGTGGGTGTATCT
This sequence comes from Henosepilachna vigintioctopunctata, assembly GCA_030704895.1. Classification (NCBI taxonomy): domain Eukaryota; kingdom Metazoa; phylum Arthropoda; class Insecta; order Coleoptera; family Coccinellidae; genus Henosepilachna; species Henosepilachna vigintioctopunctata. The sequence continues at coordinate 5,991,813 of JARQZJ010000034.1, forward strand.
ATATCGCAAATTAATGGAGAAAATATATTTTTCTGCAAAATTGCTAAGGTGGTTATAAAATAGAGGTGTATAGTTTTTTTCACAGTATTGAATAAAAGATGGTAAAGGTAAAGATTTTCTTGGTAGTATGAATATATACTGCCATTAGGAAATACGTTCTTTCAACAGTATTCTTCAACATAGTAGGTATCAAAAAATAGACAATAGTAATCGAAAGTGTCTATAGAAGCACAAATCAGGTTCAAACTTCTAGGAGTTTAGCTAAACACTCTCAAATAAATTCATTTTCCATAGGGTTCCGAAGCCAGAATTAAGGTATCACCATGAGATTTGTGAAGATAGAAGGTTAATTGAAAGAAAAATTCTCAGGGTATAATATGAGGAATCTTTCAATTATCCTGTTGAAGATGTGGGGAAAGAGAACTGGCATGATGAGGTTTTCAATTACTACAATGCGAATGTCACTTCCGAGCGAAACAACGTGATAGGACAACTCGATGTAGAATCGGCATCGAAACGCAAGAAATTTCGTTTAAACGAACGCCAAATGATAAACAAACTTATGGACGCAAGTACTTCCAAATGGAACGGTAAAGTTACCGTGGAATCGATTTGGGGAGAAACGCCAGAGGAAAAAGAGTATGTCCAAGAACAACCTCTAAAGAAATGATTACTATTCTATCTCTCAGTGAAGAAGCTGCTCATTTGTTTTTAAATGATACGATTGAGAAGGAAAATAAAAAAACCTAAAAATGAACCGGATTTTTTTTTTGTTTTTACTTGTGACGATGTACTTAATGTACAGATACTTGTTAAATCTTCATTATTTATTCAACATATTTGTATTTATCATATCGTAGTATTACCTCTTGTACAACGAATTCGTTTATGACGAATTTTATTTATAAGGAATTACTTGATTTACACCTCTATTCTAAGCGAAAAATCAACAAAAATTCTCTCTGGTATTGTGTTGACCCTCTTAGTTTCAGAATCCAGTATACACACAAAAAAACAGTAAAAAATGAGCAACATACACTTACCGGATTACCAAAAACTCCCTAAATTCCCATGTATTGAACCGGTCGATTCTACCTATCAATATACCTCAGAAAAAACATGAAAGACTTAATTGAAAGAGGTAGTTGAATATCAATAGATTCCCGGGGTTGCGAGGTGCGTCCCCAAATTATCGGCATCATTCTGTCGGTAGAATCAATCGGGGCGCTTCTCGTTTGTTATCTGATCTATCCTCCACCGAATATAAGACCTATTACACCCGCATTGTGTTTTTTCACTTTTTTCTAATGGCCTTTAACCCTCTACTTTTGGTTCTCTATTAGACAACGTGGCACCATTTACCTAACAAAACCAGGTATCAGGTGATTGCCTATTACGCGCTTTGAACGGGAATCCGCAAAAGACCATTGTATGGCGTACTCTTTCCTTTGGGATGCCGCAGTGAAGGATTTACCGCTTTTGAATTTATGAAATGTACGTGTGGGTTTCATGTTGCACTTGTATTTTTCATGTGTAGGTAGGGTTACCATATGAAAAGTTCGGAATTCCACACAAAAAACCTCATTTTCATTATTTTTTTGGTATATTTTTGTGTAAGTTTGATATTGCAGAGAGGAACCGACGTGAAGAGGTATTTTCTATCATAAATGTTCCGACAATAATATATGAAGTTAGCAAAGTTGTATTAGATTTGCCTGTTCATAAAAATTTCATAAAAATACAATTAACTCCATGTATCAGCAAAGAAGAAGCCGAAGGAGCTACTTCTCCAGATTGATGAAAGTACCGATTAATTGTGCAAATAATTTCATGAAGAATAGTTTTTAAAACTAAAACAAAAATAACAAAAAAAAAAACTAAAGATGATGAGTTGTGTGGTGTGGGCACTACACTATATTTCACAAAAAAAATATTTGTAAGTAATCCGTACTCAAAACACAACACATATTCGATTGTGATCCGATTAAATCGGTACACACAAAACAGTTTGTTTTTATAATTTGATGTTATGCTATCCACAAATCACGAAAGTCTTTTTCTTTCAACATTGACAAAAACAACACAAAATTGATTTCGCTTCACTGAAATCGGTAAGCACATTAAACGCTTTGTTTTTTTATAGTTTGATACACAATTGAAAAATATAGAATTTATACCAAAAGCTCAAATTATTTAACTTCAAACAGCGAAATTTTTGAGAAGCGTCCTATTTGCATTAGTATACAAGCTAAACTAATGGCGGGGTTGTAAAATTCCAAAGACCACCAGCGCCACAGTGCCAGATACTCATTTCATGGCCTGCTTAAGGTCGGCCGTGGTACGGGTGCATGTGTTTGTCTATAATTAAAGCAGTTCATTAATGATATATGCTGGGTAATGTACGTTAGTTACAAGCCTATTGGCCGTCTGGAACCAGCGTGAAAAAATTACTCATATTGATTTGTTGGTGACTGTAATGGTCATTGTATCTTTCTAGTGAAATAGTCGGAATTGCTCTATTCAATTCAGAAACTATTGGGTTATGTTGACCATATTTGTAAGGATTACAATTAATATCATCGTTTCTGCGATGATGTTTTTTCGCATATCATTACATGCAGAAATCAGAATTTCGCAGATTTCACTCACTGATATTAAACAGCTGAAAGATTATAAAATTGAAATCAACTATGAATTGTCAATATTGTGTTAACATCTACAAATTTAAAGAATATGTTTAGTTGTTAAGAATATTTTCATGTGTAAATCTATTCAATTTCAAAAATATCTTCAAATCATTCGTGAAGATAACTTTAGTTTGTCTTCACAAATATGTTAGTTTGAATAATCTATTTATCTTTCTATAACTTAATTCAGTTCTAAAGTATCTAAAAAAATATCAAAATTGGTTTTTCAATAGATAGGATCTGCACATTCCCAACAAACTTGAAACATATTTTACTTTTAACTGTAATCTATATTTAATTGAATAATTTTTAAGATTTTCACAAGTTTATAATAATAATAATAATAATAAAGGGTTATTCATTCTCAACAGGTATAATACCCAATTACTGAAAATAATAGCATGATGTTCAATAATAACTAAATAAATGAAATGAAAAGAAATATAACAAAGAGCTCAATCTATCTAAAAAAAAAACTGAAAAAGCAACTAATAACTAAATATTAAAAACAAAGGAAATATTACATAGATTTCAATTTTGCCTAGGAACACGACATTTCGAAGCGAACAAGAAAGGAGAACAATAAATACTGTTGTGCAGTAACTTGTACAAAATTTTTTTCTGCTGCCCTGCAATGAAATGAAACTGAATCGACTTAATAATTCGTGATGATTGACCTCTCTGTGGATAAACTTCATCCTCCCTCCAAACTAAGAATTTCAAGAACCTTCTCGGAATGGCCTCAAGATAGCGTTGATGGTAAGTATAAATCGGATGATACTACACAGATCATACTCCAACATGCTACGGATTAGAGCATTGAATAGTCTTATAAATGTTGAGGAATTATTGAAATATTTGCAATTGCGTATAACAAACCCATATATTTTCGAGGCAGATGAAATAATTTGGATGATGTGTGGTATGAAGGAACGTTTCTGATCGGAGATCAATACAAGATCTCTGACCCTATCAGAACGATATATATTTATTACATTTTTCATAACATGTCCTTTTCTGAAAAATTTAAATAATAACAATTTTCACAATATTTTCAGCTAGAAAAATGTGAAGAAGGGAAAAACATTCATTTCGGTGGAATGACTGAAAGCATTTTCCTTATTTAGTGCTAAAAAACAATACTATCCATTAATAATCCGAATAAACGTTCATTAAAATAAAAACTAATTCCCTTATGATACAATGTTACACTTAGAGCTTGCAATATATATTATGTGCAAGAAATTCAGTCTGTCCAATCAATAATAAATTGACTTGTTTATCAGATATCTTCTCTGAAATTGACCTTCATTCAATCTTTTTAGTGCTTTTATTTCATTGTGTCAGAACCAGAACAGAGTTTTTTTTTATTTTTATACTTCGGTCATCAGATTTCTGTCTTGTCATCGATCCTTCGACATTGTTGCTTCTCAACAACCACTCCGAGTAAGCATTAACATTTAATACATGCAATTTTTAATCGGTTATTCATTAAAGACGGTAAATTTTTATGGTTTCAAGACATTTTATACGTTATTCCAATTAATGAGTATATACTGAGGTTGAAGACCCGTATACTTAATCGTATCGTTATTTTTATATTATGAGTGAATGTTAACAAAGATAAATTGATTTCTCTAGTTCTGATTCAAATCAATATCTCAATTTGTTGTTTCCTCAAATTACTTGAAGGCCGATATACGGGGACATTTCAATACTTTGTTTCTCAACAAAACTCTTAACTTTTTATGACTCGATGAATCTTTTTCAAGTTGTTAGTTTTTTCCAAGTTTCGTTTCTTTCAAATGACGTACTTCTGAAATCCACAAGTACCAGGAAAAAGTCCATGAATAACTTAAGGTAACTTGAAGGAAGGTAACTCAAGGTGTATGGTTTCGGTAGGTAATGTAAGACTAACAAATTTTGAAAATTAAGAATATTTCCATATTATACCTATTTGGGAAAATCCTTAACCATAATACAAAAAAGTAAATCATGATTGAATAAAAAGACCTGAAGGTAATCGGTAGATGCGTTGCACCTGTTTCAGTAATATTTATCAGTGACCATATGGAAATTCAAGAATAAAAATATCTCCAACAGCAAAGATAATAAGACCAAAAAGCAACGTGAGAGTCTATCTTCTGATGAGGAGACGTCTGTTGATGACGACCCAATTTTAGTTTCAACTGACGAAGAAGATAGTGACAATGATGACGATGAATGCCCATTTTGTCATAAAAGTTTTTCTCTATGATGAATGATCATTACTAATTGTTAGAAATACAATTAAAGTTTACATACTGATTATTGTTATCTCAATCTCGTCCCCAGGACGTAATTAGGAGCCCAAAAAATGTTATATTTTCAATTTTTGTAAGAGCTGTTTTCATTTAGTTTCTGATTCTTTGAAATAATCAAGAAATGTTTACCTAAAGTTTGATGTTTCATTTATTACTCTACTCCTAACATTTTTTTCAATTTTTTTAATTTTATAAAAAGGGGACGTTATTTGGCGACTATAGCTTATCAAATCCTGTTTGAGAAAAAAATCTATTTGAAAAAACCAAATAGAATTTACTGTCATCAGTGATACAATTGATTCTGAAGGGTGTTTTTTTGAAAGGTATAGAACTTTAAATTGCAATTAAACAACAATGGATCATTCGATTGACATGAATTTTTCTCATGAATTTTTCTTCGAAAAGTAATCTTGTGGCATAACATTTTAAATATGATTTCTGGCCTATGACCGACACAGCTGGCTCGGATGTAGTCCAATATGGACGTCCAATTTTCGATGACTTTTCAAACAGTTGTGGCCGTATATCGGGAATAACACGGCGAATATTGTCTTTCAAATGGTCAAGAGTTTGTGGCTCATACGCATATACCAATGACTTTACATAGCCCCACAGAAAGTAGGCTAGCGGTGTTAAATCACAAATCTTGGAGGCCAATTCACAGGTCCAAAACGTGAAATTAGGCGGTCACCAGACGTGTCTTTCAATAAATCGATTGTGGCACGAGCTATGTGACATGTTGCGCCGTCTTGTTGAAACCACAACTACTGGACGTCATGGTTGTTCAATTCAGTAATGAAAAAGTTAATAATCATGGCTCTATAACGATCACCATTGACTGTAACGTTCTGGCCATCATCGTTTTTGGAGAAGTACGGACCAATGATTCCACCATCCCATAAATCGCACCAAACAGTCAGTTTTTCTGGATGTAAAGGTGTTTTGACATACACTTGAAGATTATTTTCACTCCAAATGCGGCAGTTTTGTTTGTTGACGTAGCCATTCAACCAGAAGTGCCCTTCATTGCTAAACAAAATTCGTATAAATACGTATTCCGCACAGAACCATTATTTTCGAAATAAAATTGCACTATTTGCAAGCGTTGTTCAGACGTGACTCTATTTATGATGAATTGCCAAACCAAACTGAGAATAAATCACTTCTCAGATGTTAAATCGGTCGCCAACTTCAACAGTAATGCCAACTTAAAATTCTATATCTCTAAAAAAAAACACCCGTTACTACACGTACTACAGTTTGCGTAAAACGTAACTTCAAATATAAAGATTCTAATTCTCTTGGAAATATCAAAAAATCTGAGAAAATACAACTCTAATCTCAATTATTACTTTAACCAGTATCAATTAATCTTAAATATCTCCCTTACATTAAATTTCATCGCAAAGTATCTCAATCCGTGATTTTCCTATCCGGAATTTATCACTTGAAATGGCAACAGCATTAATCGAGTGTCAACGCTCGAAACGGCAAGAAAGATCGCGTTCGCTTCAGCTTAGCTTGGACAACTTTATTCTCTCAAGTCCGGCTCATTTGTTCCGTCTCCCCGGGATTTGACACTTCAATTTTCAGACTTAGAGGTTCTCAAACGTTCGTGATGAAGATATGTCAAATGATCATGATATTATAGCGGTTTTCTATATTATTCTATACATGGAAATATTAAACACTTGTTACTATTCTGTGATATGTTTTCTTCCATCGAATGACAAGTGACAATCTCCCTGACAATATTTTCACAATTTAAAAAGTTGTTTTACACTTTTACTTGCCTGAAAATGAATATTAATCTTGATGTTACATTTTACCATATGTAAACGGCGAGACTAGTTAAACTAAATAACTATACTATCTCAAATATTATCAGAAATTCAAAACAATAGCTCAACTAGAAAAAAGAGGCATGTAGGTACGCGTCAAAAAGTGAAGATGAAATTACCTCATTCTTTGAGTTCTCTTTCTATCTCTATAAACCAATAAACGTCAATAATAAGTAAGAAAGGGTACAACGAAAGCGGAAAATTCTACTATATAAAAAGGAATGACAGAAAAAAACAAGGAAAAGTTACAGAAATATGACATTTTCTATTTGCTCAAAAACTTAGGCTCCACTCTGCTGACATTTCAAAGCAGAAATATCAGTGAATAAAATGAAGAAACTTAACCTAAATGAAAATCTCTATCATAAGTGAAAGTAATGACAGACAAAACTGAACACATATTGCGTCAATCTGACATTTTCTTCAATAATAAGACGATTGAAAACATTAAAAAATCATATATTCTGATGAAAACGCTCAGTTACAAAATCAAACGTGCATTCTGTGAAATTAAGAGATTGTGTTGTATCAAATAACGTAGCAGTTAGTAATATATTGCCCTATTCTCTTCCCAAGCAAAACAAAAACCAGTAATAAGACGATTTTTCATGTCGTTTTATATATAAAAGGCAGTAAAAAATGTGAAATATCTCATTTATTCAATTTTTTGAACGCCAATAATACCTACGAAGAGATTTAACTTAAATGTAAACTTCCTCCACATAAAAAATCGCTGAACGAGATACAAAATCCAAAACACGACATGTTCTTCACCCTTAATACTATGAGAACCATAGAAAACATATTCATCAATTTAATGGAAAACGCTTAGTTAGAAATTCAAAATAATTACTCTTTACAAGTGGCGATGACGAAGTAGAGAACGAAAATATCACATTTATTTGCTTCTCTCTTCAGACAAAACCGAAACCATATTGCACAAATCTGATATTTTGTTAACTTTTTTTTTTGGGTTTGTGTATTATGTACACTTTTCTGTCACATAAGCATTATTTTTAACCACTTGAATTCATTTTACATTGAAAAACGTCCATATCTTATGCCGTATCCGAACCCAGCATCCCCAGTGAGGACAGTGAGCACCACTAGGGCATGGGGACTTAATTTTGTTAACTTATAAGACCAGAAAAACTTCGTCAAGAATCCATGAAGAAGATAGTTCCGTTAGTAAATCCGTTAGTAAAAATAAATATGTACATATTGTATCTTAATCTGTTAATCTCCGAATGCTGTAACATACGAAGACTATATGAACCAGAAGAACCATTTATTAAGATGTTTGTTGATCACTATACGAGTAAACCACAGGAAAACGAAGAGATGCAATCAAAGTAAAAACTTTTAGTAAATGTGAATATACTAACTCCATATGCTAGTTGATTATTAGAAACAATGCCATATTACTTATTAAAACAAATTCCATTGAATTGTAATCTTATTTCAGTAAATACGCTATACCTGATAATATAGATTAATACGGATGGAGTTTACCTGTAATACCACAAATTAATTCACATTGTTATTGACATTTTAATCATGGGTTAGGATTTTAATCTTAGATAGGATAACAAGAATTACCCTGGTCATGTTTTATTGTTCAGAATGGGTGGTAATATCCCTTCAATGACATGACCAAGGGTGATTCTTATATAAAGGAAAACATTATTGTAAATTTCAGTTCATGTTAGTACTTCCCGACAGAGAGCTATTGTTGAATAAAATAAAATTATAGGAAACACAGAAAACTGAGAAAAAAAATTCAATATATTCAAATAATTTGAAGCATATACAGTCCCCTTATACAACTCAACATCTTGGTCCATCGAGACTAAGATAAATACCTAACATTACTAGTTCCAGTTATCAAACGTTGTTTCGACATATGAGTCTTTGAGTACTACACAAAATATTATCAGAAATACCAAAGCGTGTATAGACCACCATGAGGTTAACAGAAAAAGAATTACATTCAGTAGAAAAATAGGATGATTACAACAAGGAATAAAATATTTGTATGTCGAAAGAAAAACTGAAACTTCATGTTTTGTGAAATCAATTTATGAAACTGCATACAAGGAATTTCGTTGAACCCCTAAACAACCAAAATCGAAAAACAAACTAGCCACATCGATGTCAATTTATTCCTCGCTCAATATTTAGTGAAACATTATAGTTATCGTATAAATAAAACACTTAACAACAAATTATGTTAAACACATAATTCTTCAATACACTCGATATATTTACATGATTACTAACTCATAACAGCACAAAGGAACTACTGATAATGGGTAAATAGCCCGATGAATACATCGATAGTATTCAAGAATAACATTCAATATTTTTTGATCAGTATGAAGATAATGATTCCTACATAGATGTGCTTATTTTTTGTCTATTTTCTATAGATTCTTCTATGGCTTTATTATACATTCATTATGCTTTTTGCCATTGAATTATGTATTAGTATGATGTTACAATATCACTCTATTCAAAACATGAAAAATATTTGTATTGTAGTTTCCAATTATCACTCCGGACGCAAATGTTGAGAAACACTGATTTAATCTCTAGGAGTAACAACTATCGTCCGTCTCTCCAAGAGTGAACGCCAACAAATGTTGGTCGAGCACGAATGCGTTCATATTCGTTTTATAAAAACCAAATCGAGAAACACTCTGAGGCATTGCTAGTATTTATACAATTTATGTTAGCAGCCTGATAAAGGAAATAAATAAATTATGTTAAATTAAAACATTATGAGCAGTAAGAACATAAGAACAGTTTGACGTTTCTGTAATTAGTTGAATACATATAGAGCAAGAAAATTGTTATTAGTGGCTGAAAATTATGAATAATGAGACCGAGAAACTGACATGAGAGAAATATATTTTGCTGCTCTTAATAAAGTAGTTAAATGAACATTCATGAGAGCCATCAACTCAAGGTATTCTAAGTGCTAATTAGTGATACCCACTTATATCCGGTGGTTTGATAGAGGTTGATTCGTATTTTTATTTCTTATTTTGTGTAAAGTGTGAACATATACTGTGAATATATTTGGTTTTGAGTCATTTCAATATTTGCGATGTTGTTTGGATTCGTTTGATAATCGAAGAATTGAACATGTTCAAAAATCGTGTCAAGATTTGTTTACGGCATTAGAAAGATTAAACGGATTTCACATAAATTAAAATACGCTAAATGGATGTTAATGGAAAAGAGAATGAAATTTCACTCTTTGTTGCTGTTTCATAGAGTCATAGAGAGAAGAACTCCTTCATACTTAGCAAATAAAATTAAATACTGTACAATCTGAACTTGAGATTCAGGGGATTCATTTCACCGCCACCGCACAGAACAGCTGTCTTCAGGCGTGGATTTTCTTAATAATAATAATAATGATAATAATAATGTATTTATTCTCCAAAGCACTCTATTTCTTATAATCACAAAAAAACATACCAAAGAAAATACAATGAGTAGAGTATTGGCCAAAAATTTAATTGAAACTATAATCTATTTGACATAAAATATGAAAAAAATTCCCTCAAATTGTATGGTTTACAATTTACAATGAAGTTATATAAATCTTTTTTAATACTAGAGGAAACATTTTTATCCCTGAGCTTTTTAGGCAAACTATTATAAAGTTCGATACCCATATGTAAAACCCCCTTTTCTATATGAGCTAGATTAGGCCTTGGGTATGCCAAAACTTTTCTGTATTATTCACATTTCGATATTCCTCAAAAAGTGACAATTTTGCAAAAAAAAACCAAAACTTTATAAATGTAGAGTCCGGTAAAGTCAAAAAATCATTTTTCATAGAAACTTGTCGACAAGACTCCTTAAACCTCATTCCCATAATTTCCCTCTTTGCGTACTTCGGTAGAACGCAAATTTGTTCAGCCTCTGATGCATTTCCCCAAAATATCAAACTATAACTCAAAATTGATTGAAAATTTCAAAAATACACTGTTTTAAGAACCTCTCGTGAAACTTGGTACCTTGGTACTTTTATTGCATATATACTAGATGTTAATTTCTTAGACAGATTTGCTATGTGATTAGCGAATTTAACATGCTTAGTCAAAAACACTTCTAAGAATTTTGTATCTTGTTTGAACTTTATTTTGTTTTCTTTAACGATACTTCCCTTTGAACGGTTTGATGTGCGCCTAGGTATATGTCTCAAACATCATGCATTCAGTTTTCTTAGAATTTAGCACTAGGCAGTTCCCCGCACACCTCTTTTCTACAACACCAATTGCATGAAACACATGAAGATTAATTCATTTTCATGAGAAACAACTTATAAGGTGCCTTGTAAAATGGACAGTCAGTTGTATTAAAACTTCAAGTTTCCTTATCTATATTGTGTGTAAATATCTATGATATATGGCTTGACAGAGACGCATTCATTTCCATTTCTAGGTTAAAATTGTTTCTTTTCTTTCATTTCGTAAAGTGGTTTTTTTTGACATTTCTACTGTTGTCGATACTTTCTAATACCGTGGTTAATCTCTGTGATGATGTGATCAATGAAAGAAACTGTTTCGTTTTTTTTAGGGACTGTAGTTGATCTTTTCGAAATTCATATATAATTCTAATAACATATATACAAAAAATTTAGTTCTGTATCATGTTTATTTGAATGTAAAAAAAGTATCATTATTTTTATTATTATACGAAAGAATGTTGGTATCAAGCTACCCTGAAAAAATTCTTATGAAGCGGTCCCTGAACATGGCCACAAATTTGTTCGGTACGTTTTTAAAGATTTGTTGGTGAAACACTGTACGTTATGCTACCTCATACTGTCACATATTATGTGGTCATGATGAATGCATCAAGCTAAAACATAAGACTCACAGATTTAACCAGCTAAAAGTAACTTTTGAATCATGAACAAATAAGAAAATAATAAAATTCGGCGGGGAACAAATATGGCGAAGTAATAATGCAGAACGAGATTTCAGTCTGAAAAATAATTCCGTTCACCTAGCCACTCTGTTCTGTTTAGATACCTACGGGTATGGAAGATATGTGGAAGTTCGATGATTGGTGTGTCTCTAATCTGAGAGATGTTTTCTACTGATTCCTATAGATGGAATTGTGGAGTATTCATTACTCTACATATATATATATATATATATATATATATATATATATATATATATATATATATATTATACTTATAAACGTATATATTATGTAGATTCTCTGAATTTTTTTTCGATTTTATGCTCTCATTTGTCAATGGCCGCTTCAAAACACGACATTAACCCGCCATGTCCTCTTTCATATTCAAATTTCCAAATATCACATTAACATTAATCAGAAGACTTGCCCATTGACCGGCCACATGGTGTTGACGTCGGTACCTTTCAAAAATGATAACAAAAGCTCCGTGTGTCACTGGAAATCGAGAAGGCGCGAGTTTATAGGCGAGAAACCAGAGGAATTGTCTCTGAAGAAGCAAAAGAACAGGATAATTGTAATTTATCGAGCAGGTCGGCCTGTCGTCCAAGAGCCAACCAGCCAGCCCAGCACAATCGATGGCTTCATTTACCCCGTTTTCCTTGTGAGAAAGAGATGGCGTGTACTGAGAATATTGCTATTTCACACTTCTGATATTTTTGTGAAAAGTTACAGATAATCATTCAAATTTCAGATTTCATGGTTTTAACTATGACAAAACCTATTCAACCTATTTCAAAAAATATAATTTAAATAAAACGAAGTAATTTTTTGATTTTCACTATAATTTAGTTAAACATTACAATATTGTTTCGCCAACACAGTGGTTTCATCAGATGTAGAAGATAAAATGAGATAATACATTGTGGATTGCCAGCACTGATCCTGAAGTGTGAGGAAATGACCATAGAACATTTTACTTCTGAAGTAGGGGGATGACCATAGAACATATATCTTCTGAAGTGTGGGGAATGACCATAGAATATTTTACTTCGATCGTCTTTTACTGAAAAAGGAGAAGCAAGAGATAAAAAAGAAAGGGGGATTTTGAGAAACCTTACTTTATTTCTGTTTTTCAGAATATTAGGCACTTCCTGTAGGTTCAAATTTTCGAAATATATTCGAATGAGTTAATTTTTATTAGATCTTACTTGGTTCAGTCGGTAGTAAGTATTTACCAATATTATTCACAGATTTGAGAAACTTTAAAAATTTTGTGGAGCCAAAAGATTACCTTATTTGCATATAAAATCCTTCTTTCTGTTTTTAGGAAGCTATTAATTTTATATATTTTTTTAAGAATCTTATCCATATGAATATTTATCAACAATTCGGCCATATTGAAAGTGCTTGAAATAAAGACCTCGAAGTAACAGTCTTTGTACAAAACTCAATGTTTTGTACAAAGACTAGTCCCTACTGTATTTCTGAAATTTGGTATAAGTAATTTGATTGCTGCACTGATTTCTTTCGTTCAGAGAAATTACTCTGAGTGAAACATTAACACGCTGCATTATACGAAGTCAACTACCTCTAAGTAAATATTGATTTTGTGTCAATTGTCATTCCTTAATGCGTTTTATTTGTGTTTAATTAGACAGTTGAAAAACATCAGGAATATCTTAAGGTTTCGGTCTGTTTATAAAACGAATTCGTTGGCTTCTCAATCAATGTTATTTTTACAAGTCACAGACGGGATTTATAGCAAGTCGAAATTACATAGAAACCTTAAAAGTTTTCTTCGAATGTTAGTCTAACAGAAGAAAATATAAGCTAGTAGAACCGTATGGGAATTCTTGCCAATACTTGAGCACGAGTCACCGAATGTATAGTCAAAGAGGAAGGAAGGAGAAAAAGTGAAATAGCGATGCTCAATTATCAATGGATGCTGCTCATTATTTTCTTATGTATTGGTACCCGTACTTGACAATAGAGTACCAGTGTGGGTGTTCGATAAAAGAAGAATTCATATAAAAACATTGGTTTAACTTGAAAGTAGGTATCTACTTTCAGAAATTCTCTTTCGAAAGCTGTAAATCATTTATCGATTTGCAAATCTATTTTTGAATAAGAAATTGAATTATTATTATTACTCAGCTGATTAAATGCAATTTACTACATTTCTGCTTTTTAGAAAATTCAGCCCTTATTTTATGATCCTTTCCACATTCATAAATGGCTAATTATTAATAATTTCAATCATGACTAGTACTGCCTTGACACTTTTTGAAATTTCTACGAAAACTGACAAAGAATTTACAAATAATTAATGAATTGAGGTAATTTTCAAAAGCATTTACATGATATATCCACCCGTATAACCCCTTTAGCGTTACATTTCTTGTGAGCCCCTCTCTTTTCTAAATTTTAAGGCCAGATGAACTGAAAAACATTAGTTTCATCAAACAAAGAAAGTCGATATTTAATAGATGAGTTTCACTAAAATATAACAAAAACTCTACATATATGCTTCGTGTGGTTAACCCATTATCAAGAGTATACGATATAACTGGTAGTAATATTGTATACTCATATATGCTATATTATATCAGTACATACTATTATATTGTATACTCCTGATAATGGGTTAACCACCCGAAATATTCGTAGAGTTTTTGATATAGGTATTTAGTGAAACTTATATTTGAGATTGTATATATATGGAGATATTTGTTGAAACAATAGAAATAGTAACACCGATTCCAAACGGCCCAAAAACACAATAAGAATCCAACACACCAGCACCAGTAAACCGAAAGCGTTAAAAGGTCACCGTACGACTACTGAGCCTCTGAACAACAAAATTGGGGTTTTTGAATATGTTTTTCATGGAAATAGTCCATATATCCTACTCATTTCCAAGATGCTTAACGACACAATAATCATGAGGTCGTGATCATTTTGAGCTATAACTTTTTACTTGTCAATTGGAGGTGTGTTGTTTTATATAGTTTTTAATAATGCATTATTTCACAGTGCATTTTTATAAATAGAAACCCCATTCCAATGTCTCGAATTTGAAATTTAACTGGAACTATAGTATCTATTATCTTAACGTGAAGTTAAATGGCATATGCTGTCAGTTTTTAGTAATGCTTGTTTCAATATTTTCTCTCATTTCTGTTTCAGAAAAATATTTATACCCTCTGAAAGATAGTGCAAATGCTTACTTTGACTTTATACTATTCAGGAATCACGTGAACAATGTGTGTATTTGTTTAATTCAATGGCCTACCTTCCATTTCAGATTTTCATGAATTCCCCTTGTACATAACTTTCAAAAGAGTTTAAAAAATATTTAATTCATGCAGTAATTTTGTGTTCGTACCACCAATAAAGATCCGTTTCGAACAATAATTTTACTCAATTCAAATTTATATTGTTTTTAAAGTTATCGAAATCTAGGACGATATTAGATGCGTGCTGACATGTCTGCTGATAAATTAACCAGGGCCATCTGTGTTCTTCTCACGGCCAAATAATACCGATCAAGCATCGCATGCACGTAATAACTACCAGGGTATTGTCGTATTGTTGTCCTGATAACGACATTACTTACCCAAAACATTTTAATTTTTAAATAGATAAGGAACATGGATCATAGGTTATTACAAAACCAGCTTATACTTACATAACAAGGTATTCTATAAATTGTACAGAATTGCTGATGTTTGAGGATTGTTTGATGTGAAATTAGATATGAAAAATTGAGTATGGTGAACAGATCGACAGACCAAGTTGGTAGACTTTCATTAACTAATTCATTATTCATGAAAGTTTTCTACGATTATGTGTGGCGCATGATATGAAAGCATATTAAAAAAATGTACAGGTTATGCTCACAAATACCTTTATAATTTAAACTATTTCCGAATTGTACGGTATTTTTTGAGTATTATTTCAATTCGTGTATCAAAAATCGCAAAGGTTGATAATGCACCTTCGACAGGAGATAAAAAATACAGTTAAGAATTTTCCACTCTTGTTTATAGCAGTGTCCTAGGAAGATGTAGATAGAAACCTATCAATATATTAATTCGTGTATCCTGCTAATTAGCTTATGACCCTATCAGCTTCAAACCTTAAGGTTAGCGATATAATGCAATTCAGTATTACTACTCTACAGGATACACAGTTCAATGTGCGTTAATTAATATTCTATAGTTATCTTTGAATTCACATGAATTTTGAATCTTAAGCTAATGTCAGTATGAACCCTAGACTTTCATCTATATAATTTTTACATCTACCAGTCCGTTATCAAAATATATTAATGAAGTTTTGGTTGTGTTCACTTCAGTCTATGTCATCACCAGTATTAAAATATAAGAGAAATGAATTTAAAAACTGTTTAAGGTTAGCGATATAATGCAATTCAGTATTACTACTCTACAGGATACACAGTTCAATGTGCGTTAATTAATATTCTATAGTTATCTTTGAATTCACATGAATTTTAATCTTAAGCTAATGTCAGTATGAACCCTAGACTTTCATCTATATAATTTTTACATCTACCAGTCCGTTATATATATTAATGAAGTTTTGGTTGTGTTCACTTCAGTCTATGTCATCACCAGTATTAAAATATAAGAGAAATGAATTTAAAAACTGTTTCACTTAATATAATAATAATAATAATAATAATAATAATAATAATAATAATAATAACAATAACAATAATAATAATAATAATAATAATGATGAGTCGACTCCCACAGCAAAAGTAATGCATTCAAACTGCAAAGGAAAAAAGATATGGAAGGTATGCTCGGGATCTTCAAAGGCCGAATGTCGATAAAACGAAGTCAAACGCTTGGCTCATGATTGGTGATCTGTTTCCAGAAACTGCAGGATTCATGCAAGCTAAGCAGGACCAGGTGATTAATACCAACAACTGCAAGAAATACATTATAAAAGACCCAACTGTTGTTGACGACAAATGCAGAAAATACCAAGAAAAAACTGAAAACATTCAACACATCACTGGAGGCTGCACATCTCTTTCTCAAAACGACTACACTCGTAGGCACAACCAAGTAGCTTGCACAGTCCATCAAGCGCTAGCTGTCAAGACCAGACTGTTGCCAAAAGATATAACACACCTTACTTAAATACAAACCACAGCAGGTACTAGAGAACAGCAATTACAAAATATATTATGATCGAACTATCATTACAGACCGCACGATACATAATAATAGACCGACATAATTGTTTTGGACAAAATCAACAAGAAATCCCACCTGATAGACATAGCGGTATCTAACACTCACAACTTGATGAACACCATTCAAGTAAAAATCAGAAATGCTTTGTTTTCATCTAGTGAGAGTAGGCTAGTGATTAGACCTTCATCACAGTTGTTCAAAATCTTGCCTGTCATTTTCGTTAATATCGTAAAAGTAGGTAGTAGTAATATCGCCTACTTATTCCTAACCTAAACCATGATTGGCGAATAGATGATATTTGATGTGCCTTCAAATGATCTACTAAAGGTCTATGAACAAGTTTTTCTATAATTTTTGAAAATATTTAATAGTGTTGGCGTTTACTTGATGTAAATCCATTATCATTGAATATAAACTCAAAGTCAAACAGTTGAACATTTGATTTACACTTTATTGACTACATATACTACAAACATGGCGCGTTTCGTCGTTGCAAACGACTTCTTCAGATGCTAACATAATCCATTCTGTTCTGTTTCTGTATTCTGTCAGCATCTGAAGAAGTCGTTTGTAACGACGAAACGCGCCATGCTATGTAGTCAATAAAAATGTCTGAAATCAGATAATACACAGGATTTTCACTTTGAGGTAAAGGATAAATTTTCAACTGCTTCCATATTTTGGGATAATCTGAGTTTGCTAATAATAATAATAATCTTTATTTAAGGTTCTCGTAATACAATGATATATGTAGGTGAAACAATAGTATTCTAATTTTAAAATCTATCTTCTCAATTCTGTTGCCTAAACAAAGATAATAAGTACATTTTCTCACAGAGACCGTAGCCTGTAAATAATTGATAGCCCAATGAATTGATTATATTATTTCCGCACAGTGTCATTCATCATGAAGAAGTCAATTTAATAACCAAATTGTTGAAATACATGGATTATCAATACTGAACAATGCCTGCAAATACGAATTTACGATTCCTTTTTCTACATTTATCTTATGTCTCAATCATTCAGCAACATGAAGAAAAGTTATACTGTCCTCAAATACCAAGTCGACTATTAAAACGTCCATTATACCGAGTGTGAAAAGATTAAGACGGCCGAATGCATTTACAAGATGTTAACCAGAACGCGATAATAGATGAAAGAATTTCAATTCGTATTTCTATAGGACCTTGACACAAGTAAATGACGAGGGCATTTTCTTCGTCCCTTATATCAGCTTGAGGGGGGATTTGGCAACGGAAAAGGCCACTCTTTTACGCAACCGTTTGGAATTAATACCACAATTATTTCTCATCTCCAACGTTTTTTACATCACCTACTATTAATCCGATTATAGTTGTATTATTAACCGCATCGCAGTTCAGAAGGGTCTGGAGCTAAGTGAGATTGAGATCATGAATAACTTTCGGTACCAAAATAGGTGTTATTTGATTCAACAAGGCAATAGATTTTGTCCAATTGGCTATTTTATGTACGACAGAATACCTTCATAATATTCTAGTTCTCTTTTAAAGATTTCAATGCATTTTTACTATTTATACGCACGTATTAACAGTTGATGAAGTAACAGAAGATGATGAATAAATTCAAATTTAAAAGTGGAATGAATGGGGTGAATAGAATAGAATAGACTTCCTTTATTTGAAATTTCGTTCGTAATCTAAAAAAAACACTTTAAACAAAAAAACTGAGCAATGAATATTTTTGTATAAAAATGTAGTAGTAAACAACAAACGAGTTATTTAAATGTTAAGCCTGAAACTAAACAAAAATTTGAGAAAAAAACAAAATAAACTGATGAAAGTTTTAACTTTCATCCATTAATTACGTTCATCCATTCGGGGGAATATCTTTATAAGAAAAAACTCCTATTCATTTTTTTCAGCAATAATATTGATTACACATTACGTATTTCAATAAAATTCTTTTTTTATTTTCCTCAAAACAAGTTTATCAAAATTATTGAAATTAGAATCAAGGCAACAATATATCAAACGTTAACAATGGTTAAAAGAATAATTTTTGAAACCGCATATCTGTTACATATATGAACTATTACGTTTGCATATTTTGTTATAAGTGAATACGTGGTTCATTTGGACTATAAAAAGGCCTTATCGATTCTTTGGATTCAACCAAAATATTTCAATCATAAAACTATTATATTCTATAGGTATATATGAAAGATTCTGTCGTCCCCAAACTTGATATGAATCTATAATATGAAAATGAGTCGCCAAATGTGTTGGTAAGCGCATAACTCAACAACGCCTGGGCCAATTTTGCCAATTCTTTTTCTAAAATGTTCGTTCAAGTCCAAGGATGTTTTTTACGGCGAGAAAAATTCGAATAATTGCCGGTAAAACCCTAAAAACAGCCCATTTCTTTTTCCATACAAACGTTTTCTAACTAAAATGTAAAAGTCAACGGCTGGCCTGATTTCACTATTTTTTTTTGTTGTGTTTGTTATTGTCACAAATACAAGGAAAAATTTAAAAAATCGCATGTAAAATTAGAAAATTAAGAATAGCTATTAGATGTACAAACTTAAGTCGCAGAACGCGCAATGCTGCAAGTCAAAGATATGAAACAGCAAATCAAATTGACGAACAACGCGAAGCTCGGAATGAAGTTGAACGGAATCGAAATTAACAATATGAAAAGGTTGCGTTTAACTCATATCGACCTGCATTCAATTATAACGTTGAAATAGATTCCAGTTCACAG
Organism: Henosepilachna vigintioctopunctata; assembly: GCA_030704895.1. NCBI lineage: Eukaryota > Metazoa > Arthropoda > Insecta > Coleoptera > Coccinellidae > Henosepilachna > Henosepilachna vigintioctopunctata. Next base: position 6,011,567 of record JARQZJ010000034.1, read on the forward strand.
CAAATCGTTGCTATTGAAACAATGAACATTGTGTGTCAATATTGCAACGCCAAGTTTAATTGTTATTGATAAGAAAATACTACCAATGATGCGACAAAATATTGCGCGAAGAGTCAATTCAAATAGACGCTATTGGTACTGCCACCAGAGCCACTATATTCATTGGTTTCCAGGAATGGACTAAATTCTGAACATTTTTGACTTATATCCAGCAAATATCTCACATAATTAATGATGACGAATATGGGACAAATAATTGATACGAAATTAGGAACATTCCGTTCAACTAGGTATAGAACGCACAGGTTAATAACTTTCAATACATCAAACGTGTTAATATATGAATTTTTTGATAATTAGACTGATTTAAAAATAACAGGAAGTATTGAATTCTCTTCGTAAGTGAGTAAATTCCTGGTTCCACAGGGCATAAATATTAAAAACAAGATAGTGTAGCACAAATAGTAGAACCAGTTTTTTGAAAAATATTCATAAAAAAATAAATGGGCGTACAAAGTTCGCCGGGTCAGCTAGTTTCATATAAAATGAGAGGTATTAAGATATACTTGTCTAAAAATCACTAACAGAACAATTTTTTATTCGACTAGTTTCGCCTTTTACGGCATTATCAAGAATGATATTATCATTCTTGCATTTTCATACCGCATTATCATTCTTGATGATGCCGTAAAAGACGAAACTAGTCGAATAAGGAATTTTTCAGTTACTCTCACAGAATTGATTCATCGTCCATTGACTTTCATATACACTGAGCTAATACTATACATAGTTCACTGAAATTTAACGAAATTTGAATTCTTCTACGAATATTTTCATATAGTAACATTTGAATTCAGAAACAGAATATAACCACTCGTCATTTTAAAATACATTTCCTATAATTAAAAAAAAACATTGAAAACTGAAAATAGTTTTTTACTATTCTTGTTTTAGTTAATTCAATTAGTAATAATTCACAAAAAGTAATCGACATCCATAAGATATTTGATGACATATTTCTATCAAGAAAATTCGTTTAGGTAGATTTTTTGGAATAAGCAGGAACAAAAACAATTTCAAATAATGAAGGTTTCATTCTTTTCTTCATTTCCTGTGAATTTATCTATCCAATATTTATTGCATAGAAAATCTATTTAAAATCTGATATTTTGAAGAAAAAATTAGATACCTTGATTCAACTCATGGATATACACTTGATATTCTCCATTTCTTGAGTAGTATATCGCAAATATAAAGATATGCTTGACAGGACAAAAAATTTAATTTTATATTGTCACAAGACGCGAAACGAAAAAATTTCAGACTTTTCATTTCATCCATATGTTGACTTCGTATAGAAATAATGGGTTAATTTTCTTTTTTTATGGCTCTACAATTTCCATGATGAAGTGATGCAAAAATGGTGCTTTATAATTATGGAAAAATAGTTCAATTTCAAGGGTGCTTTGAACAACTTTCTTTTCTTTTATTTGAGGTATACGAATTCTGCTTTAATTTCATTCATTAATTGTACTGGGGGATTGCTAAAGTTGGTTAATTGATGAATGAAAGTAATAAGAAAATGATTATGTTATTTGCTCTTGTATTTGAATAATCCTTGTTTTTTCTACTTTTGCCTTTATCACTTCTTATATCGATGTTAATATAGTGTCAGAAATATCATATGAAACCTTTTCGATGGGAATTATATGCGAAATCAAATTTTTACTCATTCCTATATTTATTTAAAAGGCGTAGGTAAGTATAACATCCGTCGATCTCCGCCTGAGTATTTATCAAACCCTTGCTGGTCGCCCATCAAATTGAAACTTGAATCGTACTAATATCCTAAAGGGTAACATTGCTTATTCAACATGGCGACGATAATATAATTGAACGAATCACCCAAATTGCAGTAGTAGTTGGTCATGTGACTCTGACATGCTTGACAGTTGAATACTTTGTACTCCGGAAGTTTCTCCATGTTGTTCGTCATAACCTAAAATTACAACGTGTCAACTTCGCTATAGTGTGAAAACGAACAAAGCGAAATGATTTGAAAGCACAATAAAATATCCAGATAACTGTGGAATGATATTTGACGGTGACGTATCTAAATTTACTGAATTGAAACATGTGAAACGATACCTTTTCATGTCGACAAAAGGATTGAAGAAAAGGAAATTATGTAAGATGTTTATCAAATTAGTTAATGGAATCAGATAATGTAAGAGTATCATCACATTTAAGTGCTTACTGAAAATTGAGACTAATATCAAGAGAAAATGATTGAATGTAGAATAAGAAAACACTTAGTAGTCACTGAATATTTCATTGTATAAACGTACGATGAATATTCTACTTGTAATAAAAAACTGTAATAAAAAACTATTTTCAAACTTTATTTTTCAATGATAAGTATAAATCAGAAAACTGATCGATCAGTTGATCAAAAACTCAGTTGATCTGTTGAACCTGCCTAAACTTACCTACCTATAATAAAATTGGAGTTTCAGATATAAAATAGTGACTATTACAAAATAATTATATTTTCTTCAGAAGGAATATATTTTGTAATATGTACAGGATGTATCCTAATATTTCCACAGAAGGATGCACAAAAATTTAAACTTATTTTGTGACGAAAATACGGAACAAAACATTTTGTAAGTGGCTTCGTTTTGAAATTACAAAAAAATGATAATTCAAATAATATTTGATACAGATAATCGGAGATTTCAGTTCGATACTTGTTTCGGTTGTCTCCTTTTTTCAGTCAGTTCTCTGTCACGATCCGTGTGATGACGGTCATAAATTTTTTTTTTATTTTATATCTTCTTTTCATTTACTTTTTATTCTTCTTTTTTGTTTCTTCTTCTTTTGTGTCTATTTTATCTGCTTAGTTGTTCAAATATTCATGTGTTGATTGAGTTGTGTTGTTTATTTTTATTTATCCTTTCATTTCAGGTATTCTTACCTTTTCTTTTTCCATAAATCGATATCATTCATCATGAACTATTTATTCATTAGTTTCATGTTTTCGCAACAAATTGATTAAAATGAATTAGTTGGAAATCGATGGGGTGGTCGAAAAAAAATAGATGATTTCCACAGAGAAATGTAATATTATTGATTATTTTGTCAGATAATATATTCATTAGTTTTGACAAAGTTGCAATTTGGAAAGAAAAGTCAATTAAAAAAAAATTTCAATTATAAATTCAATTAAGAGTCTTTTATTGCTAAAAAAATATCCAGAAAATTATATATATAGATAATTTATATATATATATATATATATATATATATATAATATATATATATTTATATGTTATATTTATGATTGTCATTAAAAACCTGAACTGAACTGAAAAATCTTACGTTACTTTTCAAGTTATTGAATGCTGATCAGTGTTCAAGTTTTAAGAGTGTTGGAGGTTTTTCAAATTCTCCAGAATAATTTTCTTCCATTGATGCCTCTATATCTTCCTGATATTTATTTTGATTATGCCTAACGCTAATTCTGTTTGTTCTCAAAAATGGTGTCAGTTTCGGTTAGGTACTTAATTAGAACCCTCCTTATTTAATTTCAACTTTACAAAACTATAATCTACCTTTCTAGAATTTTCAATCAATATTGAATTATGATTTTGAGATCAAAATTACTCGTTATAACCATTTATCAGAACTCAGTATGATTTTTTTTACTAAATAATTTTCAAAATTGCTTTCAGGAATTTTCTATTAAATTTCATCACAACTTTGTTTCTGATTTCCAACTATATTGAATATTTCAGTGCTTTAATTTCTAATGAACTATTATTGTACTCTTGGCAATTTTGTTAATTTTATTAATTTCGTTCATTCTAATTCACGAGACTGATATTTTTGCGACAGCGCCATCTGGTAGTCAGTTAGCCATACTGACAATTTCTATATACTCAAACAGTAAAGATTCCTTCTCTACATTCAAATACATTTTGGGAGTCTTTTTAGATTGACGCTAGATGTCACTAACTAACATTCACTGATTCAAATTGTTTTCAAACATTACCATTATTCAAGTTTACGGGAAGAAAGAGAAATGCTTATTATACTAGAACACTCCATTTAATTTTTTGTTCACACTTTCTCTTGTAGGTATTCTGTCTTAGATAATATTGAAATAATAAAGTTCCATAGGTATTGTTGCATAGCTTTCACTTTCAATGGCGGGTATATACCTAGACCACATCAATATATTGAAATTAACGTCGTCCGCTAGGCAAATTATAATACAAGAAAACGTACAAGAAATTTGTCAATGAATAATAATGAAACTCCACCTTGATTCAACATACAATAAAATTGTCTTACATCCACTCAGTTATTCAGAAAGGAAAGTATGGAACTGGTTTAAAGGTGTTCAGAAAACAGAAATGTCGTGCGCGAATGTACCTATGTTTAGTGTTGGTAGTAAATGGTGAAGGACAATTGATAGTTATTAGTTTGAAGTCGATGAGGTAGTCGAGAATATAGTAGATGACTCCCACAGAGAAATGTATTTCTGGTACGATAATTATGTAAGTAATCCTCTTAGTTATTCACGCAACAAGTTAAGTTAGTGACCTACTTCTACAATTTGGTGAAATTGTTTATAAATTTAGGTACAATGTTAATATTCGTAATTTACAATTAAAAATTGATTAATTCATGTTTATATGCTCAGAAAATGAACTTTTGAATCGACTTTTCTGCCTTCATTCTTCTGATGGCAATATTTAATTTGTTAACATTTTTTTTTGATGGATTAACACTTCCAAATTTCAATATTCTATTGTTTCTTCCATTGCATTTAGAATAGAGGTATGTCACTTTGAATCAGGTTTTTCAATACGAGGGTTAGCAGAAAAGTTCATGTTTTGCTATTGAAAAACTCTGTTGCTCAGTGAATAATTCTAATTATCCTTCTATGTACCTACTCATAGAAAGCAATTTAACACAGAAAAGTTCTTTCAGAAAACTCTGTCCTTTTTTGATACGTTTTCCAGTTACAGAGTTTTATTTGTAACTCAAGCTTCTCAAAATTTCATGACGAATGATTTGGATTTTCTTTTTATTCCTTATTTGCGACTCTGAGGTTGACTGTGTTATTAAGCATAAGCAAAATGATTTCCAATTCATTTATCGAACAAGAATTGGGAATATCGAAAAAGGAAATCCAAACAATATCTTCCAAAAGTTTTAGCCACTTATTCTACAGACAGAGATGAAAATGAAGAATGATGGTCAAATAATCTTCCTATAATATTCTGTTTTTTCGTTATTGTCCAATTTTTTAAGCCTTTTCGCCACTTTATTCTCCTTTTCTTGTCTATGAAATATTTTATCATTTATTTACTTGATACATAAATTGTTGAAGCTCCTGTCTTGTCTCTCTTTGTGTTCTCTTTGTGCCTGTTGGTAAATTATAAGTTGAAGTGGTAGGTGGCACTATGAAAGACTGTGCGTTAGAATGATGACGATGCATCTATTGACAGTCTAGTTTCAACAATCTGGTGAACATGAGCTAAATTATTACTACGAGAGACCATCATGAGTAACGACTGCAAAATGTTCATAGTAACCAATGGTTAAAATAATTTCAAATCATTTTCAAATTTCAATACCTGCTGTCTCTAATCCCTCAATTGCATTGTTCATAGTGGCAGCTTTGACATATGTTCTGTGAAAGAGACTTGGCATATTTTTTACACTAATAGTCTCGTCTAGATTCGAAGTCTTAAAGCCGATGCACACTTGTTCAAGAATGAAAGTATAATGTGTCTACATATGTAAAATTGATTTGTACAGTCGTATATTACAAACTTTGAGTATATAATGAACGCCAGTAAGATAGAGATCACCATGCATTAGCCTTTAAATATTCTCAAAAATGTGAAAATAATATTGAAGAAAAAAGATATCTCAGGCTCTCTTAGATGCAATAATGTCAGAACAAACAATGTGACGAAATAATGCCAAACATTCATAACAAGTACTTACCCAAGTCGAGGAGACAATTTCAATTCTAACTCAATGAAGAAAATTTAAAGTCTAACAGGTATATCACAAATTTCACAATGTGCTTTAAATATTGCATTGAACAGCAATATATAATGGTTCAAATTTTAGGCATGTGTTACAAGCATGAAATGGCGAACAAGATATGCTGCTATCTAGTTTTAGAATTCAGAAATCCCAGGTCTCCATCTTATTCGCCCTCTACACCTTACCCACCACTCCCCTCATAATAGTTTTTGGCCCTTTAATGTAGATAATATTCAAGATGAGATGTAAGAATTTATGTTTTTGAAGAACTATTCAGAACAGAAGAAACTGTTAGCATGTGTTTAGAATATCTATTGTTTATGAACATGTCATAAAAATTCTTCAAGTTGTTCCATAGAAACCTTCTATCACTTATATGTATTATACTGTTGTTTCTTGGCTATCATGATATTATATTGCTGATTTTTCGGGTGGTTTGAGTGGTAATTACGAAATCCTCCAGATGATTTAGCTTTTCTATACCCATCGAGAATGATGCAACGTTATTCATTCTGACGACTTCTGTATTGGAAGATGTCAATGGTCTTTCAGTCTCCATGAAAATCGTAAATTACAGTTGAATGAATTAAAGAGATCCAGAGTAGAATTTTTGCTTTTTTCGGAAATTGCACTAATAATATTGTCAACGTATTTATAAATTGAAGGCAGTGTGTATGGTAAATTAGGAATGACTATCCTCAGAAGGTGATCCAAGATCAATTTTCCTAGGATATTTCTAATAGGAGATCCATTGTCCATTGAAATGCATTGAAATTTGTCTATGTTGGTGGCTGTTGAGACTGAAAAATTGGTTACTGAAAACGAATCTAATTGATACGAAAACGCCTTCTTGACAGAATGACTCGTGTCTTCCAATTTTCTTCCATTCCAATTCCAAAATGGCTATTCCTAGATCCAATATTCGTGAAAGGAGATTCTAGGTTTAGGGAGGCTGAAGCATAGTTATCAGGGAATAAAAAGTTGGGAATTACATCGTCAAAAGACAGTATTTTGGATATTGAGGTCGTCAGTATTGTCATCATCAAAAGCAACACCGAAGATGCCAGATAAAAATTTCGAAATGTTGTTTTAGAATTAACAAAACTAAGTCTCAGTGTTATGTAATTTATCCTTACCTAAAATAAAGAGAAAATGTGGTGCAGATAAAATTAAAGGATCAATTGCCTTATCCAAAGCCATAATAACAATGATACCATAGTTGGTATTATTAGTTGGTATTTCAATACGATAGTTGAATAGCATATAATCCTTGATAATCCTAATGTATTATTATAATGAATAACTTATAAGACTATCAAATGTTGTTATTATAACATATTGGTGTGATCTCATAAGAAAATTCTGTTAATTTTAGACTATTAATCATCGCAGACACACTATATTCAATTGCCGATAACAGAAAAACTATTTTAGTTACGGGAGGTGGAGGCTACATCGGATCTCATACCGTGGTGGAGCTCCTGAATAGAAATTATTCCGTGGTGGTCATTGACAACTTGTCAAATTGCTATGCACGTAATCCCTCAGAAAAACCTGAATCTTTGAAAAGAGTTGAAGATTTGACAGGACGTGGAGTAGTGTTTTATGATGTAGATATTAGAAATACAGCAGCGTTAGAAAAACTGTTTCAAATTGTGAGTATCTGTAAAAACTTTTCGAATTCTGTGGTTCTTTGACTGTTTTTTTGGAGTAATGGCGCTTTTTCATGAAAAAAGATTCTGTAAATAACGGTAATGAGAATCAATATGAAATTTTCAAGTGATGAATATAGGGTGTAATTTCAAAAAACCGTTTTTTCAAAAAACATTGAAACTGAAATGTTATATTGAAACTGAAATATTTTATCGCTACTGGTGTTTAGGTACTCCAAATTGTTGTATTTTGGATTCCATACGTTAAAATCTCTCAAAAAGAGAAAAAAAGAATTTTTCATCTTTTTGAGTTTTCTCATTATGCCCCATGACTGTTCACCAGCCGAATTGTTTCTGTGTTAACGTGACATGAAACTGCTTTTCGTGCTTCTCTACAAAATATCTTGCGTTGTGCGCTTTATCTTTATTCCTAGGTCTTTGAGCGAGTCGCTATTTCTTACATGGAAAAGGTGCGTTGTCAATACCTACCTCTCAGATAAATGAACCTCTCAAATAGAAACACTGGTAAAAATAAAATTCACATCAGTTATATTACTTACGCTTGTTTTCTGTTTGATTTAAATATGTTATTTTGGTTTTTTCGCAAAATTCGATGTAGTAATCGAATGATCTAATGTTCTGAAAAAAATCAGCTTTTCATAAATTCTGATCTCGAAGCCACCTATTCCATTAAAAAAAACTAAAAGACAAAAAATCTCCTTTGTAATTGTAGTGTTTCAATCTAGATTTTTTCATTGATCCAATGAATTTGATAATTCTTCCTAAGCATGACTCACATGTCCTTTTTCTGGAATAGATTTTGAGAAATAAGAATTCTTTTGATTTTGCATTATATGTTTGAATGATTATAAATATTTTTTTGTTTTCATTTATATTGATTGCAGCATTCCATTGATGCTGTCATTCATTTTGCTGCTTTGAAATCTGTTAGTGAATCAGTAGAAAAGCCTGCAGATTATTATGAGAATAATGTAGCAGGCACGAACAATTTACTGCAGGTAAGGTTATATTTATAGGTCTTTTAATTTTGTTCAAATAATATTTTCTTATAATTATCTATGACAGAAATGATTTATTTCTAGATAATAATGGGTGATTTTTTAAGCGTACTTTTTTTTTTAAATCGCATAAAACACTCAATTTGCATCACGTTTTCAAAATTTTCATTGAAATTGATAACTTGGCCTTTGCCATTTACATTTTGAAGATAACTTCATGTAAATGTTGTCCGCGGCTCCGTATCAAGTGGTTCATACGGAAGGTCCAATTTTACGTCACTTTTTCGAGCATTTCGTCCTGTATCCCACGAATTACGCGTGTTATGTTATCCTGTAAGGCTTCAATCGTGTTCGGCTTCTCCACATACACTAACGACTTTACATAACCCCACAAGAAATAATCCAGAGGCGTCAAATCGCATGATCTTGGCGGCAAATTCACAGGTCCATTTCGAGAGATAAGCTGTTCACCAAATTCATCCTTCAACATATCTATTGTTTCATGAGCTGTGTGGCATGTGGCACCGTCTTGATGAAACTACATGTCAACCAAGTTCAACTCGGCAAACTGGGCCAAAAAAAAGTTGCCTATCATTGCTCGATATCGTTCGCCGTTGACGGTAACGTTTCTACCACGGTCGTTTTTGAAGAAAAATGGATCGATGATGCCACCAGCCCATAAACCACATGGTCGTTATGTTCGGGATGTATCGGTAATTCTTGTATGACATGTGGCTGTTCATCACCCCAGATGCGACAGTTTTGTTTATTTACATATCCGTTAAGCCAGAAATGAGCCTCATCGCTGAACACAATTTTTCGAAAAAACAGCGGATTTTCATTTAGCTGTTCTAACTTAGAACTTCTAAGGCCCATTCACCAAAAATTAGACGTTGTGATAGGTCATTCGGCTTCAATTCTTTCAGAAGTTGAATTTGATAGGCTTTCAAACCCAAATCAACGAGTAAAATTTTCCATGTGGTTGAGTAACACATGCCCAATTGCTGAGAACGGCGACGAATTGACATTTCACGATCCTCATTAACATTGTACGCTACGGCTTCAATATTCTCTTCAGTACGCACTGTACGCATGCGAGGCAATGGTTTAATGTCCAACAAAGTAAACTTGGTGCGAAATTTGGTGATAACAGCACGAATTGTTAATTCACCAGGTCGATTATGACGACCATAATATGGTCGTAAAAGACGATACACATTTCCGATATCATAAACCATGTGTATCGGGATTTCCATGATGAAATAGCAGAGTATACTGAAAACTTTTCACTTTGACAGATGACGTTTGGATGCCATTACCAACCAGTGCCGCCAACTTGAAAAACTTAACTTTTAAAAAATCACCCGTTATAAACAACCGAGTATGTTCCGAACTGCAGTTCGTATGAAAACCATAAATATATATACTAAATATTTTTGGTAAAAGCAACAGGGCGTAAACCTAAGAGACCTGGATTCGTATCCCAGTCGAGGTTGAAAACTTTTGTGGTGTAATTTCGATTCCAAATTTACATATAAATATTTCTTCATGTATATATATATATATATATATATATATATATATATATATATATATATATATATATATATATAGCAGTTATAGTTATAAGAATTGATAAGTTATGTGCTATTGAATTTGTTCATTATGCAACGTTTGAAAATCATATTTTGGTAACCATTAATAATAATTCATTAGAAATTTTCATAGGTTATGAAAAAGCACAAAGTATATTGCATTATATATTCCTCGTCAGCCACTGTTTACGGAGAACCTGAGTTTCTACCATTAACAGAAAGACATCCCACAGGACAAAAATTAACAAATCCATATGGACGATCAAAATATTTCACTGAAGAAATTTTGAAGGATATCACTGCAACGAATTCAGTAAGTGAGGATATTTTGTATTTGTATAAATAATAGACGTAAAACTAATTTTTCGTGTCTAGAAAGCTGGTTTAATTGTTGAAAACAAATAAAAATATTACAGAAAATGTTCGATATGTTTTGCACTAGTCTCAATACTTCCATTCATATAATTAATTATGATTTGCAGGAATGGAGAGTGATTTTGTTACGATATTTCAATCCCGTGGGAGCCCATCCCTCTGGTTCCATTGGAGAAGATCCTTTCGATATCCCTAATAATTTAATGCCTTATATATCGCAGGTA